>JAKEEE010000025.1:1200000-2400000 GCA_021498325.1 Bactrocera minax
AGACTTATTTTATGACCGATTTTTTTTTTAATTTTTGGTAAGTTTTTGGTTGGTTTTTGGTTCAAATAGTGGTAATAAGTTTATTTGATGAAAATTTGTTAATAATGCCCAAAATTTGTGTAGGATGTAGGATGATTAAAACGCCGTTTTCATTAATTAATTCGCCAAAAGTTGGAGAGCGTTGAAACGAACAAACAACTGGTATAAATAAAATATACTGACATAATCACCTGAAGGTAGATTAGCTAGCGGTAGCTAGTAAAATCAAAGAGCTTTCTTGATACTCTCTTATATTGTACCCAACTGGTTGTTTGTTTTTATGTTTCTCATGTGAATTTTTAGATTAGCGAGTCAACACAGCTTGGAGGGAAGCTGACTAATGAATGCATAATCTAATGACTCATATATAATCTCTGCTCTATTTAGCTACACAGCACTGAACATATTTATGTGGGCGTTGAGCTTAACTAAATGTAGCATATGCTGCACTACTTTCTACATATACACCCAGTAAACAGTTGAATTGGCTTGAGTCAAATAAGAGCTCTCTTCTCAAGTTTCAAATGTGTTTCTCAACAGTAAACATTCATATGATGATGATGATGATGATAATAGCGAAATAAGATAGAAATTCAGCAGAATAAAACTGTGGTTTCACTAACTTCAGCTCTCTACAAATTAGAGGAAAATTCGAGGAACATCGTTGGATATCAACTTGCGACACATAAATTTTTGAAATTCTTCCAAGGTGGGAGAAATATGTCTTCGATGTTTGTTGGGCAAATGTATGTACATAAATATGTCTTTAAATATTTACATAGCAAGCAAATAAATACTATGCGTGCATTTGAGTTTATCGCAAATATTTTACCGTACATTTGTTTGTACACCTCCGTTGTGATAACACTAAGAGGCATAATAATAAATAAATAAGAGGTGTGCATGTATGTATGTTCGTTTGCAAGCATTCGCCGTTATGTGTGTGTATATGTACATAAATAAGTGGGAATTATGTGTTGCCTGCGAGCCTTAATTAGTTGACGGGTTTTAAGCTGAATATTACAACATTGGATTTAATAAAAATGTATGTAAATAAGATAAACTGCAAATGGATACTTCCAAGAAATGGCAAAAATGTGCATTGACAAAATAATTTCAAATTAATTAAAGCATTTATAAAATATAAAAACAAATAAGCAGCTAATTTGTGCGAGAATAGTATTTCGAATTTTAACCCTGATTCGAAGCTTAAAATTCAATTATGAAAAGCTTTTATAAGCCTTAATAAAAATATTTAAATAAAAATTACATTATTTTCATGACTACGAAAACCTTTTGCAAGAAAAAAAATATAATTAATTTTATGATAACTTTCTTGCTACAAATTTCGAAGCTTACTGGGTGGTGCTGGAGCTTTTCAGTCGTTAATGGAAAACGAAAATAAATTATCAATCATTGTTATGACATGTAGGTATATATGCATACTTGTTAAACTTACTATCTAGATTGTAGAATAAATACCCATCCAATTATTTGCCGAATGTTTTAAGCCCACCGCAAGCTCATGTGACTATTTCGCGGTGTACTTTTGAATTTTTCGAAATAATTCTACTTCTGCAGCACGTAGTCAATTTTCCTTCAACTTTTCCTTTCAGATATTTCCCTTCAACTATAACATGTAATATTTATACCAAATTTGCACTAAATAACGCTGAAAATATGATTTTTGGAAAAATTTTCGCCCGTAGCGCCACCTGTCAGAATCAAATTGAAACCACAAAACTTTTTCGCGGTGCTCACGGCTTTCTTTTTTTTTTTTTAATTAATAAAGAAGAAATACGCCTGACTGATTTACTGCGGTGCTGATTTGTCTCAAATTCCATCTCATAAGCCAGATAATTGCTTGCTGTTTTGGTTACTTTGACCATATCGGCAGAAAATTATGTTGTGTTGGCCCTAGTTAGATCCCAGAAGCATAATGTAGCAATAGCTCTGGTTTTCTTTGATGTAGAACGCTGTTAGTAATCGTAGCTACAAAAGCTTAGTTCAAGGTCGTTACGTATGCGTTGATTATGATAGAAAGGATTACAATATGTTTTGGAACGTAATTCCGTTAGCCCTAATTCGCTTTGCTAATAAACCAGTTTTGGTTTCTCGCTTTCTTTGTCACAAAAAGTAACCACCCTTCTTATTACTCTTGTTATACCCTGCTTATAATAAGAGAAGCTCGTGAAATAGCAAACACCCCGAAAGTAAATTAATGTGATTTTGTTTTTTGTTAGAAGTATGCGATTTTAGTGCGATTACAACAAGAAAACGCTAATTCTTTTTATACTAATCTTTTTTGCCAGCTGCTGGCTATTTAAAATGTTGGCTATTTGTAGTTTGGGCTCTTTGCCAAAAGAAGCAAATACTTTGACACATATTTTTTTTTTGTAAATAAGATGCACTTGTTTCTTTGTTATTCAAAAATGCGAAAATTGCTGAGCCATAAATTTCTAGATATCTTAAAATATTGAGTAATCGCTAATCGTAAAACACGCTCAATCGATTTGCCCGCAAATGGCAGCAAAAAATCTTAATGCAATTCTCAGCAGGTTATTCGCTTTTTGCGTACGTCAAATAAAACGGTAAAAATAGATGGTGAATTTTAATGAGGCAAAAAATGCAAAATAAAAACTAAAATAAAAACAACAAAAAAAAAAGCGCAAAACAACAGCAAAAACAAGCAAGCTAATGTATGCGGTAATAGAGAGGAAAACGAAGATAATAAAAGAGCGCACGAAGTAATAAAAAACAAAAACAGCTGTGTGACTGTGACACGCATCGCGGCAAGCGGGTTCGCTGATCTACTGGCAGACCCGACAAAAGCTGAATGAGGTAGACAAACAACAAACACGCCACTAAATCCAGCATGACATGCAATGTGGATAATATGTGCGCTGATAAAAACAACGAAAACAACGAAAAAATAAATAAATAAAATAAAATAATATAAAATAAAAATAAAAGAATTCTTCACGCTGCGATAGGAGCCAGCAGCAAATATTCCGTAAAAAGGGAACTAAGTGCAAAAAACAAGCAAAAAGCTGAGTTGTAAAAGAAAACTCGAATTTCAAAACAGCAACGCAAGGAATTTGCGCATGTTTTGCCATAAATTAAACGCACTTGGATAGGAGAAACAACTTGGAACAGCAGGCGGACAAACGCAATGGCGCTACGCACAAATGGCAAGGCACTTACACACACTCATACATACATGCTATATCTGTGTGTATTTATGTATGCGGATACTTATTGGAGCACAACTAATGGAGTTTACTAGGTTACAGTAAGAGAATAAGTAACAAAAAGAGAATAATCTTACAGTTCCGCTCGGCGTCTAATCCATTTGATTCACTGTTTAAGAAAATTAGCGAAGGCGGAGTTAATTGGTTGAAATGAAACAAGTCTCTGGGTCAAGGGTCTCTTCTGTTGTCGAGAGCACTCGTTCTTACATATATCCAGAAGAGAAAAACTCAAAAACTGTCAGCTTAGCAGTATTCTCCGAAAACTAAGGCTAGCTAAGACGAAAATCAACGAGATCACAGAGATCCAAGAGCTGATTAGTTTAGATCCACAATGGGATTTCATTACTAGTATCACCAAAACCATTTCTATCTGTTCCAGCGGCTCCCAAGTATTTTCTTTATCAGCTAGAAGTCTCTGCTCTTTAGGTTTGAATGCTCTGGTACCGAGCAAACTGCGTTTTATTGTGAGACTAGTGAGATACCTGTTCAGTTAAGCTTCTAATTAACTGACTTCTTTGATGTATCTGCTGTTACTTATCGGCTTAGTGTACTACATGTCTTAGGTATTTCAACAAAGAAGATCCGGCCTGTACAGTATTCATTTGAGACCAGTCAAATTAATTCTCTTTACCCAAAAATATGTAGTAATATAGAAATTAGTTGCTCGAAGCGCTTTTTTTTTTAATTCGTCAGTAAACCTGCTTTAGTCCAAGAGCATTATTAGCTCGATGCTCACACAGATAATGTCGCATCCATGAGATCTAGAAGGTTTTCAGCTGATATTAAAGATATTAAGGGCATATTTGGGTTGCAAAGGAGTACCCTGAAGTAAGGTGAAGATATTGTTCCATAGCGTTTCTGCCAAGATATCTAGAAAGCAATCGATCTGAGGGTCGGAGCAAGCGAGCGTTCGAAGAAGAAGCTTGGATATGCATGTGCCTTTGTGCCGGTTCAACAATTCGACATAATTGCAGATACGTGGTCGACAGCGAAGTGTCTAAAAAAGCCGTTCATAAAAGTACAAGTATAAAAGTACAAAAAAAGAAAACAGTCAAACAACAAATGTAAAAGCGATAACATTAACCACGACGACAACAACAACAATAACGCACGAAAATTAAAGTGTAGAGCAGAACAAGCACGGCGCGATTGCAATTAAAGCACAAAAGGACAGAGAGCAATGTTGGCAATAGCTAAATATGTTTGCATATGCACCACGTCCGCACGTACAGATGTGTGTACTGGTGTGTGTAGCGGTGTGTTGGTGTGACGACAAAAAGCAACAAATTTGCGGCAACAATAAAAACAATAATAACAAGTGTGCGCGGTGCAAGAGTCGTGCGCTCGCTGCCGGTTCATTTATCTTCGTTACAGGTTGTTGCCGCTGCTCCACTAGCTGTTGTTGTTATTGTTGCTGCCGTTGTTACTGTTGACAGTATGGTCGGTTGTTCGCTTATTTTCGCCAAACTTTTTCCAGTTTTCGTTTTGCCTTTAAATGTTTATCTTGCTGTGCCCTTTTTTGGTCTCTCCCTTGACTCACGTTAGTATTGTTATTGTTATTGTTATTGTTATTGCTGTGTTCAGCGCTGTGGCTGTGGCTGTTGCCCGACATTATGTTGCGCGCTTGATTTTGTTGTAATTGCAAAGCGTGTCTTTTCACATTTTTATGTTTATTGTTTTTGGCTTCGTTGTTGTAGTTGTTGTGATTCTAATTTTGTTTTGTTGTTAATGTTACGCTTGATTGAGTTCAACGGAGATACAAGTAAAATGGCGAATTTAAGAAATTTTAAATGTGCAGATAACGCAAACATCCAGAGGAAACGTAGATAATATATGCAGAGCCTTTGAGTAAATCGTGGTGACGAGGATACAATAATATTGGAAGCGTTTAAATCAGTAATTCCGCACAAAAGCTACGAACCGAACCTTCCTCTTACATTTCAAAATATTTCGAATTATATATATAGAAGAGAAGAAGAGAAGGGAGTAGAAAAATAGAAGAGAATATCAATAACAAGAAATAAGCTTTTTTCGGCATTTCGAACAAAGCTGTTTCGAAACAAAGAATTGCAGATTTTCTGGTTGAAAATAAGAAAAAAAAAGGAGGAAGAACGGTTATCAAAAATAATCAACAGTAAAAAGACAGAGGTGTATAACCACGAACATTTTTGTCAGAATCACACTATTGCGCTCTCGTAGGTAGGATTATAGCGAATAAGATTTTTTAGAACAACCGAAAGCGGTCTTGTGGATCTTATGGATTATGTGTGTGCGAGGAGCTCGCGCTTCCATCACACTTTGGGTTACAAATCGTAGGACCTTACACACTTCTCTAACACAGCCGCTAGCAGCATGTTGTATGGGAAAAATCTATCATAACCTCAAAAGTTTCCAAAGATGTCTTAAGTAAAATATATTGAACAAGATTCTGAATTTATTTTCAGTAGTGAAGAGGGGATATGTGTTGACGGTTTCTCTGATTAATGTAAATTGCCATGACTTCCAGCATTTCAATTGCATCTACAATTTGAATTTCTCATCATTGTTGATTTCTCCATGGGCTTTTCGCTACTGAAAGTGGTACAACAGCGACACATTGCAAAAGCGCTGTCATTCGTTACTTGGTTTGCTATTACTTTTTATATTTGATTTGATTTTGTGGCAGCTGTGGTGTCTCTTCTGATTCAATAATTTCACACTTTGTTGTTGTATGTTGGCAAGCAGGCACGAATACAGATGGATATGCGCATATGAACTTGCGATTTACACATAAAACAACAACAATTGTGTATATGTGTAACGTTTTTCGGTTGCTTTCCATTGTAGTTGTTGTAGTTGCTGTATTTGTTGTTGTTGCTTATGTATTTTTTTATTATGCTCTGCAACTGTTGTGCTTGAATCTCGCTCTTCATTTCATGTTTTTGTTTTCCATTCGTCGCCTTTATCTGCTTTCCAGCTGGATTTCGGCAGTGACAATCGCATGTCAGCCGCAGCAACGCTGCCACGGAAAACTTTATTAATGCGAAAATTGTTGGCGTGCGATAATTTGTGTTAATCTTTTTGCAAGTAGATTTATTACGATTTAATTTTTTGCTGACTTTGACATTAAGCGTGTACTAGTTTAATGGCAAATTATTGCTGATGGTGTTGTTTTTGAGATTTATTGCATTGCACCGCAGAAGCTGGCACGCCCAAAGGTGACAAAGCGCATAAGTGCACATTAATAAAATTAGCGCTCAAATGTAGCCATTTTGACATTAGCAATTAGGCGAAAGCTCCCGCTTAGAATCGCGCAAGTACTATATACACAAATAACATATATATGTATATATATATATGTATCATACAAAACTTAAGATGCTTATCATGTCAGCTTTAACAACAAACCCATATGAGAGAGCATCAGCTTACCAAATTTCACATATATGCCACAGAATTTCATAAAACAGCTGAACTCGATTTTGCAAAATATTCAAATATTAACTTTAACCAGTTTGCTTGTCTACAATTGTATTTCTAACGAAAATTTTTTATTCTGAAATATTGCACAAGTACCACAGCAGGGTACTAACCACCAAATTGAAGATGTTTGCAGCCGCTGAAACTAATTCAGTTGCTCGGAGTGCCTTAAATCGACTTTAGCAAGTTTTGCAGGTGAGCACAAATATTACACACAATATTTATTACCATTCATTCGCAGTCATGCCAATATTATGCCAATGACTTAAGCAAGTAATGATGAGCTGTCAATATCACGACGTACTATTGAATCCAACAACAATGCTTAGGCAGCCTTTATTGACATTTTTTTTTTTTTGTCATTCCTCATATTTCACACATTCAGAGTTTAACACAAAAGTTTGATAAGAGCCATAAAAGTATTGGTAGCGGCATCGGTAGCAACACACAACAAAAAGGGCAAAGTAAATAAAAATCGAAACAATATTTGAGACACATCCAATGATTTAGTTGCACTGTTAGTGGATTTAGTTTTCAGCTTTATTAAAAGATTTTTATATTCAAATTATTTACATTTTGTACATTGACTGCTTCATTAATCAAATATTTAGTTAAACTGAATATAGTGGGCAACCCTATTTAAACAATGCTACATTAAATTTTAATGCAATATTTATATTTTATAGAGAGTGAGCCAGAAGTTGAAGGAAAGCTAATATTTATTCAGCATTGAAGTTCGAACCTGAGCTCACTCACTCGGCCAAGCTTGCCAGCTTGCCACCTTGCCTATAAAAAAAAAGTGCTCCCTCCACAGGTTTTCGGTTAATCTGTACATTAAAAAAAAAAGACTTTAGGTGAGGCACTGTGCATAAAATTATATAAATTGAGTTAACATAAGACTTGCGACGGTGAGGGGCTCCTCCGTCAGCGAGCTCAGTGAGCTTAATGTTGATTTTGACTAACGATAGGGACGACAACGACGACGCGCGATATTGAAGTAATGCGTCACCGTTACGCTATACCTCGCATATATATATATATATATATATTATACATAGATGCAAACAGATATTGACATACAAATTGATGTAGGTAGGCATGAACAGGTGAACAAATATATTTGCACAAATGTTGTACTCGTAAATGTAGTATGTATGTGTGACAACGGGCACTCGGTCAACAACTGCTGCATACGACTGAATTCATATTTGTAAATAAAAATATATTTTGATGGATTACAGACAACGAGAACATAAAAGTTATATGAAAACTTTTCATAAATAAATATTTACGACGCGACAGAAAGATGAATAGTGAGGAATTGGAGAGAGTAATGTGAGAAGTGTTGGGTACAAAGTTCTCAATGTTAAAACTTTTGCTATGGTTTAAAAGCCGTAACGCACTTCCTTCTTTCAATGTAATTGAGCTGTGCTCAGGAGAAATACATTATTTACACGCATCTAACGATTTAGTACCGAAGTGCTAGAGTGAAGAGCTAGAGTCCGTGCTTTATAGGAATAGTTTCATTAACAATATGAGAATCATAAGAATATGACCTTCAGTCGAACGAATTTAACAAAAATGCATGCTTAGCACATAGCTGCTCAAAATTTTGCCCAAGTTTCTCTTTTATACGAAAAGTACGTTCTTAAACGCTTTTAGCAAACTATGATAAGGAGCTTCTTTATGCCAGATATAACCCTGAAAATTTGGCCTAATCAGTGGAATCATCGCATGTGTATGTAAAATATGATGAACTCACACAATAAAGGGGCCTACAGCCTCATCTAACTTCCACACCTTCGCTTTCCGTTTGCCTAATCTTAAGTTTTATCGCCCTTAGCTGGCGTGACGAACTTTTTAAGGCGATCGCGCTGTTTATAAAGCTAAAAAAAATACAGCAGACCAAAATCTAACCCCTGGAATTGAACGCATACAGCCTCTTTGCTATTCTCAGAGGTTCCTTGGAAGTTTTTATGTAAAAAGTAGCGCTTTCTGAGCTCTAAAAAATTAAAGTTTTCACTATATCACAGCTTTCTGTTCACTAAGTTTAAGAGAATTGCTTTCCGAAGTTTTTTGGGATAAAAGCAGTGTTCCTTTTAAATAGCATAGATAAGAAAATTTCCCTTACAATAACTTTGCTCAGGAATCCCAAGTCAAATATCTTCTTTTTTTTTTCAAATAATACATTTCTGATCAGACTAATCAGCTCTAGAATTACCCGCTAACCAAATAACCCCGGCAACACAGTAATAAACTAATTATAAATAATCAAATTGCATTTCAGGAATTTTAAAACACTACAAATTACTACTACATATACGCAGCCGAATTAATGGGGAGCGAAATCAAACCGCAAGGAGCGGTAATATTATCAACGCTAATTAATGCGGTCAAAGGAAGTCAAAGGCCTAAGATGTCAGGCATATTTCTGACCGCAGCTGTGCCTCGGTTTAGCTCAAATTAATCACCAAACAACGAAATGCATTCACGAAACCGCAATGCCAACTAAACAAGCACCTCGTAATCGTACAAATAAGCGACAAGCATTGAGCTGTGATTAATGATAGGAAAAGTAAAAACAACTATGATTGCCAACAGCTGATAACGTGTGTTCTAAATACGATCAGACATATAAATTTATAATGCTTTAACTTTTATTAATTTCAGCGCATTAATTTTTATTTATGCAACACATTTGCAGATTTAATCGTCAGCATAATCGTACGCGAGTTGAGAAGAAAATGCAGCCGAGGAAGACAACACACCGCGATAAAGCGAAATGAAGGCAATGTGGTAGAGTGCAAGGCTTGAATGAAATGGATTCATAGAGCCCAAGCAGTTGCACGGAGCATTAAACAGCGCTTGCAGATGAAATAGAGGCACGGCTGGCAATTCAAATAAATACTCGGAGAGCAAAAAAAAAAAAACAAAAAAAAAAACGATTATAAACTTAACCACGCTGTATGAAAATGCCACACAATAAATGGTGCACAGAAATCGACCGACAAAAATTGGTGCCAACCAAATATAGGCACCAAATAATAGTGAAAGACCAAAATGGTAAGCGAAACGAATTGGCGGCTGAAAAATAAGCGTAGAAAAATAATATAAAAATTTAATAAGACATTGTTAGCCAGCATGGCAATTGAAATGGGCGTGACGAAGCGGCCAAATCGAGCCGAGATCGCATACACTTTTATGGCATGACAGCGCGACGTACGAAGTTATCATCAAAGTGCAGCAAACTGAGAGGAGCGCTAACAATCGACATGGACCACGCAAGTAATGCAAACGTTGCGGGTTTTATTTTAGAACTTTTGCACTTAGGAAAAGATCTGTGGCATCTAGTTTTTAATGAATGTAACTCAAGTATATGTGGTTTAGTGGTAGTCGAAGGTCAATTACGACGAGTTAGATTTTGTCAGCCGTGGAGTTCTTGGCGATCTCCAAAGCATTTTGCATAGATATTGTTTTCAAAAGCTTGGTGTCTACTGCAAGCTTCAAAGCTATGGGTTTGCCACTTTGCTTAGACGGCGGCGTTTGACTGGCCGAAGCATTTGCAACGACTTTTATATAACACATAATTACTGGGTATACATTTTACTAGGTATTATTGGCGTTTGTAATCTTTGGGTGGACCCTTGATCGCATGGTTACTTGGTAATTGGTCTTACTTAGTCGTCACTACGACAAGTTTTTGCTTCATGTTTGGGTTTTACGGTTTTCTCCAACTCGCAGCAACATAACTTACATGAATAACAGGAGTAATATAGTTAAATGCTGCGCCCTCCCTGCTTAACTGAGCTCGTCTCCAGTTTAAAGGCTGTTTTTGTCCAAACTCTCTACAATCCCAACTCAAAGAGCTCGAACGAGGTATAAATTTCGTCAATGAGGGGTCAATGAGGGGTCAATTTTGGTTGACGGATTAATATCTTAAGTGATTCCAAGCGTGACCTAGGCCGCAAAGGACAATTTTGTATCGTAGTCTGAACTGTGTGAATTTAGACCGATTAACAAGCTGCTTGTTATTACGGTTAGGTTTTTACCAGATACCTCTGAATGTCAGGGCACTCATACGTCCAACCACGTGGAAAGTCAAATATGGAAACAACTAAAACAAAAACTCATTAATAATTGAGTGCATTTAGTCCCTTTTGCATTGTCATTAGACTGGCCAGGGCTCTGAATGTTTCCAACAGTATGCTCTGCTGGAAAAAATGTCACAATGAGTCAGAGTTATTTCCAGCATGTCAGTCGACATTAGCAGTTGTTATCAGCATTATAAATACTCACATGACTGAGCTGCTTTCGGTAACATTGTAGGGAATGCGAACTATTCCCGTGATAATAATCCCAGTAATGTGTTCATGGCTGTTTAAAGAGAAGCTACAGATGGGAAGAAGTCAGCGTCACCTAGAATGTTATAGTGAAAGTGCAGTAGTGTTGCTTGTTCCGTTATGAACAGAGGAGCACTAGTGTGGAACCAATGGACTGTGGCTCTGGATACACTTGTTGAGCGCACAGACACTGCTAACGCCACAATTGTTTCGGTGTGTTTTATTACTTTTTATTCTCCACTTTTATTTGTAGATTTACGTGTCGAGACTATTAATAATTGCCCAAACGCTCGATTGGACAAAACGCATTTGCGCTTGAATGGTCAAATGTTGGCTAGCTTTGGAGCTAACTGGCTGCCTCGGCTGTCCGGTTGGTTGACCAAGTTCGTATACGCTGTATTGACTGAATGGATGAATGGATGAATGAATGAGGAACTCAAGAGCATAGTGTACAGGCAGATGCTACGTCAAAAGCACAACGATAGCAGAAGCGACATGAACAAGAAAACACAATAATAATGCTGGTAATCGTAGTTATTTCGCACACTTGACTGGTCGTTCGTTTAACCAAGCGCCCGGCCGGCCGACCCACCGACCCACCGACCCACCGACTGTCCGTTCGTCTGTCTGGCTAAGTGCTTGCTTGGCTATTAACGACAACGGCAAGCGAATGTTGGTGGAAGTGGTCGCACTTGTAGATTACCAGGCAGGCAGGCAAGCAGGCCCCTTCAAAGTCAAAATGGCAAGTGGGGTGACGTGTCGACGTATAATGCCGTCGCAATGGCAGCAGTTCAATGGCCAACGATTTATAATACTTTGTTATTGTTAATGCTTTTGTTGCTACGCGTTTTGAGTTATTGCGCATTTGGTTTCAAAGTAGTCTCATTGTAGAAGGATTTAGTTTAACACTCACAGTATCTTTGCTTGATTCCTCCTTTCTACTTAAAGTAATTCTGGTAATCACAACATGGTTGAGTAACCGGTACTCAGTTGTTATTTGGGTAAGTGTATGAACCGTCTGTGAACCAACATGTCCTCGTCTACAAAAAAGTCTTCGTCTTACATAAGCTCTTTTCTTCCAGAAGCTCATCTGTATGCAGACACTACATAGAGCCCTACATAAAAGAAGAAGCTTCAAGACGTTTCCATTTAACTGCGCACATGAGAATCCAAACCTGTTTTAACGAATAGAAGTGGTCAAATTAGATCCTCGTGTACCTTAACTGAGCTAACTCTCTACACGATACAATACGACTGTTCTGCAGTGTTAAGAAAGTTTATATAAAAGTCAACAAAGGCATAGGCCTGAAAAGTTTATAGAACTTAAGAGACTTAGAAAGCATATAACAACTCAGGTTGATCGCTTTTTTTCACTTTCACGATCTTTCAGATTTATTAAAAAGTATTTGTTTTGGAATAGACCTTGCAGATTGCATATTTCTGACAAATATAACCCAAAAGGTATAGCTGGATAGTAGCAGAGAAACCGTATCATGTTACCCACCTACTCTAGATAGATGAGGCATATTTGGTTCGCGGTGATATCTAATACAAGTAACACCAGAGTTCGCAATTTTTTCGTTCATTATATGAGACGGAGTGCTTTTAGCTTTAAATTCTCTTTTGATTGAGATTTTAAGAGTTGCGAGAATGCTTCTCTGCATTTCACTACAGTTTACTGGAAACTGTGGGATAAATTGAATGTGAGACTTCGTTTTACAAGGGTATTATGAAGTTGGGATTAGGTTTTTTAGTTTTTCGGAATATTTGATGTTTTTTGTTTTGATATGAAGAGCATGAATACACGACCTGGAACTCATGCGGCCAAGATTTGTTTGTTTTTCGGCGATCTAATCCGATTTGGATCCGTTAGTTGTAAGTACACTGAGAACAATGAGGAGGTTATATACATTGCACTCTCAAATTTTATTAAAAACACATACTTCTGAAACACACTGTATCCACTTAATGTTCCCGTAAATTTTTTTTTTTTTGATTTCTTTTCTCCATAATGGTTATATCGGCAATAACTCACCTTTAGTCCGCTACTCAATTACGTGTTCTACGCCATAAAAAATCACTTTGGGCGAAATGCTTGAACAATTTGCATACATTACACTCGTATAAAAAACTTTTCGTACTGTATCCATGAAAAGTATCACATTGCAAAAGAGTGCTGAAAAGAAAGGAGACAACGGAAAATGTTATAAAATCATTTAAATGTCAAAACGAGTTTAAAATTACACAAAAAATGCTTAAATATACGAGCGAGTATATACAGAGGAGCATACATATTATATATATATATATATCCGGTATCCACTGTAAGTATAATAAAAATTGTATATGAAAGTACGCGTATGAGTAAGCTCTTAGAAAACTTAATTTCAAATGCGTTAACATATTCTATGGCAAGGTAAAGCTCTTCGCACTGATGCCACGCTAGAATGCCAAAGGATAATAACGGCGGAACAATATGATGAAAAGTACACGAATTTGTAGAGAAGTAAAGTGCTGCGTTCGACTGCAGAAGACCAAGGGGCGCGGTAGGATTCCATGGATTTCACAGAGCATACTCAAGTGCAAACATAAAGATGAATGTATCGTCGAAAAGCGAAAAGCATATACAGATGAAGAATAATAGAAGTATTCAGTGGATACTTACGTATGCGAGCATGTTGAGATTGTAAGCAGTCAAGCAGATAGTCAAAAAATGTTTGAAAATTTGTAAATCTTAGCTTCAAATGCCGAGTGTACTTACGAGTACAAACGACAGGAGGGAGGAAACGAAAAAATAAATACTCACGCTGGGGCAGACAAAAACTCGCTCTACTGCTTGACTAAGAACGACTGTTGCTGATTTGATAAATTTATTTCATGTTCTACTTATTTTCGAGCGCTTTGTGGAGGGAAGAAACCAGCAATAACAATAATAAAGATACATTGCGTAGCTACAAATACGCATATTATGTAAGATAGATTAAATAGAAGATGACACAAAGCAACTAAAAAGCTAACAGTGAATTGAGTAAAGAAAACATAAAAAAATACACACCGAAAGGGTAACAGGATTTTCGGTATGCAGGAAATAAAGCTCACTTTCAAACGAGCAGAGTAGTAGACGCATGCTTGATGGCAGTTTCGTGCCGAAAGAGGTCAATAACAGTGAGAGCTATGTATGTGTCGTAAGGTATGCACAACTTTCTCAAGGAAGAACGGCGGAGTGGTACAGAGGTCGCAGCGCAGCGCCGAGGTAAGTTTGAAAGCATGAAAGCACAGCACGTAGCGCAAACAGCAAAGGAATAAGGCAGGACGCCGTGTAAACAGACGAAAATTGGTTGTGAAAGTGCAGACGATGCCAAAGGAGCACAGCATATGCGCGAGGAATAAGAACAAATGCGAAGAAGCATGACAGAAATAAAAGACAAGCAAAGAGAAAAAAAAAAGTGAAAAGAAAAGTTAAAGTTACGAGTAAAAGTAAAATAAAAGAAAGAAGAGCAAGAAATTGCAGCCGGAAACACGCGCAATGCCAAGTAGGAGCAAGGAATTAGAAGTGCAACTGCAGTCGGCGAGCAAAAATTTGAGAGGAGTGTCAAAACATGTGTATGCATGGGTGTGTGCAAAGAATTTGAACAGCGAATTGCGAAAAATGCAACGCTGCAAGGGCTTGCGGAACGTGCATAACTGGAAAACAAGTGTAACAGTTGCGGTGAAAATTTCCGAAAGACTAAAAAAAATTACAACTTTTGAAGTTTCAACACCAAAAAAAAAAACAAAGTGGAAGCAGCAATTTGGGCGCAAGTGCAAGTACAAATGAACTTTTTTGAAAGTAATTTTATTATAAAATACAAAACGTGAATTTGCTAAAGTTTTCAAACGAAGCCAAAGTGGGGCTGAGCTGTGAGTGTGTGTGTGTGTGCGTTTTTGAGTTGAAAAGCGGCCGCTTCGCTCAGGTAGTGCCACTTTTGTGCGGGTGCGCGTGGCGCCACAAAGTGCTATCTTAGTGGATTGCAAGATAAGTAACTAGTATTTTATTAGTGTGCGAGCGCTCGCATGCGGAAAGCACTCGAAAAGGTTTGACTAAGCACACAGATGCGCCATTGTTTGTTGCGCATTGCCAGCACATCAAGTGTGTGAACTCATTGAACACACTTATGTTTTGGGGTGATAAGCAGACAATAGACGGGTGAAGTTTTCAAGTTTCGAGCAGAGATTTCGCTTTAACTGTTAAGTAATGAGAGGAAACTTAAAAAGTTGCGCTTGTACAACTGACAATCCAAATAACAGTAAAATAGCGGAATTAATGGCGTAGTTTAGAATGAAACTATTTTAATCACTTATGAGATTATATACGATAAATTTTTGGCTCAAGGTATGACACTCATTGGGAATATAAGCGGCATTTTTGACACTTTTCTGCTTCTTCTCTCTTCTAACTGAAACTTCTCTCTTCTGATATGTTGTAGTATCGAAGTGTAAATTATGACCTTGTCAGACAGACTATGACTTTTCAGATTGACTACGGTATTCTCAAAATGAATCCCACGAGGTCCCACGTGGCTTGAGCTTGGCTTGTATTAATAAAGTCATCGCGGTTGTTTTGGGCGAAATTTCGAACATATTTTCCTTAAGCTCATGCTCAAGGTCTCTCGAGACTTTCGATATTAGCAAGTTTACGGTAACAAGAAAGGTCTTGCCTGTTGTTGGAAGAACTTTAATACTTGGAACCGATATTTAACTAATATTTGGAAACTTTATAGATGAGTTCAGTTTCCTTATTTCGGACCTTCAGACTGAGCGTATGCTGTTTACTCACCGAATGCTGGCGAAACTCTCGAGGTATTTCGTGAGTCTAAACCTTAATTGTATACGTTTTGGATTCGAGGTCTAAATTCGGTTGATAAATAAATACCAGAAAACATATTTTATTGGTAAAAAATACGGCTTCAATACTCGCACTACACACACATACATTGAAATAGCATACGTTGTCCTTTAATCATTTATACTCTTCATTGCAGATTTATATAAACGATAGTAATACCGGAAATTAGTTGCCATTTTTTATTTACAATCGTGCAGCCAAGTGGAAGGAAGCTCCGCCAGCCTGTCCAACATGTGCACGTCCAATGAGTATAGGTTTCGCCGGAAGGAGGCTGAATAAATCATAGCATCCCAGTAAAATTTGTAGCATAGCAACAGTACAATTGTTGGTTGAAGGCGACCAGGCAACGAATTGAAAGTGTCTGCCGTGAGTAAATGAAGTCGCCGCTCAAATGAAGAAGGTGCTATACATACAGCTGTCTTATTTAACTGGCGCAATCTACTCAACTACGAGAATTCACATTAAATTGATGAAGAATTGCGAAGCATTTGACAGTTAAGCGTTAGTGTTGCGGGGGTGTGAGGGGTTGTAGTGTGCGTTGTGAGCTGGGTGCTTTTATGCTGGTATTCAATGCTTGTTTGTGTGATGCAATTCAATTACCGTTATATACCCTTCTAGTGTTGCAGGCCCGCTGGCAGCAGGAGAAGACATTATAGTCCTTCGTAAGTGCGAGCTTCGAAAGCTTTTAAGTGAAAATGGCTGATAAGCATTAGTCAAACATTTCAATAAGTTTTTTTTTTTTTTTATTGTATTTGCGCTTACTTGCTGCACGCATAAGCCTACATATCTACATACATATAGACATATGAAACATGAGAAAATATAATAAAATTCAACAAAAGTATTATTTTTTATTACTCTATGCCTCCATTTCGGGCTGCCTTCAAATTGCCATTGTATTCTCAACAGCAAAAAGATAAAAAAAAAAAAAAAAAAAACGAAGAAAAAAGGCAATCGAAGCAAAACAAACGAAAATGAATCACTCAGTGAGAGAAGATATGAATCGCGTACCGTAGAGTAAATCGGGTACAATGTCATAAATAAAAATATGATTTATGGCAAAGTGCACAAATACAAAAGCGTGAAGTAGGAAAAAGCGCCGCGAGTACAGTAAATGTCAGCGGTCGCATAAAATAGATGAGACCCGAAATGAGAAAGAAATAAAAAGGCCACAAACCAACTGAAAACTATTAAAAACAAAAAAAAAACAAAGTGCTGTGAAGAAACTAATATTCGGTGTAAAATTAAAAGGGCATAAAAGAAAACGGACTTGCTAAATAAAATTAGACAGCTTGCAAGCGAAGAAGACGATAAAGATCGGAAAATATCGTGGAAGACTGAGGAAGACTGAGGAAGACTTGTTGTCAAGGCGAGATTTATTATTTGCCGTTATTCTTCTAGCTGCTGAGGTGGAAAAGTAGGCATGTACGTGTGTTTGTTTGGGTTCTTGGGTCAAATAAACGGTTTGCTGTTTATTTGTTTGCGCAAATTTATTAAAATGAAGGTCTGAAAGGGTGAGCTGTTTTGATGTGATGTGTTTGTTAGCAAAGGAAGAGCAAAAAAAAAATTAAAATATAAAATAAATGTTGGAACTGTGAACTTTAAAACATTATAAATAAGTGCGGAAATTATAAATTTTTCAATATTTGTAATAAACGTTTTTTTCCTTTTTTTTTTTAAATTTTGAGCACTGGCGTCAGTCAGTTAATATAATTACAATTCCATTAAAGTCGCAACAATGATATACACAAATTTTATATAACAAATTTACAATTATTAAAAAACGAAAGATAGTAATGTCTTTCCAATGTCGAACTACCCTAATGTGTCCAAGTGGATTTCTATATGTATATTTTTGGTATAAATAACAAGTTATTATGTATTCAATGGAACTTAAGTGTTTATTCAACGTAACTTTTTAAATAAAATTTTAATTTTTTTGTAGTTTTAGTAGTTCTAGAATTTTCGGATACTTCAAGCCCCGTTTATAGATAGTCACATTCCTTTATCTTATTTTCTGTGCTTTGATTTGCAATATATAAAATCAATAATAAAAATTAACTTTAAAAATTTCAAAATTTTGTATTACCCTAATGTAAAAATTTAAGAAATCTTATAGCTGGGCGAATACTTTTACAACCTTTCAAGTCTTTGAGGTTTTTCTGCAATAAAAGTGTTTTCAAGTTTCTTACGTGTGCTTACACTTAGTAAGGCTTTCCGTGAAGCGTTTTTCTTCGAAAAGCTTTAAAACAAAAACACTAGGAAACCTTTTAACCTTTTTCAGAAGCCATAACTTTTTTAATTTTCGATGAAAGCTGTTCAAACTTCCAGCATAAATTGTTTAATGCATTTAAATTGAAATATTTTGCTAGAATTAAAAACAAAATGTGTGGAAATATTTAAAATAAGCTCAAAATAACAAAATCAACGAAAATTTACCCGACACTAATTTGCTTTTAACTCAAAAATTTTTACTGTTATGAAGATTAAATTTTGTATGAAGTTAGTTTAACGCTTTTACTATCAAATTAAAATAAAATATGAAATTTGAAATTGGAAAATTTTTTTAATTGACAATACCCAGCAGGGTCTCTTATTTTAGAATCATAATCACCATGCACGCTGAAATCAAGTTTAATTTGTGCTTGATATAAAAAAATGTCCATCTTGCATCTCTTTATTACCTCACTTTTGTATTGCAATAAAATTTATTTAACTCTTATAAAACTCTTAGCAAACAACTAACCGTCGGTACTGCAGTGTTATCTCTATAAATATATAAATACACATATATAATTATATATATATGCATATTTTCTTGCCGAATAAAAGTCTCAAACAATATTCGAAAGCCAAGTGTGAACTCATTGACATTTCGAGTATGCAAAAACAAAAAGAGAAAACAAAATCAACAGCATGAAATATGTTAAAATTTTAAGCAGCAATAAATTAGCAACAAATTTAACAACAAAAAACGTACAAAAGCTATAAAATCGAGGCATTTTGACTTAATATTTTTCTATATTTTCGGGTTTAAAATTTTAATAAGCGCCAAATGACATTAGCGCATGAGCAGCAGGCGCGGGTGAAAGTAAGAAAAAGTGCATCGCCAACAAATTGCGGCCATAAAAGTTTTTACTACATTATTGCCGTGGCGCAGTGGGAGGGGATAGTGATACTTCAATGAAATTTTAATTTAACAAAAGCGAATGCGATGCGGATGGAAATCAAAAGAATATGCAAATTGAGTGCAAAACGTTAAAGAAAAAAAAAACAAACACAAAAACACAAACAAATAAAAGGAAGAAATAAATAAATATAAAAGGCAAAATAAATTGAAATTGAAATTTAAATTGCAATTGCTATAAAGCGGCGTTGCAAGCAATTGAAACGAAAAGTGCGAAAGTGTTGTGGATGCATTTGAATAAATGCTGGCCAAGGTCATGTGGCACATGAATTCAACCGCATATAACTTTGTATATGTGTATGTGCGTATGTGTACAGTTTTGCGATGAGCCGTGCACTCGACACCCTACGGACAGCCAACAGCACTCTTCACGCCATCGCCCATCCTCATTCCATTCGCATAAAAAAATTGCTTGCATTCGCTTTCAATTGCAACTATTTGCTTTGTTGTTTTTGTTGTTAACATTTGCTTTTCTTAATACTGTCAGTTGGCCTGGCCGCCCGTTATTCAGCTGGGCGGGCGGTCGGTCGACAATACGTATGCCTATTTGCAATTACGCAGTGCATTGTCGATGCGGCAGCAATCAAAATACTCACACACACACACACACACACACAATATTTAGGAAGAAATATGCTTACAGGTATGTACATATGTGTGTTTGTATGCATGTTGGTATGTGCCTTAGCATTTATGCGAATATTTTAAATGCAAAAGCTAGCAGCAAATGCTTAAACGCATTCAAATACAATGCACTGACAGCGGCAACAACAACAATGCGCACAGCAAAAAGCAAAATTATGCGGAAAATTAAAAGCAGCCGTCACTGGTTGAGTGTGCGATTTATGCAAAGAAAAACAAAAAAAAAAAGGAGGGAAAAAAAACAACACGAAGGCAGAGCGAAATTGCAAGCATTGGCAGCTGCGTCAGCTTACAGGGGTAGTGGGAAGGGGGAAGGCGGTGGTGAATAGGTGATGTCAACAAGAGAGGGAGTGAATTCAAACTGAATTCAGTTGGCAGTTGCGCGTACGAAAGCTGTGTTCGGATGCGAAATTATTATTATAAATATTGTGTTTTATGCTAATAGTTGCGGGAAAATGCAGAAAACATGAGATTTTATGAATTTTCTGATATGCATTTGCCTTGCAACGCGTCGGTGAAAATAGTAAGCATTGAGAACAACAATATCAATGTTTATGTAGTATCACACAATGAATAGTTAAAGATTACCTAAGCAGCTTTGAGGTTAACTTTATTATTTTTTCTACAATTCAAAATAAACAAATAAGATTTTTTGTATGGAAAAACATTAAAATTTTTTTTTGTGTTTTTAAGTATAACTTTATTAGTTAGGAAAAGCGTTGAGCTATTAATCTAAAACTATTGAGTTTTTTCTTTAGTAAAGTAGTGATTGTAGTTAATTTACTGCATGTTTAAATTTAAATTTCAAAAGTTCCAAATTTACAAATTTACAAAAATTTAAAAAAATAAACAAAAATTAAAAAAAAATTAAAAAAAAAAAATAGAAAACAAATATAAAAAATATTAAAAAAAAATTTTTTTTAATTAACAAAAAGGTGTGAAAAAATATTAAAAAATTTTTTAAATCACGATTTTTACTGCTAAATTTAAACCAATTTTATTGTATATATAGAAAAATAGAAATATTTTAAAGTAACAGAAGAAATATAAAATCGATTAAAAATAAATTTTTTTTTACAGCAAATTGTTTTGAAAGTAATTTTTGTAGTGAGCACAATAATCTCCATTTAATTTTTTTTTGTTTTTATTTTTATTTAGTCTAATTTTCCTCTTCACTTTAATACTTTGTAAACTTCTATTCAACAACTTTAATCTTCTTGAATTTATATGCGTCTCTTAAAAGCATTAATTGGCAATCTTATGGATTTTAATAAACAAATTTTATGACAAATTTAATGACTCACTTCAGATTTCGTTAATGCATTTTCACGTTTTTATAGCGATACGTATGGCGGCTCATGGCTGCTTTTAACTTTATTTCAGAAATAATAGTTTTAGCAATTAAGCGTTTAGTATTTGTTTGTCTCCCACTAATTTTTAACTTTATTAAGCGTTAAAAATTTTATTGAACATTGAACTTTAACTTTTAATTGTAGAAAAATATTTGCTTTTATAGATTTTTGTTTAGTGGCATGCATACAACAAACACACACATTTTCGCTGCACATATTTTTACTGCCAAGTTTTCTAACTTGCTTACAGAAAGTTTAGCTTTAGTTCGTAAATACTTCATAAAATTTGATTACCAACAACTCGGCAGTCTTCTTCCGCTGCATGACGGCACTTTTGTTGTACGTTTTACAACAATAAAAAAAAGAAATAAAAATAAAAAAGGGAAATTAAAGTCATGGATTTTTTCTAAATCGCTCAAATAATTCACTAAACTTCAACATTCTGAGCTTTATCAGCAACACAGGTTTACACACACACACACACACACATACACACACGCATGCTGTGCGCTTAATCGCATGTACTTCCTGTATGTGCTTTTCAAACTATTTCATTCAAATATTTTCAAGTAGACAATGTTCACACATTCACCCATAGTTTATAAGTATATATATATATATATATCATCTATGTGCAGTTAGTTGAATGTGCGTATTCATTTCATTTGCAATTTAATGTATCACTTCATTGCTTAAACATTTAGTTTTTCTACATGGTTGTACACACACACACACATATATACACATATATATATATATATAACAGCAGCTTACACTGCCGGATAGCCCCAGCGCTGCCGCCATTCGTCAGACGCAGTTCCACAAACAAAATCGGCAACTGACGCTGAGCACTTGGGGGCGTTTTGTACAACGGAAAGCGAAGTAGAGATTCATTCAATGTGTTGTTGTCTTGTTAGATCGTTCGGTTGTTGCTGATTGTGCTTCAACATGAACAACAATTTGGAGTTTACTGTGCACATACAGGCAAGCAATACTTTTAATTGAAATTCCAATTGCAACTTTTCGAGTTCCGCAGAAGAAACGGCTACAAGAAAAAGCAGCTTCAGTTATCAACACTAAATAACAACAACAACAACAAAAAACTGTGTAACTTAAGGTGGGCTGCATGAATTTTACATTGTAAGGGGAGCCTGTAAAGGGGAGGGCGATGTGGGTATATTGCACAAGCAATGATATACTACACAAGAACACATTGGTACATACATTTATACATGTGTGTGTGTGTGTGTGTGTGTGCATGTATATATATATATATATATAGGCAGCGTTAAGCTAGTGAGAAAAAAAACCGATAGGATAGTTTGAGCAAATAATGCGAAGGAACTGGTCCGAAAAAGCTGAGTATAGCATACTTTTTTTCAGATATTAGCGAGTTGACAGTCTTCGGCCAGATAAAAATCGGTCGCCATGCCGGTTACGCAGAAACAACAGTTCGTGAATGCCGACAGCGCCATCTAGTAAGCACCAGTACAAGGCAATATGCGAAAGGATAGTCGACTATCTAGTTGGGACCTGCAGTCATACTAGTTGTAAGCAAGTTTCGCACTGGTTTATTTCACTACAGGGTTGCATTGGCTATGCGTTGGCACGAGTAAAAGCTTGTGCTACATATTTATCGTTTTAGTTTTCATCTCTTTGGACTTATGTTTCGCTGCTGTTTACAATTTTATTTAGCTTCGAAGTGGATACATACATACATACATATGTGTTTGTAATGTAGCAGCAAAGGTTCACAAACACGAGTATACAAACATACTTACGAGTATGTAATACTACATATAAGTATATGTATATACGAGTATGTAGGTCCATAGAGGGATTACATGTGTTTCGTATCAAATTCGCTTGCTAAGTACGCGTTGCACTGGAAATTGGGCAGCAAAATGTTGCTAATTTATGTGCATATATGTACATAACTAAATGCATAAGCACATATGTATGTATGTATGTATGTATGTGTGTGATACTTATGCTCTTATCGTAATCTTCCATGTAGCAAAACGATTTCCCTGATTGGCTGATCTTGCCAAACGACCGAGGGTCGCATGATTTTCTTTATTTGTTTATTCGTTGGAACGAAAGTGATTTTAATATCAAAATCGAAATTTATGCATATAAATTTCCACACATTTCCACGCATATGGCAACTGATTCCAGTGAATTTAAATACAATTTGTTTCTTACTGCAAAATTTTCAATGTTTTTCCAAGAACTTTCAACAAGGGAAACTTATTTTCAAGCTTTAAGTTGGAATTGCATCATTTAACCGAACGCTCTTTTTTAATCCAAAGGTTTCTTATTTGCAGAATTACAAAATTTACTTATGGCTGTTGTTGTTATTTCAACAGCATAGAATATTTCCAAAAACGTATTGAGGCATGTTGCTTAGGTGACAAGGAAAGCGTGCAAATTCGGACCCGGTACAATTACGAAGACCTGACTGTCGTGGGAAAGGTTTCGTGTTTGCCCGCTCGATTTGTTTTAAACTGGATTCCAGGGACAAATTATTCGAAATTTTTACTTGATTTCAATACAAATATATACTAAGTAATCAAATATGCAAAAACATGGATATTTGTATTAAAAATCCTATAAAATTTACGATAATTACCTTGAGGTGAGCAAAATCTCCAACTAAGAGCTTAACAGATGAATTGGAGAATTCCGGATCTACGTCTTATACAAGTCTCGAAACTTTCAAATCTACTTCACAAAAAGTGAAGTGGCTTTCTTTATCAAGGCATAAAGAAGGAGTTACGATCTTCATATGAACACTAGAAATATTATGGGATGGCCCATATGTTTCCAGTGCTGCAAAATGTACAAAAATAATTAGAGTTTGCTTTGGTTTTGCCTCTGGTACTTGTTACGTTAGAGGTAAAATGCTTACTCGGCTCAACTGTGCTTAAAATAGAAACCATAATTCGCTTCTTTGGATTTAAGTATGATACAATATGCATTTATAGTAGTCTTTACACCCCCAATCAAGATTAAGATAAGAGATTATGTGTTGGATGCTTCGCACAAAAGCTTCCCCTGTCGAATTCATAACATCAGGACAACTTCAACATACAAACATACCCCACTTCAACTGTGCAACTTCGTAAATACACGCCACTAATCTCCAAAAATTGGCAGCGATAAAGAATCACTTTCAATAATACCATAATTTGAACGAAATCGAACGTCAAAACAAAGCTTAGCAAAACCAACAGCACGGAGTACAGGGTAGAGAGAGAAAAACTTTCGCAAAGAGTTCGACAAACGACCCATTACCAACAATGCAAATGAGAAATCACAAAAACAAATTACAAGTTTAATGGTAGCTGTAGGACGACCGAGAAACAATGGAGGGCTGGACCACCACCACGACACCGTACGACAAATTCACGAATACAATTGATTTCGATTTTAATTAGACGATTTGTGTATTGAACTGTATGTGTACGAATGCCAAGGGGAACGATAAAGGACATAAGCATCACATATATATAGCGGTCAAAACAAAGGAGCGCTGTACCAAATGGAGGAAGAACGCAAATTAATAGGAAGCGGAAGTTAATGAGGAAGTGTACGGGAGGACAGCAAAAACCGAGTGCCGATAACAAAGGCTCAAAGGCTCAAAGGTCAGCCAACAAAGGTTATGAAAGTGAGAAAGCAAATGGTAAATACAGCAGCAGCAACAACAACAAAACTGTGTAATGCTACAAACTTGCAGAGTAATAATGGCAACGGACATACAAACATACAAATAGGGTGTGCAAATGACTATTGTTGATGTGTGGCCGAAGCTCATGAACAGCTGAACAGCTGAAAGTTTTCGCAACCACTGCTGTGTTGTATGTGTAGTGTGTGTTGCACATAAAAGTTTGTGCATTTGTTGGACGCAAACTTGTGCCACATTCGCATTAAGCGCCAATAATGTTACAACAACAACAACAACAAAAACAAAAACAACGACGACAACAGCAACAACAACATAAACAACAACAACACAACGAAAATGTGCGCAAACAAATTATGCACTGTAAGCATTGGCAGTTGTAACCGCAAATACAACAACAACAAAATTACAACAATTACAGCAATAACAATCTAATGAGCACGCGATTTGGTGGCGATTTAATAAATTATCGTTGAGTGTGCAATGACATGCACAACCCACAGCACACACACACACACACACACGCTCATTTACATATATGTACTCACATACACATGTAGGACTCATATGCACTCACATATACATATATATAACTAAAGGGAATTTTTGTGTGTCATAACCATAGTGTCGACGCTGCATTGCCACCGAGCGCCACAAGCATCATTATGTTGAGTATATGTAATTGCAAGCGGTTGTGGTAATGTAAATATGTAAATAAATGTAAATATGGCATTTAGAATATTGAGGCATCGCTTCATACACCCCAGTAGTCCGTTTAGCTAAAGCACAACATCGAAATTATTTACTCTAAATATGCAAAGCAATGGCAAATAATGACCCCGCAACTACCTTCCCCCCTCCGCCGACATAAGAGTGCTGTTGTTGATTTTCGATTAACTTTTCACAAATTCGACGGCAAGTTTCTACTGTACTGTACACACGTTACTCTCACAAAGCCCTTTTGCTCTCTCTCCATTTTTAATTAACTTTCGTATGCATATTTAATTAAGTTAATTAGAATTTAATACGATTCCATGTTCAGACCGCCATGAAACAACACACGATATATCCGCAAAAGCTCTGCTGTAAACTCATTAGATATGCACAATAACAGAGAGAGTGAGTGAGCGAAATAAATGTGTTTACCGTAAATGTGAAAAGTGGGAAATGAGAGCAACCGACTACTGACAAGAACACTTTGTAATAGTTGTCAGAATTGATATGCGGCAATTACATACGTACATACGTACACACATACATATATACGAGCTAGGGTATATAAGAGGTGAGATACTTTGCGATTTTCGAAGGAAATATGAAGAAGTGAATTGCATGAAGCTTGAAAAATTAGTGGTTTCATTGGTTTTGGCATGCTTACAGCGATGGAGCTGCGAAGCAAACAGAGAGTGACCAGGTAATGAGAGAGTTTTGTTTATGAAACGAACAAACAGATATTTTATGCTTGTTTACACTTGAGTAGTGAGGGAACGTTGCTAGGTGCTTTAAAAATTTTAGACACTAATAAGTTCGAAATGAAACCATAAGCACAATTTCAGTTCTTTTAATTTTTTTTATTTTAATCTCTTTCATAGACAATATACAAAATATAAATATTTACAAAATACAAATATATACAAAAATACACTTAATTTTTACTTTTCTTGGAAAGGTACAGACAGATATACTCATTTCCGAGGATCTAACGGGCTAAATTGTTCTCCATTGCTGTGAATGTCAAAAGTATGTGGATCGCAGAGAGCGAAAAATGAGAGAAATGTTGTCCACCAAAAAAGTTTCCTCTATAATTTTTTTCCACTGCCAACAAATAATTCTCAATATAACTTGCATGCTCGGGTTATGTATGCAAAATATACTCCACGAGCCACATAATAGTTCCACCGGTAAATTTATGTACGTGGATATATAGCCACAAAATAATGTCACAGCTTCACGTCCCTTGCACAATCACAATGGATGTCATCTCATCACGCTCACGCTTTAATAAGCAGCAGCTGAAGAGTACCTGGCGTATGTTCACACACACACACATGCCTGCATAAAAATCCGTACACAGTCGGTACTTTGATGACCCGCCGCCTGACTCTGTCGGCAAATATTTCGTTGCACAAAAGGTGTCATTGCTTGAAAAATACACACAAAGCGAGTGTGGAACAACAGCTGAGCCGAGTATGCTGCCGCTCGACAGCTTAGGTAACGCCAAGTCCTTGACAAATTGGCGGTATATTCATGTAAATATTAGAGACGCGAATTATTGTGGTTGCATGGCAACTTTATTCGAATGTTTTGCTATGTTTTACTGCTTTCTAAAATAAATAGCGAAATTAAGGATAAAATGTTCGTAATTTATTTTTTGTTGTTAAGAATTGGCTCTTTATTGCCTCCAAACGTATTTGGCCAAACTAAAAGCCCGCTTGTGCAAACCATTTCAGCTTATTGCCACGCCATCCTCTCGGGTTTTAACGCGTAATTATAACACGTGCATAACTGCCCATTAATGTAATGTAAGATGCATGTGTATGTGTGTATGTGTGTATGTGTGTCACTGATAAAAAATGCTGGTCGTGTATCCATCCATCTGCCGGCCGAGTCGAGCGCACAACAAGCCTCATTATGAACATTAATGACAGTGTTACCTGTCGGGCTGGGTGGCGGCAGTGATGCTGGCAGCCCAAAATGTATAGGTTGGCATAGTATATGCGAGGCAGCGGCTGCTGGCAGTTCATTTTTGTTGGCGCTGATGATAATTATGATCCCTGGTCGAATGACTGGCACGGCGCCACTGAAGCAGAAGCGCATTGGCACCGCACAACCAAAGCCAAAAGCCGGCTTTATATTTGAGTGAATGCGCACATTCAATTTCCAATGGACCGGCGTTGGCGCTGGAAACAGCAGCACATGGCTTCTTATCCACACACACAAGTATTTGTGCGGCTGCATGGCTGGCTGTCCGTACATATATTTTTATTCCATTTTTTTTCCCATAAATAATGAAAGCAATTTTTCATCAAATTCTTCACTCGCGGTGGACGCGCCACGGCAACTACCTGTCTGTCAGTGGCGTACTATACATAGGCCACTACAATATGCACATATTAAGTGCAGTTGGTCGGAAATTGGAGACACCGCACACAGATAATGCGACGGTATGGCAACGTTTGTGGACAGCAGCACAAGCGTGTATATATATTACCGATTTCAATAAAATATGTTGAATGATTGCAAATGTGAATGAATGAATGAGTGCATGTATTAATGGCTGAGTGACTAGCTGGATGAATGGATTACCCTATTCGCGACGCTTTTTATTGTACAGTTATTTGTACAGAACATATCATTTGCTTAATTTAGCGAAAACTTGTTTTGTCATAGCGTATGGCACTACTTAGGCGACCCCTTATCGCGGTTATTGTTGTGACAATCAAGCTTCGAAACTCCGTAGTTGATTATGAACTCAGCAACTTCGGTTTCGAAAGGATTCAGTACAAAGTCTTACAAAACAGATGATCTGGCGACTTGCATTGCCTTAGTTTCGTCATTTCACTTGAGGAATGAAAAAATCTGAATTCTTTTGCCCGACGAATAAATGGTTGCTTCGAGTTCACCGACACACTTCGTTTTTTTCGACAACGTCTAGAACCAGAAAATAGGGAAATGGATATTAGATGAGCAAATTTCGTGCGAAGACTCAAGCATAAACTGGCACAACAACTACAATGCAATTATGCAAGGGTCCGAGTGTGAAGGGTTTCAGAAGACAAGCCAAACTTTGACTAGATGATCGTTCACTGGAATTGAATTGTTAGACTCGCTCTAAATGACGTAAATCTCCGGCCAATTGCAGAAGAAATCAATTATCGGGAAGGTCTTTTTATGAATGTTTATGAACTTATGTTTATGAAGTATTCCAACACAATTACATAACCATGGCGTTATGCGCAGTCGATCTAACACACTTCTATGAATCGAATATTTCACAAACATGCGGCCTGCGTAAGCTAGTTATCAAGTATTGAAGGCCCGAACACTCTCGAGTAGTAACAAAGTTTGGTACTCCATCGATTCGGTACTCAGCAGCGTAATTTGTTATGTCAATGCCGTTCGCTACAGTCTACCCACAACGACTCAATCCGCATGAAACACCCTTTATAGTAAATGTGAAAAATACTATACACGATTACCAGTGGTGTCACGAACTCATTACTTCGGCATTAATTAAATTTATCAACTGCCAGAATTTCCGACTCAACTCGGCTGGCTGGCTGGCCAAAAGCAAAGTAATCGGGCTTTTTCGTTATTACTATTGCAACGCATTTACCTGCATACAGTTAATTGCCTCGATACGCATTCAACCGTCTCTGTTATTGGTTACAAGCATTTAATTAAAAAATATTTATGCATGTATGCATATACACGTACATACATACACATATGAAATGTCAAAAAAAAAAAAAAAGTCGCACAGATTTTAAATTGAGCGCGAATTTGTGGTATTGTATGCGTACAATATTCATAACACCGTCATTTATGTACATACATACATATCTATAAAAAAAATTAACAAAAAAAAAAAACCGAAAATTTTGCGTACGAATAAATTTTATAGCAAAAGTTGTAAAATATTCACGCGCTGCTAAAAAAAAAACAAATTTCGCATGACTGACGTGTTTTTTTCGCCTCTTTTATTAATTACTCCAGCTATTTGTACTAGTTGTTGTTTTTGCATAGCATGTCTTACTGCATTAACCGTATTACCCGACTTATATTTCTTGTCAAGGCTCATTAACGCTTTGCTACCACATTTTACTACTCGTCCGCTCAGTTTGCCCATTGTCTAATACATTTTTGTTGCTGTATTTTTTTTGTTTTGGAGCCCCCTTGTAAACTTAATGAATTTGTTTCAATGCAAATGCCGCTATGAATCAGTGCACACGCCGACGAGGGCGATTAACGGCAGAAGATTCGTACCGCTCGCCATTTAGAACGAAGCAGCGAGGCGGGGTACGCAACCATTTATCTAAATATATATACATACATATATATATTTATATATGTGTATATTTGTACGCATGTGAATGCTAGACGATACAAAAGCGATGAAATATAACTCAACGCTCTCACGCAGAGTGAACAAAAAATGCTAAGACATTAAACGAATGAAATTATGCATGCCATTTAGGTGGGGGGTAGGGGTATTGCTCGTTGAGCCTGCGCCATTGAGTAGTCAGTCATCGACAAATTCACGGCCTCACTAATGCCAAGACCAATTTATTAAGTAAAGTAAAATGTTAAATGGTACTGAAGCAGAGCAAAAAGTAGACAAAACTACACAGAGAGAGGTTACATGGGAGCCAGCAACAATTTCGTAAGTGAGTACAATTATGTAAATGACTAATACAAAAACAAAAAACAAAAACAAAAAACAAAAAAAAAAGATATTGCGTAAACTTTTAATCACGTTGGAATTAATCAATAACTTTGAATTGGCGAGAAAATGAGTGCGCAGCTTAAACGCTTGGCGTGAGTAATGATATCGTAGAACACACAGCCATAAATTCCAAGTAAAAACAGTAATAAACTGTGGGCGTCAACAGCGAGGGGACTGTGGCGCAAGGAGCACTATTCAGTTCAAACACGTTTCAACTTGCATAGAAGAAATTTGTAGTTGTTATTGTTGCTGTTAAATTGCTGGATCATAAAATCGGTGAGTGGTGAGAGGCGAGAGGCGAGCGAGTTTGGGAGAGCGCAGTGATTAAGCAAGAAATTGACGATGAAAACGTGGAGTGGACGGACGCAAGGCAGCAGACAGAAGGGTGACGCTGATGTGATTTTACTTGGCAGTGATGCCAGATGGACATAGAATGTGTTTCAAACATTTGTAAAGGTAGACAGTAGTGAAGTTCGCGCACGATTTGGCCATCTTGTAGCTTGAAATTTCGTCGCAGACGTGATTCCTATGTGATTTCATTAATTTCTTGGCCAAACATGATTCTTGGTTCAAATATTCGTCCACTTCGGCTATGAGCAGTTCAAATTGTACAGTTTTAGCTCAAAACTATAGCGAAATTATATAATCAGCGCCTAATTCGCCTCTCCAAACTTTGTGGGTCCGATAGACTTCAGTCAATTTATTTTAATTATAAAAATATTGCGAGGCAGTTGGCAACGCTGTAACACGTTTTCCCACAATTATTTCACTTCTGTTGTTTTCTTTGAAGCCAAAGCGCTAATAGCCAAAGGCCAATTAATTAAAACAAATCAAATGCCCATATTTAAAGCAATTTGTTGTTGTAATCAATTAAACTGCTCGTACATATGTATGTCAGATCTTTTAACAGTTGTTGTTTGTATGAGTTGCACAACTTGTTGTTGTTGTTGTTGTGAAAAACGATGACTTTTATCTGCAAAGTGGTTAATCATTTTGTTGTTGCTGCTTTTAATGAAGATTGCTCAAATTAATATGTTGCGTTTTTTGGTGTTTTTGTAGCTGCACGTTTTGTCATTACGATTATCAAGTAGCCGGGCTAGTTAATATTATGCAATAACAGTTTTTTAATGATTCTGTCTCTGCTGGAAGCGTTTATATTGCAATTATATGTTGTCTTTTGTTGTTGTTGTTGTTGTTGTTGTTGCTGCAATTGCTGTTGATAATGTCACTACTGAATTGCATAAATTAAATTGTTTTTGCTAACAGTTATGAAAATTAAATGAGCACAATTTAAATGGGCGGATTTGAATAACAAAGCGCGTGTATGTGTGCGTGTGTGTGCGTGCGGTGTGTGTGTGCGTGCAGTTGAGCTAGCATTTATCTCTGTGTGTGTCAGTGTTTGTGACAGTGTTTACGTGACTTGAATATGCACAGTTGAATTTGAATTGAATTTAGATTAGAAATGTGCAAACAAATATCCGTTGCATACTGTGCATTTATGGCGATGGAAAAACTTTCGTTACAATATAATATAATATATATTTTCACAATTACACATACAGGTGTCTATGCGCATGTCACTCACACAGCCATGCTGTGCATAGCGGTGTTTATTAACTAAATATTATGGCAGAAAATTAGTAAATGCCGTACAACAGAATAGATTTCATACACAATGCGGCCAAATTTTGCGCACAATCGTCCTTAACTAAACATAATTTTAGGCGTACATGCATATTTTATTTATACGCATGGTAATTGAATTTATAATTTACATATTTTATTTATTTTGGTTTTAATCTTGATTAGAAACATAAACTAAATTGTTGAATGTATGTGTGTGTGTGTGTGTGTGTGTGTGTGTGTGTGTTGAACGCTGATGGCTTTGACTAATTAATTGCGCATTTTACGAAAATTAATTAAAATTGATTTATTGCCTTGTTTTGTTTCAGTAATTGAAAATTTCTGATTGATTTAATTTTATTTGTATTGGCCATACAAAAAGCCAGTCATGGTCTCTAGGATATTTTGAAATTAGGCTATGTGTATTTCAGATAGCTCCTTAATTTATTCAATTAATAGTGACGTTGTACTAATTGCCTAAATTATGAGGCTGTCTGAAAGGCCTATTAAATTTACCCCATGTTTTGATGGTAAAAAATAAATAAATAAGAGGTCAGATCGTATTAATCGAAAGCATAACAGAGCAAGTTCCAAGCTAACCAAAATTCATTAAATTATTAACAATATAACAAAAGGTTATTTGTAGAAAACAACTGTGATGTTGTACAACAACAGCTACAATGAAGAGTGAAATAGCATTTGAATAAAATAGTCTTGAAAAAAAAAAAATATTTCAAAATAAATATGAATAATCACAGTTACCAATTTCGTTGCAGTGAAAGAAAGCCAAAGCTTACCAGAAAAAATAAAAACTCAATTGGAATTTGTACGCAATTTCACAATTAAATATATATGTCTATATACAGACGTGATATTAGTTTTTCCAACAAATATAGAGGCATAAAAATAAATATATATGGCCCTAAGCCGCAATAGAAAATCGGTTATAAACAATAATTTATGTCACCTGTACTTTCCCATCAACAGTATTTTTAAACACTTCGTAAGGTAAAAGTAGTAAGACCTGGTGATTAGCGTGAGTATATTGCGAAAACTAATAAAAAACGTAAATATTTGAAAACATATATTTATATTTTTACTATTAAGAGCCAATTAACATAACCTTAAAAGCGTATAATAAACTAAAGCTTTTAAGAGCTACTAATTGCATATTTCTGTAGTGAGTGTCTTTGCCAAACGGTCGCCAAACGCTTGAGAAATATTTTTTTTTCTCTCGCTGTTGCTGTAATCAACACAGGCAATTCAAATTAAGACCGAAATAAAGGAAAATCGCTGCACTAAAAATATTGCCACTACGCCGCCAGCAAGCAATCGCTGCCGCTAACCGGTTGCCAAATACACGCGAACCGCACGAACGCACCGTAGGCAAAGCGTGAAGCGTGAGGAAGCTCACGCGAGTTGTAGGAACGAGTTGACGCTGGATAAGGTGAGTTGAGAGGTGAGAGGGAAAATACACTGAAATTATATACCGCAACTGAAATAGTTGCAATGCGTGCGAACGCATAATGCGCACAGACGAAAGCGCCACGAGCAAAAGCCGATGCATTTTCAAATCGCATAAATCGCAAACTATATGAAATGAGGAAAAGTCGCGTGACAAGCTAATATACTGCAAAGTATTATGAATATGAATGGTTATGATAAGCTATGGACTTGCAAAGCTAATAAATAGATAAGATAATAAAACTTTTTGGTAAAATGGTTCTCAGACCAACACATTCATTTTCTTGGAAGCCGTCTTTTATCTTTCGCTTATGTCAAGCTCAGCTGATATAAAGAGCCGACTAGGTGTAGTCTGCACACAATTTTATTTTCTTTCACAATAGAGTATGCTGAATCCATAAGCATCCACGAGAGTTTCGGTATTGGTCCACACAAATTGCTGGAACAAACGCCGTCCGCAGAGTTCATCGTTTGTTATCACTTGGTGTCAAAAGCCGAAGCGTATAGAACAATATATACTTGTTTAATATTATTCACGCCTTTGCGCCATTAAAAAGAGAGCAAATATATTTGTCGAGTGCAATTTTTATTCATCGAATGTTTATGATGCGAGCAGCAACAGGTTTTCAATATTTTCGGATTCACATAGAGTCTCCGCACATATTTGGTTTCGAGTGATCTTTACCAACGTAGAGTTCATTAAAGCGTCTCTTGTCACTTTCTTTTTCCGGTTAGAAATTCTTCATATTTTAGCGAATCTCGTCACTGCTCTCAAAGCATTATGAATTTGTGACGTTACGCTACGAAAATATCCAAAAGTTTTATCGGACTGAAAATGTTTATGAATTACATATGTATGTATATGCATTCAGAATATTTAAAGAATTTTCGAAGCGTGCAAAGAAATTTAAATAACAGCGAACGCCACATTAAAATACCCTTTCTAAAATTAGCAATAAGGAAAAACAAACTGAAATGACGCATTAGCTGAAGCGCATAGCTAAAGATTGGCCGGGCAAGAGGCAACACCAAATGAAGTAATTCCAAAAAGAAGGAAATGAACAGCAGTAAAACCAGAACGTGACGCCGTAACCTACAAATCACGAGCGAATTCGAGTACATAAAAGCGGCTCAGCGATCAAAACAAAAATCAAAAATAAAAAACAAACAACAAAACAAAAAACAAAAAATAAAAAAAAATACAATAATGGCATTAAAAACGACAAAGTCAAAGGCTAGGAAAGAAAAAATGTTAACAGAAGAATAAAAATAAAACTGAAAATATGACGAGAAATGAAATGAATGCAATAAACAGCAAAGATAAACGGCATTAATGAACAAGCAAAGCAAAAATATATAAAAAACAAAAAAACAGAAAGAGTGGAACAAAATAATCTGCATAAAAAAACGACCGATAATAAAAGCGATTATAAAAGTATATAAATAAAATAAAAGAAGCAAGAAACCTAAGCACGGAAAAAATCTGGCAAATAAGACAAGAAAGAGAGATAATGGATCGACGGTGAAAAACTTACTTAATGACTTTGTGGGGTGCTGAAAGAAAGGTGGAAAGATCTGAAACACTATTGGTGTGAGGAGGCAGAGATGTGAAAAGAGCGTCTGGGGAACAGTGTGTATGCGACGCAAGAAGTTTCGAATGACAAATCAATTAGCATATTAAATGAGTCCACACTTTAATATGTTAAATGCTTTAGAACATCAGAGAACAGAACAGAACAGAAAGAGTGTCAGTTCTAAATCTGACTGCGAGTGTTAACTGTACCATTTGTGGAAACTGTGGAACTTACATTTTCTCAATTCGTGCTACTTTCATACTGGGCACTATTAGAAACGCAATCATTGCAGGCATTGAGTCAACCCGAATATGTGCATAAACCGCAACAACATTAAACGAACGAACGTAGCGACTTTTCATTTTACGATTTATGAAGTACATAAGTTCTTCAAAATAAGACGATAAAATTTTGTGATTTCATCATAATTTCACGGCTATAAAACTATTTTAATGAAAATGAGCGCTTTTTGTAATAAAGTGAAAAGCTATAAAAAATTTTCTATTCTATAAATATTTTTCTATTAATAAAAAAAAGGAGCGCTATAACCACTGAAACACTTTCTAAAGTCGAACTTCTTGGAAAAAAGGAAAATTTGATCACTTTTGCTATATAAAAGACAAATGAGTCGAATTATTTGCAACGGTAAGAGCTAAGGGGTGAATACGGAGCTAAAATTGGATCAGCGGTGAATTGCGAATCTCAATAACGCTAATTGTATGTGTATCACATTGAAAAGAAAAACTTGCGCTGAAAAGCTCGTAAGACCACAATTGTCTACGTTTCTTCTGTGTTGATTAATTGGAACTGCTAGAAAAGTACGAGCAAATTAATGGCTTGTTGCTTCTTATCTCTTTTATTTGTATTTCTCGCCTGAAATGCTAACTGCTTAGGGGTGCCTTCTTCATTACTTTGTAATGCTGTATAAAATAAAATATGAAAATAACAAAATAAGTGTAATTAAATAAAGTTTAACGAACACTTTAAGATTCTATTTACATTTTAAACATGTGAATTTTATTAAGTTCAAATATTGCGCAATAACACTGGAAGTCATTCAAAAAAAAAAAAAAAAAAACAATATATTTAGGGGTTTCTAAAAATAATGAATAGCAATACAATGAATAATGACGTTGCTTCTTTTTAAATGTCAGCTCTTTGTTTACCATTTCATTGTCAGTTTACATATTTTTTTTTTGTTTAAAATTTATGGCGAGCGTCATGCAATGTAGCAGCAAATCCCGTAAATCGTTAAAAATCCCACTCATATGCGTATGTACATACATGTGTGCAAGTATTTTCATAGAAATGAAATCTCATAAATATTCATAAAATGGAATTCGCGTAAATTGAAAACGTGAATGAGCGTTGGATTGGCTTCATTCGTTTTGCATCATTTCGACATAAAGCCAGCTAGTAAACGAAATGAACTAATTGCGATTTTATAAATAATTCAATATACAAACGAGCTGTAAAATACACAAAAAATATAAAATATTAGTACGGCGTTAATCCATGCGGCAATCGATCACAAGGGATTTTGTCGCAAAATAAAAGCATAAAAACTACTGGAATGGCCAATATTTTGGCTTTATGAGTTCGCAAGTTTTATGGAATCTAGTGTTTGAGCAGATTTGCATACATATAGGCATCGCGGCTGGATCTTACGAGGAGCATAGTGGCATTCCAATTTTACACAACTTTTTCCAGCACAGTCGGCTTTGTCTCGTTAATAAATTCCGGAATGTGGGTTCTTAACTAGAAACTTTCTGCTGGTTTATCGTTTATCATACAGACCATTTACTGCTTAATGTAACCCTACAAAAAGTTGTCCAACGGAGTCAAATCACACGGCTTGGGTGACCAATTAAAGTAAGTGGCCTTTTCGAAGTAAGATTTGTGCTAAATTGGGTTGGGCAGGTCCTATAGATTTTTTCTATAGCTAAAGGATCCTAGTTTGATTCCAGCACCAGGTATTTATTTCCTTCAAGTCCACATCACCACCAAATATGCAATGCCTCAATATACCATCGGTACACCGCACTGGTCGCAATACAAATTTAAGCAGCAAGCAAGTAGCACAAATCGCAATTCACATAATGCAGCTAACCAAGGTTGCTTCAACAAAGGAACGCCCAACTTCATACGCACAAATCGTAATTAATTAACACACACAAACGCAGTCTGTGAAATATACACGCTGTACTTTTTGTGTTCATTCGGTTGCCGAAATCAGTTAGACGAAGGCAGGGCAACAGCAAGGAAGGTATCGCCGGTTTCTAAATAACCGTTCAGTCGACTTGAACCTGACACGCAGAGGCGAAAGAGCTAAAAATGACTTGCTGGCTGCGCATGCACCAATAACGCAGGCAAGCAGCAAGCAGCGAGCAGGCGCACAATATATCTACATAATCAGCGCAATGCTGTGCAAATAACTGTACGCTCGTAGATTTTTGTTAAACACTTCCCGGCACATTGCATGCATTCACTACTCACTTGCCACCCAAATAGCTGCATGCCGCCTTTGAGTTTTTCGCGCGTCGCTGGGCTTGCTTGCATCTACTCACACACACTCGCTACACAATTCGTTGCATTTTTGCAAAACGCCGAAATCGCTTTAAGTAATGAACGGAACGCTTCACTAATCGACGCAATGTGTGCACACAGGCAAATGCAGAGTTAGAGAGAGAGGGAAAGAGAGAGAGAGAGATGTGAGAAAGGAAGAGATGTGTGTGTGTAGCAAAATGTTGCAATATTTAATTAAGCATCTTGCATTACGTAGGTCTAAATCAGCGAAAAAAAATAAGTTTATAATTGCAATCACACGACTGGATCTATAAACTAATTTGGGATTTATACAAATTAAATAAGTTTGCTTTGATAAATTAAATGGGTCGACTCATCATCTATGAAAGCATTTTCATTTTTATTATCTAGATTAAAATGATTATACATACACATGCAAATTTAACGCTACAGCTGTATTTATAGCAATTACTCTATCTATGTTTTCCTTAAGTATAATTTAATAGGTGAATGACACATTAGCTTTTGCATTAGAAGCGCTGAATGAACGAACGCTAATTGGCTATTGTTTCAGTGATGCGCAATCAAATGCGAATTAAGCTCGCATTATAAGTTGCTATGTTGTTGTTTTTTACTCCACCATGTGAATCATTCTGTAATAGTATAGCCAGATCGATTTTATGTGCGCGGAAGACACGTAAAATAGAAAAAAAGAAATACAACAACGGAAATGTTTCACAAGTTCAGTTATGTTTTATTAAATATAAGAAAAATATTTAGCCCTACCTCAGATAGGGCACAGAAAACTTGTCTACGACTATGTAACTATTCCGTCATAGGCAATTAGCGGACCATTTTTTCTCACAACAGTCGCTTCTAAGTAAAAAAACAAAAAAAAAAAAACAAGGGAACCGGTTTTTTATATTCAATCAAGAACTGTCAATTCGACAATAATGTTCAAAAATTTTTTGGGAATTTGGAACTCGTTTGACAACTTTTCATTAGGTCATGAGTTTAAAATCACGACTATTGCGAATTTGAAATTATAAAGAGGAGTGAGTATTTTTATGCTCGCTTTCGTAGGGGGGTGAAATACCCACTCCATCGAATTTTGCTCTTTGCTTGTAACTAAATTCCTTTGACATGCATCATTTTTAATTAGTTCACCTCTAAAAGAAGACGACTTGACACACCCTATGAAAATTAACAAAAAAAAATCGCTCGCAGCGTCGCATCAAGCATTCTCAGCTACAACTCAGCAAGTCACCACTACCGAAACTCCAGTACACTGAAAGAATTAGCATGGCAACTACCGCATACACACGTTGCAACTCATAAGCCCTATGCGTAAGAAAGCGACGAACGATAACGCGTACACCAGAGTTTCGGTTAGTTTTGTCGATTCGGCCTTAAGGAACTCATAGAAACTTTAACAGAAATCTGTGTTAGTACTCTCGGGTAATTAAGGTGTGTTTTAACCGATAGTTGACTTGCAGTGAACGCTTCAACATAGTTTGCGCTATCTATATACCATTTACAGGCATAATAAATACAATTTATTATCATTCCCTATACACATTATAATTATGTCATAGTTGTTTGGAGCTAAATTTTTCTTGCACGTGACGTGAACCGTTGTGAACTGCAACTTTTTTTTTTGCTTTCCCTTCACATTTTTATTGCTGCATTTCTTGCTGTTGCTGTTATTGCTATAACTATTATTATCATTATTATTATTATTATTGTGTGTACTTATTAGTATCATTAGATATTCTTGTTAGAAAGTTATTGTTATTGTTTTTGTTTTTGTTGCCCGCGCCCCCAGTGCATAGTGTGTATTTGTGTTGTCAGTCAGAAGTGGTTTGTTCAAACTCGAGTTTGCAATTGCAATTGCAATTGAGTGCTTGCACTGCAATTGAAGATTGCAATATACTCTGTTGATTTGCTATTCAAATTACAAAGGTAATAAGCGAGGAAAAAATAGCAAGTAAAGAAACAAAGCAATTGCTGGAACAAAAATAATGATGATGGCGCAAAGGACGTGCAAAATGACTATAAAGTGAGCGATATGGTATCGACAGGCTATATTACTTACATACTTACACAGTGATATCACTTCTTCTTTAATTCATTTTGTTGTTATTTCTTTTATTATATAAGGTAGTAATATTTATGTTAGTAAAAGAATATATTAAGTTTTTATAATTCAATAGAATTTTACTTTTATAATTAAAACAATTGTTATTATAAAATGTAAATTTTTTTTACATAACCTCACTTTGTGTTAATTATAGCGCAGTTCAATGGTCATTAGAGACACTATTGTTGTTCCGTAAATAAATAAAATAAAATATTTTCTTTGAAATATTATACCGTTTTCTAATTTTAAGCAACCATCGTTACAGTTGCGAGCAAAATAATAGCTTCAATAGTAAAATTTACATTTTTTATATATCTTTATTAAATTTGTATGAAATACTACACTAAATATATTGTTTGTAGGGCTCTGATATAGAATATCAATGTAAGGACTGCCTTTTTGACATGAAAAGCTCACCATGAAAATTCGTAAATTTTTTCCACAGAATCAAGAAAGCAATAAATTTGCATTTTAAGCCTTTCTATAAAATAGGTAGGCGGCTCTATTTATGCGCATACCTAACACCAAAAAAAAAAAAAAAAAAAAAAACGCAAAACAACAACCGCAAAATTCAAAAGACGTCGCAATGTGCACTGGAGCACATCTGCACCACATAGACCATAGATTTACGTGCATAAATAATTCCTGCTCCAAAACCAATTGTCTGCGAAGCTAACGCCAATCAATGTTAAATTTTATTTAATGTGTGTACGTGGAAATGTATGGATGTATGTATGTTAACACTCATGCAAGTGTATGTGAGTGAATGGCGATGCTGGTGATGCCCAATATTCTCTACTATCCGAAAAGCCATTTTCATAGCAATATGAGTTAAAATATTCGTAATCACTACACATACACAAAACATTAGCACACATACACACATACGCATATAGTGCAAATTGTATGTATGCATGTATGTATGTATATTTTGCCGAGTGCTATCGCACCGAACAGAGGCTAAAATGCAAATGAGTGCCGAGGACGCTGAAAATAAACGTATTTATACAAGTATGTGTGTGTGTGTGTGTGTGTGTGTGTGCGACAATGAACGGAATCACCGTGTGTAAGCATAGAAAAGGTGTTAATGGACTGGGCGAGTAGAAAAAGTGTCGGCAAAATGTCGAAAAATCGACACAAACAAACCAATCCGCCAATCCACCAAGCCACTTCAGCGGCGGCCGGCGGCCGGCGACACTAAACGGAAGAACGAAAGAATGATAAAAGAAAACAAAACAAAAAATTAATGGAAAAAAGTAGATTTCACGATAGAAATGTAAAGTTTAAACGCAGTCGGCGTTTAAGTCTTTCGTGGCACGTGAAATGGCAATGGTATGCACCTGAGAGCGCAACGGTGCTTACAATGTGTGTGTAAACGCTTTTTGGTTGGCTACCCATACATACAAGAGAAGATACATATGAAATAATAAAACTGTGATTTTTCGCGACAATTTAAAAGCTGAACATTTTTAGATGTTATTTACTTCAATTAATTTTTTTTTTATTTAAAGCTTTCGTATTAAACTGAAATTATTTAATAAAGTTACAAAAAATATTAAACTTCATAAAAAATATTAATATTCCCTACTTGATTGATTGAGGAAGGAAGGAAGGTTCGCTGTTCCTCAGCGCCTTTGGGCCGATTTTAATTAAGTTCGATACTTTGCAGTTATCGAGCAATTTAAAAAAAATCAAATTCCTTAGTATTGCCAAATAACCAAACTCCTTTGGCCGATTTGCGCTTATTAAATTACCTTTGGTACATTTTACATAGAATTTTACATTGAACTTACACTAAACACAGTGTAGAATCGATGGTTGGAAGACACAAAGCGATAGAGTAATTCTCCTGATGGCCAATGGAGGGCAGATGGATCAACGTTGCACAGTAGAGAGCGCGCTAATTAAAATGAATAGCAGGCAAACCAACAGAACGAAATACAAAACAAATAGGGCAACTGTCGGTGTATGAATGAGTTGGGCAAAGAACGGAGAGCAAACACACGGAAAGAATAAGCAAAAAAAAAAAACAAAAAAAACCCAAAAAAGATGACTGCAGACCAAAGCACACGTCGACAATAAGCCAGACCGGCAGACAGACAGTCCGACAGTCCGACAGTCCGACAGAACGGCAGAACGACAAAGCCACAAAAAAAAAAAAAAAACGAAAATGTCATAAAGAGAACTCAAGTTGGAAATAGGTTTGTCAAGTGGTCTACAAGCCAACAGACAAAGCGAATCAAACATTGATACAGATAAAGAACAAAACAGATGGAAAAAATCTATTAGAAGTGAGTACACGTTGCATATTAGCAGGCTTTTATATACATATGTACATACCATACACAAGTCAGCGCGGGTTGGAGTTAAAAAGAAAATAAATAAATAAAAAAAATATATATATACACAATACGCTCATGTTCGCAAGTTTGTGAGCGCACATTTTGTAAACTAAACTAGGCTGGCTGGCTCGCTGGCTCACTGGCTCACTGACTGCCTGACAGCAGCAGCATCATCGTCAACACCACAGTTAGCGTGAACGATTTACATATTATGCGCCCGCAGACTCGGCAGGGGTCCACAACTCATGTTTAACTGCAAACATATAACATATAACATATATGTATGAATGTATGTATGTATGTATGTATGATGGGGCATATATGCATGAATATGCTTCTTCCATTACACCGCTTTTGTGCGGCGGCACATGCCAGGGCCAGCAGTTATGGCGACGGTGGTTTTTGTAACGCATTTTTTTAAATTAGTGTGGGGCAAGCAAGTAACAGCAAAAAGCTAGCTATAACAATACAAACAAAAACTGCTACAAAAAAAAAACTCTATATGCAAATGAACGCCAATCGCATATGCATGTATGTATGTATGTGTGAGCGCTGAGGACGTATTTGGTTACCTTTCACTGTCGCACTTTGTTCGTCCAATTCCGTTTGTGCGATATTTGCATGCACAGTAAAACTATTATTTTAATGATTGCTGTCATTATTAACACCAATATCACTTTAACTATAGATGGTTATTGGTTCGCATTGTTGCTGTGATTGGATGATGTTTGATTGAAATCTTTTTTATATACATGTACATGTACATGTACATACACATACAAGAACTTGTAAACCAGTGGATAAAATAAAATGTTTGGCAGTCGAGTATGAAGTGATATGACACCCTCCCCCCCTATTGGGCGTTGGTAATCGCTAGACCGCATCTCTATCAGGTTAGAACGTTAAATTTTTAATTACCGGGTTTAGATCTCCGAAATAACTCGCCTTAGCCGGATAAAAAACAAATTCGAGTTAATTACGGTACCGCAGAACAGGGTGTTGAGGGAATTGTATAATACAATTGTGCCTCTTGCGCAACTTTGTTCTGGATGCTCTAGCAGTTTAAACTCCTACCTACCCCGAATTGATCCAGACATACTAAACTTGTGTCTCACATGACGCTAACCACCTCTTTGCCTTCGCCATGAAACCAACTCACCTTTTAAGAACCGTTTCCCTATGGTCCGACCTCGCTGAAACAGCTCGTTTCCTGGATCTACCGTTAAGTCACCTCGATGACAGTTAATTTTGCGCTTACCCCCAAACAGGGTCTGGATATTTTCTACAAAAAAAAGCCATTGAATTACTTAACCCACAGTCAAAAGTTTCCAAATTGTTAATTGAAAAACATAAGAAGTTGGTCTGGGTCCGTTCCAGTTACGTAGACCCGATTGTCGTGGGAACGACAAGTTGGAATATATTTCCGGCGGGAATACATATCCGGTTGGAATGAATTTCCGGTGGTAATGCATATCCGGTTGGACTGGATTTCCGGTGGGAGCGCATATCCGGTTGGAGTTCATACCCGGTGGGGTGTATATCCGGTTGGAGTTCATATCCGGTGGGAATGTATATCCGGTTGGAAGGGATTTCCGGTGGGATTGTACATCCGGTGGGAATGAATTTCCCGTGGGAATGCATATCCGGTGTTAATTCATATCTGGCGAGAAAGTATATCCGGTGGGAATGCATATCCGGTTGGACTGGATTTCCGGTGGGATTGTACATCCGGTCGGAATGAATTTACGCAAAGAACCCATATCCGGTTGGACTGGATTTCCGGTGGGGGCGTATATCCGGTTGGGCTAGATTTCCGGTGGGGATATATATCCGGTTAGAATGAATTTCCGGTTGTAATGCATATCCGGTTGGAGTGAATATCCGGTTGGAGTGAATTTCCGGTTGAGTGGTGATGCTAGGAAATTTGTAGAGAACTTGACAAATCCCAGCACATTCATGTTCGAAAAAGGGCTGGTGAAGTCTTCGAAATATGATCCACACTGTACCACGTTCCAACCGACTTTTTTTCAGCTGAATATTAGTGTAAATCTCTAAAAGCATCGGAGAACTATATTTTTATAAATAATAAGACGAAGTCCCACGCATCTACTAACATTACTTTTCTGCAGGGCAAAGTGGGCTTTGAAAGTAAATATTAAAAAAATTCCTCAAAATGAACGTGAATACTACTTGTAGAACTAATTTGCAAAATTTCCAGTAAACTGTTGCTACTTCCACCACGAAAGAGCTGTACATAAAAAAAAAAAGAAATATTCCCTACCAATAACGACTAGTTCGCCAAACTTCTAGCGACTGTCACTTGTAAAATTTATTGCTTTATTTTTACCATTCACCCATTATTTGGCTGAGTTGGCACTTTTTCGCACACAATTGTTCTCTAGAAGTATATATGTATAAGAATTCTTTTTTGTGTTTATTCTTGGTGGCTTCAACATTTTATTGCATTTTAAATTGACTTTTCGGTCACGGGCAATGTTGTTGTAATTGTTGTACTTGTAAGTACTTTACTTGGTATGCCTTACCATTGTGACTCTAACCAAAGGAGCCCCACTTTCTTTCTTCCCGCTGCCAGCTGTGTAATATATCAAAAATTTTGAATGGCAGATCATAGAAATGATATTGGCCAAATGGAGTTTCGAAATCGACTAACCAACGGGCCATGTTAGTGGTTCTTAGAGTAGTCGAATGGACTAGAGATGAAAATTTGTACTTACCTACCTCATTGGTATAACTATATATACTTTTTATTGTTTATTGGCCTGCAAGATGTTGTGGTAGGCACTCTATTGCTGTTAGTGCCGGCGGGTATTGCGGTGGTATTGCTAACTAAAATTTATGGCTTGTGTGCAGCTGATTTATGGCATATATTACGCATTGAAGATATTAAGACAATTACAGCGAAAAATTAAATATGTATCCTTATTACACCTAGCTGTTGCACATATAAAATGAGCATTTATCGAGTATTTAATTAGATATTTATAATGGAAATTTTCATTGAGTCAGTATTAATAATTTTTACGACTGTGCGTAGGCTTTCGAACAAATTAAACAAGCGTTATCAGTTTATATTTATACAGGCGCTTATCACTCCTATCGCTACCGTTCTTATGCCCTATACAAACAGAAAGTGTGTGCCGCAACAAACCCCTCAAGTCAATCAGTAACTTATTCCGTAACACTTAAGTAACATAAATACTTACCTCTTGCTGTAAAATATACTTACATACATCATGTACTTATGTCAATACAATAGAAATTTAAACTTTCGTCCAGTGCGCTAAATACGTAACCTTCAGGGGTGCTGAAAATTTACAAAAAGCTCTTTTCACTCTCGCTTTTGTTTGTACGAGAGCGAAAAATTGTATAAGCTCTCTGAAAAAATCCACTCAATTTTCTCTTTCTTTCTCTGCTTCACCATCTTTTCACACGTTTCGAATTTCATACATTTCATGTACCAATTGTGGTAATATTGCAAGCAAAACAAAAACAAAATATTGAAGAACGCAACAAAAACAAAAGCGATGATGAACTGAAGGCCCTACGCGGGGCGTAAAAACAAATTTAGTGGACAGTACTTTATTATCCCTATTCAATTCATTCGCACACTTAACTTGAATGAGATAACTATTGAACTTACCTTCTTGCCATGTAATTACTTGTCTCTTTCTAGTATGGCATAATAGAAGCGCGATTACGAACGTTTATCCCGCCACTGAATGCTGTGCAAGCGAAATGTAAAGATGTTGAAAGTCTACCGCGAAAAATCTATTACAGTATTTTTCTCGCTCGCTACAATGTAATAAAAAAGAAAATTTTCACCCAAATTTAATTGTAAGCATACACGGCACTCGAAATCAATTCATACACAATTGCACTAATTATTCAGGGGTTCTTCTGTCTTTCTTGCATGTTTTTGCACAGCAAAATTATTTTAGACGCACTTGTATATTAGTCAAGAAATATCACAACTCGCCTCGCATCAATTATCCAATTGGCCCAAAAGTACATTCGCAAGTAACGCGATGTTGACTTAAGTTTTGCTTAATCAAATATCACTTGCGTCTGGCCACACGTGTATTCAGCAATCAAAAGTTTTTAGCTCAACGTTAACGAGACGACGACCAGTAACAAACTGAATTTTCATTTCAGCTCTAGCAACTGACTGCCTTCAGCTGGTTGTGGTCAATTCGCTGCCTGCTCATTATACCTTGGCTAAAAGAAAATGGTATGCTGCATTGAATCTGAATCTGAGACCGGGTTGTGTCAGTCATTCGCACACGTTAAAGTAAGAAAATATGGATAAAGATGGCTACCGACCACATATTTCCTCACGAAAGGGATTTATTTGAGTGGGAGTGAAAAAGCTATATTACTAAATGGCGAAGGAGGTTTTTTTTCAAGAACAGATGATTTTGCCAGAAATGTATTTCATGAAATATTTGATTGATTATGTTCATTTAATTTGCCTTATTTTGGAAGATTATCATTTATTTACTTAATAACTTTAAGTTAACTTTGTTTAAGTAATTAAAGCGAAATAAATGATCTTGAAAATTGTTGACTTGATTTCACCCTATTTAGCGTCATTTAATTGTGAATTAAAGGATTAATAGAAGACTGTACTAGAACTAAATGATTTAAATTGAAAAGGGATTCCAAAAAAATTTTTAACAATATTTTTATTGACCGCCTTTTTTTGTTATCTGCAATAATTTAATTTTTCTTTGGTTAAGTTAGATGTATGTTTTAAAATAAAAAACATATCATTTTTGACGCAGACTAAGTTCACGAAATCTGGCAACGTTGATTTACCGGTAAATTATGCTGTTATTGTGTAATTGTGAATGGTTGGTTGATTACGGAAAAGCAGGCAAGTCTATAAAAGGCAGACGCAAAACTTCGCAGTACATAAATTGTGTTATTTCGTGAGTTTCAGTTTCGTGTGTTTTTTTTTTTAGTGAATTACTGTTTAATAGTTATTAAAAACCGCAAGTTACACGTGTAGTTTTGGTGTCCGTACATTTTAAATATAGAAAGTTGCCTGATTGCGGTGACTGTGTTCGTAGAGCTGGAAAGGAAGCATTTTTAATAAGACCAATAATTTCACATTGATATAATTATGCATCATATGGATTTGGAAGTTGCCGACGTGGTGTTCGTTATCGAGGCCACCGCTGTAAATGGTGCTTATATGAACGAATTGAAGAGTAATTATATTGTACCGACTATTGAACATTTCACAAAAGGTTGGCAGGGAGATGAAAGCGAATATCTAATCTCTGAACGGCATGCCACGCAATATGGCATTGTAATATACCGCACTGCTTCTAATTTACTAGAAAATGCGGTATCCACATACGGGCCATTTATTTGGCCGAAGAAGGTGTTGGAGACAATTGAACAATTGCCATTGGTTGGTGGCGGTATGGATTCTTGTGCAAACATGTGCGAAGGGTTGGCTACAGCCCACTGTTGTTTCGAAGATATGAAAAAACGTCGTTCGCGTCTAATGGTTGATGCCTTAAATGTACAACGTCATTGTATTTTAATTTGCAATAGTCCACCATATTCCATGCCCGTAATGGAATGCTGGAAGCATATGGGAAAAACAGTGGAACAATTGGCAGCATTATTTCATGAAAGAAAAATTAACTTCTCCATAATAGCACCACGTAAAATACCTGTGTTATTCAAACTATTTATGAAAGCGGATGGTGATCAACCAGTTACTGCTAAAAATTATGCTAAAAACATTAGACACTTAGTTCTTCTCAAAGGCTATCATTTGAAGGAACGCCCGCCTAGTCCAAATGCGAATGCGAATGCGAATGTCAATATTGGTGTTGGCGGAGTTATGAATAATCAAATGGTAGCACCAGTCGGTGCTGTTGGAAATCCGCAAATGCAACAACAACAACAACAACAGCAGCAGGGTGGCCCAATGCAAATCGACAATTCACAAGGGCCTGTTCAAGGATCGCAAGGACCGCAGCATCCAGTTGGTGGTATGAACCAAGGTCAACAACAGCAATCTCAACACGGACCAGGAGGACCTTCCGTTTTAACACCACAACAACTGATGCAGCAGCAACAACAACAACAACAACAACAGCAGCAACAACAGCAACAACAACAACAGCAGCAACAGTTCGTCAACCAAAATCCAAGTCAAAATCCAAACTTCCAGCCAAATGTTAATATAAATCCTCAGAATCGTTGGATGTTCCAAACCAATCAACAGCAGCAACCTGGCCAACCCCGTGCTACATTTATGGGAGGAGCGGGAGGAATGCCGCCCGGTATGGGACCAGGGGGTCCCATGGGTGGTCCTCAACAAGGACCCATAGGCCCAGGTCAAAATCAAAATTCGGCACTAATTTCACAGTTAAGTGCGCCACCTGGCCAAAATGTTAATCCATTGCTAGCGCAACAACAACAGCAAATGCGCATTCAAATGTTGAATCAACATCAACAACAACAATTGCAGCAAATGCAACAGCAACAACTGCAGCAGCAGCAGCAGCAGCAGCAACAACAACAACAACAGCAGCAGCAGCAGCAGCAACAACAACAACAACAGCAGCAGCAGCAGCAGCAACAACAGAATCAACCTCAACAGCAACAACAACAAGTTATGAGTAATGCTGGTGGACAGGGACCTAATCAAAATGCACCAGGAGCAGGCCCCGGCAACATGCAACAGGCAGTCTCCTCAACTTCAAGCGGAGCTAGTGGCAATGATACCGTTCCACATCCACGAGACCGTGACAAAATTTGGTCTGGCGTTCTTGAGTGGAATGAGAAGAGCAAACCCGATCAACAGAAAGTAACTCGCACATTACAATGCAGTGTGGCCACTAATTTCAAAGATGGCGAACCCGAAATCAAAGCTGAGAATTGGCCACCAAAGCTTTTAATGCAACTTATGCCGAAGCATCTTGTGGGCAATATTGGGGGCCAGTTCTTAAAGGAATCAAAAATGGTGGTATTTAAACCCACACAATGTGAGGCGCTGGATACGCTTTCCAAAGTGATGGCCACAGGTTTTGCCGGTTGCGTACACTTTACAAACCCTTCCGGACCGGCTTGTGAAATAAAGGTCCTAATTCTGTTATATACACAGGAGAAAAACGCCTTTCTTGGCTTTATACCCAACAATCAGACAATGTTTGTAGAACGTCTCAGAAAGGTTATACAACAAAAACAAATGGGCCATGGCCAACAGCAGCAACAACAACAACAACAACAACAGCATCAACAACAGCAGCAACAAATGCAGAATGCCATGAGTAAGTTATTAGCAACAAACGAAATAAATAGGTCACTCATTCTAACTTCATATTCCATTTCTTATCTACAGATCAAATGCAAAATAACTTGCCACCCAACGTAATGGCTCAGCAACAGCAACAGCAAAAACCAACACCAATGGATGTGCAACACCAAATGGAGCAACAGCAACAACAACAACAACAACAGCAGCAACAACAACAGCAACAAAATTACAATCAATATGCTCAGCAAATGAACATGCAAATGGGAGGGCCTGGAGGTGGCCCGGGTGGGCCCATAGCAGGAGGTGGTGGACCACCACCGGGGGTGATCGGCATGCAGCTCGCCGATCAAATGGTTGGTGGCGGCCCGATGCAACAGCATCAGCAGCAAATGAATTTATTGCAACAACAACAACAACAGCGTATGCCCATGATGGGAGGACCGAATGCACAAATGCAACAAGTCTCACCACACGCTGTCGCGGCAGCGGCAGCAGCTGCGGCGGCCATGCAACAACAGCAGCAACAACAACAGCAACAACGCATGGTGCGCCCAATGATGAGCAATAATCCTGGCTTACGATTGCTGCTGCAACAACAATCAGCACCTGCCAATCAATTTCGCCCACAAATGGGCGGCGGCGGCGGCCCGGGCGGTCCAGTGGTTGGACAAATGGGTGGAGGGGCACCAAATCAAATGGGCGGTGGACCGGGTGGCGGTGTGCCCATGGGCGGCAGTCGTCCGTATGATGAGAGTAACTTTGATTTTATGTAAATTGACGATAGCCAATGAATGGAAATATTATATCAGTTAAGTAAAATCTTGTAATTTTGTATAAGTTTGTATGCATGTCAAAAAAGAAATTATGTTACTTTTGCAATTTTTTGTTTTGGTATACCGTTAAAAGTTATCATATTAAATTTATATTTTGATAACAAATGCTTGCTAAGCATACTTAATTTAAAGAAATCTATATATGTATATGTATATTTAAATCGATTTCACTCTTTTAAGATAAAAAGTGGTTTGAATTTCTGTTTTAATTTTAAAAGTGTACTGATTATAACAGTTTGAGCCTACATACATACTGTTACATAATTGAAATCAGAACACAAACATATATTAGTATGAAATAAATACCATGTATGCTTTATATACCTCCGGAAAAACAGAAATAAATATAATCAAAATCGTAAACAGCATTTTTAATGTCCTTAAATATAACTGAAAGCCGCAACATTAAACCTGCGTAAAAGAATTTGGCTACATAATTAGCAAAATACCAATGCAGAAGCGATATGATAAGTCAAAACTCACAAATGATCTCCATGGAAACTACCAAAAGCTAACCACAATCAATATATAGTAAACAAACTCGATATTTAATTTTGGTGTCGAATAAAAGAAGTCCGACAGACAGTCGGTAGCAAACGGACGGATTGAAGAGACCAAAAGTAGTGGCGTAACCGAAAGAAATCGATATATAGGTGGATTTTGTAAAAAACAGTAACAAAGGTCGGGTATAGTGACCTAATTTCTTTAGGTCGAACGGTGGCGCGAGGAGATGGCAAAGGCGACGAGTATGGCGTATTGAGGTGCTCAAAATAGCTGATATATTTATTTAATGGAAAAGTGCCAAGTTGGGAGCAGGAACAAGGGACTTGTTGATGAGCAAGTGTGTAAAGACATGTATGGACGCGCTGCGTCACGAGCTGCGGCGGCGGAGGAGCACTGGCGGCTCTTGGTCCAACTTGACTCGTTGAACTTAAGTGATAGCTGCTGCGAGATTTGCCACTGTGATTGCTATAGCTCACACCGTAGCGGCTTAAATACGGAACCGCTTAACTGCAGCGAGCATTATCAAATCGAGCAAACCGATAACAAGTTCAGAAATGAGGAGTCAGAACGTGTTGTACACGCCCTAGAGAAACCAGAAGCTTCAGCAATACAACATACACGGCCATCTGAAGTTACAGCTTCCACCACTTCCATTGACCATAATATTGGTAAAAAATGGTCAACGCGCAAATCTAGAGCTGCCAGAAGAAAAAGCAACACGGCTGCAATATCAAATGGTAGTTTAACGAAGCCTTCCAGTACACAAGCCACATCAACAATAACACTTCAATCCAAAAGCGCCAAAAATACGCCAACACATTCTGGGCACACAAGTCCAGTTGGCGCGGGCCACTACAGCAATGGCGCAATGCCAAAGCGAAACGCTGCAGTTTCGGTGAAGCGCTCCAAAAGTGTCTGTAGCCTGTCCAGTCGCAGCACATCACCCTTAATTGCAACAACGCTTGGTCCTGCCGCTAAACGCACCACATACTGCACGCGCGATTGTAAAATCTTACAGGAACTATTGCGCGCGCTTAACGACGATGAAGCGAACGACGCAACGGCCTCCCTGCAAGTGAACGGCGTCAGCGCGCTAAAGCTACCGGAAGTGATACATAGAGAATCTTTATCAACGCTCGAGCATGCAGACACCAGTACGATCCTACAATCTCAAACACTGCCGCGTTGCGCCGTTAAATCGATGATCAACAAGATAGCCGGTGACGAAGCGCAATTGTCGTCGTCGTTAACTTCGCAAAAGGTGTGCGCGTCCATGGCTAGCCTTTGCTTAGCGCCCACAGTACGCGCCGCTTACCAGCAAGTACCCGCACACGATAAACGCATACTGAATCGCATGGCGCACAAGCGTAGCGAACGCGCCATTGCCAAAGAGAATGCCTGGTTGGCACGCAAATATTGGGAAAATGAGCGGTATGAGCGCGAACTTTTCAAGTGCGCGCAAATGGAGGAGTACAAACGCGCGATACGCGACAAGCAATTTCAAGATTATTTGTTGACAAAGGCGCGCTTGAACGAAATTGCACAGCGCGATTTGAGCGAACTGCGACGTTTGCGCGAAGCTTTGCAACAAAAAGATATGAGCACGAAACGACGACTTGACGCGCTAAAAGTTGAACGCGGCATAGCAGCGTGTCAGCGTCGTTGTGATGAGCTACGCCGCGCGGAAGCGGTCGCTGTGCAGCAGGAGGAGCAACAAATAGATAACAAGTTGCGGAAACAAGAGATTTGTGAACGTTTAAGCGAACGCTTGCAGCGCGCCGAGCAGATACGCTCTAACATGCTGGATAGCTATCTACGTCGCTTACGCTACGACAACTACATGGAAGAGTTGGTACACGAGGAGCACTGGCGCGAAGCGCAACAGTTGGAGCGCCAGCGGCTGGCCCAGCTGGAGGAGCATATACAGCAGAAATGTGAGCAGTCGCAACGCTTTATTGAAGAGCGCCAACGCCGACAGGAAACTATTGCCAAAAACTCGAAAATATCGGCAAGTCTGCGGGAGTTAGTACGGAACTCCGTGACACCGGAAGGTGGCTTGGCTGCGGATAGTGGCAATATAGGTGAACCTGTGAGCATAGTAAATACCGCATCGTTGACCAAGGTGCTCTTAGATAGACCATTTTCCAAGCTGTCATTGCAGCCATAATAGTTTTCAATAAAATAAATTTGTTTGTGCATGATTTCGATTCAGTTGTTCTTATGTCAGCATACAATTTACTTTAAAGTGTTCCATTGATATCGACAGCTTTTGATAAATATAGAGTTCAAGGATTTTTGAACTTGTTCAAACACTTGAGGCTTGCACCACAAGGAAAATTAAGTAAGATGAATGGCATGCAAATAGCTAGGACTAGGACCGTAGACGTCTAGACATAGAGAAAATGTACGATACGAATCAAAAACTGTGTGCTTTTGCAAATTCCTTAATGAAGTTTTTGAAAATGATTTATTTTCAAATATTCCTCCTCAGCTGCGTCGAACGAGCTGAGTGAACGTACATAAATACAGGCATATGTAAATATTTTATTCAACATAGATGAAAACAATGAACATTCAGTGACACGCACTTGGTTGCTTAAATATTAAGCATTACATAATGAATTGTAATTTAAAAATATAAATTAAATAAATTAATGCATAAAAGAAATGTATGTAAATTATTCGAATTATTTTAGATCTAATTGATGCGTTTTCGAAATAAAATTTAATGGGGGTTAAACAAACAAATGTGTATTTAAAATCAGGATTTGTTTAAAATTAACAGCCTAACGGTTATCGACAAAATGCTGTAAAATTTTGCATCACTACTATAACTACTACTTTACTTTCTTAATTATTAGCTTATTGCTTAAAATCGTCTTATTTGGTTTGCCCATCGCCAACGCGGCATTTCCCACGTTGCACGACATTTTCTCATTCACTGCTCTGGTTGGCAATTTAATGCTGGCACTAGTTTGTGCAACCGTCGCACCAACGCCACACGCCGCCTCCTTACCATTGAGTATTTTCACCTTCATGCCCTTGGATTGGAGTTTCTGCAGCAGCTCCATCGTTTTGTTCTGTTGACTCGTGTTGACGAATGTCGTGACCATCGGTTGGGTGCGTTTCACTTGCAAGCCGCGCGTCTGCAGTTTATTTAATATATCATTGGTTTTCTGTTGCGCTGAGGGCGTGGCAGTGGCATTCCTACTTGATAGAGGTGCTAGAGCGGGTGGTGCCGTCTGTTTCAAAGGTGCAACTGTTGCAGCTTGTACTGCACCTACGGTCGATGTAGTAGCAGTATGTTGTTGTTGTTGTTGTTGTTGTTGTTTTGTAGCTGGTGGTGCTACTTTGTTGACAGATACGGACGCGGTTCGATTTGGTAGCGATATTTCACTAGTAATGCCATTCGAGTTAGCTCTTGAGTATGTGATAGGATTTTTAACCTGCAAATTGGAGTTAATGGTTTGATTTTTGCCATTGAGTTGTTTAGTTATCACAAGCGGATTAGGCACCAGGTTTTTGTTCCGCACCGCTGCATCAGTTTTAGATGCAGTTGTTGATCCCACTTTTGTTGCGGCAACCAACTTTGAACTTGCTACAGCCGAACCAATAGCGATATTGTGCGGTTTCGCAGTCTTGTTAGCTCCTGCTGCATTTGCTGTTTGCGCGACAGACTTACGTGCTACGGCTGTTCCGATTGTACTTTTCGATATATCTGAGCTTCGTCTAATAGTCTGCTCCAGTGGGTGTTGTCGCACACTTGCATGCTCCGTTGGTATGTTTATCGTTTTACGTCGTTTTGCCACCGCGCCATTGTTTACGGAAATTTCTTCTGTTATTACAGCAGAATTTGTACATAACTTCTCATTTATTACATATTTTACTGGGGTTTCATCCTTAAACTGCACCTGCTTAGGTGGCATATCAAGTTTTCGCTTCACGGCAGGATTTAGCAAACGCACCAATTTTTGGTCGTTGCTCTGCTCAATTTTTGTTTGTAATACTGGATTTGTGTTAGCCGTAGCAGGATTATCGGACTTATTGGGAAAACGTCTTACCACAATGCTGCTTCGTTTTCTTTTTGCCGCATTTTCTTTAAACTGTACGTACGGTCCTACAGCCTCTACGAGTTCTTTATATTTCATCGGTTTATTGGCATTGCACGCGCCTGATAATGTTGAAGCAGCTTTTGGACTAGCCACCTCAGTCTGTGCACTTGCAATATCTGTATACCAACGCGGATCGAGTAATTCTTCTTCAATTTTCATTATATCTAAATAGGTATCGTGGCCAGCTTCTGCTGATGCTGTTGCGCTGCTAATCACCGTCTCGGTGGTAGCTAATTGCACATCCGCTGGATTATACAACAAATACTAAAAGCAAATAATCAATTTTATATCTGTAAATCAAAAAGAACGCACTCCCCTGCACTTACTGTTTTTTCTTTGCTGGTGCGCGTGACCTGTGCGGCACCAAATTTTAAGCCAATTACATCTTCTTTAAATAGCCGCTGTCCGCAGGATGTAGTCGCAATATGCACACGAAACTCAGGCAATTCGACAAATTCCGTCTGGCATTGATTACATATTAGAAACGTACGGAAAGTCTCATCCAATAACACTTCACCGAAACGTATGCAACGCAACATAGCAAATTGCAAGTTTGCGCGCTTTTTCAATCAACTATAATCTTGATATGAAATTTTTACTATTTTTTGTTGTAATGCCTAGACGCGTAATGTTTATTTGGACTTCTTTGTTTAATAAACAAAAAAATGTAGTGAAACGGAGCTAAGATGTCAATCTTGATTGTTGTTACTTGAATCGGCAAAGCAGATTTTTGTCGTATGTCGACAAAGCAGTGTCTTTGTTTCCAAAACATATATGTTTAAGAAACATTTGTTTCTGAAAAAATTTTTATCCCTTGAGAATTGATGTCAATGTTGCTAAACAGGAGGGATAATGCTATTTTCAAACACATTCTATACACGAAATAAGCAAAAAAAAGGAGGACCCTGTAAAAAACGTGTGTTGAAGAGCAATGCTGATGGGCTGATCTTGATTCAAATAATTTAGGGCAGTTGCGGTAAGGACATTGTAGTTAGGAAAAATCCTACTAATTCAGATATGATACCGACACCCTAAATATTTGTTCCTGGACCTACTGTAAATGATAAAACCTAAAGTCACTCTTAAATTTGGTGAGTATACGCCACAAAAGCAATTATATCAATAACTGTTAAGTAGATTTGAACGATAGTCGAATTTAACCGAGCACTGAAAAATCGGCTTCCTTTGTCGAATAACAATCCAACTTATAAATATGTAAAAAATAAAAATATAAAAGAAATAAAAATATAAAAAAAATAAAAATGTAAAAAAAAATAAAAATAAAAATATAAAAGAAATAAAAATATAAAAAAAATAAAAATATAAAAAAAATAAAAATATAAAAATATAAGATATAAAAAAAATAAAAATATAAAAAAATGAAAATATAAAAAAATAAAAATATAAAAAAAATTAAAAATATAAAAAATAAAAACATAAAAAATTAAAATATAAAAATATAAAAAGTAAAAATATAAAGAATAAAAATGTAAAGAATGAAAATTTAAAAAATTAAAAAAAATAAATTTATTTATTTTTTATAGTTTATTTTTTTATTTATATTTATATAGGTAATTTTTATTAAGGTTTAATAAAAATATAAAAAATAAAAAACGTGCCCAATGTCTTTAAATAAAATTTTATTTCTTTGTAAAGTTTTTTATACAACTTTTCGATTACACTTAATAATAATATTTATATTTATTCAGTATTAAATAAAACTTAGAATAGCTCTTCCTCTGCCTTGCGCTTGCGTTTCTTTAGCTTTTGCTTTGTATCTGCTGCCTTGCCGCGCATCACATCCGTCTTCAAGCGCTTCGCCGACTTTTTGCGTTCTTGCGTTGCTGCTTTTCGCTTTGCCGCACGCAACGGATCGTGTATCTTCTCCTGCGCGAGCACTTTCTTACGTTCCGCACGCCGGCGCATCAATGCAGTTTGTGTGCGGGTGCGCAGTTTATCGTACAGATCGGAGCCAATACGCTTGCGCAAACGACTACCAACACGTAGCGCCAATTGGCGCAACTCTCTGTCGACATTTTGGTCATCTTCAGACATTTCACGTACCAGCGCACCTATTAGCAATGGCGTAAGCCTTTCCAGTGTTTCCACATTGAGCAATGTGATGAGACCCTCGATTAGTGTGAAAAGTGCTGAGCGCTGCATTGATAAATTAATATAATTATATTTACCTAATATTCTGACGACATTTACTTACCAGTATGGTGGAATGCGGCGCCTTAGTTACCTCCCTATTAATAAGAAAACGTATATTGCGCACTAGCCAATACAAATTAATTTTTGTACTCGTCGTATTCTCTTCATTCTGCTCCACTGCTGCATTCTCCTTTTCCTCGGCTGCGGCGTCTTCCTGTTTCTCTTGCTTAACACTAAAAGGTACATCGCGCAGCATATTTCCTATGAACAGGAAGATCTTAACTATTTCATCCATCATATTTTGTTGCGTGTCGCCGGGCACCATTTGGGCACACAAATCCAACACCAACGATTTAATATCGTAAACGGGATTGGTATAAATGAAATCGAATTTCGCTGCATTAGCATCCACACCATTGCCATTTGTGTATTCTGACTGCTGTTGGGCTCTAGCCAGCTGAGCGCCAACACGCGCATAATCGTAGTTGCTCAAAATGACCGCGATAATTTTGGCCGCATTGCAGCGCACCCAGGCGTGCTCATGTGCAAGCAATTTCTGTGATTCATAAGCCAGTTCATCGATCACGTGACTTAATTCGGCATTGTTGCTGTTGAGCAGCTCCACAGCGCAGTAGTCCAACATCTTTAGTAGGCAATATTGTATTTGTATGATTTCGTGATCGATGGCGCGTTGATGCTCCTCAGCCGTTTTTGCCACTTCCTCCTCAGAGAGTATGATTTCCTCGACTTGCTTGCCGTATTGGCCTTTAATTTTCTGAAGGGTAACAATATAAATAATTATTAATATCGCATATACGCCACATAAATTTAATTGTTATTATTATCTTACATTGTATTTTCGGCGCTTCTTGAGTTTATCCTCATCCACGTCAAAGCCCAGCGTGGTCGGCGCACGCACAAATCTTCCCGGCGCGCTTGGATTACTCATGGTCAGCCGCGCAACAATCGTAGGGAGCACGAGTTTGAGCCGCGGCGAAAATGACTGCTTCTCCGCGTTCAGGAAGCGTGAGCAAAGCAGCGCAGCCATCTCCGCCACCGAAGGTTTATTGCCCGCTTCGAAGAATAGTAGCGTCATGTCGAATAAACGCTGACGATGGACTTTCTCTAAACGTGTAATCAGCAGCTCGATGCAGTCGGCGATCGCTCTGCGGCAACCCGGATCTACGTCGTTGACCAGACGTGGTCCGAGGGAGATGTAAAGGAATTCCGCACGTTCGGAAAGCATTTTTAGTGGGAACTTTTTGATTAAAGTATGCAGGAACTTTATGACCGATTGCCGACCCGAGGGCAGCGAGTAGCGCAGCTGTACTGTAAAGAATTTCACGATCTGATCGACGCGCTTCTTCAGCGGATACTCCATGATATAGGTGACCAGTATGTTGCGCGCCTCGTCGCGCACAAAGTCCGACTGGGAAACGATAGACATATCGCCGATGCGCTTCATTATTTGGTGGAACGAATCGGCTTCAACGCGTCTGGCAATGAGCGCTTTTAGTAGCGAAAAGGAAAGCACCTGATGTTCGCCTTCGTACAGATTTTGCTCGACATAGAGCACGAGCTGTTGCAGTTGCTCTGGGGTCAGCTTGTAATCGCCGCATTTACGCAGTAACGCCACAATAGTTTTGTAGGACGATTTCACCAACTGCAGATTCTCATCTTGCTTGATAGCGCCAAACGTGGAAATATTCTTTAATATCTCGAACATACGCTCCACGACGTCGCTGAGATATTGCTGCTGCAGCGCTGGTAATTCGTAGGCGTCGTTCCAAATGGCGGCGAAGCATTTCAATGAAAACGTCACAACGCGCACATGTGTACTCTTCAGCGCATCGCGGAGTAGCGGCAGTAAAGGATTCAAGAATGGCTGATAGTCTACTTCTACCAGTTTTTTGCGTTTCAGCACGATCTGCAGTAATTCCAGACCAAATTCGATAAGTATATGCGCATTGGCTTGAGCATTTGTTTGCACGCGTTTATTAACAGCACCGGAACGTGTGCGCGGCGCCGGTTGTATGATGAAGCAGTCGGGTCGCGCACGACGCATGCGCTCCTTCTCTTGCTCGCTAAGTGCGCGCTTCTGTGTGCCCGGCAGCAGATCGGTGATACTCTCCGAAACAGTGCCATAGATGAAGATGAGCAAACTCTCACGCGAAATGTGTACGTTCTCCACTAAACCGCTCACTATCTTTGCGAAGCAATCCTGTATTTTCAAAGTGACTTTACGCGAGTGTGAATGTGTAAGATGCTCTTTGAAGGGCATGAGCAGATCCAGCAGACAAGTGTCTTCTATATTCCGCGCCGCTATGTGTAAGACCAGGTAGCTCTTGGCGCTCGGTTTAGCTTCGGGTGTATGTGTGGCAATCCTTTCGTTTTCCTTTTCGGCATTGATTTCGCCGAAAATATCATTCAGCGCCACGTCGAGCAAGTTGTGCAGACAATTCTCAATATCACTTGGCTGCAACTGTTCGCGCAGTGCATCCAAGACACCGTGCACCGTGACGGCGAGCACATGCACTTGAAAGCCGCGCGTCAACAGCGATTGTAAGTGGTCCATAAGCATTGAAAGGTAGCTGGCGCCAAGCGCGAGCATAATCTTTTTTAGTATGTCACGCGTTAGCATGCGCACTGACTTTAGTGGCGAGCGCAAAAACGTACATACTTTCAGGAAAACACCTGGTAAACTAACTTCCATAAGATCCTTGGGTAACTTTTGCATCAGCTTCACAAGCGCAAGAGCGATCGGTACCCGCAGTATTTCCTCCTCTTCGCGCTCTGCGCTGAAACGCTTACGATTCACTTTGTGCTTGTTATCGTACGAGCTCTGCTCTGTGATGGCGCGATTAAGCGTCGGTATGAGTATGCTAGTGATTGTAAGCATAACGCGTTTGGCAGCGCCAACGGCCAGCACCAGCGCAGCGTTGAGTATGCAAATAGCAGGTGTGGAGTCCTCCTGCGCTGTTGCAGTCTCCGTGTCTGCGGCTGCCAATTCTGCAGCGAGTGCTGTGTCCTCGTCTTCATCATCGGCTTCAGTTTCCTTTTCATCAACATCATCATTCTCTAATGTATGCTTCTCTGCTGACACATCTTCTTCTGGTTTTTCAGCAGTTTCAGTTTTCTCCACCGCTTGTTCAGCCACTTCTTCACTGCTTAGCTTTGTGCGCAGCTGTTGCAGCGCTTGCTGATCGGCTTGCGCTTGTGTTAAATCAAAATGGAATGCATCGAGTATACGCACCACGATGCGTACGCATTGACGCTGATGCTCCTGTGAACTGCGCAACTTCGTTAGATAGTAGCGGAGTAGCGCGTGATATTGCTGCCAGGGCAGTAGTTGACAAACAACGCCTACTGTCTCAATGGCGGCGTCTATAAGCGTGTGCTTACCGGCATGTTTCTCCTGCAACAAATAGCGTGTGGCTAGCGGCAACATAAATTCTGTCAGTGTGCGCGTGCATGGACGACGCGTCATTGTTTGTGCGTGTGAGCAGAATTTCAGCAGGGCGCGTCCATGTCGATGTGTTTGTAAGTGCGTAAGATTCTCAAAGAAATCCACCTCTGCGTCTTGTTGATCACTCAGTGGCGCCAAATCTTGCAAGACCGCATGCGTTGTCGGCACCTGACGCGCCAATTCGCCCAGTAAGCGTATGCCTTCGTAGCGTACATTTTCGTTGTTGTCACGCACTAAGCGCCTGAGCAAATTGATGGCCACGTCGCCAACTAAATAGTCCAAATTGGGTTTATCATCTTCGGTGGCGGCAAAGCGTCGCGCGAGACGCGGTAACAACAAACGCAAGTGTTCGCTCGCATTGTCGCGCAAACCCATATCCTTATCATATTTGATGAAATAAACGCAGTTGTAGATAACGAGTACGCCAAGCTCTATATCAACACCATCCTCTTCAGCGTCCAAGAATTGGACAATTTCTTTAAGCGCATCCAAGCGCTTGTCGTAATCGGGTTGCTCCACCCAACGTTTGTCCCACGCGTTGAGCATGTTAGTAAGACGCGCTGTGCGCTGTAAGCGCGTCGTCAGCACAATGAGCGCTTTGTCATTGCTTTGTGTAGCCTGCTTATGGCGTTTGTGTGCAATGTCTGTGATTAGCTGGCACAACAATTTGCGCGCGTTCACCTCTTGTGTCTGCTCGAAAAGCGGTGCGAGTTTCCGTAAATAGGTCTCCGGCGCGTCGAGTTGTTTGATAAGATTCGCGAGGGTCGTTATAACTTGCGTCACTACTTCTTCACTGGCGTTTCGCTGCGACTTCGCTATAAGGATTGGAAGTAAAAGCTGCAATAAGCTGTCACAGGTCGTTGGGTCCTCAACGTGCGCTGTCAGCAGCGAAAGTATATTGAGATCGCGTTTGTCAATCGCATGCTTGGCAGCGCGCGTACTGAAGTTCATGCGCAGGCGTTTCAACAGTTCAGGAATGTAAGCTTTTACAATATGCAGACCACTAACTTCCTGTTTACCTTTCGACTTTTCCTCCAACAGACGCTCGACCAAAACCATTATGGGACGTCGAACTGCGGGCTTCGCTTTCTCATTCAGCAGTAGCCCCACCACATAGTGGAAGATTATCAGTGTCTCCTGCGAATCCACAATATCTGCGCGTCGTTGCGCTAAGTAGTTGAAGTGCTGCGGCTTCTCACCCCACTGTAAGAGTAGACGCAACAACGGTGTCGGCGTGTGAATGGCATCTTGTGGCAACTTTTCGATAACAGGCCAAACATAAACTTCAGTCAAGCAGCGAACCTGCGATGCCTCCCATTCGAATTCGTCGATGTGCGCGAAGAAATTCACCAAACTCAGTAACGCGGCGTTGCGCACATTTTTGTAGACCACACTCATCTTGGGGTGTATAAGCGCCAGCTGGTCGGCGGGCAATAGCAAAATGGCATTACAAGCACATCCCACGAATGTCAGCAGTTTCAACATATAAATATGAAAGTCGCGCTTCATGAGACCGCCAAACTCTTTGCGTATCAGCTCCAGCAGATTTACTATGTTTTGTAGCTTTTTCGGTGACCACGCCGCGTGCAAATCGAAATCGGCCAACACTAGCGCTGGTATCTGCTCCAGCGGCAAAGCAGATTCGGTGTATTTCGCATACTTGCCGAAAGCCATTTCCAAGAACCACAGAATCTCTTCGGTAGTACACTGTCCCAGGAAGCGAAGAATCAAAGATTTACGCGCTTGTGCGCTCAGCGCGCGCTGTGTACCTTTAGTGATCATCTTGCCATACAATATACGTAAAAGTATTTTCATGAGTTCTGGCCGCTGTTCTTCGCTGACGACTTCATCTAATTTGAAGTTGACTAATTCCTCTTTGAATTTCACCTCATCGACAAATGCGTAGAGGTGTTCCTTGTGTGGCGTCAACGATTTCGATTTGTATCTAAGAATGCAGTCGAGCGCCGCGCGTTGTAACTGCGCGTTCGGACCAGCCAACAGGTCCATGTAGAGCGCATATAATTCAGGTTCGCGATAAAGGGAACGTGGATTCGTTTGAGCGGCAAATACGCCAAGCTTGCTATGTAGAGTTTGAAGTATGCCTTTGGCGATGAAACCTTGCTGATCCTTTCGTTGTTTGCCTCGACGCCCAGTTTTGCACGGCCGTTCTGCGGAAATAAATAATTATATTATTATTCTATATCATTCAAATATAATCAATTATAATTCAAATTATAATCAAGTAATTCACCTGTTTGCTTATCGTCATCATCCTCCTCTGCATCGCTGGCCAATGCCTCTGCTTCTGCAAGTTGATCCTGCGCTTGGCCAGCGGCCAGCTGCGTAAGATCCCATGTCAGTTCGCGTCTTTCCAAGCGCGCGCGATACTCTTCGTTAACGAATTGCAGAAAGAGGCCGACAAGATCGCGATTTTTTTGCTGTGCCATCTGCCCAAATTGTGGCAGGCGCATCCACAACAGGTTGCGATAGTTCAGCAATTGTTGTTGCGTTTGTTTGGGCAGTTGTACCGCAGGAAGCAACTCATTTAAGAGCGCGCTGCTCCAGCAAGGCACATTTTCCACAACGGCGGCGGTGGTGGTATCCTGCGCGGCAGTTACAGTGTAGTCTATACTTTCAGCTGTTTCCTGCAATAGTTTGTGATAGATAGTCCAAAAGTCTGCGACGCTCATCACTTGCGCGTATGATTCTATTAGTTTTAGTACCGGCTCCCAAATAAACTTAAAGTTGTGATACAACATGCCAAGTAAAAAGCGCAGTATGTGCCGCTTATAAATATCGCGTTGTGATTGCTGTTTATCGATAGTGCGGTAGAGTTCGCCAGCCGTCTCGAGTTGCTGCAGATGCAGCAGTTGCTCACGATAGTTATGCACATTTGGTTCAATGCATTCGGCGGCATAGAATACTTTGTAGGGATGAGCTAGCTTCGTTTGCTGATGTAGCGTTTGTAGGCAGTGCCCAGAGAGCAGGCGAACATCGTGCGCATGCGAACTAAGTAGGGGCGCTAAAATTTCGGCTATGGGCTGAATTTCTTCGTCGGTAAATTTCGGCGTTGCGCTTAGTAGTTGGTCCAGCGCGCCCAAAGCTTGTGGGTTAGTTGGCGTATGCGGTAACAGAATTTCTATGGAGCGTTGTACAAAATCCGTAGCACATTTAAATTTAAGATGAATATGCGTCTCGAGCACGAGTGAGTATAATGTGAATTTTTGCGCTAAATTGTGGTCTGAATTTAAGCTATCTAAAATTTGAGTCAAAACTGTGTTTAGCTTGTTCTCGAGTGCCTCTTTTTCCAACCCCGCTATATGTGGTACTAAAATTAGCAACAAAATTTGCTCTCGTAAAACATTACTTTCCTCTACCAATTCATTTTCATTGAATTGTAGAGCCTTTATTTTTTTATTTAGCTTTTCTAGTGTGTTTTGTTGTTTGATGTGTAAAATATAGGGCTGCCAGCACTCCAGTGCGAATGCATTACCTGCCAGTGACCGCTTATGCAGAGTAACGCGCGCCAATAACTCAAATGCAGACTCATCAAACTTTTCCTCAAAGTTCGCAACAACAGCAGGCAGCACTAGAAGCTCGAACTGCGCATGCGCGCAGACTAGTAACACAAATTGCGCATAAATGTCACGTTGTTGCACGCACAACACTTTCTTCATTAATCGGCTGCTATCTAATTGCGTCAGGTGAACGTTATTTGCCAATAATACCTTGCTAACTAACTCTACTAGCAAATGTAACGCTCCTTCTACCTTCTCTTTTGCTTGTTCTTTACCACAGTAGTCTAACATTTTGATTATAGTCGGCACTACAACATCTAATTCGCACAGGTGCTTACCATTGCGGTGCTCGGCTGCTAGTATGAATAACGGCAGTATATATACTAATCGTCTCGAAGCGCCCACACCAGCTAACATTGTGTTTTGGGTTACATTGCAGAGTTTATTCCAATAGAGCGGCATGCTCTGAGGCAACAAAAAGTTGAGCAACCCTTGCACTGACTGCTTGACAATTTCACAGAGCAGTTGTAGTTTGTCCTTGGACTTGGCCCGTTGTTCGTCAACGAGGCATTCAAAGATAAACTGTAGAAAATCGCCCGCCACTGAATGGAATTGTCCTTTCACACCACGCACAATTTCAAAGAGTAAACGGCCACATCCTGCTATGCTGTCCACCTGCTCGCGTGCTACTGTGTCCAAAAGGAAGTCAAGAAATTTGCGATAATCGCGCACATCACGTGCTATAAAGGAGAAACACTCTACGGCAAAGTTGGTTACATGCTCTTCGTAACGCTGTTCATCTAGTAGTGGTAAAATGGCATGGAACACCACACCAATGTTTTTCTTCAAGTATGGTTTGAGCGCTTTGAATAAGTAAGCCAAACAAACTAGTGTCCATTCTAATTGCTCTGCATCTTGAGTATTCAACAGGCAAATAAGTCGATCTAGTACGCGCTGAAAGTATGGGTAAAAATCCTCACGCAAATCACGCGCTAACACGTATAACAATTCCAACAATGGCTGTAGAGATAAGGTTGTAGCCGTCGAGAGACTCTCCAGTAGTAGGTCTATCACAAAGTCCTTTTTATGCACCAGTTGCGGCAATGTTATCACCTTCAGACATCTGCGACTGAATTGGCCGAACTCGTCTGTTAAGTTTAACACTATCCATTTCTTCAACGTTTGATGAAAACATGTTTCATTTTCTTCCTCTGGCAGTTCTTCGTTTTCATGACCAATGCGGTATAAAGCCAAACGCCGTATATCAATCTCATTAACACGATCCGAGAAGGATTTGTACTAAAAGCAAGAGCACGAATTTTGTATGAAGAGTGTTGGTGTATAGGTGGAAGTACCTACCCGAAAAGTGTTGGTGTTTTTAGTTTTCTGCACTATTTCCGGCATACTTATTATATTTTTACATGAACGTTGGATGACTAACTTTATATTGTTATTAAAATTTTAGTAAAATAGCCAATAAACACTTGAACACATCCTTAACACAACAGATGTAGGTAGAAGGGACAAGTTATATCTGACAGTTGCAGTGCACATGTTGCGGTTGCTGTGCGTTCAGTGTAGTTTTGTTGACGTTGTGGCGAGTGTTCAGTGCTATTTTCACATAAAAATAAACAGCTGTCTCACACGTGTGCTTCGTTTGGGTGTAGAAGATTTTGTGAATTTTATCAAATAAAAGGAAACATAATTTTGGGAGAATTTCTTAGCAAATTTGTATTTAGTTGGCAGATATGAGTGCCACGAATAATTTGGATTTGATAGCAACTATTGAGGATGATGCAGAGGTAGAAAATTTCTCAGAAGACTCTGATGCTGAAGTGGAGGTAAGCGGTTCAAAAACTAAAATGTGCTACTTAGTTAATCAAATTTAACAACCGTTTTGTTCCTCAGTATCAACCTACAAAAGTACGCCGAAAGAAAGAAGCCGAATTTGAGAAAGGTTTTCAATTTGTATCGTCAGTGAAAGAATACAACCAAGATACCTGGGATGATCTCATGAAATATGTTAAACGAAAGGCTCGCACCAAGACAGATGACAAGATTGCCGACCGTCTCAAAAAACGTGAATCTGATGGCAAGCCCACTGAAGGCGACGAAAGTGGTGACGAGGATGAGGTATATTACTGGACAATCCACTAAATGTAACTTATTCAACCTTTAACAATTTTAGATCCCGCTCTCGGATGATGAGCTGAAGCACGATAATCTACGGCTACGTGAGAAGAAATTATCTAAGAAAAAGAAGAAGAAATCTGGTGATAAGTCGGATGAAGAAGAGGAGGAAGAGGAGGGAGGCGAAAAAATGCAGTTTGATGAAGCTATCGAAAGCAACGATTCCATCACATCATTCTACCAGATGAATCTGTCACGTCCGCTGATGCGTGCTATCGGTGTATTGGGTTATATATATCCAACTCCCATACAGTCTTCGACAATACCTATCGCTTTACTGGGTCGCGATATCTGTGGTTGCGCTGCCACTGGTACCGGTAAAACAGCGGCCTACATGTTGCCAACATTAGAGCGTCTTTTATACAGACCAATGAACAACAAAACCATTACGCGGGTACTTGTGTTGGTGCCGACGCGTGAGTTGGGCGCACAGGTGTATCAGGTGACAAAACAGTTGTGTCAATTTACAACAATTGATGTTGGGTTGGCGATTGGTGGTTTAGATGTAAAAGCTCAAGAATTGGTTTTGCGACAGAATCCTGACGTTGTTATAGCAACACCGGGTCGTCTCATCGATCACATTAAGAATACTCCTAGCTTCAGCTTGGATTCTATTGAGGTGAGTTGGTTCAGTTTTTTCGTAATTAAATCTTTATTTCTTAGATGATGAACTATATCCTTGCGCTCCGAAACATCTTTTGGCTGTATTTGTGGAATTTTTTAGTTACGATTCGAGAGGAAACGTAACCTGAGATCTTCAAATTAATTTTTCAAAGGGATCTGTAATAAAAATATTAATAATTTTACTTTTTAAATCAAAGGTGCTCATCTTGGACGAAGCGGATCGTATGTTAGATGAATATTTCGCCGAACAGATGAAAGAAATTATAAATTCTTGTGCCAAAACACGGCAGACTATGTTGTTCTCGGCCACAATGAGTGAACAAGTGAAAGATTTAGCTGCTGTCTCGCTCAATAAGCCAATCAAAATATTCGTCAATAATAATCAACAAGTTGCCTTCAATCTTCGTCAAGAATTCATACGTATCCGTGAGGATAAAGAGGGTGATCGTGAACCCATACTGGCCAGCTTAATTTGTCGTACATTCCACGATCATTGTATGGTATTTGTGCAAACGAAAAAGCAAGCCCATCGCCTCCACATTTTACTGGGCTTATTGGGCATACTTGCTGGCGAACTGCATGGCAATCTCACGCAGCAGCAACGTTTGGAGTCGTTAAAGAAATTCAAGGAAGAGCAAATAGACGTGCTCATAGCCACGGACGTGGCAGCCCGTGGTTTGGATATTGTGGGCGTAAAAACCGTTATTAACTTTGTCATGCCTATTACAACCGAGCACTATATTCATCGAGTCGGTCGTACGGCTCGTGCAGGCCGTGCAGGTATTTCGGTGTCATTGGCCGGTGAGAAGGAGCGTAAAATCGTTAAAGACATTATTAAGAATGCGGAGAACTCGGTGAAGAGTCGTATTATACCGCCAGAAATTATTGAGAAATATCGAAAAAAACTGATTGCACTCGAACCGGAAATACGTAAGTCCTCTAAATATTTGTCAAACGCAAATTGATTATTACTTATAACGTATTTCCAGAACAAATTTTAGACGAAGAGCAAGCGGAACGTCAGCTGGCTAAGATGGAGCAGCAGCTTTCAAAAACGGAACGTAAATTGCAGGGCACCCAATCAGCGCAACGCTCTTGGTTCCAAACACGCAAGCAGCGTGAAGATGAAAAGGCGCGTCTAGCGATTACGTCCCCTGAAGAGAATCAGAAAGCTGATACAAATGAAAAGAAAGGCGCCAGTAAACGCAAGCGCAGTGAATATGGTGGTGAAGGCGAAGATGGACCACCGATAAAGGAGCTCAATGCTAAAAAGAAGAAGGAAGAACCGAAGAAAAAATCACCAGAGCAATTGGCAAAGGAGCGAGTTATAAAGGAAATAGAAAAAGCGTCTTTAGTACGTGCTAAGATGTCAAAACTGAAGAAACGTCCCGGTAAACTAAGCACGGTGGCTGATGAGAAAGCCCGAAGACATGTGAGCGACTACAATAAACTAAAACCGACTAAACGTCGTGGCCAGTCTGCATTCACGAACGACTTGACAGATGTTAGCCGAAGCGGAGCGTTACGTCTGAGGTATGAATTTTACAGTAGTGACTAATTCATATATTTAACATTCTGTTAATTTTTTGTTAGATCGGAAGCCAATCGCCATAAGAAGCTCACTCAAATAGCGAAGAAGAAGAAGACTAACAGTGTGAAAATTTCCAACAAAGCTGGCAAAAATAAATTCAATAAAGGAAAGAACTTTGGTGGTCCACGTTTTACAAAAAAGAATAAGTAATAATGTAGCTACTATTATACATATTCGTATGTAAAACATTTATTTTCATATATTGTAAATAGAAAAAGTTAAAATCACCTTTATAAAAAATATTTAATCTAGAATTATTTTTTGGTATTATAATGTACTACAACACATCTTAAACCAATTTAAAGATTGTTATTGATTACGTATTAGGTGAAGTTGGGGGGAAGGTTTTAAAAAAATTCAAATTGAATTCATTTCATCTTCTTTTTATTGAACTCCTTACATCTGGTAGCATTATCTGGTTTACAAAATTTCCAAACAGCTGCCAACAAAACTCGTTTGTTGACGTTTTCCTCGATTACCTCATTCTACGAATTTCCAATTGTACAACAAAAAATCAAAACAACAACGCAAAAGTCAAATAATTTTGGTTCATCAATTGGTTTGTGCAGCAATTGAATAGCCAGGCGAAAGGAATTAATTTAATTTTCGCAGTGGTTGTACTTCTCACACACAAAATTTTTCATAGTAGAAATTTTAAGTGAAAACTAATAATAAAAGACTGTGATTGCAATTGTAAATCGTTGAGTGGAGAAAAGGCAGTAAAATATTGCAAAATATTGCAAAATATTGCGACGACAAAGCCACAAATGTTTGGCTGAACTTTGATCAACCGACGGAGTGTGACGTGAACAATAACTATGTATGTACCCAGCATAAGCAAATTTATATAAAAAATGTAAATATTCAGGTGACCAAAAGAAATTGAGTGAAACTGCACTTCTTTTGTTGCGGAAATCCGTACCAGCTTGTGCTCTGCACCGGAGGCGTTTCCAAATGCTTTTCCAACTTTTCCGTTCCCATGTATATACATATATTTCATGGTTTTCGATTTAACATTTATGGTATTAGAAGAAAATTTGAGAAAAAAAGAGAAAGTTTATTGCGCTACTTGCGTGTCAAATGATCAGTTTTTTTTTTCTTAATTTTTTGGAAATTTCCAAAAAGGCATTTGTGTAATTCAATTCTTATACTCGTTAGTGTTATCCTTTTTGTTTAATTTTTGATGTCATCAGCGGTGACCACTGCACTGTCGTGTTTGAAAGTAAGCAAAGCAGAAAAAATAAAACAACAATATTAAAACGCAGAGTTGTCGGCGATACTTAGCAGAGAGCTGGTAGGGGGAGAGCGGATACGCAAGTGAATAAAACAGGTAAGACAAGATAACACCATATTCAACACTATGCAGCAATAATTTTCCAACGATCTATGTCTAGATGAAGATATTTTGTTTTATGCTAGGAAAATACAGTGATAAATATAAATTGCTTTAGTCCGCACGTGTTTTATTGCTCTTGGCTTTTGGTTTTGCGAATTGCTCTTATCAACCTGCGGCTGGGCGTCGCTTATCAATATTTTTGCTTTTTATTGTGCGCTTATCAATAGACGCGGTGGCATTATTCCCACGCTGCCCAAAAAAGCGTACATACATATTTACAACTAAAAATTATTGATAAGCGTCGCTAATTTAGTGGCTATTGACTTATTTAACCTTAGAAAGACAAGACTTTTTTATGTAAATAGTAACAGGGGTGATGCATCACCACACAACTTTTAATTTGAAATAAAACAAGCCAATCGCATCCGAATAGGATACAAGTCAGGATCACAAAAAAAAAACTACGAAAGTTGCAACTAGAATGACTAGTAACCCCAGCACTACCAATATAACAAAATTCACAACTTACCGCGACTAATTACTCTCACTACAATTACTAAATAGACGGAAGAATAAAATAGGACAAGTTTTAAAAAGTTATATCGGATTATCGGATTTCAGTCGGTTTGTATTTTTAGTGGCCTTTAAATTTTTAATGGGTGCCAATATATTAGGTCTAGTAAAAAGAAATCCATTATTTTCGCAATATTTTGTTCTTTCGTTAAGTGAATATAGAAATATTACTCATACGCCATACCGCACCAATATAATTTTTTCATTTTTTCATTTTTTCATTTTTCATTTTTTCATTTATCATTTATACGTTTTTCTTAAAAGAAATGTTAACAACAGTAGTGTGATAAAAACCGTGAAACGTGTAAATTTTAACTGAATATTGTAATCACTGGGTATTTCGCCTCACTTATAGCTGCCGGCTTGTTCGAATTTATAACTGAACTTTAATATGTCCATATGTATTGTATGTCTCAATACCGTTACGTAAGTTTTTAAATTGCTATAAATGTTTGTAATTTTCATAAAAAGCAATAGTTTTCAAATGCACCTTGTACCGGAGAATTATTCATGCATAGCAAAATCACTTGTAAGCCAATGAACTAAACAAAAAACAAGAATTTAAAATGAACGGGCCTGTGTGTATGTTTGAAATATAGGTGTATAGCTAATTGATTCATTATTCCATATATGTAAATATTATACATTAATAAGCTATTTCAATTTACATATATCTGTTTGCAGCTCACCTCACACGACAAAACTACCAATATAAATATGGAGTGTAATGAGCCGACAGCTGGGGTCACATTGGGCACTGAGATGATTGTTAGTGACAGTGGGAAAACGCAAGTTGACAAGCTTAGTTCAAGCTTAGACGAGCAGCTACCTAACGGCGATAGTAGGCAACCGTTCACAACACCACCATCACCACCACCCACACCACCCACACCCACACCCAATTCGCTGCTATCCTCGTCAGCCGCCTCAATAGCCTCGTCTGTTGAATTCGCAACAACGCAACGCGACGATCAACCGATGGCGGAGCCCTCATCTGGTGTGCATGAGGCTGATGCGGCGCCAGCTTTGCAGCCATTGTATGCACAGTTGCTTGCGCAGTGCGTTGAACATGCCGACCACTTCAGAGAGGATCACTCGGAGAGAGGACAGCGTCTGTATGGCGCATTTGTCGCATGGCAGGACTTTATACGTTTGGCGAATAAGCTTGTGCTTCAGATAGACGCTTTCGCTTACAAATACGACTTTGACGAACATACGCCGGGTAATGGCTATCGCAGCTTTATATCTGTAACAAATGCATCTATCATATATGGACAAAATATTTGCAAGAATCTCCACGCAACGCGTGCCACCATGTTTTTTCGTAAGAAATACTATATGAAAGAGGTGGAGTCGTGCTCGCAGCTGCTCTCCTCATTATGCACCTGCCTGCATTATTTGCTTATCATGCACGATTGGTCATGCGATTCGGGTGATTTGTTCGCCAATGGACATCACTCGGCCGAGGAATTGTTCGAACTGGGCGATACGATCAATCAGTATGCCTTCTATGGACGCTGCCTTGGGTTTCAGTATGACAATTCTATACGCGGTGTGCTGCGCTTCATTTCAATTGGTATGGCTAGCTTCTCCGAAGTGTTCTACGCTCAAACCGAAGGCAAAATAACCAAGACGACACGCGGTCTATGGACAGGCAGCAAATACTTTTTGAATCCAGAACAATGCGCGCGACGCATAGTGAATATCTCGCAGAATGCTAAAATCGACTTTTGTAAAGCATTTTGGTTTCTCGCCGAATCAGAGATGATGCATACTATACCGACAATCGTCGGTAGTTCGGTGAAAGTGAATCGTGTGATTGAAATACCACCAGAGCTGTTGCAGTTGCCGCGGTAAGTTCGTTTCAAGTTTAAACCAAGCATTTTCCTATTAGAAGATAATTTTCCATTGCAGTGTTGCCAAGTCACAAAAGCTACGCACTGCGACCGATGTAAATCAAAATGACAATGCCGAGCTGATCGATGTACCATTGCCAACCGCACACATTGGGCCCGGCAACTCAGTCCGCGTGCGCTTGCTGAGTTATACGCGGCGCGAAGGCATGATCGGTGAGAGTATGTTTGCACGTAGTTGGCGGCGTCTACCGGCGCGCAGTCGCAGCGTACTCTTCCATTGTCATGGTGGCGGTTTTGTGGCGCAATCATCGAAATCACACGAGCTCTATCTACGCGACTGGGCTGCGGCGCTTGATGTACCGATCATTTCTGTGGATTATAGTCTCGCACCCGAGGCGCCCTTTCCACGCGCACTCGAAGAAGTATTTTACGCTTACTGTTGGATGTTGCGTAATGCCGACCATTTAGGCACGACCGCTGAACGCATTGTGTTGGCCGGTGATTCGGCCGGTGCAAATCTTTGCATTGGTGTGGCACTGAAGTGTATTGAGCAGGGAGTACGTGTACCGGATGGTCTGTTCTTGGCCTACTGCCCGATCTTAATTAGCTTTGTGCCGAGTCCGGCGCGTCTGTTGTGCCTCATGGATCCGTTGTTGCCTTTCGGTTTTATGATGCGTTGCTTGCGCGCTTACGCCTCACCCGAACCCGAGCAGACGGAGGCGAATGCAAGGCATGTCTCCGAAATGTCTGATATACGCAACGCAACAGCGTCACAAGAGCGGCATTTCACATTGCAAATGGAAAAGGAATATAGTGCGGCGTCCAGTAGGCGCACATCGGCAGCAAAGAGTCCGTTATCATCGGTGGCGGAGAATTCGACGTGGGAGCAAATGGTGAGAAGGCGTAGAATTTTACCCAAAATTGTATATATAAACTCTCTTTGCAGTTGAAAGACGGCACCGCCTTGGACATGAATGCTATGGAGGCAGATGCTGAAACGGAAGAGAGCAGTGATACTTTTGCGAGCGCATCCTATCATAGTCAAACAGTTGAACGTACTGATTTACCATCCGCCGAAGAGGACAATAGTCTTTGTGTTTCTTTCGAAGACGACTCTCAGCCAATCGTACACTATCCCATACAGCTTACTGCCGAGATGCAAAAAGACTCAGACTCAGAGCAGTACATCGATCGCTTTTTGGACCAATATCTCATCGACACAAATACACAAGAGGCCAAGGAGCAGTCAATCAATGGTTATAAGGTGTCGAATGGCACAACATATTCGAATTCTATTGCTCCAACAATAGCGCGAACCGCATCCGAAGAGAATATCATCATTGATACCGGCAAGGAAGTGATTGCCTTTGAAACACTTCACGGCCGCTTCAACAATGCCTTCAATGCGCTTACAACGACCTTCGATCATTACACTAAATCGAGTGAGATACGCGGCGAAGCTGCGCGTGGCGAACGCATAAAAGACTTGCGCAATATGGATGCGTTGATAGCGCGTAGCCCTAGTGTAGAGTTTGCCTTTCAAGTGCCAAAAGATCCATTCCTATCGCCCTATTGGGCAAGCGAAGAGTGGCTTAAGCAGATGCCCAACACAAAGATTTTGGTGAGTTTCTTGAACACAATTATAAAAATAATGAGGTTATGTTTGCATGCTCATTATAATGAGAGCGAAAAACAAAAAAATAATAATTTTCATTTCTCTCCACTTGAAAGACGCTCGATATGGATCCCTGTCTCGATGATTGCGTCATGTTTGCGCGTAAACTAAAGAAATTGGGTCGCCCAGTGACATTGGAGATATTGAAGGGTCTACCACACGGTTTTCTGAACTTTACAATGGTGGGTTTTTGTGAATATTGTTCGAGTTTTTATTATAAAAAGTAAATTTCATTCCCCCTCTAGTATTCGAGCGAGGCCCGTGACGGTTCCAAGCGTTGCATTGCAAGCCTTAAAGAACTGCTGTCAATTCCGGCGGATATTCAATTAAATGGTCATGCTACAGCACCTAAATAATTAGTGATGGACAAGTTTCATAATTTATTTTTTACGATATACACATTGAAATACTTTATAAATTATTAAGGCAACATAAAGCAACATGATTAAGGGATTTATCCTTTATTTAATAAATATACTAATAGCAGGGTATACAACATAATACAGTGAGTATTCGTATGAAAGGCATTGTATATGCGAAGACGCAATATTTAAAACAAATATTAGTCATATACAAAAAGCCCAAGTTAATTTAAAATGCATAATCAGTTGTAACACCAAAAACAAAATATTGTAAAACCTTCGAAAAAGAAGCAATTGTATTATGGCAGCAAATGCAGATTGTGATAGTTTAAGTCTGTAATTTATTCTAGCTTAATTTAATTTTTTATTTAGTTAATTAGTTAAATGTGTTCTTTTTGTTACACCATCCAATTGTTTAGTGATGTTATTTAACAAAACTCGAAATTCTATTTAATAAGTAAGCGCAAATAACTCGTTTGAAAAGAAACATAGACGCTTGAATTTATAATTTGCAATTTTTTATTTTAATTGTTTTATGCAGACTAAGCATAAAATTATATACTATGACACCTTATTTTTTATAAAATTTAAAAATGTCAATACTCTTTTGTTTTTAAAATTTCAATTTTCATTGAAAATTTTTTTATAAAATTTCTGTATTTAGTTTAATGCATTTCTTTATGAAATTCAAGTTTTATTTATTCATTAGTTTTCCTTAGCTTTTATTTTACTTCCTTACTGCATTTTACTTTAAGCTACTTCATTTTCCTTAATATACTTAAAAATGTTCTAGTTGACTCATACAAAATAAACGCATTTTGCGCATAGATGTAAAAGTGTATGGCAAACAAACAGTATTTTTTGCAGCTCAAAAACTCGTTAGTAGCTTGACAAAACGAATAGGGATATATTTAAAACTACATTTACATAAAATGACTAAAATAAAATATTAAACTTTTATAAACTTTAAACTTTACATAAACTTGTAATTAAATGCATTTGCAAAGTATCTTTCTTTTATTTGTAGTAGCATATTCAATGCTTTAAATGCACAAATTGCACTTTTATGCGACTCATTTTCTTTTTTTTTTATTTATGCATTCCTCACATAATTTTGAGAAATGCTGCCGATTTAACAGTCTTTAGCTGGTTAAAAAATCGGATCCGCTACTATTAATTAGAGCCGACTGTCATGGGAGCGGTCATAATTATTGCTTTTAATTTTAAGTTATGCTTTTATTACAAATTGTATAATTTTCATATCATTTAAAGTAATTTATTTTTGTTGTAGAGAACTTATAATCTTATTAATATTCAATATTATAGTTTTTATTCTTATATATATATTCGAATATTTTAATTTCCCATTATTTTCAAAAAAAATTAACTAATTTAATTATTTAATTTAAGTTAAAGCTAACATTTTTATTATTACAAAATATATTTTACTTGAGATGTTTTTATTTTGTAAATTGTGCCTAGTGATTTTTTGTGAATATTTTTATATATAAATTATAAAATACCGTATCTCATTTTTATTTATAATATATACTTATGTTTTCTAAGCTTAAAAATAAATTTTCTATGGTAAATATACACACTAAACTATTTATAATATTTATATTTGCCTATGCTTTTTTACTATTATTCGTTTTTAATATTTTAAATGCAGAAACTGCGCGTTCTGAGATTATTTTGTATGTACGAGTATTAGGCAACGAATTGGTAATTTTTAATTTTAGCGTAGCCATTATTATTATTATTTGTTTGTATTCGAATTTTTTTGTCGAATTATTTATTCCAGTAAAGCATGTAATTTTAGATATGCTGTTGCTAAGCTTTTCTAAATTTTTACTCATTATTTTTGTTACTTATGTGTTTGCTGTTTGGTACGCTTTTTGTGGCATATTTAAATAAAGAGAATAATTTATATTTGAATTAAATCTCTTGAAACAATTTTAAATGTTTGAAAATAAGCTTTCAAATTATTTTGTTTTCAAAACAATGTGTTAAAACTTTAAATTTATTATTTATAAAGTTTCTATGTTTTTTTTTATTTATTTTTATTGTTTCATTTCCTATTATATTTTGCTTTTTGCTACTTAATTCATTTATATTTATAATTGTTTATATACTTATAGTTATATATAATATTTGTTTTCGAAATCTCAATCACGCAATTGTCTGTTTGGAAGGCATTTAATAATTTTTTTTTTAACACCCGTCTACTGCAACTACTATTATATTTAAAATCGCTTCTTAACTACCTGCGAACAAGAGTGAATTATTTTCGAACTTTTACCAAACTATTTTCGCTAACCTCAAATATATGCTAAGCGCTTAAAAAACAAAACAAAAAAACATATTTACTAAACTAAGCAATTGCTGTCTATTCTAAAAAGCGAAAGCTACAAGTATTTATTTACTTTAACAAAAAAAAAAAAAATAAATAAATATATTTTTTACAACAAATAAATTGCTTCATAATGACGAAACTTTTTATATACATAATATACAAACAATACATATATTATTAAACAATAAAATCATACGACATGCATACATATAATTGTTATATTATATACAATATAAATATATACAATACATACATATATAATATATGAATAAACGAAAGCAACAAATGGCACACCGAAACCAGCGCTCTATGGCGCCTACGTATATGCTATGAAAAAGCGCATAACAACTATAGAAACTAAATTATCCCACAAACTGATGACCCACACATGCAAATAAACAACTAAATATGTATTTTCCATATAAGTATTAATTTATCTCGAAGATCAACTAAATTGTTGTGAGTTTAATAAACGCATCACTTGATTTACAGTGAGATTGAGTGACAATGAGCCGAGCAAATTGTGTTATTATTTTTTAGATGCCACACGCATTGTTATTGTTTGTGTTAGTTTTGTTGTTGTCTTGTGTTATTTTAATCGGTCATTTTGAATTTCGCTGTCACCGACAATTGGCGCAAACGCCCATCAGTTGGCTGAATGGCGTCGCCGAAATTCGCATTGCTCCACTTTCGCTGCTGGCACACATGTAAAAGCGCACACATACTCGCACAAACTTGTGTACATGTCGGGCACATGTGTGTGTGTTTGTGTGTGTGTGACTGCGCTTGGCACACTTAACTGCGCTTACTAGACACAATAGTTGTTTGCTGTCAGCTGCTATTGCTGTTCCACTATTTTTACGAGCCGCAGCCAATTGCCCCTCGCCCCCCCTCACCGGTGGTCCGCCCAACGGTTTACTGTTTGTTGCTCAATTTCGATTTTAATTAGTTTTGCAGAGTTTCATATTGCATATGCCGTTGTGCGTGCGTGCGCGCGTGTGTGTGTGTGTGTTTTCGCGCTGCCCATGAGCGCGGCGCTGCGTCAACAGCGCATCCACACAGGCAGTTTCGCGCAACAGAGCGATTGTACTCGAGTAGTTGGTTGTCGCACACTCAATTAAATTGCAGTTCATATGTATGTCGCATGAACACACACACACACACACATATATATGGACTCGTAAACGCTGTGTGTGGTATTCGCGTACGTTTCGAACGATCTCATTGTTACGTAAAGCCATTGTGCATTTGGCCACTTGATATGTGCCAATTTGGTGGGCGCGGTATATTGTGGTTGTTGCATTCGCTGTTTTTGTAACACCCACTTGTTTGTTTTTTGGTCGATTGCTTGACAATTGCGGATGACAATAACAAACAAGTGGAATTTGTAATTTCTATAATGCCAGCTGGCGATGGTTTTGTGGGTCAAGCGGGGGAGAGTGGGTGTGAAGCAGTTAAGTGGTGGGTTCATAATAGACTGAAGGCTTAAAAAACATGTTTACTTGTAGCTTGTGTTTGCTTGAACATAACTAGAAACAAATATATTAATTACTTGTTTTAAAACTTGCAAACAGTGTTTAATTAATTTTTTTTTATATAACTTAATAATATACTTTTTTCATACAATTCTTGTAAAATGTAGCTTCTTCTAAATCCACTCTTTAATGGTATTATCAGGCGTATGAGCTATCTTGACTAATACATAATAAAAATCGCAAACTTTTATGGCATGACTAGGCGTATGAGTAACCTCCAATGAATATGAAAATATTGCAAGTTTTTATTACTGAAAAAAGTAAATGGCAAGTTTTGAGCACTTGATCAAGAGCAATAACAAAAACACTCAGCACAATACATTTACCAAACGGATTCGATTAATTTTGCTAAAGGACAGCAGGAGAACACATTGAAGGATTAGAAACGATCATTACCAAGCCAAAAAAAGTGCGTGTTAAAAACGCTGCGAGGTGTAGATATAGCCTGGGTCAAGCATATTGTAAATGTGCATATTAAAATATATGTAATACATCTTTAGAAAACACTGAAAATTAACTTTTATAAACAAATTAACCATTTAAATTATGTAATGAAACCCGATGGGAGGGTTGAATTTAAAATTGAAATTGAAATCAATAGTTGAAATGGCTTTAAATAAGCAGCAAGGGGTGAGAAATTTCCCTAAAACACAGACCACTTTCTTTAAAGCACACCTAAGGGCACATATTTTGCTTTTATAATATTTTAGTTATATTCTCCAAGAGCTTGATTAAAAATTGAAGCAAGTATTTTCAATGTTATCTTAAAGCATGCCACTTTTTTCAAGGCTTTTAAGCTTGAGTTACATTTTTTAGAAAAAACTGTGTCTATAAGCTACGGAGAACTGTGTCTATATGCTAAAGAGAATTCAAAAATTTTAAATATTAAATTTGCCTTGCTCTTCAATTCTTAATCAAAAGCATTATTCGTATGTAAAAATATTACAAAGTAGCTTTTCAAATTTTATTTTCTGCAATGCAATCTGCTTACGTTTACATGTCTTCACATACCCTTGAGTGCATTAAATATGAAATTATATGCATTTTATTATGGATTTTAAAATATGACAGCTTTGGGTTGTTATTGTCGCAATGGCATTGCATAATTCTCTTGCATATGCCACATTGAGTGGCACAATAAATGTGTCATGAATTTTCCATGAAATTAATTTGACACAAACTAATGTAAACAAAAAGCAAAAATATGGGTGAATGCAAGTGTGTAAATATTTATAAAAAGTCGCATATGTGCGTAAACACATTGAAAGCTATACAAATACATACACACACATGTATTCGAGGAGTTACTAGTTAGTTAAATGTGTAGTTTAATTCGTTGGAAATTATCAAAATATGTGTGTGAGTTACCATTGCTTAAAAAAAAAATAATGCATTTCTGATTGACTGTATTTCTCTAACACCTGTAACACGGAAAATGTCTGAAAAGTAGGCATAATCCCGCTACCTAAATATATTAAGGCAATATATTAGCAATTTTGTGGCTAGTCTGTAACTAGTCGCCATTCGACTAGTTAAGTTGAAGTCACTAGCAAAGCCAATTTATTCACTCGAACGTCATTCAGTGAGTTTAGATTCTGACTGGAGCAGCTGTTTTACCGCAGCAAATGTGCCTTGACAAATATTTTGAATGTCTGTGTGGCAGCCAACTAGCAAAATGTCACAAATGTTGCATGCAACTACCGTAGGCAAACACTTTTACTGCCGTCAACTTCATTTCGCAACCGCACACATACATACAATTACATGTATGCATTGAAGTGTGTGTGTGTGTAAGCATATGTAGCTGCATGTGTGGGATGTATTTGCTTGTGCACTTTGAAATATTCAATTATGCTTTAATTAAATAAAAACGTTTGCTTTCAGTTATTAAAACACAATTTCGCCACAAACTAACGCACACCAGCTGATATTTGTTAGCGCAGCATATATAGCAATAGCAAGCGAGTGACAAGTTTTTGCCTATTATTTTTGTTCTTTTTATATCGTCACTACTGGCAACATGCTGCAAGATAAATGTGGCGCACATGCATGCATGCGCCACAGCAGGTACCGTCGCACTATATGAGTCTAACTGCTTGCATTGGGAAATTATATATATACATATATGTAAACACACACGCATACACACCGAGCTGTAGTTGCGGTTTGGTGTGTGTATGTGTGCGGCGAAAAAAATGTGTAAATGCCAACGAAAATGTGAGTTTAACCCAAAAACCGCAATTTGTGGCATGCTTGCATGCATGTGTACATATATAGAGGGCACTGAGATTGGCAGCTACCTGCAGGCCACCCCCTTGGCGGCATATTTCGCCATGCCGCCATGCCGCTCAGTTGTAATGACAAACATTTTAACACGCTTTTCAAGCATGCATATATTCCTGCTAGTTGCACATACGCATATCCGGTCATATGCGATATTTGAAGACTCAAAACTATGCGAAAGTGCAAAAGGACTTGCTAGTGAGCGCTGAATTCATGGATGGAGTATATATTTGCTGCAATGTTGTTAAATCCCTATGGAAACGCTGTCTCTTTCGTTTATGAACTCTTTCATTTAATGCAAATAGCAACCGTTAGCCAACCTAAGCGCACATATGTATGTGCACTTTTAGGTATCTAGTTGGTGAGTATCTGTATTTGTGTATGTGTTGAGAACACTGCTTTTGCCTCAAGCGCGGCCTGGCTTGCTTGGCTTGAATTTTCATTAGAGTGCATTTGCTCACAATTCGTAATTACATCAAGGTAGCAGCGCCCACAAACGCAACTCAGGTGCCTAACTGCGGTTGCTGGCTCACTGACTGGTGGACTGGCACTGTGCTGTGCCTAATGCCACTGCAGGAAATCAAGAAATCAACAAACTAATCTAACTTCATTGCAGCGCCGGCAAATACTCGTATGTCATTTCCAGTGTCGAGATTATGATTTAAATGTTGGTCGTTGGGAGTTTGCGTGATTTTCGTTTATTAGCTGAGAAAAATTTCGGTGATATGCTGATTTTGGAGGCAACTTTTTTCCAGCAAATTGACGCATTGCCATATCGAATTAAAGTTTATGAAAGTTGATGAAATCGAGTTCGAAATTTAGAAGTATGTAAGAAATGTTTAAATCAAATCTGAGAATAAAGTGTGTTTTTCCAAAGCATATATTTTAGACTCACTATAAACCAAAAATATTCAAGTTTTTAAAAAATTATTCAGAGCTTTCCAAAACAAAGTGCCCATTCAGTTTAGAAATAGTTAAAATATTGAAAATCATAATAAGAATTCTGCAGTTTAGTTATTGAATTATTTCATAAACCCAATGAGAATTGCAGAGAAAATTGAAAATTGAATGAAATACATAAAAAATTGCTTGAAGTTGATACACTGAAACTATTCTCTGTATTTTGTGTGTACTTTGAACGTTATTGTTATTGAAACGTCAATTCAGCTTAATTTTAATATGAATCCCCGGAATAGGAGCAAGTACCAAATTAAATTCTGTTGAGGTTTTCATGGCTAACAAACTTCATCTATCAACACTAATTGTCGCTTTAAATAAAATTGTCTTGATTCGCGGATAGTCGGAGGTAAGTGCCGGAGAGCTTTCAAGAACCCACATGTATCATATCAACATAGCGTTTAGTAATTTGGCATTAGTGTAACTTTGCGGCAAATTTTAGAAGATTTCTGCACAAATAACAGACATATTGTTAACTACTTTTGGGATTCGCCCATCACTAGAATGTTTGAATTGCACCTGGGGTTTTGAGTCCATCAATAGAGAACAGAACAAGACTGCTTGAGTAGTTGCTGATAACCCAAACTGACGCTGGTTAGTTTTTTCCATAAAAGGTCAAATAATCGATAGAACCCATTTTTAATGACGTGACGAAATTTCTCTGAACGAATTTCTCTGGATCAATACTTTAACAAGACTTGTACCACCAATGTATGAAAATGAGATTGAATGAAGTTCCGCCGCATATATGGTTTGAAAATAACGGAATATATTGGTCACTTAGATTTTAAGAAAAGATAACGTTTATTAAGTAGGGTTACTTGAGTGCAAAGTATCTGCCTTCGACAAAAGTTATCGGTATCTCTTCCTATGAGTTGCTCTTAGAATTACTTTAGATCTATTCGATCAGCAATGAGCTTAACTCCTAAATAAAAGTTCACAATCTCATATGTGGTTTAAGTGAAATGTCCAATATTGAAAAAATACTTTGTCAACTTGGTATCATGCTTGCAGATTTATGGCTCAGCTTTGGTAATAAAAGAGAGCGCTATGCTCTGCAATCATGCCTCAACATGTTTGCAATTATGCTACAGAAACTTTTTACATTAACATTCCTGGTTTAAATTTGTCCACCCCAAGGTTGTAAAGTAGAGAAAGTTAATTCTTATAAACTTCTGTATATTGTTGGCTTCGAACACAGTTACGTCTAACTGTATGCTACGCACACAAGCATTCACAGTTACGGCAGTTATGTGGACAGAGTTTCCTTCTACCAAATAAATTCAAAAGCACCCAAATTGCGCTTAAATTGGTTATGACAAAAAGAGGGTGCTTTTATTGCTGATATTCGTGCTCGTTAAAATCAATTGAGCCGACAATTTCGTTACCCACTTTCTACACTAGTTGGCGCACTCAGTAAATTTTCGCCAATATCGTTGAAAGTTGAAATTAAAACACACTTTAAACAAGCAATTAATTGGCTTCAATTGTTACAAATTATTTATATATTTTTTCAGTTTCAGCTGTTGCTCTGCGAGCTGATTCAATGGGAAATCGCAATTGAATTTCATTGAAATTTAGCAACAATAAAAAAAGTTTCTTAAACGAACCGAAACAAGTAAAAGCTGATACGCTTTTCGTCCCGCTTTTTGTTTGAAAAATAAAAAGTAAACAAATAAAATAAATAACAATAAAAACAAACGAAAAGCTCACCGATATCGCCACCACCGCAAGAAACAAATTAAAAGTTTTTACACAATTCAACAAATTTGCTACTACAGATAGTTTTTTTTTTTTTTTTTGTTAAGGCAGCGGCAGTGTAGGGCAGTGCAGAGGCACATACACAGAAAGAATTTAGAATGAAAGCAATTTGCCAACATTTAAACTGGATTTTGGAATTTCCCGCAGCATTCACAGCACTCATCTACACTTCCGCGCACATAAATGGCAGCACACGTTACGCTTTCGCCATAGTCGCCACAATCGAAGTTGCTGCCACAAATTCTATTTACGACTTTTATGTGTCATAGAAAAATATCCTGAAGGCAATTAAACAAAACTGTAAAATTGTTATTGCCACTCGTGCAACAATTGTCAAATTATGCAAATTCACTTGTGCGTGCGTTTAGTTTTGCGCTGAGCGCGGTAGGGGCTGGCGCGGAGCGGGTAGCAGGCGAAATACTTGGCCTGAAATAGTTTGAGAGTAATTTGCGCTGGACTTCCAGTTGTGCGGCAGTGGCATGCCTCAAGCTCCAGTGGCAGTGTGGTACCTTTATGCTTATACTTTATTCATATAATCGCTGTTCTTGTTATTGTAATTGTTGTTTGTTTGAGATGTGCCAGCGATAAGTGTATTGTTGCAGTGACAATGCGTGTCGCAGGAAGCGGATGGCGCACATGAAGTACCAACTTCCTTGCGGCGTCGCTGCAGGTCGCTGTTATGACCAGGTGAAGGAGTCCTGAAAGTTTTTCAGCACTAAGCACACACACACACACACGCACACACACATACACGCCCGCACAAGCACGCTAGCTAAGATTTATGGCAATGGACAAAGTTGTGCGCGTGAAAATAAAAGCCAAAGACAGGTTATAACGGGGAAAAATATATGAAAAAGGCGAAATAAAACGCATATTTGTGCAATGAGTAAGCGGCGAAAGTGTAAAAGTGCGATGAAAAAAGCAGACGAAGGAGCAGAAGGAGCAGAAGGAGAACACATTGCGAGCATCACCGGAAAGTGGCCGTAAAAGTTCGGCAACTATTTGCATAAAAATTCATTATGCTACGGAATATTTTTCCCTTAAACACACACACATACAACGTAAAATGGCAGTAGGTGTGTGTGTGTGTGTGTGTGTCTGCGTTTAAGTGTTTGGTGGCCAGTAAGCGCATACAAATGACAATTTTCAATTATGACATTTGGTGGAAGTGGCAGGAAAAATTCAAAAATGAAGTGAAGAACTTGTCGCGGGGCAGCAACTCGAGTGAAAAGCCGTTGAGCGCACAGTGAAAGATGTCGGTGGAGCTCCCCACCAAATGCAGTGTTATTCACCCTATGCCCTTGTGGCATACGCGTAGCAGCTGCTCAATTGCTGTTGGGCATTAAGCTCCAACACAATAAAATTATTATTAGAAAGGCAACTGTTCAAATTGGCGAATGAAATTTAAAAAAAACAAAAAAAACAAGAAAAAAACATTGAGAAAGTTTTCCAAGGGCAAAAGCAAAAGCAAAAAAATTTAGCTTAACGACATTGTTACACACATACATACATATGCTGCAGGGATATAGGATAGCGGATATTGTTCTTCTTTTTTCTTCATTGTCTCCCCTCTTTGTTGATTATTTTCTAATTATTGTGGCTTTCGGTCGGTTACAGCCGCCGGCAATAGTTGTTGGTGGCAGAGTTCTTGAGCTAATCGAAACAAAAATTAAGTGAACTTTGCTTCACAAATTGCATAATTAGCGTACGGTTGGAAGGAGGTATGCAAGATCCTTTAATATTTTATACCGACACAATATTTTCCTTCGGATAGAATGAATGCCGGAAAACTTTATTATTATAACTGACCATCATAATTGTCGGAGTAATGACAAACAAATCTGAAAAATCGGTATGGCCGTCAAAACGAAAAAGACTATCGTTAGAACTAGGACTAAAAAATCCCGCTTGCTAAACTGAATATCTGGTATCTCAAGCAGCATATATCGACAGCAGACCTGTACATCACATAGTTGGCTGGTTGGTTGGAAGAAAGTGTGATTGATAACTAAATACTATTGGGCTCCTGGTACTCTCCATCTAATCAAAAAAAATCATTCTCTGGACTCAGGAAAGGCTCTGATCTAGTTTTCATTGCCAACTCCTAACTTACTTGAGTGAAAAGTTTAAGCTAAGCCTTAAATTTGTTTAAAAATTCGATTATTTTCTCGCATTTAACTTCAAATATTGACCCGGGAGCTAAACTGTGCGATGAAGCATTCCGCGAGGCATGTGTGCCAGTGTCAACAGTTGAACTTCGAACTCTTCACGGTGCATCACTGAAAGCCTCAAGCATCGAACTAGTAAAATCGGCACCCTGATCGCTTGGAACGAATACTGGGGAGCCTTTAGTTCTTTAACTCATATTTAAGTGGGTCTTAAGTGCACCTTGAGCACCTTATATATCACTTAAGTGCATATCCAAGCGCTGCAAAACCAAAATCAGCATTACTAGCTCATTCCCAACACACCACCACTCCTTAACATAACTTTCAATATTACAAAAGTGGAAATGAGCTTTAATTCTCTTCATAGCCCCGGCTGCACTGTGACAAACAAGTATGTGTGAAAAATTTGAATTGCAACGTTCACAAATTGGTTTATCCGCTTCCTCCTTTTCGTGCAAGCAAATTTACCATGCTTGTTTGCCAATTCATTTCCACTTCGATTATGCAAAAATGTAACTCACGTGTGTGTGTGTGTGTGTGAGCTCGTTGGGCACTTGTATGACCAGCAAGGCGGCGCGCTCGGTCCCCACAGTGAGTTTTCCCTCATTCAACTTAACAGCAGAGACACTTTTAAACGAAATGGAAATGTGTATTCAATGCACCGCGCTCCGCTGCGCCGTCCCACGCCCTAGTCGTGTTATTTTTGTAACGTGTTATCAGGATATCAGCGAATGTAATTACACAAACAACATTGAGATGAGTGCGAAAAAAAGTGTAAAAAGTCAGTAAATGCATTTCATTTGCTTTCACCACCCTAACATTGTTGTTGTTTTTTGCATTCGCGTACTCTGCTCTGCTATGGGACGTGCAAATCGGCTTGTATGGCGTGTGTGGGAGGGGGGCGCGAGCGCACACTTGCACGTTCGCCTTGCCGAATTAAGCGATTAAATACAGTGCGCGAGATTGTGAAACGTGTTGCGAGATCTCATAGCGCGGCGTTGACCGCCTCAGCTGCCATTGCCGTATTAACACATGCTATGGTTGTTGGCGTCGCCATTTTATCACGCATATTCTCTTCTTTACGTGTTTTTCCTTCGACTCAAAGGCAACAAAAGCACTTTAATTGAACACGCTCGCATATATGCGTTCGCCGCGCGCTGCATTGTTGCCATTATCGCTGTTCGGAATGCTGGTAATGTTGTTGTTGTTGTTGTTGTTGTTGTTGTTGTGGGTGTTGATGATGATTGCGCGCGTGCGCGTGCTGCAATTTTTGCCCGATTGTGTGTTGTGATGTTGTTGAAAAATCGTTGTTGTCGCTCGCTGGTGTTGCCTCACTTCGTTAGATTGCTTTATTTCTTCGCGCTTGATTGCACTACCGCTTCCGCTTCCGTTTTCGCTGTATGCACTTGTTTCCTTTCCACCGGCACCGGCTGCTGGGCTATGTCATTACAACAGTTGTTCGCGCAGCTGTTATACTTGCCGTTGTTGTAGTTGTCAGTGATGTGCTAGTGATTTTGTTATTTCTTGTTTTCCCTGTCACTGCGTTGCTTAATTGAGTTACACAGTTTGATTGATTAGTTGCTGCTGGGATTTTATTTAATTCTATAAAATTGCATTTGCTATCATGAAATAAAGCTGGCATTTTCACGACGCGGAAAAACATAGCATTTATTGTTTTTTGTTATTAAAATGCATATGTAAGAAGAGTGGGAAGGAATGTTCAGTACGATATTTGAAATATTTGAGAATAGGGCGTTTTTTCTAAAACCATAATTATAACTTGAAAACTTCTTTAGCAGCTTATCGCTTAATCACTATAATTCAAGCCCTTCGGTATAACTTTTTTCACGACCATTTCTTCCAGAGAAGCAATGTTGCGTACCAACAAAGTATATATAACATTTGTTGTAAGTTCCACATATTATACCAATCTGGAGAGCCTCCTTGGGAACCAAACTGCTATTGTCTAAGACACTGTCGCCTTTCAAGTGTCATTGTTGGTGTGGGAATCGATAAGGAATGGATTCAAATGTCTGCCTATTCAAATTTGATTTCACAAGGCATGTTGTTTTAACAGAGTCAGATGTTCCAAGAAATTTTTAGGTTATGTTTCATATTGGCTTTCTTTTACAGACTATATTATATTGGATATTATATTGAATATAATATAACAGGGATAACACACGATTGTTCCACTTACTCATGTCGGACTTTCTTCGGAGCACAGTTATTCCTGATGTATAATCTATGTCAAATCTATCTAAAAATCTAATCTATCTAAATCGAATGTCTAAATCTAAATCTAAAATCTATTTAAATCTATGTCTAATCTATATCAAAATCTATGAGTATCTCTGTGATTCTCTTTATCTCTTTGTTTATACTCTCTCTTATATCTCTTTGCATAAGTTTTCTGAGGGTGTGAGTAAAAGCAGCACAGCTTTACAGAAATTATGCAGAGAGGTGTAACTTGTATATATAAAAACAGGATCTGACGAAGTCTGCCAAACTTACTTTCTTACTTTAATATAATTTCCCTGAAATGTATGCAATTCTATTGAGTTAAATCTCAGTTATGCTCATATTTATATGTATATTCTTACATAATATACATTTATATAGTAGTGCGTGTAGTCGGCCCTTCATCATATTTATGTTGGCATCGATAATATGAAAAGTTTCCATTGAACACGAGACGTGATTCAATTACAACACTGTTCTCCCATTGGTTTGCTACACCAAACAACAGCGGCAACAACAACGAAAACTCACCAGTAAGTATAGAAAAGTCACATGTAAAGGTAAAAACTACACAAATTGACCCATCAAATAGCCAACAAGCAAATCTCAAATAATTGACTTGCACAGCGAGAACACATGGAAAGCCACCAAATACCTATAATACACAAATAAAGTCTGTTCTAGCGCGAGCTTAACAGCAAAGCACGTATGCGAAAAGAACACACACACACGCACACGCACACACACACACTTATATACCAACAAATATAAACTAGCTAGAGTATGGCATAAAGAAAGCACTGTGTCGAAATCGGAATGGGAATTACTTTGTGTGTGCGGAAAAAAGGAGAAATCACAGCGTTTTCCATAACCTTTGTGTGTAGGTGTGAAAGCTGTGAATGGAATACGATTTTTATTCACACATGCTTTCATAGCTGCGCACACAAAGGCCACCGCATGGTTATACATGCATACATAGAGGCGCATATGCTTTGGCTTTGTTCGTGTTTCATTCAATACGGGAATTAATGAATCGGATGTGGTCGCTTGTTAGATTTTTTAAAGCGCTTTGCAAAAGGTGTGAATTGCTGTTTACAGTTCAGTTTGAATTTTTATGGAATAAAATGAATGTTTGTAATAGTCTAACCGAAAGTGTATGAAGTGATTCGCTCGCATTTCATTCATTCACTGTGTCCCGTTCACAGCCTTCCAGTGAATCATAAAAACCATTCTAAACATCGAAGGGTTTCGAATAGGTCAATTGGCTTCGCCGCGCTGCCAAACTTCGCTGTTAACGAACTTGGAGCGAAAGAAAATATTACAAGGCATGCCGCAGCATCTTACTAAAACTAAAAATCGTACTTTGCCTTCAATTTCCAGTCAGAGAAAATCGACCATCATGCCGCTATAGCGGTCACCGTTGACCGAAATCGAGTTCACACCGTTAATTGACAACTTCACAGCAGATTTTAGAAGGAATAACTTAGACTTGGAACCAAACAGTCTCTCTATGAAGACCCGTTGGGTTTCCAACGACCTCTTATAGGCTCTTTATTAATAGAATAAATTAAATAAACTGGTTGAGAAGTACAGTCATACATTGTCAATGAGTGAAATCTCCTTTTTCGGCACTCAAAAGAGAGAAATGCACCGCTTTAGTGTACCTAGAGACAGCTAATGTTCATTGTAGAGACTTATCCTAAGAGCAGTCGAATAAAAGTCGCTCTTCAGCAGCACCATCGATCCATAAGAGCATTTGACAATACAAGCACAATTTATAACACATTTTCTACATACTACAATTACAATGAATTCACATAATTCAAGCATAAATATATTTATCATATGTATGTTATATAACCTGCCTTCTAAACTTTGCTCCGTTTAACTATCCGGAGATCCACATGCTGAAGTGATCAATTTGCTATGCAAACTACAAAAGAAAATGCAATAATAGGTAAATACCAAAGCATAAACCACTTACATCTACAAATACACACAAGCGCATAAACATACTTAAGCAAATGAGGCAAGTGGCAAGTGTGTGGTAATTCAAGTGGTGGCAAGAAGTTGCTGAATAACTCCAATAGCCGACACACTGAGCCAACTGTAGCTAACAAACCAACTGTAGAGATACATCTACATGTGTACGTGTGTGTGTGTGTGTGTGTGTGTGTGTGTGTGTGTGTCGCAAGTACACGTATCATAGTAAACAGCATGAACGGCAAGGAAACTGTGGCGACAGCCAACTGTGTCTTGAGGCTGTTAACTTAGTACGGATATGCGATGTAATATTAGACTGAGTTGTAGACTTGCTTATTATGCAATTGTGTGCCAAGTATATGTATATGCAGGACATTACGAATATTTATGTGTGCGGTTGTAGGTTTTCTTCGTTGGACACTTGTTTGACAGAGTTACACTCGTAGGACACAGCGCATTGTAGTGCATAGCTGGCGGGTACGAACCAAATGCACAAGCATGCATAGATGCGGACTGCGTTGCACTTGTTGTTGTAGTTGTTGGCGCTTATTGCTTTACTGCAGTTTATGAGCATGTTTATAGTGTACTACTACTCAGGCGCACAATGCTCATTTTGTAGTAAATTTTGTTTGGCATTCTGTTGTAGCAGGCTATTTGGTTGGTTTTCTTAATAGGAGTTTGCAAAGAAATTGATGCAAAGGAGACGCTCGTTTATTTGTGCAGCACGTAAGGAGTATAAGTGAGTCTGTTGTACTAAAGAATGCGCTTTATAGAGTTAGTAGTGAGCACTTTTAGCTGCGAGTTGGCCCAAATTGATTATTTGTGAATCACTTTGCATACTTCTCAGCGCTAATTTTTATTCATGCGTAAAGATTACATGGAAATCTGGCAAAAGCTGTATAATGTTATTAAGACCAGTTCAAATACTAACTTTTCAAATGTTTTCGGCAATAATTCAAATAATTAAATATGAAATATTTTGTAAGAGCAATTGTTTATATGACTTATTCAAACGATTTGACTGATTTTTAAAAATAATGTTTGTCTTCATTTTATAAATGAAATAATAAAATATTTAAACTGCCTTACTGCTGCGAAAAATAAAGTCAACTTTATTACTAATATTCCATACATACCGTTAGAAATATTTCTATTATTTTTTTTTTTTTTATATTTTGAAAATTTAAATGCCAATTTTATTTGTTTTTCTTTTTCTACTAGCATATTTCTTTGCGTAATTTTATTGCGCAATATTTTCTTTACATATGCTTGCACAATTCATTTCTCAATCGCCCTGAGCCCTATGCACTGTAAGCAATTACTTGCTCAAATATTTATTTTTGCCGTTAAAGCTTAAGTTTAACAAAGACATAGACATAACACATATGCCGAGATATTACTTCTTTGACTAATAAAAGCAAGGAGCTTTTATTAAAATTGTTTTCGGAATTCAAATATTTCTTTCAATTTATTTACCAAAAAAAAAAAAGGCAATAAAAACTGCTTGTTTCTACTTGAAAGTATTTCGTTCATCGCCATAAAAACAGTTCGTACGAAATTGCCTAAATTTATTGCTTTTCATTAAAGCATTTTGCATTTTATTTAATGTTTGCAAAGCGGGAGAACAAGAGAAATATAAATTGAATTTATTTTTGAAGGAAATGCATGTGCAATCAATATATTTGCAACCAGGAATTGTCTGGACACAATTGTTCGAGTACATATGTGTAAATCTGTCTATGCATTTTTGTATACATCTCTGCATTTTAAACACCAACAATGGCTATTTGTTAAATTTACGCTTGCTTGTTGGCAAATATTAACACTGAATACTTCAAGCTTATGGACAATGGCTACTGAACGGTGAATCTGCAAAGTTTATGCGCAGAGATTGAGAGTACTATGTACATGGATTTCCTTAAATATGGCATATTTTTTATGCGAAATAAATATATTTTAAAACAGAAGCGGTGTTTGAAAATCAAAAGAAAGTGATAAAAGACTTCTCAAATTAAATTTTTTATATACAAAACCTTGGCGTTGCACTTGAGGCAGGCAATAAATGCTTGGAATTTGACTTACACAAAAAAATATTCGAGAAAATTCGAAATAAAAATTTCATTATTTATTTTGAAGCTCCCTAAGTCTTGTATATAGTCTGGGGAGTGAAGGCCAAGATATTATATAGAACTTTATTTCATTCGATTTCTACTAACTTGCGAATTTTTGACAAACTCAGATTGCAACGTTGTGGAAGATTGTCCCTGTACTACATTTAGAATAATGAAGTCCTTTAGACTAAAGTCTGTAAATCCTAGACTAAAGTCTCTAGTCCTCTAAACTCTTCCAGACAGGATTTTAAGACCTCTCAAATGGATTTCATAGATATATGTGAACATTTTTTTTGTTGAGAATGTGCTAAGAGGCTTTCCATAGCTATATGAGGGGCGACCGCAGTTGAAGATAATTGTTTAAACTAGTCCTGGTTCTTGAAAGTATCAGTATGAACACGTCAGAAAAGCTTTAGCGATCATATATATTCACTACCTATATTATTCTTCAATATTAGTGACTTCAGTACACTTTACAAAAAATGTTGCCAAGCGTATAACCCCAACACAAATGAAATGAGGCAACTGAAAGTGCTTGCAACTAAAGAGTGGTGCCGCAATTTCCAGCCGATAACATAAAATTGTTAATTCAAACTCACCTACATGTGCCACACCACACGTTGGAACATTAGCTACATAATAGTTATTAACTTGACCTACACTTGTTTGTGCAACAAAAAAGATGCAAGCATACATGCAGGCGCATAAAAGCCACAGCACTATCAGTTTTCGCTCGCACTACACCCACCAGCCGCTAGGTGAGGCCAGTGACAATGGCAAACCAACACATTTCGTACATTCCGCGCTGTTAAACAAAACCGAAAAAGCCAATATTTTACATGAAGTCAGACAACCGCACGCCATACTAAATACTTATACGAGTGTGTGTGCGTGTGTGTGTGTATGCATGTGTGTTTGCAGTGGTGTAGGTGCACATAAGAACTAGTTTGCTTTTGTTTTTGCGGAGTGTTGCTGCGAGAAAATTGTAAAATTAGCTATAAGGGCCGTGGCAAGGTGGGTGGATTTGTGCACTAACACATACATACGTGCACGAAGCCGCATACACATATGTGTGTGCTCATATTATATGGCTGGCTGCCGGTCATTTTACTATGCGCCATAACTTTTCAGGCGCAGGCAGATGTGGACACTTCTGTCGGCTTGGGGTTCAAATTTGAAGCCCCGCATGTGTGTGTGTACGTGTGCATCCAGTGTGCATCCAGCTCATTATCTGACAAACAACACTACTACATATACATATTTATCTAAAGTACAATAAATTTGTGCGCTCTTCATATATATATATATATATGGAGTCTCTATGCCAGCATAGGTGTGCAAAGTCCATTTTGTACAAATTATTTGCCGAAAATGTTGAAATTATACGAATCACTCGCCAATGAGGTGTTCTTAATGTGTACTAGTGGGCATATACTCGCAGTAAATGCCTCGTATGTGGTAGGAAGTATGCTATGCAGGGTGACTATCCGTGCCATTTCGCTCCAGTTCACTACATTTCACTTGAACCAAGCTAAACTGTGTCGCATTGAGGCAGTGCATGTCGGTACATAAATACATACAAACACATGTCCATAAATATATATATAATAATGCTGTGCACATCCAGCCACCTACTCAGCAAAATTACGACATAAATTCGAAAAATACGAAATTTATGTTTGACAATAAATACGATTTGACATTGCTTCGCTGCATTTTTCTCAATGCTCTGCTTTCGCTACTTAACCACATACATACACACATTCATTATGTGCTTGCGACTTGTTTCGCAAACAGCTAGCAAACTACCAAAATATTGGCAAAAGTAATTGTGGCATTATGGCAGTGTCGCATAGCGTGGAAATGGGTCACATGCGAGCGGCTTGTGGTGGCGCTGTCGTTGACTTTTACTGTCCTTTGCGGTTAGCCGTTTTACCTGCGGCAGCAGTTTCCCGTGTTTGGCCGTCAATGACATTATTTATACCTCACACTGTTGCAAGGTGCTATTTCATAACACATTTGTGTACGTAAATATGTATATGTGTGTGTATAGTGTAGGTCATATATGGTTGTGTGGTGGTTTTGAACCCAAGCGACCACTGTTTTGTGGCTTAGGTTAGTTTGTTGAAACTATGATTAAAAAAAATCTCATCATTAGTTCAAATATAGTACATAGTAGTTCAAGTAGAGTATAGTATAGTATCCGGTGTTAGTCAAGCAGCGACTGCAAATAATTCTACTACATACTTACTGTTTATAATTTCGGTTTCGTTGCCTTTGATTTGTAGTTTACAATTCGTTTGTATTTGGCTTTTACTAGAAGGCGCATACCATTACACTTAGTGCATATTTTGCAGACGATGACACTGGCTCACTGACAGCCGAATTATTTTTTTTTTTTGTTGAATATTTAAATATTTAAATGAAACACATAGTATTAAAGACTTTTCAACTCATTTTGGGTAACATTAAAATTCTAGTGCTATTTCTTTCTTCAGCTTGCCATAAAAATTGAACATTATTTCAAGGTCAACACGACCCCAAAAAAAAAAACTTTCGGAGTGTTAATGCTATGATTTTCTAAAGCATGCCTACTTCGTCAAAAACCCACTTTAAATTCAACCCATAAGAGAAAATTAATCGCAGAATTAGTTATAAGAATACTATGCTTTGGATAACCCCCAAAAAAATGGGGTACAATCTCTACCAATAACTGTACAGTCGGTCTTCTTATCACCATAAAAAAACTAACAGTAGTCGGTTGAGTCAAAAGAGAAACAAATATTGCTGTCGAGTTGACAGTGCTTCGCCGGCTATAGATCCTAACATGTTTCGGTTATCTACACCAAACTGTTCTGAAAATTGAGCTTATCGGCTGTTTGCTTGTTCAAAAAGATCTCCAACGTCCAACGTCTCAAGCAAGAGGGAGTTCTAATTGGAAAGGCATACGAGTTCTGTGCATTTGTCGGTCCTAACTTAGATAAGTCAAGTTTGAACTGGCGGAATGACCATATTTTCCAACAAACAAATGCTACAAATGCTATGTCCTTCGAAGATGTATATTATGATAGTAGGTGTTAGTGAATGAAGAACAATATGAGAAAGAAGAAATTGTTGAGCTTTAGCTTAAAGCTAGAAAAATTGCTGTAGAAAAAGACGAGGCACCAACTCCTCATATAAAAATATATTTGTATTGTATATTTCAATTATCAACAATATTAATTTCCACATATCTAATTGAAATACTTCGGCGCATTTAACTTCAAAGTGTGGCTAATGAAAGCTCAAGCACGCAAGCTTTCATTATACGCTGTTCACTTTCACCGCGTAATCCAGCGAAATTGTCTATCCACAGCAACAAGACGAATTCGCTTTCATTGCAGAGCAATTGCAATCGTGGCATCTGTGAACGGTGATTTCATTTACCTGAAGTTGAGCTAAGATATATGTTTGAATTTTGTAATGAATTAAGAGGTGAATGGTGTTTGGAGAGGGATGATTGGTGAGGAGTGAGGGGAGATTAGCGAAGCTGAAAACTCAACTGCCAACAAACTTTGAAAACATTGACTCAGCTCAAGAGTAATTATCTACAACATATACAAATACAGGAGGGCAAGGGGCAAAAGCAATACTTTGCTTCGACATTCTAGTACTTAACTATTTATTTCATTTACTCGTATTTCCTTTCATTCGCGTTTGTCACATGCGCTGCGTTTGGCGCGCGGGTCATCTTGACATTATTTGCCATTTGGCGAAACTAATTAAAAGTTGCCGCATGACTGGTGGAAAGAAAATGCCAATGCAGCAGAGAAGCATGCAACAAAAGAAAATGATAACGCGATGAAACAAATTAAAGTAACGGTGCGCAGCAAATGAAAGGAGTAAGCAACAATTAAAACTACGCCCACGCTAAGGGAATGCAGGGCAACGGTGCAAACGGAGCGAAAAGTGCGTTTGAAAGCTGTATTGCCTTACCTTGGCAGACATACACACACACACACACATACATCGGCATAAGCACATGGCAAGGCGGCGGCACGGTAATTTCCAAGTTGGTGTTTGCATATCTGCGTATTTACTTTCGCATTAGTAATCGGTGTTCCTGCCACAAACGAGCTACTCGCAACGGTAGCCGACAGCAGGAAATGTAGCAGATAAACCGGCGTTGAGGAGAAGTTAAGAAGAACGCATGCGAATATTAATCATAGAATGAGTGAAAGGCTAAAGATTTACAAAGTAAACAACAAACACACACACACACACACACATAAACGAACAGTTCAACCGCACAATTATGCTCAGTCGGAGGAAATGGCAGAGTTGAAGGCCAACGTGGCGGCAACATGCCTGCGCTCTGTGCGAAAGGATGCCCTGCTTCGGAGATTTGCGGTACTTAGCTGGTGATAATTACAGTTTTTACACACTCAGCTAAATTAAATGAAATGATAATAGGCATCCACTGCTGTCATAATAATTTGCGCATTTATCCAAATGGCAAGGACGCTGAGCTGACTGGCAGGTGATAATGATTACAGCGAAACTGCGATGTGATAATTGCGTTTGAAGTAATTACTTGCAGAAAAAATATCAACCGAGATTGATATTCCAGTTTATATTCTTTTATAGAGTAAGTTCAGGTTGTAGTTAATGAAGGAGAAAGCATTTTAAAACATGCTCTAACTGAGTCTTCGTTTCGTTGTTAAGCAATGAACTTGGTGCTTTGATATGATCGCCTTTAAAATGTTCATCATACGCCATGTGCCTTCCGTGACAGCTCAATGAAAATGTATCGAATAATTATAGCGCCCGCCACATTTAGCAGTTTCTTTTGCGTTCAACGAATAACTAGTAGCTGTTTTATTCAATGAATAGCCAGCAGTTACGTTGACAGTTCTCGACAACATATAAATTCCGTTTTGTTCCAGCTGGGTCCGTCCGACTGTCGGGGAATGTTAACTGAATAGTTGTTGTTATAGCGGCTGAAAAGAGTTCCCAAATAATCTTGAGAAATGCTGCCTTGTTGACAGCCTTTAGCCGGATGAAAATCCTGGTTCGTTCCGGTTACGTAGACGCGACTATCATGGGAACAGTAAAGTTCAGTCAAAAAAAAAGAAGATTAATACTAAGAAGAGCAATTGAAGGAACTCAGGCAGTAACATTGTGCAATTTTCGAGAAGATCTGAGAAAAATGGCGGCCATGTTATTGTAATTAGCGGATTTAGCACAAAATCTGTTCACAAAAAATTAATTAGAGGGTGTTTAGGGCTTGTTGTTTGTGTTGAAAGGTCTCTCCGTTTTTGGCTGCACAGCATCGATCTGAGTTTGTTATTATAAGATATTAGATTACAAAAACTCCATATAAGTTTCTGTTTAAGAACTTCTTGAAAATTGTGGATTTTTTCTACCTTTGTGGAAGGTATATTTGGTTTAATAAATATTGGGACATTTTATAAATAATGGAATAATATCACATATAATATGGTGCAAGTTACTTTTTGGTCTAGTTCTAGAGGGTCAAAAGTGTTCTAACGGCTGCCTTTATTAAAGGAAAAGGTAAATTTTTTTAGTTTACTTGCAGAAAGCTTAATTTTCGGAATCCAGAGAGCTTTCATATCTGATCACAATTGAAAAATGAACATACCAAGTATCAGCTGCTTTATTCTAAACTAAATTTGCAGTAATATAAAACTTCGCATTTGAAAAAATATTCATAATCTAAATTTTTTTATATTCTAAAATATAATCCATTTACTGTAAAGTTCTTTAATGTCGATTTTTTTAATAGCAGCAATTCTATTCTTCCCTCTCATTCACCAGACTACACCCATTCAACTAACAACTAACAACTAACAACCAACGACCATTTCAATTTGTTAAATGCACCAAAAATCATTGCATAATTTAAAAGTTTCCTTTGCTCAAAAGCATCCTGAGTACTCGCCAGCACTTAAACTTTTCGGGCAAACAATGAAAGTGTTTGAATGAATAGTTGGAATAGTGAGAAGATGATTGTGGCTATCTGTAGTCATGGCCCGAACGTAGCTAAGATAACAATTGAGCAGCACTTGGGCAAGTTGAGTGAAGGATAGCGAGACAAAATGGGCAAACATCAATTTACAATAATTATAGCGCCGTACACTTGTACGAGTTTGAAGGAGTTCGCCTCAAGACTCGGTTGCTGGTCGCTGTTAGTCTAACAGCGTCTAATATCACCAACTGTGATGGTTAACTTGAAGGTGTCAAGGGGGATGTGAGCAAATTTTCGGTGATTTTACAAAGCGAAAGTGCACTTGGCTGGGAATAATTGCTGCTTGAGTGGGGAGTTAGAAGCTAAAATGCAAGGCAGTTAGTTTGAAGCGGCGGAACTGGGAGTAGGGCATGTTTGATATAGAAATGTCGTTACGAAAATGACGTATTTTGATAGACTTAGATATGAAGTAGTAAAAGTGAATAATATTTAATAATTAGTAAACATTTGACTAACACTGTGATTAAATTTTCTGCCGCACTGGAAAAAAGGAGAAAATAAAAAATATATATTTTTGTTAATTTAAATGCGCTCCGCAAAAGTGTTTATTGAAGCGCAAAAAATATGTTGCAAGTACCAGCATATGAAGTTTGCAAAAATATCAAAATTATTTCATAATTAAATTCCCATTTAAGCGGAAATCAATGCTCAAAAAATTCATTGTTGCACATAATTGCATACATATCGACATTATGCAATTAAATTGGGTTGTATTAAGAGTTTGCTGTTAAATTATTTGGCATTGTTTCCGGTTTTAATTTTTACTGTTTGTGCAACTTCAACCGGAAATTCGTTGCGTACACGAATGAGTGTAAACAATTGCAGGCCGACAGCAGCAATATTTATCTAGCGCTATACTAACAATCACTCTATTACACAGAGATGCCATATCTATAGGAAAACTCGCACCGAAAATTTGACATATTGTTTGCTTAATTTTTTGCGCTACTTGCAATAATTGCGTGCAACTAATTAAGAATTATTAATTGACTAACCAACTAACGAGTGTGTATGCGTTTATTGGAAAATTACTTGTTGTTGTTGTTTATGCAAATAACATATTTATTAATTACACAAAATATTACAAATCAGCATTCAAGTGCAATGTTGTGTTAATGCTTTTTTATTTCGTATGCGTGTAAGGCCTAAAGCTAAACTGAAGCATATTTTGTGCGAGAGAAGTATTTATTGAGCGAAAATAATTGCTTTTCAATTAAATAGTTATGTTTAAGTTTGAATCTGTTTGGGTTATTTTAAACCGACTGTTTCGGGAGCGTTATCATTCTTTTTCTCACTCTCTTTTACTTTTTCTCTCAAACGCTCAGACATGTTTGGAAAACACTATAGCATAAGTATTTCATTTTTGAAGTTTTTGAGGCTTCAATCAAATTCAATCACATAATGAATTATGTAGCTACTGTGATAGGCAATATTAAAGATGGGTGCATTCTAAAGAGCTCTGATCGCGAGCTATTCTTAAAAAATGGCAGAATACGTCTTAAGAATTTATTTACCAACTTTTATATCTCAGCGAGTAGAAAGAGAGTGTGAACTGAGCTTTCAATTTGTATCAACAAAAAGGATTGCTGAGAGATATTTGCCTAGAAGAAAGCTTATAGAGCTTTGCGCCTTGAAATCGTTCCATTTTGTCGGCCATTTCTCTATATAATTATAATAACGAGTTGAAATTTTTAATGTTGAAGGACTAAAAATGTTTCCCATAAAGCTTCAAAATACTTGGACTTTTCCTTTTTATAATAAATTACTTTTATAACAGCCGGATTCTCAGCTCATTAATGACATACAAATTTTAACCTCGTACCAAATTATGCTCAGACAGAAAGCATTATCTTTAAAATTGTGTCTTTATACGGTAAATTCCATACACTCTTGCATATTATTTTCCGTTACTGCCCTACTGATGTACATTTATATGAGTATAACAAATGGAACCGAAGGAATTGTACGAGCAAGCGATAATAGAGCGGAAAAGAAGCAAGACATAAAGATTTCGATTTGGTCATTTCGAAAAAGCGCCACAAGCGAAAGTTCAGTAATTAAAACTATGCTGACATGAGGATAAAAAGATGTAAAATTGTGACGGCATTGTTGCTTTTGTTATTATAGTAATGATATATGCAGAAGAGTTGATTTGAAAGGAAAATACATTCGAATGCTAGGAGCAAAGCTTCCAGCTGACCACGACGTAGCATGGCTGGTTGGGGAAATATGTAAAAAGCGGGTCAGTTGTATGTACATACCGTTAGACCGTTAGACGGCTCATGCCGTTGGGCATTTGTTTGCGGTTTTGTCCGCACAGACCAGGCTGAGCAGCAGAAAGGATGTTGACAATGGTCGTAATTGAAATTAAGTTGCTGCAAATTTGTTCCAGTCGCAAAGAGCTCTGAGTTGGACGAAATTGCATGCAAGGAAGCAGTAAAGTAAAACAGTTATTATCGCTTTTTGCCAGCCTGTATGTGCGGTATCTGTGCATGTGTGTGGGCGAATGTCAAAAAATCTCCATGCATAAGCATAGTCTAGGTTTAATGGTGTTGAAATTCCTATTCGCATGACATTCTATGTTCTGTATGAGTGTGCGTGAGTGTGTGTTTGTGCAGCGGAAAAGGAAACTGGGTCACTTGCAGCACGTCACAGTTAATTTAAGCACTTGAATACATTTCCTCTGCAATTCAGCACAATCCAGCGTCATTCTATGGTGCTTACCATGCGCTTTAGAGCACTCTGCCACTAACCGTAACTCAATTCAACTGCAACTCAACTGCAACTCAACTGCATTCATTGCTCTTCCATTTCGTCGCGCCACGTTGCTGGCATGCTTATTCACACCTAAGGGTGTGTGTGTGTGCGTGTGTGTGAGAGAAATTTTCGGTTGATTACTAGCTACTGTTGCATGCAACATTTGTTATACCATCGTCCGGCAGTTGATTTCCAAATCAGTCCACCGACGCCCAGCGGAACGCTTCACTTTCATCAATGCTTACCACTGCGAGTCGTCAGTGCACTGATATGACAAAGTTTCAATGCTGCAGCATGCCACTGCATGCTTGATATTGTCGTTGGCCGGCTGCTGTTGTCGTTGCTGTTGCGGTCTGCGGTGGCTTGCATTTGGTGGTGGTGTCTGTAACAACACTGCAGTGATGCGCACTCATAGCCTCTAAACCACAAGAAGTTGTGCTAAATTTTCCCAAGAGTTTGGCGTACACTCACGAGTGGTTCCTTAAGCTTAGCGTGTCCAAAGTACCGGATTTCAGGTTGCATGTATAATACTTTTATTTTACTTAACTGAAACGAAAAGCATATTCTGCGACCCCAGACTCTTTTTAATCCTTGTTGAAGCTTAGAGCTACTTCCTGTATAAAAAATAATAGGTGGGAGCTGGAGGTGGTTACTGCCGGTAAGGCTCTAATACAATTGTTGGTGAAAAAGAAAGATTAGAGAGAATATTCTATAGGACTCAGCCTCCGACTTCACTCTGCCTTCATTTTCGTTTCTAAAAAATTGATGATTTAAGTTTCGGTCGCATTGTTGCCAGAAGTTCTCTCACGTTCCCCTTCTCATATATCTTTAAGAAAATTCAGCTTTGGAGTTTCGGCAGGCCCTTATAAGCTGGTATATAGAGACTTTTCCCCAGTATTAAGCCTTACTAAAAGCCGCCGTACCTAGACATCTTTAGTTTGATGAGAGTGATCCAAACTATGGGATCTATCAAACTATTTACGCTACTTCTATTCCGAAAATAGCGATAATCGTTCATGAAATGAACTTAAAATCGTCTTCCATTATTATAGCTAAAGTCCAGTAAATTAAAATTCAAGAGAAAAAAATTTGAGAGAGGGAGAGACACAATTTTTGAAGAAGGGAATTTATTGCCACCATATCGAAGAGCTCCTTCACCAACTAGACATAAATGTACTAATAATAATAATAATAATAGCCATAGGTATTGTGTGAAAATGTAAAACAGTATGTACGGCGTAGGAAGACATGGTTTACCTGTTAGTGGAGAGTATTCTTAAGCCTTTTTTGAAAGTCTGTGCTAAGCTTAAGTATTATATTTCGCAGGCAGGCCCATTTCTTCTGTGAAATACGAGGCATATTGCAGAAATGTTAATTCTCAGTAGAAACCCTTTAAATTGGACGTAAACTTGCTTATATAAGCTTTATGAAGCTTCCATAGGTGGGTGAAAATGCTTCAATGTGTACCAACCAACACCAAAAACACGCCTTTACATTTACCTCCAACGTAGAGAACCATCACTTCCAACTCAACCCATGCCTAAAAGTTTCATAATTTTGGAAATGAAATCTGAGGAAATCGCTGTTAGAAGTTTTGTGCCTGATTTTAAGCAACTGCAAGAACAAATGACTACGGAACGCCTAACTCACGTGCTCGTTCTGCATTCGGGTACAAACAGGATCAAAAGCGACGGAGTGCCCGATGGTTTGTGTTTCCTCTGCCTCTACTTTTTGGTATATTTCTGTTTTCGCAACTCTTGTTCGTACATAAATTTATACTTTTGTATATATGTATGTATGTATGTATGTACAATTTATAACTGTGTAAGCGTTGTGAAATGAAATCAAAACACAATCAAACTCGAAACACAAAATCAAATGCAAATTAATATTAAATTTGTCGAGCAACTTAAATTTGAAAGCGACGAAACAAATCGGCAACACCTAAAGTAGTCAACAGCAGCTACAGCAACGACAATTGCTGGGGAGACAGAGCGGCAGCCAAGTGTGCAAAATGCGACTCCACAATGAATAAATTCTGGTGTTTTCGCAGTTTTTGCTTTTTTCTTTTGGAAAGCTGTTGCCACTGCCAACAACAGCAACAACAACAACAACAACAACAACAACTATAAAATACATAACATTTCAGAGCATAGTGTGGCATATTAAAATCGAATAACAGATTTTCAGTTGACAAATGCCAAAGTGCAAATCAAATTTGGTTGACTCTTTGCAGCGTTGATGGCTGGTTGATTGGTTGGCCCGGCACCAGAGTGCGCCAACAGAGTGTCGAGGCGACAGAACACAAGTTATATTCGCCAACACAAGCATATACACTTTTCTACATGAACTAACATACATACATACATGCATAAATATATATATCTCGTACATATGTTTCGTCATTTTCTATGTTAAATCAATTTCTGATTTATTTTATCTGAAAACAAATTTTGCGAGCGTCAACTGTGTTGAATTTCAAAGTAGTTTGTTTGACAGGTGCGTATAATGGCTGGCAAATTTGTATGAATATGCATGTGTGCAATATTCAAAATCATGCAATTCAACAAAGTGTCCATTTGTGCGAAACACAATTTTCCGGCACTCGAATTGAGTATGTGTATATGTTAAATGACTACGCTGACAAGAAGTGAAACTGCAAATTAAAAGCAAGATTGTGTTATAAAGCTGGCATGTTGCATGCAATTACGTTTCTACTTCAAACTTCAATTAATGCCGAGCAGTATTTTCTTGTCCTCCTTGTTGTTTCTATAATTAATATTAGTATATATAATAACAGCTTTGAACTGCCAATTTCGCTTCGGAATTACTTGTGCGATTTGAATGAAATCTGTTTATAATATGTTTAACAAAGTTTTGAAATTGGGCGAAATCGGACTTCAACCACGCCGACTTCCCATAAAACACCATTTCGAATCTCGTCAACTTTTTTCACTTCGCAATAAATAATTCAAACATACAAAAGGTATGCAAAACAAAGCTTAGCATGACTTATACTCCTGACACGTGGCAACTCTAGTCCAAAAAGAGCCGCTACTGGCCTCATATATATTCGTATATCGGTCGATATACCAAAAGAAGTGTCTGAAATGAGAGGTGAATGAAATTATGAAGGAATGTCTTTTTTTTTTTTGGTAGTTTGTGATTTAGTGTCGAAAATTAATGAAATCGGTCCAGATGACGACGAACATGCTAATTACTGTTAATCTGGTTCACTACAAAATATCTTCTTGCAAGATAACTTCCTAAAATTATAGCAATAAGGGGCCAATAATGATGATGATGAATGATGAATGGCTAGTTCATATAATAATCTTGCGTTCTTAAAAATCGTGAGACTATATAATGTGTGGCTGCGACCAAACTTAACCTTTCTTACTAGTTCTTATAAGCATTTCATCAAGAAAACTGCTCACATAATCTCAACGCTAACTGGAATATAAAAAACAAATATATTTTGTTCAATATTTAATTTATACCCCACAATAAAGGACGCATAATCTTTATATATCAACTAGCCCGTTGGTATCTAGTGGTGCACTAGTTAAAACGTTCCTCGCCTAAAAGTATGTTAAGTTGTTGATTGTGGTTGGAGGTTAAAGAAATCCTTGGCACAATAAAGACTTCAGTAACCATTAGCCACAGGAATTCTTAATATTTTCGACAGGGGTGACATATATCTTGCATGAAAGTGATTAGGTTTTGACATCTACTAGTATGATCATCGGCTTAAACAAGGCATACGATTTCTTCAATCTCCTTCCAACAGTCTAAATACCAATGCAAACCGTTACAAGTGTCTAGAAGTCTAGCTGTAGTACCGAAACTGGGTAAAGACTAACTACGGCGTTACCACGAACTGAAAAATTTGTCTATGGGGTAATACATGTAAGTGCTTGTAAATATGTACCTATTAATGTAGCTCTGTATCAAGTGCAATATGTGGAAATAAGAATGTCAGAAATGTAATACACCGCTAACAGAATATAATATGGCGGAGAGCGCATGCAAGCCAGAAAAAGGTGTATTCCTTCAAAAAAAAAATAAAAATTATATTAATAAAAAAAATGCGAACGTTCAAGAAAATATGCTGCAAAACAGCGATATAATGCATTATATTAAATGCACTGATGAGCAGTGGGAGACTACGCCAAAGAAAGCGGTTTACTTTACATAATCTCTGCGTTACCTGTAAGAAATCTAAGAAATAAGAGAAGGGAAGAATTCTATGACAGCAAGAAAACAGTTGAAAGGAATCGAAATGCGCATGTATATAAAAATAATTGGTAAACACTACGCTGCACCCTTTGCATCCTGTTGCAATGTCGATACTAATATTTTCGCAACGACTGTATTTGCATTTGCCACACTCCACACTGGCATTGTAGTGGCTTCCGGAGAATTCAGCGCAGCGCAGAAAATGAAAATTTCCAAAGCGTTGACATTTGAGTAGCGGCAACATAGAGAGGAAAGTATGCAACGCAGCAACAATAAGAACAATAAATTGCTAAGGCAGTCAAATGTCGGGCCGCGGAACGTCAGTGTGGCTGCCAATAAATTGGTAGCAGAACGGAGAATGTTAGTGCGCTCCACCTTTTTGTTGCGCCGTTGCATGTTGACACATGTGCGTTTGTTTGCGTGCGAGCGCGCTATGTGTGCTTGTGTGTGTCGACAGTTATGTTATTATGTGTGCCAATTTTGTGATATTAAAAAGGCAATATATAGTGAAAAATCCAATATGCACTTTGATGATCCGATTACATGTGCAAAGTTGAAGTGGCGCCATGCAACACACGCTCCGCGCGAGCGCTGGCGCTGGCGCTGGGGCTGAGCATATGCGGGGTTGCTTGATTGGATGCTGGAAAATATGCGTCGAAAAACTAAAACAAAGTAATGGGGAGTGAAAAATTGTAGTATGACATTTTCGGGCAATATTTCGGCTTCACCGATATTGAGGAGAGTTTTGCAATATTTGCGGACAGGCTATAAAATTCCAAGATGTTGAGGTTTTGATAGTAAATTTCACCAAATTAATCTCTTTTTTTTTTGTTTTTTTTATCTGTTTTTCTTATTTTTGTGGTTTTTATGTTATTTGGTAGATGCGCCCTAAAAAGTTTAGGCGCTTTCACATTTCAAGCCTTTTCTGGGATAAATATCGTTCGTCGAGTAGCGAACAGTTTTTTCTACAATACCAGATTTTGGTTAGGCCAAGGTTTAAACTTGGCTAAGCTAACTAAGACCCACTTGTTGTATTTCGACTGCGCATTTCACAGTGATGGAATTGGAAATGTGTCATGACCATGACGGAAACGAAGTTAAGGTTAAAGTAGTTGCTGTTATCTGGAAAAAAGTCGGGACAACTGAGCAGGAGGCCCTGATTAAACTTTGGTCTGGAGGTTTTCCCAGTACTCTGGGTTCGATATACGAGTATTTCTTGAAACGTTTTTATATGGAACAACATTGCTTTCAGTTTTAACCATAAGAATAATTCCCTAGAAATTTGTTTGGCGTTTAAATTAAATCCAAACCAGTATCAAATTGTAATTTTCATAGGTCTCACTTCATAGGCTCACTGCCGACTCACAACCTTTCCTTTGCAGAAAATTTCCTCGCATTCCTTTTTATTAGCCAAAAATAAATAAAATGTCCGCGAGGCCAACCACTAGTTTTTGTATGCAAAAAGAAAAGATCTGCCTTTCGGCTGCAGATATTTCCAACACTTTCCCTTTAGTGACTCAGTAATCACCCCTAAATTTCAAAAATTTTACTTTACCAAATAATGTTAAAATTTTCCAGTGCGATTTATCTATTTTGCCAAGTGTGCAATAAGCAAGGCAATAAATCAAGAAATATATGTAAGTTTCACCACAAAACACAACAAATTTATGTTATGAGTTCGAAAATGGAAAATTGATGGAAAACATTTATAGCAAAGTTTTAATTCAATCAATTTGTAATTTAGGTAATTTATTTGACGGCTTTAGAATTGGTTGTAAAGATTTGAAAAAGAAAAAAACAATTATTAGAATTGAAAGCGGTCAAAAGAGGCGCATTTCACTGCTTTCTTTGATTTTCCGTAATTTCTTCTTGTGTGCGTCGGTACACTCTCTTAAGGCCAAAAAAAAAGTGGAGACAAGTTACATAGATGAAGACGACTTTGGAAAAAGTTATTATTGAAGAAATCTCATGTGAGAAGTGGAATAAAATGGCTCGAAGAGTCTTCTAAATTTACACAGAAGACTTGAACGATGGTAGTCTTATTAGCAAAGCGCTCCGCCGAGCCACTCTAATCAAAACGCCTTCTAGAAACGCTGTCTCATCATAATGTTGTCGATATAGTCAACAAGTCTCCGGTACTTTGGCTGATAATTCGCCTTCCTTTACCAAAGCTGCCTTTATCCTCCATCCAGCAGAAGTCAAACAGCTCGGGAGCTCGAAAGCATACTAGATCTACTTGCTGTTAGGTTAAAATTTAACCTTTGAATAACATTTGTTCAACTCAAGCTCTCTTTGAATTTTTGTCTTCCGATCAAGCTGATGTCAAATAACTTTGGAGCCTTGACTTGACCACTCAGTCTCAGGCCCCGTGAGCCACAGAGAACATATCTTCTGTTAGTCTTTCGATATACTCCGAAAAGGGAAATGATGCTTTTTGCACTGAAAAAGTTTCAGACTTGCAAGTTTAATATAGTAAGTGCCCAAGCGCCATTGCATTTAGCCAGTAATTATAAGTATTTTGATTATTGCAAGCGAAAGATGACATTATTACGATCATTAAGGCAGTCGGCGGTGCTGGAGCAACAAACACGCTATACAGAGTGCTGTGCCGCGGCTTAAGTGGTCAGAGCCACACTTCAGTGCGTCCGCAATGTCTCCAGCGAATGCATTTAGCCGGTTTTTTAGCGCACAGCAGGCAGCCGACTAACGATGGATGACCTGTCGGATGGGCGAAGCAGCTGAATGGGCAACCAGGCGACCGATCGTGCGATCGAGGGCTGCTTTGCTGTTTGTTGTGAGCCGCTTTGGAGCGCGCAGCCTGTAATTGTCGCCCCTTTGGTCCGCAGCGGTGGAATGCAAACTGTAGTTGCAATATCCAAATGTGTGTGTGTGTGTGTGAGTGTGTGTGTATTTGAGCTCGGGCGTGCGTGCATGCGTGCTTGTAATAGCCGCCCAGTTGGGGACACTTAGTCGCTGGCGACATTGCCACAAGCCCAGTCGGGTTTGCAAAAGCTGGCAGTGACTGGAGAGTAACGCGGTCACTTTTGTTGTTGCTGATGCTGTAAGTTCATTTACGTTGCGGCGTATTCAATCATGTCAAGTGTAATAATTTCACGTGCAGTCAGACATACACACGCATAAACAAATGCAGAAAAGCTGCTTTCTGTAGTTGTTGCTGCTTCTGATGGCGTTCTGGTCACTCCAATGTGGTTGCGTTTGTATTCTAGTTTTTATTGCGTTTGTTGTTATTGTATACTATTGTATATTGTTATACTTTTGGTATACGGCGCATATATGCAAATATTTTATTGGCATTGTTTTTCTAGTTTTTTGTCTTTTCAAGTCCTAAAACTCTTCTAGGCATAGATGTACTTCTTCTCCCTTCTTTTTACTGATTTTTGTACCCATTATGAATATATATGATCATTCCGTCATTACGGTTTCAAATATTCCACACTTCTCACTATATTTTTTAATCATTGTGGAGAAGGCTCTTCTTATTTAAGGAAGAGTACTACTTTCGCCAGGTCCTTATTATACTATAGACTATTCGGATCTATGGGTACTGACAGCAGACAAACGACGGCCAAAGATTCTAACGAGGAATGTGAAAATCTCTTTGACTTTCAACTCATATCTTTCAAAAGCCGTACTATTAATCCTCGTGAAGGCATGGAAGTGCTAAAACCGCAGGTCGTAGCTTTCCATATATTCCATGAGAAGTAATCAGCCATCAATAGTAAAATTTATTTCCAACTCCATCAGCCTAAAAAGTACAGAAGGGTAGTGATATTGAGAGTACAACGAATTTGCTTACACTTTCCGGTTTTCATGCAAAAGATCTCAAGCTGAGCAGTTCAGAAGATGACATTTCTAGTCTGGGACGCTGAAATATGAAGTAAGGTTCTCAATATCGTAGAAAAAAAGAAAACGCAGATATCTTTACCCACCGAAAATTATGTGTTGGGTTTACGAACTTTCCTATATTCTATTTACTCCATAAACCCCTTCGCAATACCCGTAAGACCACTCACTAGCTTGTAGCTCTTCTTATTAAACCTGTGGTGGCACGGTTCTGATATATTGATCCAGCAGCCAATGATCTACGACGATTTATGCGGTGCTGCCGTTACTGCCACGCAGCATTTCAAGCTTTGTTGTACAACCCAACGTCGTTGGAGAGACTCGCACAAAAAAAGTACAAAACATTAACAGCAAATGTGGTAAGTGCCCGCATGTAACAACGCTGTCATTGCCACATTTTTCGTCGCGCCACTCATGGAGATGTCGCACACTGTTTGCGGTTGTATATTGTTGGTTCGAGCTTTCTGCTCAACCTTAGTGGCAATAACTGTTCTTTTGCGCACTTTTTTGCATATGCGCCTGTGTCGTTGTTGTTGCTGTTTGTGTGATTTTCGTTATGAATTTATTATGTGACGGAAGTGGTCCACAAAGTGTCCGTCCATGCAGCGAACTCTGCTGCTGCTGGCCATTTGTTTGGTTGGTCATCGCCTTATCTAGTGTTTGTTTTTGTTGTCGGTCACTTCTAATCGTTGCATAAATCTTCATTTTCTGTAGACATTATGTCATACAAGCTATCAAAACTTTGAGTTAAGGCTTGCCACAGCAGAAAGCTACCACAGTCGGGTATTTGAAAGTGAGCAGTTGTGTGTGTGTGTGTGTGTGTAGAGCGTGTTATAGAGAGAGAGAGAGAGCTGGCGAGCTGAAGGGAGATGGCTGAAGCGGTTCGAACACATTAATGGAGTTTGGAAAGAACTGTCAATTTACGGAATGCATTAGAAAGTAATAAGGGAGAAAAAAATAGGTGGAAAGTAGAAGCAATTTGAATGACTAGTGGAGGAGAGGTAGGGGGGGGGGGGGAGAAATGAACCGTATAAAGATTGTTGTTGAAAAACGAGTTCCCAAAATGTATGCACTAGAGTTAATTTAATTCTTTTAAGCTGTTGATTTGTCTTAATAAGAATTCTATATCTTTTTTCAAAGCTTATCCCATATTAATGTCCGCCCTTCAAAAATTTGAGCAAATGCGAAATTCATTGTAGTGGAAAATTGACTCCAGCGCATCATTAATTTTCGCCTTAACATATACCATAAAAGAGTATATATTTTTTAATGCAAAATTGCATATGCATGTTCATAAATATCAGGCTATCTGTCTGTCATTGCTTATTGTGCGCCCTTTCGCAAACACGGGAAATTAAAAGAGAAATAAAGAAGTGTCAAAAAAGCGCGGAGCAATGTCAAAATAACTCATAAAAGACGAGTGTTATAAAATATACAGTTTATTGCCTTTAATCATGCGAGTTAATGTAGATTGTTGTTTTAATTTTTCACCTTCAATTAAAATGATGTAGAAGCTGCGAATGGATTCGTGAATGGCTTGAGCAATTCTGATCTCTATACTATAAAAATTGTATATAACGATTACAGTTTTCTAATTTATTACATAAGGATGAGCACATTCCATAGAGCATATGTTTAGATATAGAAAACGAATAATTCACTAGAATCTGACGAGTACAAAGAAGAACCAGCTATGTTATTTCAACAGATAAACTAAGTGAATTTGTAATATTCCACATATTTATTTAAGTACGTATTTTGCGCCTCACTATGTGCTTAGCTTAAGGCTAATCGATGCTACCCATAAGGTGACGCTGAATTTCGAAATATAAGAAAAATAATTCTCAATTTACTATGGTGTAACCCATAGAATAATAAACTTTAGGCTATGTGGATCGATTTTGTGCCGTCTGTTCTGCCAGCTCATTGCTTACTGTAATCAGCTTGAACAGTGTTCTATAGAAAAGGCAGTGTTTTGTTTTGGGAAAAGCCTGTGCCGATGTAGTGATCTTGAGATCAAAACGGAGTCAACAGAGCTAATACTCAGTCAGTAGATCTCAATCCTTAAACTTAAACGTTTGGATAGTTGCCTAAATCTGGTTAATGTTCACACAAACTAAAGCAAGTTCACTAAGGCAATTCTTTTATCAATTATTTAAAGAGTGATGCGGAAGAAATGGTACAACTTGTTTTTTCCCCAAAACGCCTGGTCAAGCGAAAATTTTTACTTGCTCTTAAGCGGAAAAAAAAAAATTACAAAACATACAAGTTCTTATTTATACAATTTATGGGTATGGTATGCACAAAAAAAATATGATTTGTACAACGCAGCGCACACTCAGTGGCATGCATCACTGCCACCAAACCATATAAAGCAAAAATCAAAGAAAAGTTTGTAAAAAAATTAAATTTTTGCCACATCTCCATGACACCTTCGCCCCAGTGTGCGGCAACTGAAATCATGACGTACCCACATCATGTCACAACATGCCACGCGGATGGCAGCATGCAGCGGCCACTATGCCAACACTACAACACGACTTTGTGGCATGCCACGACAGGTAAGGTGTGGTTGAATAAAAAAGGAAGCGAGCAACAACTGTTTGGAAATATGCAGGCGCTCCTGCCCTGTTTTATCGCATTGAATTTGTATTTTTTCATTGCGATATTTTTTGTGGGTTCGACTTTCTTCGCTTCGCAAACAAATTAAAAACATTACCCATGCTCGACGTTGCGTTAATACGCCAAAATTATTATTATTATTATTATTATTTGCATTATTAATTTCGCTTGTGTTTCTGCGCCGACGCGCGTATCTTGAATTGATAGGAAAACTTAAATTGTAAAAAAGTTGTTTTTGATTGGACCTTCTTGTGGTTCTTGCTGCGGTGGTTTGTAGCTGCCACACGGACTTCTTACCTTTCGCATTTTGGTTTCACACGGCGACTTTTGCTTCCTCTCTCCCTCTCATTCTGACATGCATGCTGTCAGCGCTGGTGATAAGCTGGCGGCAGCTCTAAATGGGCGCGGCAAGCGTGGTGCGAATGTGTGCACCATGCTGACAGATGACGCCTCTCCGTTTTGTTGTGCCGCACGTCAAGTTTCATCTTTTTATCTTTTCTCTTTTCGCCAAATTTGTTTAAATCTTTGGTTTCTCTATAAAATTTGCAGTTCGCCGAATTTTTTCAAAGTTTACTGGCGAAATTCTTATCAATCGCGGTTTGCTTTGCCAAGCTGCCTTTGTTAAAACGGCGCTGTTTGAAATTCATTTATGAGGTTCCGTCTTCTTTTCAAAAATGTATTTCTTGCATAATTATTTTGGTTGCAAACAGTGGCAACTTGGCAGCCGCAAAACGTTTTGTTGCCATGATAAGCTCGTGCACTTGCAGCGCTTGGAAGAAAAAATCCCAGCAGGTAGGCCAGATTCGTATGCAAGAGACAGTTTGCACCCTGTAGGAAGTAAATGAAGCAGTCAGGTTATGGCTATAGAATGCGAGCTTTGTGGAACACTTCCAACATTCTCTGTTTTCTTCGAGTGTCTATAGCATCTGTGCAACATATTTATTTTGCTGATCCTTGTATAAATAAGCAATGGAATTGGGCTAGATTAGTAGAATTATGGCTTTAACTTCAAAGTTATCCTACAGATTCAAGCATTATTTGCCATTTTACCATTTTACTTGATGGACGAAAATTTAACAAGAACTTTCATTCTATAAATTGAGACTGAGTATACCATATCTTACTGGTCCCCTCAATTATTCGTGAGACGCAGAACGTAAAGTCCTTTGAACCACTTTGCCGAACCAGATGCCGAATAGTTTCCGATTATGCGCTGTCGTGCCAAAAGCTTTAAGCTCTTCTTCTAAGTTTGAATATGTGTAAAGTTCCTCCAGCTTCATTAATGCTTGATGCATATAATTTGTTTGTTTACCAATGGTGTTTTTCCTGTTGGGGTTTCGAAATGCATTCTTTATGCCAGCGCCGAAATTAAAAATTAATTTTTAATGAGTATTTTTGTTATTGTTGTTCCTTCGGTTGCTGACATTGACGGTGTTAGAGTGTGTGGGTTGCGACTGACAGTTTGATATTAGCTTTTTCGATAATTGGTAAATATTCTGCAGGTAAAATAAGAAGGTGGATTTTGTGAGATTCAGTATTTACTTAATTTTTACTTTTAAATTCTGTAAACATTCATAGCATAGATATTTTCCTTAGTAGATATTTCGATATATTTGCGTAGCTTTGGGCTTTAAATATTTCAGCTAGTTGAAGCTCCCGGCATAATGAAAATTAGAATTCTACATATTTGCGAGAAAGGTCTTGCTGCATAAGTTCGGGTTTCGGTTAGTTTCTCCAAGAAGTGATCACTAATTTACTCTAGACTGATTACATCGTATTTTTTCATTGGGAGAGTATTTGTTATGAGATTTCGCATAGGACCTAGATCTTACTAGGCGTTGTAGAAACCGATATCAGGAATAGTTCGTAGATACGAAGCTTTCATATGGATATTTACTATGGACGGACATCCGCACTGCCGTTTATTGGATGTTGCTGTTCCAAAAAATTTACATAGAAAAATTTCGTTCTGGAATTTTAATTTCACTTGGCTTAAAGGCTAGTAACTACTTTCTAGTAAGCTTGTTGTATATATTACTTGGTTGGATGTCCTGTCGAAATCTTGTGATATTCGTCAAGTTTTCACACTACTAAAACTCAGGTTATGTCAACCAGGGTATGAACTTCTTTTTCTTTCACGGAGCTAATAAGGAAACCTATGAAAAGAGCCTACATAGTGATATAAGCACTAAGGTAATGGAATGCTATCCAAATGTAACTTAAAACGTCGATGTGGCCGAGAATAGCATCTAACTCCGATACATTTGATATATTATAGGAAACATAAGAAGGAGGTACGATAAGTTGAAGTCTGCAAGTCAATTAGAATTGCTTTTCTCGTACCTGATTTAGCCTTTTTATTAATGGGGTGAGTAGCAACTCAAATTGTCATGCCTAATCGCAGTGTTCAGTTGACATTTTTGTAATGGATGTGTGTACAGATCTATGACTAAACCATCATTCTTCACATGTGACGCATTGCAACACTTTATCGGCAATCGGGCATCTTTGACGTTGGTTGACCCAACCCTTGACTGAGTTGCCATCAGCTTGGAATTTTGATTGAAACGCGCGTCATAACAATGGCATGCAAATCACACTTTCATAATTTATCAAGCACATTTTCGTTTTGTTTGTTTAGAACTTGAAACGAAAAACTGCGCACGCTATGGACAACAACAAGAAAATTGGCCACGCTACGAACAACAAATGAATGCATATAAATTGTAGTTTGGCATGGCAAATGGAGACAGCTGAATGCGTTCGGCACACACACGTGACATCCCGCCATCCGAGCACATAACATACAACTCACGCACCAATTTATACATATATGGTGGTAATGTATGTATGTCGTGTGTGATGGGTTGTTGCACAAATGCAACGAGTCAATGTTGCTGCAATCAGTTCGAACGCATCACAGCAATCGAACTCATAAATAATCGGTGACGCGACAACTGAGTAACAACTCCAAAGAAAAAGAAGTATGCAAGCAGATGCATAAAATAAAGTTAGACTTACAGCGGCAACAACAACAACAACAGTCAAGGCACTAATATTGATCGCATTCGCAGCAACACTTAGGCAGTATTTGTGGCGTCTCCGATACACATGCGCACATGTGTGCAGTTTGCTGCAGAATCTAGTGCAAATCATGACGGAAATCAAGGTGAGCGTGGCAGTGCGTATGAATCGCTGCTGGGCAGGCAGGCCAAGTAGCTAGGCAGCAGTTGCGACCAATAGTGACACTATGCATACCCGTACGAGTCAATTGAACATGGAAAGCTCGCCATGTGGGCAAGGTGCAAGCGGCGGGCCTGGCAGGGAATGTGACTCAGTCGTCTCCAACAATTCGACTGCGCTCGCCGTCACTGCCGGCTGTGTGGCTCGGTGTCACCGTCGCCATCACGCATGAATGAATGATGGTAATGGTGATGCTGATGCTGATGCCGATGTTGTTGTCGATATCGGTAAAGAGTAGCATGCAACGCATAGCAGTTGGTAGTTGCGGCAAATGTAAGGAACGTGCAACAAGAGAGAAAAGTCTTCATTGTAGACTCCAGTTTTTAGTTGAGCGGTGCCTAGTAAACTAGCTTTGTCTGTAAAACATGCCTACTCTCTGCGCTGCGAGGAAAACGCATACGAAACGAGGATACAAATGCAGTTGTGATGAGTGTGTCATAAGCGAAATAACAACAAGAACACAATTTGTGTATCTGAAGACACATACGTCTTCTGGAAACATGGAATATATGAGTGAGTGCGAAACTAATGTTCAACGCAGGATGCGGGCATTCATCCTAATTTCATTGCGACAGGATATCTTCACCAGAAGGATAGCTATGCTTCTTCAGGCGGATGTCAGCCTTGAAATAAAGTAAGAATACTCGAATTACATGCATGGATAAAGGGAGCCCTACATAGATAGTTGTTATATTCTCTGGGAGCCGCCTAAACTAAGATGGGTCCTCGAATGTCGACAGCGGTTTTGTAGACCTAGGTTCTAGCAAGCACAATAGTCACCGGAATCAATGACTTTGGGAGTTATTTGGATAGCCACTTGTTAGACAGTCCACCGAACATGAAGTCATTCTCTTAAAAAGACTTTTAGTTCTAAGCTTGTTGTAAAAACACTCAAGCTCCTTTGGCTATTATGTACAGGTGAGAGCATACCGCTATATCGAAAGGTATTAGGTTGCATATAATTTAGCAAAGGATGCCTCCTCAGTAATTTCTTAGGGTCTTATTGAGATCTCTTCACAACAGCTACAGGAAAAGCTATAGAGAGTCGAGACAAACAAAGACACCAAATTGCTCAGTGGTTTTGCGTCGACTGAATCCAATCAAATCAAGAACAAAGTTCGAAGTACACGTATTCGTGTCTTTACTTATGTCACAACCCTTTTCAAGCAAAAAGCCTCGGTTATCTTCCCTTGGATGAAATTTACTTGTCTTTGCGCCAGAAATCTGAATATTTAGCCATAGAAAATCTTCGTCCACTGAGTTCGAATGCAGCAAAAGATGTTGTATATCCATCCCCTTCCATATTAAGCCAACCGAGAGCTTTCGCCTCAGCATCCAAAATTCTGAAACCGACAAAATTCCAACTAGACCTAATCAAGTTTGTCGCAGTGAAAAGGGGGTTTTTTTAAAGTGAAGCGGTAATGGTGCTACAACAAAAACAAAGCAATGTAATCACTGCCACCAGAAGAACAACAAATAAACGAAATTATGCACTGCGAATGCAACAACACCATAGCTTTAGGTAGCTTGCAACAAACCCAGTCGACAAACCTAGTCGCAACGGTAAAAGGAGCGTCAATGGTAGCGGCATAATTTGAATTATGACACCGAGAGTGTAGATAGTGCACATTGCCGGGAATCAGCGGTAGTCGACGCATATGGACTCACCTAAATACCAGTTAGCTATGCAGGTAGCTTGACAGCAAGGTACCAAATGTAGCCAATGAAATTGTAAAGTCCTTGGACCATAACGCGCGCAGGCTGAGTGTTTTGCCCACAATGCCATTGGCATTTCGCATTGATTGCTGCCGCTTGCACGCCGACCACACTCTGTTCCGCACATTATGCAACCGCTCCTGCTGCTCTTGTTGCAACAACTGCTTCGTACGCGCCACTAAATCCATGTCGGATACCAAACAAACCTTCAGCACCGACGAGCGAGCGCAGAACGGTTATGTGTAGTTATGCAGCGCGAACGACAGCGCATTGTTTGTACCGCGACGGCGGCAACTGTTGTTTGTCGCCGTTGCGTCGCTTAAAATTGCCATATTTAAGCAAAAGTGCGGCGATAAATCAAATTGTCACTCGTCTTCGGCGCTGTGCGACGGTTACTTCTGCTACCTCGTGAGCTGCTCCCCAGCTTTATGGCTGCTTCGCCGTGAGTTACGCGTTGCCACAATCTGTGGCCAGCAGACAGAGACATCAGCACATGTGCGAATGTGCAACACATTTCATGCCACATGGAGAATTGCCGTCGCACAGTGAAGAGCTGATGGAGTTTTGCATAACGAAGTGTTAGTTGTGCAAATACATGTTTGTGTTGCGTATGTTTGTGTGCGTGAGTTTTGAATTCATTAATGTGCCAATGCGTTGCGGTTGCACAAATCAGATGTGCGGTATTCCACTACATTATTTCGAATGTGTTTCTTGCGGTAATTCGTTTTCCGTTAATGTGGAAACGGTTGATGTGTAGATAGGTACAACAGGGAGGCACCATAAATTTTCAAATCCTTGTAATGAATTAGTGAACCTGTCAAAAGAGGCGCGTACTCATACCCTCAGTTGTCAGATGAAGAGAGCTTGAGACTGAATAAGTAGTAATTCTCTTTGCCTCTATAGACTACCCCTCATCTGGAAAAGTTCTTCCATCTGCTTAAAATTTTGTTACCTAATTTGTTTTCAAAATCTTTTCTGTAATCCCTGCATAGAATATAGGTCCAGACTTCGCACTTAATACGATTCAAGAACACTGGAATATTTACTGTTTAGCAATCTGTAGAATGAACTATCTGATTGCGCTCGTAGAATAATTCTCAAGCGAATTTGAACACATGTTTGAACACATGACACATATTTTGTATCTTGGGTTCCTCGCTGATCCGAAACGCAAACCTGAAAAAAATATCGTGTTCCATTATTGGAAATGTTTTGTAAGAGAAATTTCTAATATAAAATGCCGAAAAGGTCCGAACAGAACTTTCTATTTGCCGTTCCCAAGACAGTCGGGTCTATATAGCTGGAGTGTACCAGGCTTTATGCCAGAGCAGAGGCTGTCAGTACCATTTATAATGAAAGATCAAAACACATTATTTCAGGCTACCGAATATAACACACAAATGACGCAGATATTGGAGTTTTTCCGAAGACTTAATACATGAATTTTGTGTGCTCCACCCGCTCTGGATGTGGAGCGAACTGCATGAGTTTAAAACCTTGATTTTGTTCGACAAATTAAGAAACCTACAAGTTTTGAACCGACTCCGAATAGTGGCTGAATTTTATGAGAAGCTTTTTCATGGCACAAATAAACTCGAAGTCAGCAGACGGTTTTCAAAAAGAACGGAAATCGCAATTGGCCACATTGAGGCATTCGTGTGGAAGTAATGGAGTCGACATGCACACCTCTGCAGAAATTCCCCACTTATATTTCGCAAACGATACGATTGAACTCAATAAGCATCATTGATGTCAGCACATCGATACAATTGGCATTGTGATATGAATCGTTGCGATATATCGCATGTTGCACATGTGAGTGTATGCGCATATTATGGTGGCCGATTATGTCGAGATTATACGCTCCCCAATCGTATATATTTGTATATATTGTTGGTGTGGCTTTAAACACGTTAAAGTCGCAGAGAATAACGAAAATTTATAACTGACACACGAAAATACAAAGCGACAGTTGTGGGCAGCAGAGCGAAATAGTATAAAAAAATCGCAGAAATTTTTAAAACCCTTGCGATCTCGTGAATTATTGTGGCACAGTTCATAAGCGTTCAACACGTTCGATCGGTTAGGATTAAGCTGAGCGGCATTGAAGAAGCGCGCGCGCGCGCTAAACTAAAGTCACAAAGGAGGGGCTCTGTGCATGTGTGAAAGGTGTTAAAATATCTCCATGGTCCGTATAGGTAAGCGGCGTTCCACCAAATTATTGAAATGACAATGACTCGGAGTGAGGCGCACCAACGTTTGCTTCCTTTGCTTGTGTTCTCAGCGCGGGTCTTTTAGCCGTCGCCGCGTTGCTGAGTGTAAATTGTATATGCCGCACATGCCTCATTGTCGTTGATTTTTGGCAAATGCTATTTAATAGGCGACGACATCAACTTTGTCACGTGGTTGCCATAAATTTGCGCGCCGCCCGACCAGCAACAACAAATAGTAGCAATCACACCGTAGCATGACATTGGCTCGGCGTTCCCACTGATCCCGGTCTGCGCACTTCTTTCCATCCATAAACAACTGCGAACGAATATTAACTTGGCTTTAATCCTTTCACTTTATCGCTTTTGCGAATTTCGATTTTCGATTTTCGGTTTTCGATTTTCGATTTCCATTCTTTATTGTTCTGAAGGTCACTTTACGGTCCTCACAGCTGTAAGCTTTGTTGTAGTTTGCTCTCGCGATCGCTTCCTTTGAATTGCGGGTGGTTTGAATCGGAGGTGTTTGCCAAGCACGCTAATAAATTTAAATTTGGTTTATATAACCAAAAACGAAGAATGCAAGAACTAATGACAAAAGCTCCTATAAACGTGAGTCCTTTGAGTGCGACATTAATTGGCTTTGATCGGCAAACAATGGTGAAGTTCGGAGACTTTGTGTAACCGCCCTTTCGGTGGGCGATTGGAGATGCAATGGCGATTCGAAGTAAACTACTCAAGTTGAGAAAACAGTTAACATAAAAAGAAAATCATGTATCAATGTATGTGTCATGTATGTATACTGTATGTGTCAAAAAATTCAACCGAGAACGTAATAAAACGTAAATTTCGTTGAAGTGGCTACTTTTCTTCAAAAACCTATAAATTTCCTAATTTTACCAGCGTTGTAATACTAGTATTAGATTTATTAGCTTTCGGAATTCGAGCTTTCAAAACTTAGCAACGAAAGCCTTCAAAATTAAAGATCTCTCAGCAAAAAAAGAAAACGAATATAGTTTCGAAAGTTCGAAATATATCATACTTAATTTTAGTTTATTTCGCCATTGGCGGTTGCCTTGGTTCGATACATTATAGGTCCATCTTCTCCATAAATCTACAAAGGAAGTCCCCGCTAAGTCTCAGCAAATGGAGACACTACATCTTTCCAACTCAAATGTCTAAATTTTTTTTTTAATAAACATCTAATAATATAGTTGAACAAATTGCCAACAAGTTAAGTTTTCGCGAACTGCTTTGTGGCCGTGGTGAAGCCACCGCGCTGCTCCACCACATATTAATCAGTGCTGTGAACCACTTAGACTTAGCTCGAGTATTATATATATTTACAATCGTATACAAACACGTTTTTGAAGCACTCCTCACTTAACTTAGCTTAAACCAAGAGTTGAAACCAAAGTGTTCAGTGCCAAATGTGCGAAGCCATCGATTATAATCGAAGTGGGATTGTAAATCAAAATGACTTGAATGGTTGAAGTGCAAGACTTCAGTGGCTGCATATGTCTAACTGTGTATGTAAAATTTTCGATAGTGGAAAACTCGTAGCGCCGCAAACTTATTTTCTGAAGGGAGCTACTTTTTGGAATTTAAAGTCTAATAAATATTGCTGAATTGTTAGTGCTCGCTTATAAAAAGTATGATTTCAAGAGTTCAAAACTTGTAAGCGAATACCAATAATTTTTAGCTTGAAAGTTTGAGGGTTCGTGAATCCTATGTGAAATCCTGTGTCACATTTTATAATCCGAACACTTCAAATGGTCGATCCTTCTTATAGCGTTTGCTTCCCAACAGTTACGGCAAATCCCAAACCGTATTTCTGTAGTGAAAAAACCTCTCACAAAAGTTTTCCAATTTTACGGAGAAGGCTATATTCTGCAGTTATACGATGAAGTCAATACTGAATACTCAAACCACAGAGCTTTTGGAATGAAATTTTGGTACGGTACTGATTGCCTTCAGCTTTTTGTTAACGATTTTTCCGAAACTCAAAAATCCCCCACCATTGCAGATCTTTGCACCCACCTATGCCCAGTTTTAAGCGGCTGCGCTGAATTTGCGTGTGACTTTCAAGTGCCACTCGGCTGGGCGCTTCATTATCACGAGCAGACGCAAATTCGCCCGTCAATTGTGTCTCCATTTGAGCGCATTTGGCAATACTTTATTTCACCAAATTGTTTGCGCCGCACTTAAATGTTTCCTATTCATAGTTTTGGTTGCCGTTTGACTTTAAAATTTTGCGCCATTTGGTGCTGAGTGCTGTGGCCGAGCGGTGCGCTGAGCACTGTTTCTGAGGCCCCTTTGTGTGTGTGCTAACCTTCAACGGGCTCAGCGCAGGTAAGGTGCTGAATGCGCTGTGGTTTGCCACATGTGTGCAACAATAAGAATGCCAGCTATAGCAACAACCACAGCAAGTTCAGGGAATCCGAGTTAACAATGGCATTACAGTCAGCGATTTTGGCGCATTGCGGTGAGCTTGCTGGCTGGTTGTTAACCCAACGCGCGCGCCCAAAGCAAAGTGCTACACGCCTCGCAGATCGTCGCAGCAATTGCCGGTGCAATGGAGTATATGTGTATGGTGACGGTCTTCCGCTCTTTGAATTTAGCCATCGATGCCATGATGCGGTGCTTGGTTGGCTGGTTGGCTGCTGTATTGTTGGTGTGTTGGCTGGCATGTTATGATTTCTGCCGATAATTTATGAGTTCACTTTTGTCATTTTCCCTTTTTTATAACAATATTTTATGCCGCGTTTAGTTCGAACTGCGGATCGATGCCATTGGAATCGGAATAAGCACTGCCACTTTAGCGCTGCTCCCAGCCATTTGAGTGCGGACTTGAATCACCGGCTTCAATGGCACTCCACTCAGCTCGTCACAAAGGTGTTTTGATGCAGTTTAAACTATTGGGTTGTTCGGAAAGTCATTTCGTTTTTTTGGGGGAACATGAAAGACAGTTTTCGTATAATGAATAAATATTTTATTAAATTATATATTGGCCATTCTGGTCCAACACCTTTTGCCATCTTTCTGGCAGTAACATAATTCCCGTCTCATAAAAGTTTTGGTCCTTGCTGGCAAAAAACTCGTCCAGGTGGTTTTTGACATCTTCATTTGAGGTAAAGGTTTTGCCATCCAAAAAATTTTGCAGGGACCGGAACAAATAGTAGTCGGAAGGTGCCAGATCTGGAGAATATGGTGGATGTTGCAGTACGTCCCATTCAAGCTGTAAAAGTTTTTGGCGAGTGACCAAACTTGTGTGAGGTCTCGCATTATCCTGGTGGAACACTACACCCTTCCTGTTGATTAATTCGGGCCTCTTCTCTTTAAGTGAATCATTCAATTTGTCCAGCTGATGACAATAGACTTCTGAATTAATCGTTGTATTGTCCGGCAAAAGCTCAAAAAAAACGATTCCTTTGACATCCCACCAAACGGAGAGCATCACCTTTTTTTGGTGAATGTTGGCTTTTGACACGCTTTGAGCCGGTTCATCTTTTCTGCTCCATGACCTCTTGCGTTTAACATTGTTGTATACAACCCATTTTTCGTCCCCAGTAATAATCCGCTTCAAAAATGGATCATTTTCTAGACGTTTGAGGAGCGAATCACACGCGTCAACACGACGACACAAATTTCGCTCGGTAAGGACATGGGGCACCCACACATCGAGCTTCGAGGTTAAGTCCATGCCTTTCAAATGGCCATAAACAGTTGAATTCGACAAATTTAACCTCTCACCGATCTCTCGTGTGGTGATTCGCCGATTTGCATCAACTAATGCCTTTATCGCATCTTTGTCAGCTTCGACCGGCCTTCCAGACCGTGGTGCATCTTCGACATCAAAATTGCCGGATCGAAATTTTGCAAACCAGTTCTGGCACTGGCGTACTGTTAACACGCCTTCTCCATACACATCCGTCAATTTTTTCTCGCTTGGACAGCATTTTTACCTTTTCTGAAGTTAAAAAGTAAAATATGACGAAAATGCTGCTTATTGCTCTCCATATTTAAAAAGGCACCAACCAAAAACTACTGGGTAGAATTAATAGAACTTTTTCACACACAAGCCTTGCAATATCAGCTCTCATGACATATAATGGTTATGGGGCTTAAGTGTGAAGTTAGTTTCGAAAAAACGTAATTAAGTCCTTTGGCGGGAAAAAACGAAATGACTTTCCGAACAACCCAATAATACGGAGGGCAAATGACTGCAGGCTAAACATCGTATAAATCATGTTAATCCAATTAAAAATATGGTGGACCATGAAAATGTGAAATTAAAGCAACGAAGAATGAAAAATGACAAAAAATCACAGTTGCATGTGGAGCATGGAAGTAAGTGGCCGCCAGTAGGTAGAAAGATATGTATGGTAAAATGCTAATTGTATGAGAATATATAAAAATTCCATGGAATACTAATTTATGGTTCTAGGTCCAGAAGTTGACAGGATATACATTCAGATTTAGAACAAATGGTACAAAATTTCCTTTGAAAAGTTTAGGTATTTGAGGTTAGGTGGTACGCTTTGATGAGTTAGAGATGGAGCGCATCATATTTAAAAGCTGCTTAATATGCTTTCAGATCGCTTAACCGGGGATGAAAGGCTTGATTGTTATTCTACTTCAAGGTTTCAGGTAGAGTTGTGGGCTTATTGATGTGGCTTCAAGAAGCGCCATAAATGTAACTCTGGAAATATTAAGAGTAAATCATCAAAACAAGAGCTTAGTTGACCCGGAAAAAAGTTCTCACTGGAGGAAGTAGAAAGTCTTTAATAATGGCTCCTTGGCGTTCAATGTCAAGTTAAAAACAATCGGTATAACGAGCAGGTGATATGGCAAGTTTGAATTATGCGCAGAACTTCGGTTCCGCATTAAATATATTAGCAGAGCTAAAATTAAACTATAGAGTTCATATGTGTACCTGTGCTGGTATTAAAATGTTATGTTGTCAGGGCGCCGTGAATTTAGTACAATATCAGGGCTTCGATTTCTAACTTTCTGCACATCTCTCTTTCGGATCTGGGTTCTGTTGATGGGAAAAGTGCAGTTGTGAGCGTGTTGTTCGAGACATCTAAGAATAGCAGTCAGATTAAGTGCTTTTATAGTCTTGTCTGGTCTTACAGAGTGTCAGGTTACCGAAGCACATTAGCCGGTGGAGCACGAAGACAAGTTCAGCTACTCGTGTGGTCTTCTATGTATGATTCTTATGGGCGCTCATTTCCAATCAAGAATTGGATTACTTTTAGCCAGAAAAGCGTCTCTGTACTTGCTACTCTTCAAATATAAATCTTAGCAAACCCTTTAAAATTATTATTTCTTTGGAAATTTGTTTATTTAGCTGTGGCAAAATTTTACCATACACGACTTATAGATATACCCATTTGTTTACAGAAATCAATGTTTATATTCCTAGAAGAAATTCTATCGCCAGCTTCGTTCCCGCATTTATCTGCATGCGCTTTCGAGTTTATTTTATTCAATTTCATTCGCCTTATTTTCGCCGTAAAAGCGCCAGCAATTCTTTTGAAAATCTGTGAAATATTCTGCTGTGAACCAACAACAATAAATAAACATGTGTATGAATGCCAGCAACAACGGCGAACGATGAATCCCTTTTTTTTGCGTTGGTGTTGCGAAATTTATAGCAACTTAATTATTAATGCGGCTGACCGCGTCTCACGTAACTGAAACGTGCAACAGCTTAACCAAAAAAATAAAACAACAACAGCAATAACAACAACAATGAACAACGAACAACGAAAAAAAAGAATGCAATTGCATAAAATCCGCGGGAAAAATCCCATAGTCAGTGGCGAATCCGAGACAGGGCAAGTGCTGGTTGCAGCATGTGCCAACACGAGAGAACATATGCAACAACACCCATGCACACACACACACACACACACACACACACCTCTCCGCATATGAACTTGGACTGTTGTAAATGTTAAATATATATGTAGAGGCGTGTATATCTTAATTTTTGTAAATGTTTTTGCATCAGCTCCACTGCTCCACTGCCTCAGCCGCCTCCACCGCACCGGGCCGCTGCCCGCTGTCCGCTGCCACAAGCCAAAACCAACGCGCTCCGACGCCAAAGTGAAGGCGGCATGTATGTGGCACGTTGGCAGCAGTACCAGCCTCATTGTGGCGCATCGGCTGCTGGTGGTCATAAAATCCAACCGACAGGCGACGCATCCGCAGCATTCTTTGGTTTGGTATCATTTGTGGGCTTTTGCATTGCTCTGCAAGCGACACACAGTGCGCGTGTGTGGGTGTGTGCGTGTGTGCGTGTGTTTGTCAGCGCGTTGCTTTACACTTTTTGCGCACTCAGCGAAATTTCGACTTAATGCTCATTTCGGTTGGTGTTGTTGCTGCGGCGACTGCTGACTGCTGACTGCTGACTGCTGGCAACAGGAACACTCATGTGACTTTTGCAGATTTGTATGCGCCCACGCGTAAAGCGATTGGCCGCTGCTGGTAAGCGGATGAATAGACAAGAACGGTAAGCATAGAGCAGGGCATATAAATATTAAATATGTATACACATACATACATACGTATGTATATAGTTTTATTGGCGTGTTATGCAAGTGTTTTTGCCATAGAGTAGTGCGCGTAAGTAAAAGCTCAGGCATACAAGCACATATACAATGGCATATGCCGTTATGCATTTGCAATTACGCAATTTATGCACACCTGTAAACTTTTCACAGTTATTCTAGGTCAGTAGTTACCATTTTTTCAGTACACATATGTATCACTTTCACCTGTAATTCTGGAAATGAGTTGGACCAGTTCTTTATTCCGTTGCTTCAGTTCTTGTTTTAGAGAGTCAATAAAAATGTTACTCTCACTCGTGCACATGAACCTCTATTTGAACTTCGTTGTTGATTTTATATTTGGTTGAAAAGCTGATCTTGGAGTTGTGTAAGCTTTCTATCTATCTATATTTCTAGAACAAGATGGGAATTTCTCACTTTTTGACCAAAGTTATTTATCTTGCGATCAACAAAGAAAATTTTAATTAGACTTTAAGACTTTAATTAGATAAGGAATCAAATTCAGTATTTTTTTTTGCTGTGAGGACAGCATTAATATTCACATAGCTCAGCAACTAGAAGAAAGTCTCGAAGAAATTCTAGAAGAAAGCAAACCTAACAGTCTCTAAATTCAGAGGGCGCTGGGCGCTGGGAAGAAATGGGTACAGATAATTAATGACGAACACATTAGTGGCTCAGAATGACTCTAACCTTACACTAATAACGTCGAAGAAAGCGATCTTAAGAGTAAGGAGGAATAGATCTTAGAGGGCAAGAAATTTTCTACTCAAAGTGAGGGAAGTCCACAAAAAAGCAATTATAAAGTAATTTTTATGAAATATTTTCATTTTAATTTTGACAACAATAACAATAATGACAACCGTTAAATACAGCCAAATTTATGTATCTCTAATTAGAGCAAATAATTACTTCGAGACTGAAACACCTTTGAATTTTTGTTAAAACATACACTCCTTGACCTTGATTTTGAAAAAATTTTTCGTCTTATATGTATATATATGTAAACGCCTTTGAAGCTTGATTACCAGTGTGTTCACAGTCCGTTCGCTATTCCCCCTGCGGGTCGGGGGATAAGGAATAAATCGCGCTAAGCCATGCCTGTCGTAAAAGGCGACTAAAATCCATAAAATGCACTGCATTTGAAATAGACTTTGCTACAAAATAGGCTTAGTCGTGTCAGAAATAGTGCTATAGTACCAGCAGCTTGAACTGAGTTTATAACGCTTTAAATGTATTATACACACATTGAAAGAGGCATTTTAGTTCAAGCTACAAATGCCACCAGTCGGACTCAACTGGAAGTACTCTCGGCTACAAGGTCTGACCGGAGACTTTAACCTGGTACTATGGGGAGCAGGAGCCCGTTGAAGTTACAGGTTGCTCCAACCTGCTCATTGCAATAGGCCCTTCGGGGAGTATCGTGGTGGCTGTGGTTTAATACCTGAATGCCGATCGAGCTGTTGGGCGGTACAGTTCAGTGTGGAGTTGCTTTGCAACCGGGTGTCGGACCCAAAGTACGATACGGTACAGAGGTTTTAGATAGACCTCGAGCCCTACAAAGATGGTTATTGTGTCCATTTCCACAATGCCGCTCGGTACCGATTGGTTTTAGCAAAAAGCTACCACTGAAGGGGCGCTGATCAATGCATTGTGTATTGATTCGTTGTGTTTTTGAACACCGCGGAGTTAGGCTGTACAAACGGCAGGTACCCACGTAAAGCACATCGTTCACTGTCCGTCCGCTAAGTTGATTACCCTCAATCAACAACACTTTAACTTCCCTACGCCAATGTTTCAGATAATCGTCAAAGCCGACTGTTGGGCCACTGCAGCTTCCCCGCCACGCCAGGGAACCCTTTTAACTACATATCTCGTATGTGCAACTAACAGAAAACTAGTTGTTGTTATTATATGCACATAATACATATGTACATGATAATCGACTAGCAATATTGCTGTAACTTTCATCTTCCGCAATCTACAACAACAATTCTATGTGTATTTATTTCCTTTTATTTTGAGCGGTGGACACAGCGTGGTTGTTGCTGTTGTAACTACCGAAGTCGTTGAAATCGTGCACAGCTACTCAATGAAATAGCAACAATAACAACGTTAATACACACACTTATCTACTTAATATAAGTGATGTTGCATTATATGTTGCATGTTGCAGGCAGCCTCGTGCCCCGTAGCACATATTGCATATATGTATGCGGCATATTATTTCAGAGGTTGTTGCAAGTTGCGCAATAACCCGAAAAATCGTCTCAAGTTTATTGCTACTCGATTACAGTGAGTAATATAAGTTATTTGTTGTTGCAACACTGGCTTGGCGCTGCCATCAACCGTGTCTAACTTTTCGCTGTCGCTGTTATTGTTGTTGTGTGCTGCTGTCGTCAATCGTTGCGCTTTTTTCTCGGCAATTTTACTAAACGCCGCTGTTATGCAGCTGATCATTAATGTTGTTGCTGTTGCACTGTTGTTTGTTGTAGCTAATATTAGTGTAATTTGCTTCTTTTATTACTTTTAACTTAAAGGAAAACTTTTTACTACTCCAGCTGCCTGTTGCTCACGATACGTATACCTGTTGCAATTGCGGCTGCTGCAGCAACTATTAGTGTTTAGTAATAGACATTTAACGGGACATGATAATTGGGTTTTACTTTGAGTAGCTGTTACTTTGCCGGCAACAAGAACAAAATGGTGGAGAATGATGCTTTTACTACACAGTTGGTGCACAAATTGCAATTGGATACAGTGTGTCAAAATAGTATTGTATATGTAATGGTATATCTTTTAATTTTTAGAACTAAAAACAAAAAAAAACATCGCTGAAAGCTAAATTCAACTTTGTATGTGGCATGTCTTACTACTAGAGAAATATCTAATGGAAATATAGGGTGGTTGAAAACATATAATAATTGTTCTAAGTGTTAGCATGCCTAAGAAATCAATTTAGCAGCTCAGCTGAGCGGAGCTGGCTTCAATATTCTTGAGGTGAAGTTAAGATTAATCCATATATATATTCTTCTGCACTCTCCAGAAATTGTTTCCGTTATAATAAAATGAGCTACAGAGAGAGTAATGTTAAATACTGAAATGTGAGGTATCATACTAACCCCCAAATAGCAAGGGGTGAAGTAAAATATTAATTTACAAGGAACTGCGCTTCTTCAAACTATCAATAATCTCTCAGCTAATGAGTAGTTTATGCTTCACCAATTCTATTCCTCGATTGCGGTTCAAAAGGCTCTCAGATTTCCGATTTAATACGGTACAGTATGTACGCAAACTTTCTGGACTCACTGTATACAAGTCTGCTAAGAATTTTAATAGGAAATATATATAGGTATAGTTCTGTAATACAGTTAAATATTCTGAACAGTATTCCTAGGTTATTTTTTGACTTTAGTCGTCCTTGTTTTCTATGCAAACAACTTGCAACACCTTTAATAACATTTTACTACTGGAAGTACCGAGTTCACGGTTTATAAATTGAGCTATATCAGTCCGTATCACTCGTACTTTTGTCATTTCTCTTTAGTGGCTCTTTATTTACCGCGCCAAATGCTTCCGGTTTAGCTTGTAGACCAGCGTCCGGTTGCAATAAATGTGATTGCAACAAGCCGGATCGCTGGCAGCAACACTTGCGTTGACAAGCTGAACGCAAATGCACTTCGAGTGGAAAAAATTTTAAATAAATCTGCGCCATACCTATAAAATAGCGACAATGTGGGCAGCGGAGCGCGTCAACACGCCGTGTGCGCTGGCAACAATGAAAATGTTCAACAACAAAAACAAAATATAGCAATTGCAATCTACAACACACTAGTTGAACTATTATAACACATTTAAGCTGCTCAACAGCAATGCGCAAAGCTGCTGGTGGCAATTGTTGCTTGCTTGCAATAGTCCAAATAAAGTTGCTGGCTGCCGGCGCTGGTTGGCAAGTTTAGGAACTTGCTATTGTTGTTGTTGCTGTGGCACATTCTCGCTGACATCATTCAATACTTGCATTTCCCATTTGTTTTTTTGGTGTTTGTGTCCTTTGTTGTTGCAGTGCGGTTGTCGTTGGAATCACCCGCAGCGTAAATCTTCTAGATTAATATAATTTAACACTTTATATTGCTGTTGTTGCCTGCCACAGTTGCAACAGCAAACGGTCATTTTGAGTGCCAACATGTACTATAAGCTTGTGACTCACTCATGCCACTTAGTGCAGTATGGTGAGCATGGCTGAATTTTGGTTACTCCAAAGAGTGTTGAGGCTGTGATTATTCCAACCGTATTGAGCGAGTTCTCTAAACGACTTCGAGAATATTTTTAGTAGAGATATATCTCTTGGAAATGGTGACGGATTCCTTTCATTTTGTGGTTATTGTTGTTGTAGCGGTATAAAGCATGTGCCAAAGAGCTTGCAGTTCTGGCCGAATATCAATCCGGGTCCTTTTCGGACCTACGAAGTTTCCACTGTCGTGATAACGGCTCAAAATCCTGGTTCCATCAATAAATCGCCAGTTTCGGGTTCTACTTTGGTTTATTTTTGCTTTTTCTAACACTGTCTCACATGGTTGAAAACATAAAGCGAAAGCTTTTGTTTTAGCATTGATTCCGTCGTAAGACTTATGACTGAGTTCGGTTCTTATTCGAAATCGATTACAGTGGTCCGGTCTTTAAAACGTTGGGCTTTACGTAGTATGTTTGACCGATAAGCGGCATTATAAGTATGACTTTTAGCTTTGAGTTTAGGGGTTATACTCTCCGAGTAGCATCTGCGAGGTCACATATTCTTTTGGGGCTGCTCAAGTTTAATTCGCAAAAAGTAAATTCTCCTCTGCATCATTTTGTCATCAGTTAAACTGTCGGCTGAGATTTTCTAACTCCATTTCCTCTTGTTATGCTCTGCATTGTCTTGCAAATTTAATCTGCTTGTGGACACATGTGTACGAAGTCGACTTCATTTCAGTCAACTGCCCACCACAAACACCAATCCGTTGCGCTAGGCAGCTGTGTCGTCTGCCCTTCAGACATTGTCGTTACCACTTTATTTGGCGACTACTTTGCCGATTCAGCTGTCAGCCCCCCTCAGTGAACACCCTCTACATATTCGCTTGGCTTGTATTTTTTATGCTCATGAGTGTATTTTATTTCAAAACATTTTCCGACGTCCGGCGGCTGGCGGCTGGCGGTTGACGGTTGGCTGCCTGGCGGTTGTTATTCAGCTCAGCACTTTTGTTGCTGGTGTTGTTGTGTGCCAGTGTCGCTCTGATTGCTTAGTCTGGGCGGTCGGCGTCTCGCGCAAGCGTGAATTTAATTAAAATATGCAAATCGCGTCATTCAAGAGCACAAGTGTTGCGCTTCGAGAGGCAAATGTTTGCTATTTGCTTTTCAGCATTTTATTTCCCACTTATATAATTTCATTTTAGCGGCGTACAGTGGTGTGTGCGTGTGTCGGTCGCATTTTGTCGCGTATTTAGTTGCATGTTGCAATGTCAAGAGCGTTCTACAGCTCTCTTAAGTAGTTAAGCACTAGGTGAACGTTTTGTTCACCAAACAGCCATTTGTCCATTATGACCATTGCGTCTGCCGTTCTGACCATTGCCCTGCGCCTCCCCGCTAATTCTATTTAATTTATTTTGGTGCTGCATTGAAAGTGCCTCCAGTGTCTGCTATTGTAGCACATGTGCCTCGGTTTGTTGTTGTCGTATTTTTATGCGCCAACTTTGTATGTCCATATATATGTGTATCACACTTGTTGCTATTATTGTTGCTGTTTTTATGGCTGTCGTTTCGGCCATGAAACTGAAATTTATTGCAGTTTTTATTTCCGTTGAAGACGTTAACTTAACACATTTCCTTCTTCGCATTTGCATTGCATTGCTTTGCCCTGCCCTGCTCTGCTTTGTTTTTGGTTTTGTTTTTTATTTTTTATTTGTATGCGGATTTACTATTGCAATATGCGGCCTTTATTTGCATGTGTTGCAAGTTGCAAGTGCTTTATCGCACTGGTGGCATAGGCAAATTTCAGTTTTAATGCCCGGATTAGTGGGAGATTAAATTCTTCACACTGTCAGCTATTTAACGCCATAAATTCTCAGCTTCATTTGCATATTTTGTAAAGTTGGGAAATTCAAATTTACCATTACTGAGTAAAGTTGTCCGTTCCTCAGGCAATTAATGGCTAGGATCTTACGTCCACGACTGTAGGTTTAGGGCCCTCATGTGCCAAAGTATCGCAGTAGCGAGATAGCTTGATTTTCCCAATCTTATAGCTATGAGCTCTATGCGAATTTCTTTCTGTTGTTTTGTTAGAATAATATATTCTTTCTTTTTTGGCCCAAGTACCCGTTTATACGAATGGGCCCGACAATTACTAAACATAGTCTCCTTTTAGCTTGATACAGTTAACCCAGTGATGCTCCAACTTTTTAAACCCGTCTGAAATATACGTTTTCTGGAGGTCTGGAAGTAGGTCTTTTTTTGCGGCAAAAAAGACCTATTTTTATGCTTTTTGACATCGAGTTGGCTCAATAATTCGGCACAGTAGAACGTTTTCCTGGTAGTCTAAGCAGTTGTGTGTCCCAGAAGACAGTTGCCATTACCTTTCTAGCTGATAGGACAGTCTTCGCCTTCTTCGGAGCAGTTTTGCTCTTCTGTTCTCTTCCTTGGTCTATGGCATGAACCAGTGGATCCATATTTCGTCGATAATTTAGAAATGACGTGGAATCTTCCTCAGATTGCGCTTAGACAGCGTCATCGCTCATTTTCAATTGGCGGCCCACCAATACGAGATCAAGGACTTTTGTTACGTTAACCTCCGCGGTTGCCTTGTTTGAAGTACCTGGACTTCACCTGGCCTGGCTCATCAAAAATCGACGAATGAAACTTATTAAAACAAATATTTACGGTCGCCATTGATGGAGAAGAGTCATCGTTTACAGCACTCTTGTGCTTTTCGATTTCATTGCGAGATTTCACGTTCAAAAACAGATATGTTTCCCTTTCCTTATGCTGTCAAAACATACCTCTAGGGAGATAGTAACTTTGGATACATCACTCTCATTTCCGAGAGAGATTAAAGCTAGCGAATTCTCCATCAGGTGAAACCATACATAAAGACTAAAAATACATAAGACTAAAAAAGCCATAAACTTTCCGTAGCATCGTTTTGTTGAGGACTAAACTGTCATTCATGCTTACAGCATCAATCAACCAGGCTCTAAAAATAGCTTTCCCATCGAAAGCGTCGTCCAAAACAACAAACTCATCAATTCTAACTTATTTAAACTGGGTTTCCTTATGATTAGCGGAAATTTTTTGTATTAAATTGTTTAAGTACCTCGCTATTCAGCTTCGCATATTTCAAAATCTTGAAACTTATCGCTTTGAGTTTTTGTGGAACACAATGTGTCAGTTCTCGTGAAAAGATCACTTGTCAGTTCGTTAAATTAGAAATGATCTATGACACTTGGAAACTATTTTAAATCATTGTCTTTTTTTTTTCTTGAAAAAGTCAACTATTATTTATCGTGTGCGTTATAAGCTATATAATTGTATGTCTTAATTTGACAGCGCATATTCATTCCAATTACTAAATTTACATAGTCATGTAAGAGCAACAGCCAAATTATAATAATCCAAATATTTTTTCTTAAGAGGGCTCTCTACTTACAACTAAATATACAGCAAGAGTTCTATGGTTGGCCAACAATCGATCACTTTACATAGTTATATGCGGATCTGCGAGTTCTTGGCTGTAGAGAATGTCTCGAGCAACACTTGTAACCACAATGAACTGCGAGAAATCGCCTTTCTAAAGACAACTAATCAATTATGAATGAATTGTAAACAAGTGACTTATTATTGCGAACCTAATGAGGGCTAAAGAACGACAGCAAAGCTAAACCGACAACCTACAACTAAATCAAAGCTTGACTTATTACAAGCGATATGTAAAGTTGACTCTTTAAAAGCGTTTGTGCTTTCACAAAAAAGGTTTCTCTTCTTGTTTGCTTGTTGCTTGGCTGTGTTTTAAGCGTTTTACATATTTATTTTCGATGACACAAGATTAATTCGCATTTAACACCTCCAACCCGAGAGATATAGCTCACCAACGGATGCTAAGGTCGGCGCATGCGCATGTGTTGCATGCCCTAGAGATTCTAGACAATTGCATAGGTGGTTTATAATAACGGCGATCACTCTTACAAATTTTTTAGCAGCTACTTTTTAGTTTAGCTTTCTTCTTTTGCACTTCCCACTACTTTCTCATGTTATTTGGGTCGAATGCAACACTTTGATATGTGTAAATATGTATGTGCCATTGTTTCTAACGCTGTGCCACATGCTATCGCGTCTTTTGTTAGCTTGTCTCCATTTAAATTCTCTAACTTTTGTTTTCTTTTGTTCACCAGATTTTTCTACATTAAAGCTTTGTGCGACAATTTACAACGCCTTTTGATTAATGGCTATAATAATGCTGACTCCGAGGTCGATTTACAGCGTCATGTATTTAACCTGATAATATGTATATTAATTTCAAACCCGTCTTGTATTTGTTGTTGTATTTTATATGTGTTTGGCGCGCGTAAGATTCATTCACCTTTATCAATCATTGAATCTCTAAAAAAGTTGAATGCAAATCAATTTCGATGCCAAAAGCCGAAGACATGAATTCCTCACATGTTCGCCATTAATATTGTATTACTTTCTTTCATTATGTGTAAATGTTTTGTATTACAGAAGGAGCTAGCACCGTTTTTGGTGTGAGTCCGAATTTTGCGTGGGCCCTACATATCTAAATCGGCAAAGAGTGGACGTTGTAAAATTTCAAAATGCAAATTTCGGATTGTCTCTCAATTACAGCGATCAATTTCCATCCAGAACAGGTCCACGGCTTTACAAATAAAGCGCTTCGAATTTCTAGCGCCCAAAAACGAATATCGCTAAATATTCATTTAAATTTTGTACCGAAATTGTTTAGAAACATATAAAAGTACATATAAAATGTATGCAATAGATACCGTTATGAATTTATAATATCGTTTACATAACGGAATTCATATGTTTCCTTTTCGAAATTCTAACGAAAGTGCGGTCCTAAAGAAATTCTGACTATAGCGCCACCTAGCGACTAGTTACCTAAGCAATCATTTAGAAGTCGCTTTGAAAACTATTCAGTGGTTTCAGAGGCGAGTTCTAAGAAAGCAGGCGAGTTAAGAAGAAACCTTTTCGAGGGTGACCAGAATTAATGAAGAATGTAATTGAACAGATAGTTTCCGAAAATGCTTTTTAACCAACACTACAATTCAGATACTCAATGGTACATATCAATTGAAATTTGAAGAAAACTCTTTGGGAACAGTAGAGTTGAAAATCTCAGAAAAGTAATGGACATCATGTGCTTGTAAAGAGATTTAGATTACAGCAAGTCGAAGTTCAGTTCCAATTCTATGTCACATGTATATATGTAAGCATATACTTATTGTGCATATACTTATGGAGAATTTCGGAAATGTAATTAAGAAAGTATATGACCTCAACCTCTCCGAGCAGCCAAACCACTGAAAACTGTGGGGATTCGACAGCTGAATAATGTTGTTATCTAATCGGCTAGCACAAAACCTACACACACCTGCCTCTATTCACTCATACATGCTCACACGCCACAACCAGTTTGAGCCGCCACTGAAGTTTATACCCCCGAGTGGTCTTTAATTACGTACGACACTAAATTCATTTGGTCTGTGGCATTTTTGACGTTATTAATTGCAGTTGACCACCCAAATGGCAAAAATTGCTGCAACAACAACAAGTGCCAATGCATGCGTACGTATTTGTAAGCAGAACATGGTTAGTGCAGCGCACTTGCCAACAAGGCAACGTATTTGCCTCATGTGGTGTGCTATGAAGTTGTCTGTGGCAGCAATTGCATAAAATGTTGCAGCAATGGTTGCCATTTCCGTTATGTGATGCTCTCTAACGCAGTTAAAAGGTGCTGCAATTTGCTGGGTTTGACACATTGTCACATGCGCACAGCTGGATGACAGTTATTTGTGTTTATGGCAAATTTGGGCTTGGAGTAAGTAAACTTGGACTAAATGGCGAGCGGTAGCCTATCGTAGTTTTTCAAAATTTTTTTTAAATTATTTTTGGGAACTTCCTTTTCGGCCTGAATGCTATGCTTGGAAGACAATTTGGAGTTATAGATGTTTAGAAAAAGTGTTGAGCTCGTTGGTAAATCAAAGCAGTATGAGTTCATGGTTTGTGCCTTGCATTATGCTCCAGGTGGCCGACTTACTCTGCACGAACGAAAGCCAGAGTGACAAAATCATGGAAGCACTTTGTTCTAGGGACTTCTAGGGTGAGTTCTATATGCGTCTAAAATGCTGCTGGAAGTTTTGCGTAGACAATATTTTCAACAAACCGCCAAGGCATTTTGTATGAAGTTATCAGATCGCTTGGAAGTAATTAAAATTTTTACTTGCAACATATTTTTTGTCATATTTTGGGCATTATTAGACGCACCTCGAGTATAAAAAGTCATTCTAAGCTGAAAATTCGAGATGACACAGTGTGTACAAGCAATGGAGGTAAAATTAGAACATAACAGCGTGATATTTGCTGCATATACGAGGCCATAAGTAATTGTAAGTATTACTTTTATGCCTTGAATATACATATGTACGTACACATAGGCGCACCTACAATTGCCGGGCATACGATTTCATTGGAAATTTCCTATTATGCATGGCATAAAACATGGCTTTAATGCCATATTGTAGGTATTTAATATCAGCCGATGGGCGCAAAGTGCAAGTGCCATCAAGCGTATGGTGTATGGTGTATGGTGCATGGTGTACTCGCACAACAGAGTATGCGTTGCAAGTGGAAAAAAGTCCATACAAGAAATGCTTGGTAAATATGTGTGTGTCGGTTATCTATGGCTGTTTGCCATCACGTTGCAATACTCTTAAGTAGTAGGCAGCATTGTTCGGTTGCATGCCACAGCGCGGCAAATTTATGAACCCAATACAGAATGCCACGCAGCACAGCGCAGCGCCACCATAAAGCCGAACACAAGCACTCGCACACACACACGCGCACACAAAGCCAGCGTGTACGTGTAGATGCATTTTTACATACGCATAGTTCGAGTATCTATTTGCTATCGTATCGCCAACAATTTATGTCCACAACATGCGCCTATCTATGCCTGCACTCGAAGATATTAAGGCACTCTGCGCTTGCATGTGCTGGAGTATGCGAGATATTTAAGATATCCTTTTGCATATCAGGAACAGATAAAACACGCAGGCTTGCCAGATACATAGGCAAAAATCGGAAAAAAAGAAAATGAAAAATTATAAAACCTATTCACATTTATTATTCGCACACACAGCCATGCAACGCTCTACGCTACACATTTGCAATTTCTCGCACAAATAAATTCAATACATGCCTATATGCTTGCATTTCGTGCTCAGAGTGTATTCGAGCCTCGACTAGCACTATCAGGTTGAAAGTTACTCTGGAAATTACCGCTACGTCGTGCTTGACAAGTGCGCGGGGTAGATGGCGCTGCTCAGCAAACGCAAGGCTTCAGTTTTAAATTTTCATTCTTAACATTCGATTTGTGCATGAATATTGGAGAAGTTGCAAGAAATTTATATTACGGGAAAGTGTTATATTTCGTTGAGAAAGGAAAATAGTCAGTATCAATATAAATAAGGGAGCAGAATTGAGTTTAAAAATCATAGCTTTTAGTGGCACCACATAGACTCTTGTTGGATTTTGATGCACAGCTTTCAAGCGGCACAAATATTCAGCGCGAAATATTCAGATTTGTAGCAGAATTCTGTGGTAGTTATATGAATGCGTCAGCTTACCGATTAGAGGCCATGAAAAAATATTTTATCAGCCTAGTACCACTGCGCTGGTATTGTTTAGAAATCTCGAAGATGGAAACTAATATTATGGAGAACATGTTTTCTACCTTTGATCTGACTTCCCGAGGGTTTGAATGCATTCGAAAAAATGCTATAGTTATATAAAAAATATTTTTTAACCGCAGCAGTCTCTAGGCAGGCACTTTCATAAAAAAACTTCTTTGAACATCAAGTTGAACCACAAATAGAAGACGAAGCTCTGACAAAAATCTTTCGTGTACGAAAATATGGACATCTCTTTGTAGATTGTATAAAAAAGCGCCTTGAAGAGATATGGTGGGGAATGAAGACAAGGATTGTTACTGTTGTTTTCGATGTTATTGTTGTTGTAATTATTATCCAGACTCTGTTTGTGGGTAAGCGCTAGATTAGCTGACATCGAAGTCACTTAAAGGAAGGTCCAGGAAACGAGCGGTTTCGATGGAGTCGGTCCATAGAAAAAGGGGTGTTGAGTGAGTTGGTTTCAAGCGGCAAACATCGAGCTAATTAGAGTCATGTCGGGGAGTCATGTCGGGGTCAATTCTGGATGGACAGGAGTTTAATATGCTACAGTATCCAGAACGAAGTTGCGGAAGAGTCCTTCTGGTTTCACGCGGCAACTCGAGCCCTTGTTCTGTAATGAGTGGTGGTTGGACTCCGAGAGTGCCATGTCGAACACACGTCGAAATAACTGCTGTCATCATAGTATGTCATGATTAGCATGCATGCATTTTGACCTTCAAATCGCTATTGTGAAATTTGAAAACAGCAGAAATACCGACAATCATCTCTGCATTTGAATGCTTCATGAGCCGGCTGGGATGTGATTGAGATGGATGCAGAAGACAAGTTCTGACAATATCCCTGTCACATTGGATAGGCAGTCTTGGCAGGGAAATATAGAGGTTGCATCCTCCAGAAGACCAGCCCGGCCTAATTTGTTACTAACTTCTCGATGTAAATAGTTGAAGCGCCAGTGGTGAGGGAAAAAGAAGAAAATTTAATAAATGAATGTGTTGTTTGAGCAACACCAACATAAATAAGAATATAATTTTGACTATGCAATTTAGTAACTCACAAAAGACGCCTTCAATTTAAAATTTCCCTTAAATCCATTACCTTCAATTCTAAATATATAAATTTCCCTACCGTGCACAATTCGCAATCGCCTTTTACTCTGCCAGCCTTGATTGATTTGTCTTCTTCTCCTCTATCTCCCTTTTCTTCGTTGGCTGAACAAGCAGGCAAGCAACATAATTCAAGCAACTCGCAGCTTTCGGCTGGCTTCGCGCGCTCAAAAAAAATCTCAAAAATGTCCCCTCAACAGCTTCATTGGTGGCAAAAGCGATTATTGCCTTTTAATAAACACTTTACTTGGACAGCTCAGCATTCACTGACTTTCCACGCATTAATATATCGCAGTAAATGTCTGTTCGCGCACTTAAAAATGTAATCGATACGCTTGCCTGCCGCGCATATTAATTGCAATGCCTTGCTGCCATCAACGCGCCGCGTCGTATAGCTGCAACAGTTGCGGTGGCTGCTGTTGCCTGCTGCAGCGAAAGAATTTTAATTTGTTGTCTTGCTGTTGCTGTTGCTGCAACTGGCGCTGCGTTGCGCAGTGCTTTGCCGGAGATTGCCGCATTGCTGGCAGTTTTTCGCATTTTTAAGTAGTCGCCAATATGAGCGCGACAAAATATGCATGTAAATATCTGAAAGGCAGCAAATACTTGCATAAATAATAAATTTATAAAATATTTGCTCTTGAACGATGTTGCAACATGGGCGGCGGCGTTTTCGGCCAACCCGATTGGGTGGCCTCTTTCCCGCTCGATGTGTCGCACTGAAGTGAATTCCGCGTAATTGTAAATGTATGTGTTGCATGCCACAATCTTGCTGTGGTAGCGTAGCGGTAAATTGCATTCGTTTTGTGTCGATAGCAACAGCATTGGGTTCTGCAGCAACACACTTGTGACGTAGCAAATAAGAGTACTATGGCAATCACGGAGAAATTTGTCGTCTAACTGCATGGCGATTCGAGGAATATGCAACAACATATGCGTAGTGTTGGTGTTGCCACCAAATTTTATTGCTTATACCATTGTTATTGCCTCGCTTGTACTCTGCTCTGTAATACAACAACATTTCGCCATTGCAACTTGCGTGCCGTGCGTAGCAGTTGTTGTTGCTGTTGCTGTTGCTGTTGCAATCGCAGTGGCAATTGCTTCCCTTGCGTACATACATTTGCACTTATGTTTGTTGCGATGATTTGTTCGCCTTAGAAAGTCGCGCATTACCATTTTTGGTAGCGACTAACTGTTGCTACTGTTGTTCGCTGTTTGTTGTTAAATGTTGTCGCTACTGTTTGTTGCGTGTAGCTGCTTTTGTTGTTGTGTTTTATGTGTTGTAAAGCACCACCCATTGCCCCGTTAGAGACATAAATTTTCTAGCAAATGATGTGACAACTTATGTGCGAAGGTGGGTGTATGCTTAAGGGTCTCGTGCTTGACTAATGTAGCGCTAAGAAGGTTGGGAGCAGCGAAAGAAGCAGAGCGAAAGCGAGTGTTACGGCCGAAAGCATAAAAAATGAAGTTGAAATGAGTGAAATAAATTTCACGGTCGGCTGTGTTGGAAAGTTAAAACCCAATTTGAAGCATTTGACGAAAGGAAGAAAAGAAAAAGAAAATGGAGTTCTTCAAGGCAATGTACCATACCACAAGCCTATTAAAATGATACCAATGAATTGGGTTTCGAATCGTTTCCCCATCCACTGCAACCCGCGGAGCTGGACCTCGACGTCATTTTCCTCCTCTCAGACCTCATAGGATAATCCCCGATATTGAAGACTATTTTGTCGGAGAAGGCAGCTCGTGCTACAAAGGATCGTTTTAATAGGTATAACCTCTTAGTTGTCAACTATACTGAAAAATAAAATAGAATTTCAACCTACTTGGCATAACTAAAAGTTTTCAGCTCCGATTTTCGATCATGACAAATCTGGTATTCTGTTGGAGAAGCTCCCAATTTAGAAAAATCTTAGCTAATTCGAAAATTATGTAAAAACCTACAACTATTTTAGTTCCTTTATAAGTACCTTACCATTATTTTATAGAAATCGGATGTTAAATTTGCTGCCGATATCACATACATTCCCATACAACATCATCTCGAATGTCACATTTCCCGAATTGGTTCCCTTTATTTATAAAAATACCGTAGACGAGTTTTTCTTGTCTTCAAAAATATTATAATGCTCACATATATAGTACATATAGTAACATCAATCCTAACCGCCTTCATTCTTTGTCCCCAGTAAAAAAATATGTTCACCCTAACATCGCTAACACCATCATGAACGCGTTACACCGTGCGACAACTGTGAAATATGCCGCTAGGCGTTTGCGTTTCTCATAATGCACGCATCGTTGATAGCACCGCAACAGCAAAATTAGCAAAAACAAAAATGTCAGCAACTACAGCGCAGCCGAGGTGAAAATAGAACGGGCGCGCGCTGTAGCTAACGATGCGGCAGCGCCGCGTGGTGGCAATGTTGTGCGGCCTGATGCGTCGTTGATTTGCATTGTTGCATTGTTGCAGCACATTGTTGTTGCTGTAGTGAGGCATATGTTCGCAATGCACCTTTGTTGTTTGTTGCTGTTCTAAATGTGGCTTACACCGAAAGGCCCTTTCTTCCGCACACACACACTCGCGCAGCATATGTGGCATGTCGTAGGCAACTAAAGCGGCGATGAAATTGACGCGCACACACACCCACACAAGTGAGGAAAGTGGCATTTGCAATGCTGCCGCCACCGCTGTTGGTTTCGTTTTTGTGAAGATTGTGAAATCGGGATTTGTTTATGTTGTCAGCTCCTCCGCAAGTTTCGTTTGTGGCCAACACAGTGTTGCCGTGTGGCAGTCAACATGTCGTCAGGGGGCGCTGCATGCTAGTGCGGCTAGAAATTCTGTAGTTTAGATTGCGAAATTTTGGGCGGCTGAGACAATTGCTTGTTAATGTTTAATGTTTGTTGCTGTTGTTGCAACATTTTATGTTTGCACCTTTTCGGCTGCAGCAATTATGTCAAGCTTGTTGTTGTTGCCGTACTGCGTGCATATTTTAGCGCAGCCACAACGGTTGTTTTTCGCAAGATCTTTGCTTCTGTTGCTGCCCACGCTAACAACTGAAATGAAATAAAATGCTGGGAGGCGTACATTATTGTTGTGCTGTTGTTGCTACATTCGAAATGAAATCAAAAAGCGAAATTCACGGTAAAATCCACCAATTTGCTACCTGAAAATTTTACTGTATTTTCGCTTTGCCACTGCAGCTACTTGTTGTCGCTACTGAATGTTGCACGCATTTTCCGTGCGCTGCATAACAGCAACAACAGTTCCACTGCTGATATGTTGATCTCTGAGCCATCACAGCAAGCCCGGCATTCGTTTGGCTGCCCACACTGTTGTTGCTTGTGGCTGCTGTGGTGCGCTGTTGTCTTCACTTGCAACCACTCGCCGTTGACTATTTGTGCCTGACAGATGGAATCTCTCTGCGCACAGCATTGTTGCCTAGTTTCCCTCATACGGCGCTGCTTTGCAATTGTAATTCATAAATTTACAATCGCTACAATTTCGAAAAATTCTACACGTCGCTGCATATCTATATTGTTATTGTTATATTTTAGAGGCGCAACTCTTTCACTGGAATTGCTGTCGACACACCACTGGCTTTCCTCTCATATCGTATACTCTCATACATACATCTGTTGCAAGGAGGCTGCCTTGTTCGTTGTTCATGTCCACTGCCGTCTATGTCGCTGCCATGTTGTTGTTGTTGTTGTTGTTGTCGATGTGTTGCATTTATGCAATTGCTATGCGTTAAATAATTGCATTTTGATTGGCGGTACAAACTAAGTGATTGCTTCGCGTGTTTCATCTAGTTCGGTTCGACCCACTGACTTTCAGATGTTTGGGTCAAACTGGGAAAGATAAGGCTGCGTGAGTAAGTTCTGATTTCTTTGAAATATTTTCTTTACTTCATATTTACTTCCAGAATATCAACAACAATTTATGTATACTAGCGTCCGCTTCCGTCCAACTTTTTGTCGCTTGTTCTCTCTCCTCGCTCTCTCTTTTTTGAGTTGCTTTAAGTCCACTGCGCACAAATGAATTTACATTTTTTTTTATTATATTTCTATTATATTATATTGAATTTTTTTTTTAAATCTAAATTTTTTTAAATTTTAATAAAAAGCAATTTGGCAAAAAAAAGGTCTCACGAATTTTATTGTAAAAAAAAAAATTAGTAAAATGTAACTGAAGTGAGTAGCAGGTAATTACATTGTCGTGCTGCAAGAGCTTGTCAAAATTTAGTAGGTTTTAATCAGTTCGTCAGCTTTCGTCAGCTCTCGTCAGCTTGGTTTCTTTATACTAGGAACCAAATAAATATCTTAAGGGCTAAAAATTTGTAATGTGTGGGCGTTTTATCATATCTATAATAAAACTTTTATTTATAAAAAGCTGAATGTGTAAATAATGTGTGAGAGTAATTAAATAAAAAGTGGTAATTTCCCGTCATTCGAATATTTTTTTTAAATAAATTGTAATTACGTATGATCGCATTAACATCTCGATGAGGCTTATGCATATATAAAATGCTATTTGAGGTATTGTGGAATATACTGCTCAGTTTAATAATTTTTATTTCATACTAGCTCCCTTCAGCGCACCTAATTTTTAGCTGTTACAAATCTTCACACACTTCTTTATTAATTTTTTATCACTAATTTGCTTTTGAATTTTTTTTAAATATATTTTTTCTACTCTTCCTCCTGTTTCGCTTGCTCCACTTTCGTAATCAGCAACATATTCTCGTTCATTATTCATCGAATAAAATTGATTTAAGCGGCTACCGGACCATCACACAACTCCGTGCAAAATTAATTGCATCATAATGGCGGTGGTGTGGCATGTTGAAAGCACAATAACAGCAAATGTCAAAAACGATAACAAATTTAAACTGAAATGAATACGATAACGGTAAACAAACAGGCGTGCAAAATATGCAAAGTGATAAAAATAAAGCCACGCGCGGCGCCAGCAACAAATTATCGCCAGCAATTAAAGGCAATAAACATAATTCAATTTTTTTTTAAATAGTATATGAAATAAAATATAAAATACATTTGTATGTGTGCATGTGTGTGTATGCATATTTATATTTATTTATATTTTCATTATGTATAGCATAAACAATTAAATACTACAACAAGTTAATGCAAAAGTACATAATACAACAACAATAACAACAACTGGAGGCAATTAAAGCAGGGAGTTGAATATATTGCCCTCGAGCATTGGGCATGTATGTTGCAGTAGCCGCTCAACGTGTTTGCGGTACTTTTGTGCGCGATAACGGCAACAAATAAAGTGCACACACACATACACATGTAAATGCATAAATTAAAAATTTCACATTATAAAGTGATAACGAAAACAATAAAATTGCAACAAATGCGATTGTTTTGCGCCATATGTGTGTTCAAGGTTGCAAAAGTATACATACCTATATGTATGTATATATATTTAATATATAATAATATAGTAGCCAGAGTTGTTTTGCATGTGCATATATCCTGCGCTGAAACACGAAACTGGCACCAAAAATACTAGTTTGTAACTAGTACGTCCTGACTTAAATACAACTAGTCGGAAACGGATAAGTCAGCTCGTTTCTTGTTAAATTTTCTTAAAAACTAAATAAAATAACTAGTAAAAATAAAAAATAAATCGTTCAATCTAAACTCTGATGTTTGAAACAAAATAGAAACTCTTGTGAGTATAAATTGGAACTAGTTTATAACCAGTTGATTTCTCTGCAGGGTATATATATATATATGTGTATGTGTATGCGTGCGTGTGGGCGTTCGCGCTTAACCATAGCGCAATTGCATTGCTAACCACAAATGGCGGCGTGGCGGCAATTACCGTTAGCTGCCATTGAAAATGAATGAATGGATGCGGTTTGGTCGTTTGAAATGTTTTCCAACTTAATATGCGCTTTATCAAAGGCAAATGCACGAGATTTATTTGCAGCACTTTTGTTTTATTTCAATGGTGTTAATTTCGTTAAGTAGGGTATACCATTAAAAGTCAGGTCATGTACAACAATTATGCATTGGATTTTTGAATGGATGTTGAGATAAACCACTTTATTTGGAATTGGATGTCCGTGAACCTCATCAACCAGGGCATATGTTAGGCTACGTTGATTTGACGTGCATTGAACACGAGCAAGAAATGTTTGATTAAATCACTCGATATTATACAAAAAAGTAGTGCCTTTCCAACGGCAAAAATCCACGACTCATGCGTACTTCACTTAGAAGTTGTGGGCCTCTCTATTTAACGGTTAGCCCCGGTGCACACACCTCAAAGAATAGGAGAAATTAATTCGAATATGTAACAAAGGTGTAAACGCCTATAAAATATACACATATATAATATGTATGTATCAGGTTACCCATTTTCTATTATATAGTTATACTGACAACACTATAGAACTCGCATATCAGTGTTGCCCTTGACAATAAATATGCCACAATTGTTGCACGCGCTGCCAAAAAGTTGCAATTAAATATATTTTGGCGCCAAACAAAACAACAATCAAAGCATTTTATACTTTTAGGAATAAAGGCAGGCAGGTTCAATGTAGTCGCCAACAATACTACAAATGGATTTTTGTGTTGGAAGTAACTTTGCAGCATTGCTGCGAGTCCATATTGGTTGATGTTGCCACAATTGCAATATTAAGTTGTATTTATGCATGTGTGTGTTGTCTGTGAATATTTTTTCTTTTTAATTCGCTGCGTTTGTTTCCATTTGCGGCCGCAAAACACATTAAAAACAAAATAAATTCGTGTTTTCAATTTCACGCTTGAAAAAGTTTACTAATGAGATTTGCATATGATTTACAAAAGTATAGAAACTATTCGCTGCGAAATATATTTGATAAAGTTACAATAAAAAAACACATGACGACAAATAGTTTACCATAAAGTTGACCACAATAGTTTAATTGTACTAGTATTATCGTGGCGGTGGGTTCTCGGGCGTGGAACTAGCCCCAAGCTTCATCGTGTTCGTCAAATTTGGTCCCCGGCGACTATTTTCTCTTTTGCAAACTCAGAAAGTGGCTCACTGGGAAAAGATTTCACTCAAATGTGGTGGTTAAGATGGGAAGAAGGGCCTCGAAGCGTCACACTATCGAAGCGATATCGAAATGTTGGAGTACCGTCACAATACAATGCGCATTACTCTAGTCGGAGATTATGTCAAAGGCCAAAGCCATATTTTCATTCAAAAAATATTCCTTCATGGCTAGGCCAGGGACAAGGTCTTCTCTGCTCACGCATTTTTTGTATATTTTCAGCCATTCAACATAACCTAACTTTCATTATAAACCTAACCTAAAAACCATTTTTGTAAACAAATGAATCATTTTTTGGAAATATATGGGCAAGGTTTGACAAAGCATGAATCAGAGTTTGGATAATATGAGCTCTTTAAAGTGTTGGAAAGTTTATGAGCAGTTGTGCTTTTAAACTATTGCATGACTCTGTTGAGAATTACAGTCTCTAGAACATTTTCGAATTTTCGAAATAATTTTTTGTAAAAAATTGTTGTTGTGCATATTAACCAGTTTTATGATCAATGAAGCTTCATGATCACCAGCAATTGATCTGTTACAAAGATGCATATTCAAACTTGTCTAAGCTGTGAGTGAAGCCACAAGGAATTTAATCCCTTCACGAATATCTGCACAGCACTGACCACAGTCGAATGTTGGCCGCTAACTCGCGCGCTTGCCGATAATGTCAACGATTCATTAGCGTTGTGGGTAATTTAGATTTTCCCATCATAATTTGCATGCGATTTTGGCCAAAGGGAAAAGTCATGCCAACTAAAAAAATTACAATAGCAACAAAGCCAAAGCTGAATTGGTTAGTTTTGGCAAATTCGCGGCTGTTGCTTGGCCAAGCAGTCCGCAAGCAGCCGGCGACTGCAATCGGCGATGGCTATCGCGCAGCAGGCAGGCAGGCAGCGCATTTCATCGCCGTAGCGATCACTGCTCGGACTGGAGCAGTTCGACTTGTCGATTTGCATAGCCAGGAAGCAGAAAGGCGTCTGCTAGGCAACCACGAGCACCGCGTTGCGACGGTTCAAATTGAAGTGCGACGAATGCCGGATTTTTTCCTTCTACCTTTTTGTTGCAGTTATTTTAAGCGCGTATTTTTTGCTCGGATGCGCATTTGAATACAAAAGCTGACTGTTTATTTGTTTATTTATTTTTTTTGCTTTGAAAATTTTATTGTGATTTTTATTTGAGTGCAGCCACAAGAGATTCATTGGCGATCAGCGCGATCGATCTTTCAATCAACAGCGACATCAGCTTAGCCAGTGTAGAAAGCGTGCACAAATTGCTGTAGCTGGCAGTTCGGATGCGAGTTGCAAGCCTAGCAGCCACAGTTGGCTTGTTAAAGCCACTCATTGAGCGGTGATCGAGGTTCCATTGAAAATCTGTTTCAGAGTTGATTTGAAGCAGTTGGCCGACTGTTAAAAGCTGCTCTGCTTGTTGTTGCTACCTTTTTACTGTTCGTCCAAAGCGCAGCTTTGTTGCTGGTTTATTTTGTCGCACAGGAGGGCGCATATTTGCATGCCAGACTCGCTGCTTTTCATTTGTCTCGCTGGCTTCATTTGCCTACCAATTCGGCTAGTCCATAGGGACGATCCTGCTGCAGAATGAGACTGAGTCTCTACTAAGGAAAAAAGAATGCACTGACTGAATTTAAATGTTTTGCATGCATCAAAATTCAATCAAAATTAAACAAGCATTGCGACTGCAAAAAAAAAACTGTCAAAAACAAACTCGAATCTTACTTGTTTCGCATTTTTTTATTTTTATTTTAATTTTTTTTATTTTTATTTTTGCAAAGCAGCCAATTGCCAAGACTGTGCAAGATTTGCTTAAAAATTGAAATATACAGCTTCGTTCGATTTGTACTGAAATGTAGAAAAAAAAAAAGACAAAATAACATGGCGATCGCTGCATTTTGATAAATTCCTTGGCGAATAAACAATTCCACGGCCTCTGTGAGATCCATTTGCTTCTGCCACTATGCACACTAAATCAAGATGATGATTTGTCGACTTCAATTTGGTATTTTACATGCCTCTCTCTGCAGTTTGTGCCACAAACGAAGCAGCATACCAGTCGCTTTGTCCATTTACTTCAGCCATTGCACGCTTGCTACTAGCTGCGCTCATCAACAAAGCGCTTCGCGAAATAGTTGAGCGGGTGCGATCAGCATGTCCGCTAAATCGATTACGTTTGGCAAATTAACGTGGCATTTACCAGTGTCTTTAATGACGATTATCTGCTTTAATAGGAAATATTTTTAATACTAAATACTGCTAATGGTGATCGAAGTTATATTTTGTGGCACGATTTGTGTTTATAAATATGATTATGCAACCCATTTGTATTTAATAATGAAAAATAATTCATTAATTAATTAGCCAACCAAATTAGCCAACAGAGTCTCATAAAGACTCGTGGGATCAGCACTGTTGAGCCAGAAGTCTGCTTAATATTATTGTATTGAAGGGATTCCTTAGTGTTGGAATGTATGTGGGCTAACTTCATTTGACTTAAAACTTAATTGGATCTTGGAAGCTATAGCTCCTCGACGCTTTATATAATCGGAAGATTTATGTCGGACTACCTCTCGCTCATATGAAGAAGAACAGATTTTGTGGTTTCTGTGAGATGGAAGAATGATTATGTCGTTTGTTTCCTCTAGTTGGCCATATACAGAGTCCAATATAGAGCTCAATATGCGTTCATCTTACCAATAAAAGGATTTGCAAATTGGACGGAATCGAAAAATCACCTCTAAAGAGGTCTGCCAGAAATCTGTTTAATATTACTGTGTGGGTGCAGTCACATCGGAACTTCTCACTATAACAATATTATCCAACTCTTCAGTGACTCTGTATAAAGCTTACCTATTGAAGCTCAGCTCCTTACTTGCAAGTCAGGCGAAGAAAATTCGATTATTTCGCAAGCTTTGCAACACCTTGAGTAACAACTAGTAATCAGAGCCAGTTGATAGCAACAAAAACTACTCTTACGAAATTTCAAGCTGGATTATGCCTTGAACTCTTGAGTTTCTTTGCTTGAGGCACCCAACTTCATATAAGTCTCTGGCTTTTTCCGGCTTTACATCTTCAAAGCAGTGCTGTATTTATCAGAGCGTGATAGAATATCTTCTCTTCTTCAGCTCTACACTTTTTTAATTCAATGTGTTTAAGGTAAGTGTCTACAAAGAAACGTCCGTTGGGTGATTTTGCAGGCTATAGTGAAAGTTTTGAACTCCAGTTGTGCAAAATACTTAATTTTTGGATATATTGTAAGCTTATGAGTAATTCTGGCACAAAAATAATAATTCTTACTGTCTTTCGATCAGATGGTAGTGGAATTCCCATTCGGTTTATACAAAATTTTAACTACTTCAGTAAAATAAAATTGAATAATGTGGGCTGGACTGAGTGCTGTTTGTACCCGTTAAATGTTATAAACATTAAGAAAGTACTTCTTGGCTGCCCCACGTTAAATTATATATTAATAGAAGTACATTTTCGCCACCATAACTTAATTTGAACATACTTACGACATATTTTAATATGCAACGGAGTTTTCAAACTTAAGAATGCTGTAAAATTTTTTGCACAAATCTTCCGGTACAGCCGTTAGCATGTTTCCATTCTTCATGCTTGGCGTCACATGCCCGACGACGGCGGCAATTTTGGCGACACTAAGGTCAGTAGGTGTCACGGTAATAAGTGTGCATCATAACTGCGAAAACAACACGCCGGCGCATAATGCCAAAGGGATTGTCTAACTGAGCTGGATAAGATAAAGAAAAAAGAGTAGAAAACTGGAGCGATGACTAGCGCGCAAAATACAAATCTGAAGCATTTGGCTGAGACTACGGATACAGTCAGCTGAGTCAGCGATTTTTATGAGTCGCGCACGTACGCGGTCCAACACAGGAGCCAAGCCAACCACCCACATGCCACAGCTAACCGCATTTGGTTGGGAAGAGCAAGAAACGAGAGGAGAGTAGCCTTGGTTGTTGCCAAAAAATAGGAAGCATTTAAATATTTGTTGATATGCAAATGTGATGTACACATTACGTGATCGCGCCACATTTAACGACTGCTCGCTGCAGCTTGTGCTGCACATATGTATGTGTGTAAATTGTCGGTGGCATAAATGGAGAACATGTAACATGTGCTTGGAAAAATTTGAATACTCGGGAGCGAGAAGGAAAAAATTCGGGGAGCAGTCAGCAGTTGCGAAGGCAATCGCAAGTAAATTGGTCGAAAAAGGTAAGTGAGTTGCGCGCGCTCGAGTTAGCTGAGACGATTGACGTTGACTTCGCTGGAGTCGATCATCAGCACGACAGTCGCGCAATTGAAGCCCATTAAAGTGGTGGCTTAAGTAAGACAGCAAATGGACGGACGCGCGGATGAACTGCTGTGGCGTTAGGCGCGATTGAGCAACTCAGCCAACATTCCAGCAGCGCCCTGGTTAATTGTTGCTGCCTAGCGCGATTTTTGCATTTTCCTCTCTTTGCCACATTTCAGTACTCGTGTGGGTATTAAAATTAATTTAAGCAAAACTGTGCAACAAATGTAATCCCTTGACTAATGACTAATGACGGGGAAAAATAGGAAAATCCCACAAAATGGCAATTAACTGTTTGGACGCGCATGCGGCATTAGCAATTTATTTAGTGCCACATTGCTGCATTTAAATACTTATTTCCTTGGGCACTTGCTTGCCATGCCGGCGAAAACTAACTGCACAGCGCCGCCGAAGAAGAAGCAGACAAATGTTGTAGGAAACAGACCTTTTTCCGAAGCAAATGAGCGGAGTGTGTGGAAATGCGCTGCGAGTCAAAACGTATGCGAGTCAAAAAAAATCTTTTTTTACTTGAACTATGACCTCTCGAAGGCAGCAGCCGCAATAAAGGCAACAGCTCGCGTGCAGGAAGCGGTCGTTCGGTTGAGCGCCCAAGCGCGCGTTGTCGTTTGCCCAGCAAAAGTTTGCGCGCCGCTGCACTGATTTTCAGCATTTTCCGCAGCAACTCTTCAACTCCTTCATGCTTCATTTACTTATTTAAGCGAATTTGTACTAATGTTCCAAAAGGTCTGCTGCATTTCTGAATCGCTCTTGTTTTGCGCATTTACTGTTGGTCTTGTCGCTGTTGCTATTGCTGTTGCTAGTTGCTGTTGCTGTTGCTATTCTTCAGCTTTTTCTTTTTACTCCAGCAATTCGTGTTCTCGTGCATCCGTTGTCCAGGTTACCCACTTCGTTGTACTTGCCGTACTTGGTGGAAATCAAACTTATTTGCTTGTAAATTCGTACCTACCTGCGCGACTTGGTCCGCTTTCGGTAGTTGTTACTCGTGGTAGTTTAGTCATTCGGCCGCCGTTGCATGTCGTGATGATGGCAAATTGTAAATAGTTTAAATGCGCTTAAATGCACTTTAAATGGCTTTTCAAATGCTACTCAGTTATCATACAAAACTAAATGACATTAAATTAGGCAACGTAAGTATATAGCGAGAGTATATTCGATGCATTAAAGGGTCTATAGTCGGAAGGTTAGCTATGCATATATTTGTGGGTGACACGCTTGTAAAAGCTTTGCAACTAATAGACGATGCTACACTGTAAGGGAACGCTATATAATATACTTGGACTTGGACCGTTCATTTCCGCTGGTTGATTATGTACAGTCAAGCATGTATATATATGTATATGTATGTATATGAGTTAATTTTCTCAATAAAATGATTTACAAATTTGACGGGAGCGTAGAATCACGTCTAAAGATTACTTCAATCAAAGTTTGAGCATAGTATTGCAAAAAGGAATACACTAAAAGCTAGCTCAGTTTCTTCAATACTTGGGCGAGCATGAAAATAATTTTTACCCAAGTAATTCATTACGGATATTTCTTCGTTAAGACCATTACCGAAGTATTGAAATTGATCTCCAGTGTAGGAGGCCGTCGAAACCTTGTATTCTTCACTTTTTCGGTCTTTTATCGTAACAAAGAGTAATCAAGAGCAATATTGAGAGTCTGTCAAGGAGTTACTGTACAAGAAAGAAAAAATTAAGAGTTTAGGTGTTATGATAGAGAATATAAGGTCGAAAGGTTACTGAGTTCCGGTGCGTCGGCCAAATTTGTTACAGAGTACATTTCTGCAGCAATCCTGCTTTATTTTTTAGACAAAACGACCTCTGACAACATGATATTACAAATTTCGGTTTTTAAAGCCTATGTTTGGTCAAACATTAATAATCAATGAAGGTTGTACAAGCCTCTAAAAAACAATTCAAATATTTGGTTTCCCAAAAACTCTTGATTGGGTTGTTTACTCTACCGCCAGGGGAGAGTCAGTGCTAGAATCTCGTTCTCTGCTCTCAACAAAATTATAATTATTCTGGGTTCTGTGGAGTCAATTAGTCAATCTCTTCCTTAAGAGAACAAAAGTTGATATGCAAATAAGTTACCTAATATCTGCAGAGCACTTCTACGTGTAGTCTCCAAAAAGTTTAAAAATAGCGCCAGAAAACTTTTATCTCAAAGGCTTGGATCCAAGCTTGATTCAGTGCTCAAAAGTTTACCGCCAATGCTTTGTAAGAAATCTCCATTAGGGCTTCTGAAGCTCTTGAACTGTCTACTTATTTTAAGGGGGTGTTTTCTTCGGGCTTTGAAGTTCAACCCGGCCCCTCATCCAACTGGTTTTATTAACTCTTTAAAGATATTATGAATCGTATTTTCTTCCAGTGCATCGCTAAACTTTCCATGCAAATATTGCCGAAAATTGACCGCAAATCTGTGTGTTTTCATCTCTCTAGCGCAATAAGTACTCATACTATGCCGCGAATCGGGGCCAAACATAAGCCATATTAAAACCATTTAAAAGCATTAATATTGATTTTTTGTGGCTACCAGGCAGTCAAATCAATACAAGAAGAAATGTTTCGAACGAAATAAAAAAATGCAGTGAAATGCAAAAGTGGCATGCGATTTGAGAAGCGTGGTGTAACAATGGCGGCTAAAGTTCATGATCGGCAAATATGTTTTCGCCTTTGTAAGCGATCAAAATTTCTAGAAAGCATTATTAGTTGGTGGCATGCGGCACATTTCCTGGTGAAATTTTCCATATGCTTTAAATAAAAAAAAAACCTGAGAAAACACGTGGCGACACAAAATTTTTAGCTGCGCTGTGTTTATATTATTTTTTCAACTGTTGCAAATGTTATTGCCGACAAATTATTATTATTGTGGGCCAACACGACGCTGAACGTGAAAGCGACCTCTGCTTTTTACATTAAACTGCACTAATCTGTGTGAGAAAAGCGACAAGGATTATGCAGCGGGAAGCGCGAGTTGACTTGAAAGCGGCGACGGGCCACACAATGAGTTTGCATGCGAAAAAAATGCATTTATTTGTTCGTTGATTAAGTAAATGCGCCAATTTGTTACAAATTTTTGCTTGTTTTTTTTTTTCTATAACATTTCTAAGGGCCGCCATTTTTTCGCTTTAACCGCATTTTGTTTAAAGCCAAATCGACTTAATTTACTCGTAAACATGACTTAAATGAGTGCACTCAGAGGCCCTTTCGCCTGCCCCCAGCCGCTCCCAACTGTGTGTGGTGTTCGCAATTTCCAGGCGCAGACTGATCTTTAAAGCGTTCGATTTGATTAGTGACACCAGAAGCGCCCTCCAGCGCCGTTCGGCATATTAGCGACGCGATTTTCCTCAGCCTTTTCAGTCAGAACACTGCTATTTCGCTAATAAAAGCAACGGATCACCGCCATTAACGGCGGCGTTGGCGGCAGCGGCAGTCGCAAATGCTTAGAATGCGAGCAAATAATTTAGATCACGAATTTGTTGTCGTATGCAAATTAATCAAATCTCGAAAACTCGTTGCTTGCACTTCTTCAACTGCAAGCCGAAGCGGCTGGCAACAGCTTAAGCTGCGTCTTACAATGGCCACTGCTTTTGCGAAGAGTCACAAGCGGATCACTCGCTTTTGTGGCTCTGTTGATTGCTCATTTTTGCCTCGAAACTTCACTCCTGTCAGCCAAATGTTGCAAGTACGAGCGGTTAACTCGTGGTTTGAGTATACTTGTGTGTCGACACACTTGTGTGTGCCTCGCGCGGTTACGTGGCCTTTGTTGTCAGCTTGTTATGTTGACAATTCAAATACGAAAGTACGTGCAACTCTGGCAATTGTTGTCACTATTTAAATTGCAATAAATTGCATTTAAATACAACTGCAAGTTGTTTTCTTCATTTTCTGCGACTTACCGATCTGTGTCGGCAGTAGAACGTGCCGTCAGTCGATTGATTTATTCTATCATTGCCATGGGTTTGAAATTAGTTATTTTCTGCAGTTCGCTGCTGAAGGGTGAACCAATCGGCGATGAGGGTTTCTCATTGCTAGCTTTGTAATTAGACTGGTTAAATATGTTCTCAGTCTAACTTAGGATCGACTATTATATGCAGTCTTATGTGGCGCCCATATCTGTGATAGGTTCTTGACAAAGCTCTGTTTTGTATTTTCGCTTGACTTATGAAGTTCACGGCGGTTGCTGCCTGATGTCGAAGTGCACACGAATAATCTGAAGTCGCTTGTATTCGAGAAAATGGTACCTGAAAACATGACCCGGAGGGCGTTTGTTAAAAGTTCGCGTTATGGCCTCAATTTGAACAATTTGGACCGTATGTTCGCAATCGCCGAATTTTTTAAAAGACGGTAAAACATGATTCGGGCATTTAAGTGATCTTTTTTTAGGCATAAAATTGGATCAGTCGATGTAAGTATCAGGGGATGTGAGTACGAGAACTTCTTCAAAATTAGCGCGTAAGCTTCAGCATAAGATAAATTCTCGAAACAATTAAACACCAGAAACGAAGAGAGAGAGATCTAGAGAGACCGTGGTAGAGAGAGTGAGGTAGACTGAGAGATAGAGTAAACGAATGACCATTTGTCTCGGTAGTTGTTGGTTTACCGCTAACGATTTAGAAGTTGTGTGTGTCTGGCGTTGCATTTATAAGACAACTGATTAAGTCCCCGAACGCCACATTTCTTCGAATTGAAGTTGTGAGCCCAGTGTAATGGCCGTATAAGACATATTCTGTATAAATATCTGCTCTTCGACTAACAAAACCATATGTTTATACACATATATAAACAAATATTAACAGAAGTACTTCACAAATAACGTCAAAGCAATGCTCAGGCATGATCGAACTCAATTAATTGCCGCTGATACGGCGTCGCTCTCGACAGATAGCATTTAAACTGGTCTAACAGCGGGAGAAAATGTTTGTAGCTCTGCTGCTGTTCGGTGATGGAGCGCGTGTCAGCCTCTAAAAGATGTAAAATGATAGAGAAAATGCTTCAAATTAAGGAAATTAATGAAAAAATGTTAAAAATGCTAAAAAATTGTTGTTTTCACATAACTTTTAATTGGAAAAATAATTCAAAGCTTAAACTGGCGCAAACAGGGTGGTCTACCATAAGCGCGCCACAATTCTTTGTTTTTGTTGTTGCATAGAGGAAACTAAAAATTAACAAAACGTAGCATTTAAACAATTCAGTTTGCCGAGCTTATCTAAGATCGCGCTTTGTTTCGGTTTCACTTTAACCGACATGATGGAGCGTTTAGGCAGCGCGACAGCGTTTACCGAACGGAGCAAATCAGACTAAATGCATTTATTTAACAGCGGCGACATTTGCCTTTGCGGCAGCGGCTGCTGTGTTGCATTGGAATGACATGAAGACATGCCAACCGTTGAGGAGGTTGCATGCCACATACCACATGCCGCATGCCGCATGCCTTATGCATTGCTCTCATGTGCTTTGCGCATATATTCTACTATTCGGTTTTTAACTTGCTGCTGTTGTTGCATATTTCTCTATTTTTCTACCTAATTGGTGGTTGTAGGAAAATTTACGAAATCTTCCACTTGATCTCGATTTGCCGGAAAAATAAAATAACATATTTCATATAAATTTTTTGTAAAGTTTTTTCGCTCATTTTGTGGCTGTACGCCTGCGCTTTCTCAGTATGCACTCGCCACAAATCAATGCGTTGCTGCCGAGCTGCTTGAATTGAAGCGCTGATGACTTGTCATTGGACATTTGATGGCAACAGCGGTACAAACGAGCCGAGACAGTGGCATGAATGCATGTGTGTATGTGTGTAACATATGCATAAATGGATGTTGGCTGCCTTTCACGACTCCACAATCTGTCACCGATGCACCGAATCTTGCGGCTGTCACAGCGCTTACCATGCTGTTTCTGTTATTGTTGTTGTTCGGCGGCAAATGTAAAAACGAATTAGAAGAAATCAAACTGCCACTGAATGAGTAAATCATTTCATTTTCAACGACAGCTCATGTTGTAATTAACGATCGCTGCGCCGTCACGTTGATAAATCAAGCAACCAATGATCGTCTCGATCGGCGCAGTGCAGCGCAGTTACTTGTTGTCATTAATATTGTACAGTGCACCGTTTATCCGGTTCCCTTACATCACCATTTCCCTTTCCCCATCACATGCCCTTACAAGTCTTTCTACAGTCTAATACTTTACTCCAAATTACCCGATTCATACACACAGCACCCAATCCGACCCCCAACTGTCTCGCCCGCTTGCTTGCATTATTAGTTATTGTTGTACACCATTTACTATTCTGTCTTTTATTGTTTGTTCTGTTTATCAGTTACATTTCTTTAGTTTGCGCTAACTTCTTGACTTCTACACGCTTGTTCATCATTTTGTTCTGAGTTTCGTTCCTTCTAATTGGTTCCAATAGTTTTCGCACACACTGTGAATGACATGAGAGTGTGTGTGTTCGGGTGGAAATTGTTATGCGTCGTTAGCAAGTAAGTCGGCTTTGTTATGTCGTAATTGCATTACATTTGACATTTTTCGAGTGCTCGGGCAACGCGCGTTTATTTGAGAACATTTCAATTAGTCGACGATCGGTGTTTATTGATCAGCCGCCACTTGATTTCAGTTACCCATGAGTTTCGCAATGCGTCTAATTAGTCGCTGGTTCCACGCTTTCGCAATGAGATTTTCTTGAACGAAATGCGAGGCTATTGATTGCATGACTTACAGACCTGGGTTGGCATAGGTTCATCGGTTGTAGATCAATTTAGATTAGAAAACGTGAAGGTCTGTGATTTGAAAGTATGAAAATATGTTAAGCCGAAGAATTGTTTCATCCAAGACCCAAATATGTAGTTAGTTGCTTATATAAAGCTTGGTGGTCAGAGTTTGTTGGGCTAATCGAGGAGAATTTGAAAATAGTAAGTTCTAACAATACACTAAGAGCATAAAGTAGAGGCGTTGTAGTTCGGGACTACTTTGTATCCAGTCAAAGAACAAAAGATAGAAAACATATATCCTAATAATCTTGAGAGGGCACTTTCGAGAAGGTTTACCGGATAAGATTCTCTTCATTTCAAACTGCAATTTTGTAGTGATTTGACCATTTGCTATATCGTAGTAAGGTGTCTAGCTGGTTTTACAGGAATGACAATATGAAACGTTTCTAAATTTTGTGTTCTCTTTAACTAAACATTAAAGTTTCAACTCCATACTAGATTTTTCAGGTCTTTTCATATTCAGCAGTTATTTAGCTTAGTAGAAAAAAGCTGAGCGACAGCTTGGTATGAAGTTGTACTATTTTAGTGCAATACTTTGGCATTCAGCGCTTTATAAGCTATCATTCCCTTAAGCTGAATAAGTGCTGAATACCAGCATGCCTGAAAAGCTTGCTATGGATTTGCGGTCTTAGTCAGAAGTGATGATATAATGGTGAACTGCCGGCATGTAAGGTTTTGAAGTCCGCATTAGAGGTATTCCTTATAAGAAATGCTCAATAGCAGAATGCAAAACTTGCTTTAAAATCGTCCCATTATTCTGTTCTACAATTCTAAATTTTGTGTAAACACATTTTCATTTTATTTATGTGTAATTGCTTTAAAATTTTCTGCATTATTTCCAACCAGCATTTCTTTGGCTTTCTTCAGCTTATTTCTCTTTGAAAAGCTCTTCTTACTAACTACTTTAATATTTACTTGGAAGCTTTCTAACATAAAATGTAATTAAGAAGATTTTAAATCATTCTACAAACACTTAAACGCATACACTCATACACTACAGCATGGGAAAAGACAAAACTTTCCTTCTCGTAAATCCAAATATTTGCTGACGCTCTACAGATTTGTCTCCGGCAAGCGTCCACACAGCCACGTGGCCAAAGATATTTCAGTGGCACTCAATTTTATATGAAATCCAGCTATTGTTTTAGTAGGAGTGTAAATTTGCAAACACAGACACAGGCAATGCTGAGTATTACTAGAAACTAGTGGCTGGACTAAAACTTTAAATTTAGTGCGCTCTTACCCGCTTTGATGCCAACGGCTGCTAAGCCCGGTTAGGAAAAGTGGCCAAGAAAATGAAATGGACTAAAGCGGTGAAGACACACACGCATGTTGGTCATGTGTGTATGTATGTGCAGGCAAATGTCATATGCAAGCATATTTATGTACTCTGTGGCTCGCTTATCGTAGGCCTTAGCCAAAATTCTATGTTAGTGTTAGCAGTACATGCTGACAGGGCGCCAAAGCAAAGCAGCGTGCGGCGTGTGCAGTGAAAGCGGGCGTAGTTTAAAAGCGAGTGAAAAAGCGAAAGACAAACAACTGCCTTGTGGGCTGGGTTGCGGTGCGAAATGTGCAGCTGAATAGAACTTTCGGTCATAAAGTATGTGCCTGTACACAAATTTTAACTAACTTCAAATTAAAGCCGAGCGCATGGACTCAACTAAGCCTTTTGGCTGCATTTCTGCAATTCTCTTTTGAATGTAGACTCTAGCACATATGCAGACGAATATATTTTGTCACTTAGTATTTGAATTTGCATAGAATTCTTTGCTGTCTTTCGCTCCAATTGGTTACGCATTTTCACATGACCACTTCGAGAAGCCTATTAGCTAAGCAAATTTATTTTTCTCACCTACTTTTGGACGACTAACGAATCTCAACTCGCATACTAACTATTTACACAGAATTGTCCTTGTTGTCCCGTGTACTAGTCGCATGAACAAATTGAAAATTTTCTCATAAAATGTATGTGTAAATAAAGTGGGGGGAAAGACAATGTAAATGCCACAAATTTGCGAAAATTGATTACGATGCTGACAACGCACAACAATTTACAATATATACGCATGTATGCAGGTAAGCTGGTAGAAATAGATGCAGTTGGTTTAAGTACACATTTGCAAACATTGCAACGCACCTTGAATGAAAGTAAAACCACATAAAATCAAGCACACCTCGAAATAAATGTCATGAGAAGGCTAAACCAAAAATGCAATTTCCCTTAAAAGCTTGCAAAGCAAAGCTCGTAGTAAGCGGCCAAACCTTGTGACTAATTAGAAAATGCTCCGCTGAGTTCCATATCAGGAAAACTTTTCAAGTCTCTTATACTTGAAGAAAGTATTGAAAAAAATACGACGAACTCATAAGATTGCAAAGCTTAAAGGCTACCTGCGAAGCTCCCTGGCAATAGTCTGGTGTGGAACTCCATTACTGTGGAAAAAATCCTTTTCGAAAATAAAATCCAACCAAATTTTGTGAATAATGGTATGCTAAATTTTAGGGATGATATCAGAATCCCGTCAATAGATCGCTGAGTTGTACGAAGAACTGATATTCAGTAGTATGTAATAGTCACCAGAAGTTCCTGGTCTCTTGGCCAGGGAGCTGGAGTATGAATGGAGCGGTGGTTTCCAAGGAACTGCAAGCTACCCAGATATTGCTGGGAAGGGTGGAACTCAAGTTACCTGGGAATGTCGAGACTTCCAGATTACACCTATGGTTCAAAATGTTTGTAACTCACAGTGTCTTCAGAAACAAACAGACAAACAGACAAAGAAGTCTTCAGATCATGGACTTTAGTTGGAAAGTGTTACCATATCAATTTTAAGGAAGATTTACGAAGACATAACGGTTGAAAAAGAGACCTTTTGCTAGCTGTTAATCTGGGCCTCTCACTTAGCTACTACTATCCTGTCTTATCCTACGCTACTATTCTCGAATCGACCAATTTATATTAACTTCTCGGATAATATTTTAACCAATTGCAACTTTACTGCATTTGCGACTCAAAATTACTACTGTTATCACAACAAAGGTTCAGGAAAAATAAACCTCATTCACTTATTCTTGCGATCAAATTGCAGTTCCGACAGTTTATTGATGCAGTTACCCAGACAAAACCGCCAAACAAACTTACACCTTTGACGATGAACACACACACCCACACAGTTACACTGTAGGATCGTCAGGTGCAGTCCTTGGGCCCTGAGCTCGTTTATGCCTTGCCCACGTTTGGCATTGTCAAAATGTTAGGATTTGAAAATGTCGCAACAACAACAACACAAACATTGTTGCCAAAATATTAGCAACAACATGGTCTTGTACGAGCATGTGCATACAGCACGTGCCACAAACAAACTACAACACACAAGCCAAGAGACAAAAGACTAAAGACTGGCACCGGGTGCAGCCACTGACAATTGCAGCAAGAAGTGGGTCAATTAGCAGCAGCAACAACGGCAGGAGCAGCAACATCAGCAACAGCAATAACTGAAAATGACATTAATATGACAAAATGCACCTGTGCGCACGTGTGTGTGCGTGTGTGTGAGCAACTCCTTTCTCAACTAACAACAGCTGACTGGTAATGTGCCAAGGTTGCCTTTAAATTTGTTGCTTGCAATTTTTTTTTTTGGGTTCTCTGCATTTGGCCATGGCGTTTATGTAACCCGGAGCCGTCTGACTGCGTCAACTGCCGTTATTTCGAATTTTATTCAATTGCTGGCATCATGTTTACCTCCATACATTTATGCATGCGTGCGTTGTTTGTCGGCAGACATTTGCACATTTCGGCCATTTTGTCGCTTGACTATTTGCCAAGTGTGTGAATGAAATTTCGAATTTCAGATGACGCAAACAACTCGAGGTAGGCGCTGCAATTTCACTTTATTAGTCGTAAACTTGCGTAGTGTACGGAGTGAAATGTTGCAGGCACTTGCAATTGTAGGTGGATTGTTGTGGAAGTGACATACACATATACACACATGCATACCTACACATGCATTTGTGCGTACTAGGATTGTGTGCTCGACTATTATTCTCAGCCGCTTATCCAAGTGTGAGCGCTTCCTTCGAAGTGGATCATTGTTATTTACATTATATGCAATAACACATACACAAGTTTTATATATGTATTTAGCGCATATACTTAAATTGCTCCGACTGCCCTCAGTGCATTCACATCTATGCACATATTTCATATCGTTTGCATTCATGAATGCTCAGCATCTTATTCAATCAACTCGTTATTCGTCTCTCTGACTCCCCATTTACCTTTCACCCAATCTTCCTTTTATGCCAGCGTCATTGTTGTTGCATAATAAGTGCATTTCCATAAAGGCTGGCCAGAACTTGCTAAACTTTCACTACTGCGATTCACCTTATTTTCTCTCTTTATGCCCATTACCCTTATTTACTTTGCTGGCAAGTGTTTACGCTTCGTTTTCTATGCTACAAATTTGCTACTTGCAATTTCTGCTTCACTTACCTGCCGCCATTATTATTATTATTCGCTTCGAATATGCTTATGACTTCACATCTCAAACAGAGCCACATAAATGCTTCATTTCTTAGAAGTCTTAGCACATTAAAATTTTGTCTTTACGTATACTTAGAAATATGGGAAGACTGTAGAGTTTTCGCTTAGAGCATGAAATAATTTGATTTATGGCGCTGCCCCTTAAAGGAATGTACCGAAAATTTCAATTATTTAATACCTAAATTACCCGAAGCGCAGCGTTTATAGTTCTTCCGTATGCTTTGAACGTGATCGTTATCACTCGGTCGTTAGTTCGTTTCCAGAGAACAAAGCTCGTTCTACTCATCTCAGCTCATTTCAAGCTTCTGTCTCTATAGTTGAAACATTCTGCAGTTCTATCGTATATTTTCAGGCTTTATGAAGTTTTCTACATTTACTTGCTGGCGTCTGGAAATATGACCTTCATATATTTTTGGACATCTCTACCTATCATGAACTGTCTGATATTGTGCTCGAGTGCTCAAAAAATGAAAGTGGGATGCATATGTTTTCAATTCCATTGAAGGGATTTGAGCCCCTGTGGCTTAGTACATTTACCCGGCTGTACAATAAAATTATTACAAAAATAATTGATTTTGACTCTACGCCTCGAAATTTAAAAAAGTTAAAACTATAACTGCGGATATGGAAGTCGTCCATTACTTTGGTTTATGGAAATTATTTCCACGAACTTGTAGAAATTATTATCTTAATTTTTTAGGAGTGGGTCATATCCTCCTCAACCTTCCTCTAAAGTTTTTTGGAAATTAGTGTCACCTTATCCGAGACTAAAAGCCGTTAAATAACAGACGACTCTCGAAAGATCTCGCCATAAATATCACACATACTATAAATTCAGATAAATCTAGAGAAAATATAATTTAAAAGACCTCAAAAATACATTTCACTATTTTTAACTGGCCTTGGAGTGAGTCTCGGTTAAGGTCAACAACGTCTTCTGGAAGAAGATATCTGGATATGAACAATGCTCGTTGAGTATGATTTCGAGGTTTTCGTTCCGTCAACTTGAGCGGATGTATGGCTAGCAGAGTATCTCAAGCATTCGATCAAAAAGTTGATCGTTGTTAGTTTGTTCATGAAGTAGGTTAAAATTCTTCGACGGGATCACTAAAATATCTTGTACCGGACCAAATGTTTGTCCTAATCACTGATGTCTCGCTCAAAAAGTCAAATCTTTTTATCTTGGATCACCGTGATCGTATCTTTTGCTTGGTGATCGCAGAGACGACGCATCGCAAGTATACCACGAACAATATTATGATCGCCTGTTTATATGGTCTTCAGCTCAACTAACCGTATTCAGTGTGAGTGATAAAATTCCCCAACAACAAACGAAGTGCAAACACCTACTTTTGTTAGCTTTTCAAATTGTGCAATCTTTCTTATACGCTGGCTGTTGCCAACAAGAAAAGGCCGGCTTTTCAATCTAGAGAAACTTACTACATGCAACAAAACCGCGTTGATGAGTCGATGAAATGATTTATTAGAAGTTGTGTACAAACAAATTTACCATGACAAAGTACACCACGAACAACCTGTGCCACATGCACCAGAGGGCAGGTCCGCTGATTGGGGCGCGAGGTGCGACATGCTGCGAAGAGCCGCCGACAAGTTGTAGATAGCGGTGATGAGTAGCTGTTTTGGGTGCCGAAGTTGCGTGCATTATGGACGTGTGCTGAAAAATAGGTGTAGTTGGGCGGCGTGTTGCATGTGGCAAGTAGCACAAGCGAAGTTTAGTGCGTGGCACAAGACGAAGCGCCCACTCGGATTTGCATGACAGAAGACAGCAATTTGTAGCCGCTTTCAATAGGTTGCGAGTGTTGCAAGCAATTGTGGCACATGCAGGCAGTGGTGCGCACCTTCGTTGATTACTGCGCTGCCTGGTTCGTCATGTAATTGAATGTTGAAATGGGATTTCATTAAAGCCTCTTTTCCTGTGCACCACGGAAGGTGCGTCTTCTTCTTTCTCTCTTTAAATAGCTCTGCTCTCTTCAATGCATTGCAAAACCTTTTAAAAGTAAATTTGCATCTGCCTTCCCGTGTTAAGGTACCGCTTTTGTATGTGGCATGCAACACATACATACGCTTAATATTTGTTTACGCATCACAACTCAATACATTCCCAATTGATATCACCTTCATACCCCGCACTCTCCTCCCGGCATACTCTTCTTTTCTCACTATTTGTGCATTTTGCTAAGAAACTCTCGTAAATAATGAGAAATCAATTAAATATGTTTTGCACTTTTTATATGCAACAGTTGCATGCAACTTTAACACTGCCGTTGTTTAATTCTGAAGGGATTTGCTGCCTGGGAAAATGATAAACTTGTGCAGTTACCTGGCAGATTTTTGCCAACTTCCATTAACTAACTCAACCTCTGTGGCAGGCTAGGTTTGTGGCATGCTAGTTGGTGCATAAATATGCAAGTCGAGATGTTGAAATTTATTTTATTTTCCCTATCAGCAACTATTATTCGGCCACGTTTGTTCAGTAATGATTATAAATTATTGTGCAGGGATTTGCATACCCATCATAGCTGTAAATTTGTCATTTTGTTGCACTTGCAAATTGCTGACCTAAAGTTCGTACCACACAATTTGTTATAATAATTCGTAATAGTTTTTGAATACTAATTTTACCATTAAATATTTTAGAGATTAAAAAGTTAATTTTTGGACCATTTAAACTTTTCATGAGTATGCCTCAAACGTTAGGATGCAATATAACACTATTCTAGCTTACACGATAGTAAATTCCTTATGAAATTTCAAAGTCCCATGCGAATACTACGTACCTATTTGGGGATTTTTGACTGGTATTTTTAACTTTCAACTCGTGACCCTAGAACTGGTATAAATTGGTATAAATTTGTGAAAGAAATTAAATTGTGTCGTATTGTGTAAAAAAGTAGACCTTCCTATCTCAAATCGCGTTGATTTGGTGGAGAAGGAGGCATACCGTTAGCGATATAAATCGGTCAAGTTAAAAAAGGTGTCCAATGTGATATTCAATGAGCCTATGAATTGAGTTCCGAAATTATTATTGAGAAATGTACTATATATTGTCGCCTGAGAGGAAGATAACCCCATCTCCGTGACTTTCGAAAACCGTCTATCTCAGAATTTATTTGAAGAACGCCATATCTCAGTCAATGATTCAAGAAGGTTCTATGTTGAACTACAAATACTCTTGAGATTTGTTAGATAAGCTGATCTGCTGCTAACGAAGATCTAGGCATAACTGAGTGCTATTGTTAGCCAGTTTATGAGCTGTGTAATTAACATAAGATTTCCTTGTATATTTGAACATAATAGCACATTTTATTCCAAATTCGAATTACAAAACAGTTTTACAAAATATATTGAAGTTGATTTCTAATTAACAAGAAAGTACGTTTCTTCCGCCACTATCCCAATCGTAGATGTTAAAAACCATTTTCTTCTCCTTTTCTCTTGTATCTTGGTGAGCTTATGCTTGATGGGTATAAGTCCCTGTTGACACTCGCAAGATATTACGACTAAGACCGACGTCGGCGCTTCATTTCAGGTGGCTCTATAAACCTAACTCGAGTAGGACTTTTTACAAATGTTTTTCTGTCACTAGGACCCGCAGAGTCTGCTTGATTTGACCATGAGTCAGGAGAATCGTTGGACGCGCCATATTCACCTAAACGCATTCTACAAAAAAAAACTTAGTTAGATCTAAAATTTATGTGTATTCACTTTTTATAAACCCACCTAACTAAACTTGAACTACGAATAACACGGAGCGCAGCTTGTTTCTCATAGAGAATGACCAAGTAAATGCAAATGAGTAGTATGATGAAGAGAATGATGAGTATGCCAAAGGCGCCGATATGAAAGCCATGCTGCAATAAAGTTTAACTAATAAACTATTGGAGGCAGCATTTAAAGTAAAGATCTCACCAGGGAGCACTCGATGCACTCGTACATTTCACGTGATACGCCCAAACTGACGAAGCGTAAATCTTCACAGCGTGGAAACTGCTCAAACAACGGTGCAACTTGGTTCTTAAGCTCTCGTGCTAGCAACTCACTAATATTTGCGATCTTTTCATGCTGCATATTCTCAAGTGTTAGACAGAAATCGGACAACTCTTGCGCCTCATGCAACGCACGCTTAATCAATCGCGTTAGATTGTGGCCCGGTAAATGGGTACACAGATTCCCAGACTGTTGCGTTAGCTTCAATATGCTTGCAACAATGTTGCGTTTGAAGAGCTGTTCAAATATATAATCCCTAATCGTATTCAAATTGCAAGCGAGCATTTCCTGCTTGTTATTACGATACTCAGCGCTTGTCTCAGCTATGCTGTAAGTGTGCAACGTATTATATAATTCAAACCAGCTTTCCAAATTCAGCTCCTGCCTCAAAACTTCAAACATGGTGCCAGATCGGAAGACTTTTTCGAAAAAAGCCAGTTGCTGGTTGAGTTCTTGTGCCCACAAATGAGTTCCGGGCTTGTTGTTGTAGTCGAGTATGCTGCCGCACAAATCGTTCATCGAGTAGCTCGCGAGTGAGAGCCTTAAATTGTCTTCAGCAGGTCGCATGGAACGCACTTCATTTTGCAAGCTACAGTAATTGAGCTGGGTAACATTGCAAAAATCTTCATTTTCATTGCTGAAAGATATTTTTCGGAACCAATTTGAAAAAGCTTATGAAAATACTATTTAGAAAAGATGCCTGCACTTACATTTCCTTGTGATAATTGTAATAGACGACGCCATGCAGAAAGTGCCTGATTGCAAATAAGCATAGGAAGATTACGCTGACAGAAATCGTGATAATAATGCTGAAAAGTATTTGAAAAAATATAGAGGGTATTCTAATAAAAAGCTAAGAGCTGTTAACAAAGCTCTATAGCTGGCTAACAGAAACTCACGCAAATTGCTCCACAGTGCTCTGCAAATATAGAGCCCATCTAGCGAACTACAGGAAACTTAGTCTTCTGCTTGCCATATTTACCTACCTCATCAAGAAATATCTGGTTATGGTGCGATTTCCCGACCCAATTACAAAATCTCCAAGGTATATACAGAGTAAAGCGAATACCAGTAGAGCTATGATGCAATAAACTGCTTCCAAGTGACTTATGTTGGGTGACAAAAAGAAGTCTGCCTTTGTGAAAGTCCCCCGAACATTTCTCATTTTCTCATCGAATGAGGTATACTCGAGTGCTAAGTATAAAATAGTAATTTAAGGGAGAGTGCAGATAATATGCGCTTAACCTGCTTACCCTTCATTTTCACAGCTGCATTCAAGTCCTTTCCCAGCACATCAAACTCACTGTACATATTAGCTGTAAGGTTTTCACGCATATCGTTCAGGGTTGAAGCGAAAAGAATTACTTCCAAAATCTTTGCTAATATTTTATCGATGTTCAGGAGCTAAGACGAAACATGAGGCAATAAGTAACATTATAATACGCATGGTTTAATGGATAGGGATGTTTCTTAGTTTGGTCTAATTATATGAGTTACAAACTCAGTGAGGTTAGGTTTGATTCAGTTGAATAACTGGGGGAAGGTCTTAATCAAATCATTTGAAGAATCCAAACAGTCTAGAAGTAAGTGTGATTTAGCTAAATTTGTTTAAATGGGATTTAGAGATTCTCTCTGTCGATTCAAGATCCAACAATAACGAAATTTAAAGCTACTCGTATATTGAATATTTATTCGAGCAATGGTCGCTCATTGGCTGGTAATATCAAGCCGCCGGGTTTCTTCCAACACGAAAAATCTTGTAAAAAATACTGTGTAAACGGGTAGGGTCCGAAGAATTATTGTATATAAATTGACTTTTTTCATTACCATTACAATCTGTTGTTCATTTGCCTTAAATTGTTCGAATAGTAGCCTGGAATAATCATTGAAATTTACGTACTGCAAATCCAATAACGTTGTGGTATTACGATAGAAGAAACGGGCATCTAGAGAAAAGAAAGGAAAGCCATTGTAAAATACTTTAGAAGAAATGAGATCGGTTCTCCAAACAAAGCGAAAGCATTGCGCAATCTTAAGCTATAGTAACAGATCTTAGTTGGCAACTAGACAGTGCTGAAAGTAAGATACTGTCCAATACTAATCTACCCTTCTCCCTTCGAAGAAGATATATCTAGAGACCAGCAGCAAACGAATAATATCTGCAGAAGATTGTCTTCAGAGAAGGACAACTTATGATGGTGCTACAGTAAGGTCTAATTCAGGGTTTGTTCTTAGTTTGTGGAGCTGAAATATCCTTTGGTTCTTATTTGAATTGAAGAGAACCTCAATGTAGTGGTAACTTCATAATACAAAACAGCAGTTGCAGACACATTTCGGCTTTAAGTACGAATGATCTAATTTTTATAGGTCTTCACTTACGATCACTTAGCTGCATGACATCCGCTATAAGGTTCTGCAGCTCCTCCTGCATTTTTCGTATGAGCGGTAATAAGTCAATACTTTTAATGGATAGTTTTCCCAAAATACTACGCTCCCCCTTTTGTATAACCTTCGGAGCAGCGGTCTCTATTTGTGTTGCTAAACCTAGAGGTGGAAGAAATAAAGAATAATTAAAATAATTCTGTATATATCGTTCGGAAAATGATACCCACTCTTTGAAAAATTCTTGACCTCACTTCTTATGTGATCTAAGTGTTGCTCGGACAATGGCTCGACTTGGAGAGGGGGCATGTACTTGTCGAAGAACCCGCTAAGACGCATATTTTCCTCATTAGCACCATCGGTGCCGTTATGTATAGATTCTGTTGAGGAATAAGATTCAAATGCAAGCCACAAAAAAAAGCTGTGCAACAAAAACAAAAGCAATTAGCAGTTGGAAACTGTAAAATAACGGAAGGCAGCAGGCAACTAACGTACATGTAGGGCAAAATCAGAAAGAATAATGTAATGGAGAGCGTTAAACGCAGGTAACGTTCAAATGAATTCTCTGCACGATAAGTTTTCTGATGCACGCACTCGTAAAGGAACCAGGTCAGTCTAAGAAAAGAGTGTGTATAAGTGAGGAATGTAAGAGTATTCAGTTTTCTAAACACACCCTAGTACTGTCATAATTATGGAGGTGCAAAGAAAGCCAATTAAAGCGGGAAACTCTTGCAGTTCATTTTTCCAATCCGAATTGAGAAGTAAACGCGCGAATCCATGACAGTCAAAATATCCTGCATCATACGATGGATGAGTTAAGAGCGTTAAGCAATTGTGACATACATACATACATATCTAGTAACTTTTTTAACAAACCTTCCATTAGCTCCCTCGGTATTCGCATAGAGTAAAATGACGAAGATACATTGGCAATTTGACCCACGATTTCGGGCAGTGGGCACTGAAAGGCGTCGCTGGTTATATTCATTATATATTTAAGGCGCTCAATGCGCATTACTTTCAAAAAAATTTGTAATATTTTTATATTTTAGCACGATTAATTTAAAACGATGTTTTTTTTAAGTTTCTCTGATAAACTTTCACTTTCAACGCGAAATTTAGCACTTAAATCTATAAAATATATATTTTTTTAGAACATATTTTTCTGAAATAAAAACCCGTTTTGACAAAATATGAAGAGTTCATTTGATATCTAAAAGTAGTGTTGGAAAGTTTAGGAAGCATTAACAGTTATTTCAAATACTTGCTTACTAATAACATTATATTGCGTTATTAATTTATTACTAAGTTCTAATCAAGGGAAATAAATATAAATTACATAAATAAATAGACAGTTTCGTTCGACGTTTGCCAGCAATCTCACCTCTTCGGGGGTAGAAGATGCCGACTTCATACTTATAAACGAAGTTCTCAACTTAAAGATAGTAGATGAATTTTTATTTTTTTTTTTTCATCTTCAAAAATTAGGCTTTCACAGCAGGTGAATTTTCTAATCTCCTAGTACAACCAGCAGGAAATTAGGGGCACAGATTACTTAGAATAGTTATTTTATTTGGAAAACAAAAGCAATTTTGCGTTATTTATTTGATCTAATGATTAATTATTTACATAAATATAAGCACATATACGAATGCTAAATAAAATAACCTCAAATTTGCTGTTGGATCCATTAGGTATCTCGCTTAAAGTTAAGCAAGCTCACTCTCGCTGGATTCCTCCGACGTTGTGGTATCGCCGCTTGACTTGGCCTCTGCTGTGGGTTGAGTGGTCGGTGCCGAACTTAAAATCGAATAAATTAAATCTCTCATTTTCTCCGTACTGGATTGCGGTGTACTTGACAACTTATTCGTTTCGCCAGATGATGGCGGCTTCTCAAAGGTGACATGTGCTTTCTTGAGCCGCGAGCCCATTTTATCTCTCCAGTTACTTTTCGGTGGATTAGGTTCGTTTAAGGGTTCATTGCCTGATGAAGCGTCACTAACTGTCGTTGCGCTGCTGGTACGCGGTGCACTGTCGTCGTCTGGTGGGGATCTTTACGGTATGGGGTGGAATAGTGTTGATATTAATTGCAAATTTTATCGCATAACTCACCTACTATTTGTGCCGCTTTGAGTCGAATAGGGATATCTGTCGTAGAGGTATGCGAGCAGCATGCAGATGATCAGTATCGGAAAGAGTAGTATGAGTATGCTGAAAGCGCCTATCCAGAAGCCGTGCTGTAATAAGGCTTAAGTTTATAAATTGCTAAGTTGAGTTAAGCCTAACTTTACCAAACAACTCTCACTGCATTCGTACAGCTGTCGTGGTATGCCGACACTTGACAATTTGAAGTCCCTACAATTGGGCATGAAGGCGACATGCCTGGTATATAATATCATTTCCAAATCAAAATCCATTAGAAGCTGTTGCATTTTACTATTGAGCAAGCCTTTAAACTCCAACTCAAAGTAATCATGTAATATACGCATCTCGCTGAGACCTTTCCGCAGTAGTGTGGTCAAATTTACCGCCGGCAGTTGTGCGGCAAGGCGTTCCGCATTCTTCGCTAGTCCATTCACAGTTTCGATTATATTCTTTGCTACCAAAGTTTCGAAGACGTGCGTTTTCATTAAATTCAAATTGCATGCCAACATTCTCTCCTGGTGCGCCGTTTTCTTGTCCAGGTTTGCCCCGGCCGCAATAGGTATGTGTGTGCTTAGCCGTTCACAAACCGCATACCAATTTTCCATATTCATTTCCCGTTTCACAACATTAAACATGTGGCCAGAATTGAAAACGGTTCCACTGAAATCCGCATACTGCAGCATTTGCAGAATATTCGAAATGCTCGCGACGCTGGGTAAAGCCAGACGAAGTGTCTCGAAGATTCGTTGGTTTTGTAGTTGCATGGCATTGTATATTTCTGCTTCGGGACCAAAAGCGCTCTCAGCAAGTAGACTGAGAATCTTATTTTGCGAATCGCAGTAGGATTTGGAGTCCAAACCGCAGGGATTATCGAGGCTGGCACTTTTTAGAGAAATTTATCTAAGTACAATACCTTCTTTTCTTGCATTATCAGACGGCTACTTACGTGTCTTGTCTGAAATTGAAAAACGATGTACCCACAAAAAAGCTCAGACTTGCTATAAGACAGAGTATTATGGACGTAATACAGATGAGAACAACGATGCTGCAATAAAACGAGTAAGTGAGAGATAAAAATATTATTACCACTTGGTGTTAATAATGCATTGATCTTTTCGAAAATTTTGGTTTTTGTAAGTGGAGTTCGGTTCTTTTCTGAAGTCAAAGAATTGATTTCGCGATTATTTGTTCATAAGATTAGTAGTAAGCGAGAAGCGATGAAACCGGAAATAACACGCACTAAAATAGAATCTTTCATAGGGGAGTTTTTGCAATCTCTTTAGGGGTGCTTATAACGAATAAAGATCGCACGAATGAATAATGAGTTAACGCACACTTCATGGGTGAAAGGAAATTCTTACTCACCTCACTAGAATATATTTGCTCTTCTTGAAACGCATGGAGACCTCATGATACACACCGTAACATAGTTGCATCCAGCACAGGACAGATATCTGTGAAATTAATTTATTTAAATAATTAATTAAAAGTTGCAAAGATATTTAAAAAATTGGAATTTTGAAGGCTTTTGCCACGTCTAATATACTCACCATTATAGCGATGATTAGAAAAAACAATTGATATGAATAGATATCATTTGGCAAATGTATCATAACATCTCGAGGTACTTCTGTTCGAAGTTTCTTAACTGCTTTGATAATTTCCAAATAATTAGCATTCATTTCATTTACTGAAATATTTTAAAAAAATATTAAAATCGGTCCGTGTTTTTATTGAAGGATTAATTCACCTTTTTCTGCCCACATATTTGCGAAAACTGATCCGTAATAACTGTGCAGGTCTTCTAGGCTTTTCGCGAAAGCTTGTCGCAAACCCGGCAACTCTATTGACATTGTAAAGATGTCTTCTATGTTGGATAAGACTCGCTCGATATTGAGTAGCTGAGAATAGGGGAATCAGAAGATCGAAAACAAGAGAGCGAAAGCGTTTGGTTTGATAAGAGTTAAATATTTACATAGGACCACCTACTGCTTTAGATATTTAAGACCGTTTAAGGTAGAAGTTCCATTTATATTTACCGTAACTATTTTGTGTTCATTCCCATTGAGCTCATTGTAAATTAGATTCATATAAGTTGGGTCCGTGATATTGCTCATAAGCAAAAACGTTGTGGTATTCCGATGGAAAAATCTCGTGACTGTAAAAATTTATAGTACAAATGGATTATAATTTATAGTACGATCTCACGGTCTGTTAACTGCATAATGTCTGCCAGTAAGGTCTGCATATCCTTGCGTATGTTCTTTATGATAGGCTGAATAGCAACACTGTCTGAGTAGATCTCATTGAGTATACTACCAGCGGGGTTCATTATTATTTCCGGCGCTGAATTATTTAGGCTGGATATCATTTCTAAAATAAACAAGTTTTTGGGCTAAAACTAAAGACTATTTGTTGTATTTCTTTGAATCCACTAACCGTCAGCCAGGTTCTTCACAAACTCCTGTACGACTTCGATATTCTCTGTGGATATATGATCGATGACATCTAAAGTCTGATCGTAGAGTATTTTCACCATATTAGCATTACTCTCTGGTTCTCGATAACTTCTAGTCGGATGATTCTGATAGGATGTGTAAGTAAACCAGATAAAGAAGCTAATCTCAAAATAAGAGACTATGAAATTATGGATATTGTGAAATATATATAAAGCACAGGCACCTGTAAAGTATTTTCAATAAGAAGAGTAATGTAGAGAGTATATAGCGCCATGAAGGTACGGGAGCTCGTTCAAAGCGTCTCACTCTTTTTGGCCGGAATTGAAAAATGCACCAGATCAGGCACAGGATTGGCAGTACCGCTGAATATATGAAAATTCCAATCAGCCATGGAAACTCTGCAATATAATCGCGCCAATCGTTGTTGAGCAGCTTGTAGCCCAAGCCCGTACAGTTCATGTATTCTACAAATTGTTTAGATTTAGAAAGCAAAGCTCTAAACTTTATCACTTCTAGAGTACATGCCTTGCGTGAGACTTCTTGGCAAGCTCAATGCTTCTTTGGTCGCAAACGCCTGTATGATGGCCCGTATCGAGAAGGGCAGTCCACAAATGTCCACGCTTGTGTAGGGTACAACCGGCAATGTGTTGAATTCGGATAACTTCATTATTAGTGGCTAAATATTTACACACAATTTGGAAACTTCGGTATGAAAAACAGTTCAGATTTCAAGGTTTGTGTAAAGTCTTTAAAAAAAAAAAAACAATCCAATTTTCCAAACACGCAATTTTTTTTAAGATAAGCGAAGGTTCCAAGTAAAAATTTTTGACTTTTTGTTACGAAAAGAATGTATGAATGACATTTATGACAATACCAAATACTATGGGTGTCCTAAACATTGGAATGCTGAATTCCGATTCGTAGAATTTTGTGCCTACGCGACTTAACCTCAAGTTAAACCTCAGGTTAAATTATTTGCACCACTTTCTTAATAGTACTAAATCTATAAACAGTCTAGAATTTTAATATGCTGATTCTTAGAATTCTTATCTTGACTTTTTGGCTTTTTAATGTTGCGGATTTGCCATTAATTACTGACATCTTTAGTACCGAAAATTTATGATATTGAAATGTCATTGGTGTGGTCAAAGCTTTAATGGGATTTCAGTTTGCGAAACTGGCAGCTGACTCAACAATTTTTACGTATTAAATGCTATATGAGTATGACTAACCAGAAACACCTAACATAAAACCTATTTTCAAAACAATTTTGTCAAGCCTTGCTTAAAGCACTGTCGCCAACTTTTTAAATACATTCATTACAATTATTAAAATAAAATATTTATACAGTAAATAAATTGACAATTATTTCTTTTCCAATTTTCCCGGGGGTGGATATGTGACCAATGGTTGACGATCCCTGGGTCCTTGGAAAACCATGACGGTTACTGTCTTGTCATTTGTTGTGCCACCACCAACTAATTGCGCTTCCGCAACAACGCAACTCATTTGAGTTCTGCTGTGGCATGGCAAGGGCAAAATAACACCATCATTTCGATTGTTACCGCTCATCTGGGTTGGCTTCTCTTGACAAGTTGTTGCACACGCCTGTAGTGTGTTTTGTTGACAGTTTGTTGGGTAGATCATTGGTGGATTCTGCTGACAGCCAAAGGCACCCATCACTGGCGGTATGCAGTGTACGGCATTAAGGAGCGGTGTATCGGTCTGCGCTCCGGCCCAGTTCACACCCGTTTGAGGGCGTTGTGATTCGATTTCGCTCTTTATATGGACAACACAGTCTTTTCCATCCACCGTAGATTGTGCAGCAGTTCCTGCATTTTTACCGCATGGAGGCTCGCTCACTCGAGGCACCGCTACTGGAGCACGCGAACACACGTCAGACTTCGGTGGTTGGGATTGGTTGGTAAATATGGGTGGCCCGCGTTTGTAGAGTTTGTACAGCAAGAGGCTAAGCAACATCGCAAAAAAGAGGGTGAATGCTAACAAGGCACTGCCGATAGCGTAGATCATCTGAAAAATATTGCTAGCTTATTTCTTCCAGCTAATAACTGTATATACAAAAAGCTCATACCAGTAAATCTTCCAGACAGCCACATTTCGAAGGCTGATTCATTGAACTACGATGGCCAGAGGAGCAAGGTTCTAACTGATTTCGTAAAGTTTTGCTGTCTTTTTTCAACTTCCTATCCAGTTTTTCACTCAATGTAGACAAGAAATGGTATTTCGACAGCTCATAAAATTTTTCGAAGACAACCAACTCACTTTGGGCACTCTCTAAAAGCTTAGTAAAACTTTCATAGCCATTCCGCTGTGCTCGATTCTTAAACCGCGTTTGCACTGCGTAGAGTTCCTTGGCGACAGGCACAAATTCTTTGTTATACAAATCTGTCTTGACTGCGTTTGGTATAGTATTTAGTTTGCATGAAAATATTTCCGCGTCGGTTTTATTCTCTTTGTTATACTCTTTTAGATAATCCTTGTACAGCGAAATGTCTTCAGTGGTTATGAGACCTTGTACGTCATTTTCGTACCACTTCTCTTGTGGAAATTCCATTACAACTTGTTGGTCATTTGTGCAATTGCTCTGATAAATGTTGTTTTTTGGTAGCATCCTCTCGACTTTCGTTAAAATATCGTATCGTATTTGCTCTATGCTTGACAATTCGTCATTTTCATAGTCAAACGCTTCGGTGGCACCTATATTATCAACTTTAACACATTGTCGGGGCTCAGCGGTATGAAAAAAGCTTACAGTTAGAGATGTGGAAAGTAAGCAAAAATAAAGATATTATTTTATTGTGATAAATATTCAACAAAACATATCTAAATTTAAATCAAAACTAAAGCGAACTAAATTCAACTAAATTGCATTAATCATTGATTGAACTAAACAAAGTTAAACTAATCTGAGCTAAAGTAAATTGAACTAGCGTATATCATCTCTAATGCAACTGGAACCAATTTATTAAACTAAACCAAACTGTACTGAACTATGCTACTTTATCCTCAACTTAAGCCTTTTTAGAATTATTCCAAATATAGATGACTTAAATAATCATTATTTGACTTAATTGTACATACCGAAAATCGTTCTTGTGACAAATTCCCGTATGCAACACCATGGTCGGTAGGAAATGTAAGGCTGATAGAGAAGCTAATACAGGTATGGTCAATATGTTGAGGAAAAGAAAGCTGGAAGATGAAATAGCAGTGATTTAGTACCTTCTTTAGAGACTTTATTCATACAGTACAGAGCATACACACGTTTTAAGCATACAATTCGCTCGCTCGTAATAACGGCAAATTCCGAATCCTAGAGCCATTAGTATAATGTAAGTAAGCTGTGATGAGTAAAAACTTAGCAGCAAATTTAGAATATACTGTTCCAATGTACTCACTACAGCAGTAACAAAAAACATAGTCATTGCTATATACAGAATGGCATTTGGCATTTTTGGACTTTCCTGAGAGGACGTATATTCCATGAATTGCTTTGGAAACTGTCGTAAAGTTGGCGCTAATAAAAGAATAAGAATTGCATATAATAAAATCACTTATTTAAGTAATTTGTAACAACTTACTCTCGGATAAATCGTTTTCACTCCCTGCTATGTTCGGTGTACTCTTCGCTATCGATTTTTGTAGAAGTGAGATATTCTCATATGCCTCCAATAAGTGCTCCAAGTATTCATATGAGTGTATGTATTGCAGGTAGACTAAATTTAGCTTTTTAAATGAAAATTTTAGTGTAATTTAGATATTTCTATATTGAAAACCTATCCACTTACATGCCATACATTTATGCGCTCTCTTTGCGCTATTTTGCTTGATATGAAGGACACATTATTGACGTTTGGTTGTAAAAATACGAAGGCTTCACGGAAAAATGTACGCAGTACTGTAAAATTTAACAAAAGTGATAAATGAGCAAGTCAAAAAATTATAGCATAAACTGTTTGAGAACTACATGTAATTATTGATGCGTGAATGAAAAATATGCTTATCGCCTAAAACTATGCTAGCATAAATTGCACAATGGCTTCTCACAAAAGCAAAGTACTATACATATATACATACATACATATACATACACATACATATATATTACTTACGATCATCCATTTCTAATCCAAGTATTGCCAACTTGTAAGCATAGTCTTTCAATGATTGCAGCGCAGTTGTATAAAAGTCTCGATTATTATGTAAATATTTTAGATGTTCGAAATTCATTTGCTCATTTTCAGCAATTGTCTGCTGCCAATCAGCATATTCTAGCAAGAGAAAATAAAAATTTAGGTACAAAGTTGAAAAGTAAGACATTTATAAAGACTATATGCGGGATAAATGATAACAGAAAATTGTTCTTTGCAAATCGGTATTCCGAATCACTTCCCCAGAGCAAACGTTTCTTAAACCCAGGAAATCCACGCAGTAACTAAGCTAGCGAAGCTTGTGTGACAAACTTACCAGTATTTATCGTTTTGTTGAGTTCTCTAGAAAGCTGTGTAGGACCAGCTCTATATTTCGCTTGAGTCAAAAATTTTTCATGCTCATCTTTCAATGCTTCAATAAATCTTTTAGAATAATCTCTAGTTCTGCGCAGCAAGTAATTCGCACGAAAAGTCATATACAATCCAAGTCTGTAAGAGAAATATTTTATTATGGCATTACTAAGATATTAATTTAAACCACTTACGCAAGTGGCAACAATAATAACACAAATAAGAACGTGGTGAAACAAAGACAGTAACGATGCCTCTTCTTTTTAGATTTTTGTAGACCCCTGACAGTACAGCATAGCCAAAATAGCCTAAAAATAATGGATAAATGTTATACATTGGGACTTCAAGAGTATAGCAATAGTCTAATGATAATATCGATATTCTCGAATTACAAAGACATTACGAATTATATTACATATATACAAATATAATATTTTATAATTTCGGAGTTTTTCGGAATACTAAGCTATATAAATATTAGTTAATAATAATTCTAAGTACCACTTTTTTCAAAGCAGAATCATTTTTATTAGTAAAATCAAAATTACTTATACAAAAATAATTTTGTATGTAAATTTACAAATGTCCTCACCAAAGGATTGTCGTGATCCCCGCAATGAATAACAAAGCGATCAGCAATGGAAACTTCGCCAACAACGCAAACCAATCATATTTCGCGACACGCGGTCCAAAATCACCAGCCTCAACATAACCATTTGGTAAATCTTCAAGCGCAAATCCATTGAAAGTCCAACTGGAAAGGCGCATAAGAAACTTCGCTATACCACAATCGCCGTCATAATGATATTTGGGATTTAAAACCATGATTTTACTATATCCAGACACACTTCGAAAGATTTTTTTTTTTTTTCAATTTGGAAAATAATATAAAAGACGTTTGTAAACAAATTTCAAACACAGAATTTTTATTACGAATTACGATTTGATTGCATAATGTAAAAAAGGGGCTAGTTGCCATATTGACAAAAAAAAAACAAAAAAAAAAGGTGATCAAAAATTAATTATATAGTCTGAATGTATACATGAGCACAAATAAACATATTAGATTTTTGAATTTGAATGGAAAAAAAGGGAATTAACCATTTCACACGAACCGAGTGTCTTTATCACTTTCATTATACTTATAAAATATCACTAAAAAGCAGTATTATTTGCAATACTAAAAGAGATGTTAGTTAACCAACAGTTTTTCCTCAATTGGACCGGTCTATGTGATGCAAAAACTCCACTAAATGTTTGCTCAGAACCTTAAGCATGAAGTTTGTTTTATTACTAGATTAAATTCTTCCGGCTATCAGCCAGGTACCTGCTTTTTCTAAATCTCCGTTTGGAGAGCTTTTGTGGAAGCAATTTACTATGAGTTTTAACTCGGAGTCGATATCAAACCCTTCTTCAAATTAAGATGGGGTTGTGCTGTCATTGACATAAAACTATTTCAGTAAGAACTATATTCAGAATAACTATAAAGAGTTAATTGTACAAATTGTTTTAATCTTAAGAGTTTTTGCAAGTAATAAAGTTTCTGTCTTTAATCTGAAGGAAAACTGAAAGCGGTTAGAATGGAGAGTACCTTTTGAACTTCAAGTTACTTCAGCATTTTACTGGTAATTGAGTTGAAATTAGTTTTTAGATATTAGAGATTGCAATCGGTTTCTTCTGGGATCGTTCTTCAGCCGATTTTCAGTAGGAAACTCCTCCTACGGCCCCGTTACTACATCTTAGAAAACGATCTCTTCTTAATTAAAATAAAAAATAGCATCAAACAAAAAAGGAAAACCGGAACACCAGAAGATAGACTCCACCTACTAACACATATAACCAAACAGAGCACCATGTATCATTCTATCGCTCTAGTTTCGATAATTATGGATTGCTGTTTATATGACCATGCTTCCCTTTGCAAGAACTCTAACTTATGCGGCCGCTCACTAACCAAAGACACACCGTCTGAGTCTAAAATATTGAAACTGGACTATAATTAGCCGAGTTGCTACTTATAATTTCCGGCCAAGCGATGAATTTTATGCGAAAATTGAAAATTATATAGCAGAAAGACGTAATTTTTTTGTTATTGTTATTGTAATTTGTTGCTGCCTGCAAATCGATTACCGCTTGGTACTACAGTTGTGGCAGCCAGCAATTGCACGCTTAGCATGAGCCAACACAGCGTCGCTTAACCCAACGCGCCCACTTCGCACGCCCCGACGCGGTGCAGTTAAGCGCAGTGTGGCAACAACAATGACATTCGACGGTTCATTGCCTCTGCGTTGAGGTTAACAAACAATTGACTGGTCAATGGGGCGGCAGACTGGCTGCTTCTGATGGTTGTGTCAATTTTCAAACGACGCATTGATTCTTTTCTAGCTGCCATGTGCTGCAAGTGTGTGTGTGTGTGTTGTAAAATAGAGAAAAAATTTGTAGTATTCGCACGTTGCCAGCAATTGCAATAAAGTATTGGGTGGATGTGGTCAACTGGAAGTGCGATAGATTGCAGGCGACTCCGAAAATCCATTACAGTTCAATGGCTAACACACCCACACACATGCCACATGCCACATGCCACATGCGCTTACATGTTTGCATTTTTTTAGCATAGCACGGTGTGTTGCGAGCTGGTGCAGCATTGTTTATGCCACACTGGGGGACAACACTAACGCAAGTGGGGCGGGGGGTTATTGACAGCAACGCATGCTCACCATCAAGCCTGACCGATGCTCGTCATTGCCAGTAGCACCACGTTGTGCACAAATGCGATCTTCATCCACTCGACCTGGTTTGTTTGTGCGCATGCGCGCTTAACTCGTCAAACAATCGTCAGCAGTACAGACACGGCATTGTGTTGGCTATTCGCCGTTGTTGTTGTTGTTGTTGTTGTTGTTGTTGTGTCTTTATCAGTTTTTGCTCTTGTTAGACTTGTGCGGCAATATTATTGTTATTGCTGTTGCTGTTGTTTGCAGTTGTGTTGAGTTGATTAGACTTGTTCACTGACTTTCCCAAACCACCTTTCGACGAAATGTCAATAAAAATAGATACGCTGCGGGTCTGGCGGTCAGTCGCGCTGGTTGGTCTTTGTGAATAATTTGCGGTGGCCGGCATGGTAGTGTTGCCAGATTGTATTGAATATTTTCTTTAGTCGTTATGAACTGAATGTAGAAGCACGTGAAATTGTTGAAATTTAATAGATGTTTGACCTTCCAACGATTGTCAGAAGACCAGCGGTGAGTAATTCGGAAAACCTCTTTATTATTGTTGTTGTTGTAGTTGCAGAAACATTTTCCAAATTATTCCTAGGAATGTTTCCGAGTTGACAGTGTGTGGCCGTTTAAAAATCCAAATCCGCTACCGCTACCTAGAACCGACTGTCGTGGAAAATGTGAAAACGTCGATATGTTTGATTATTGAGTAGAGAGGAGGTATCCAGTAGAGATGAAGACTACCTTTAAGTGGACTTTAAAATGTTTACGTAAATAAACCTTCAAAAATTACGCCTTTAGGGGTCGAGTTTTAAGGAAAAATAAGTTTCCGGGTTATAAGGGTTTCCTTTCATACAAAAAAATCGAAACATTCTGGCCTCCGAAGTATAGTGTCTATTAAGATTTCTAAAATGACTGCTATGGTTAAGAAATATTGTTTTTGGTATTTGTATTATGACTACTGGAATTATGACCCTTGGACTTTCGAAACTATTAGTTCCAGTTTTTGGTCAAAAATAATATTCGCCCGTAAGCGAATTCTCAACTAATTGGTTCACAAAATGAGCTAGAAGGTTTCCAGTACCATAAATTAAGACAGTTTTTATGTTAGCATTCAAAAGTCTGGCAACTCTAAACTTAGCATCTTTTTCGCCTACTCACCACCAGTTAACAAACAGCGCAAATGTTTTTAACAACTGGTTGACTGACCGCCAACTATACTACCAACGAACAAACAAACAAACACACACACACACACACATACATAAATGCCTTGCATTCGTAATCACTGTCGTTACAGCCAGTTGTTGCTGTTGTCGCATTGTTAAGTGGTTTTTCGTCGCCCATGAGTGGTGGCGGTGGAGTTTTCATATTTATTTTTGATGTGATTTAGATTCGTTTAGACAGGTGAAAGGCTAAATTGTCAATTTGCAAAAGGCAGTCAGCGGGACGACTAAACCAGTCAGCGCGCACACAGTCAACAGCAAATATAGAAGACAGCAGCAAAAAAAAAAGAAGCAACAACTACAGCAATAACTGTAATTGCAGTGCAGCGAAAAGTGGGTCGTCGTCCAGATATATATACACACACACACACACACACACACACACATACATACAGACATGCTTTTAGTCATTTGTATCGTTGCAGCAGTTGTTGTTGCACGCCACAATAACATCATCTATTGCTGTTGCTGTCGCGCTATGCTTGCTATGCCTTGCCTGGCGCTTGAGTGAGTGGCTTGTTCCACCTTCGACGCGATATGTGGCGAGAAAAAACTGCAGCAAAGAACCGTCAGCAACAGTTAGTTACCCACTTCCTCTGCTACAGGCCATATAGCCAATCTGTCTACTGGTCTGACACACACACTCACATACACACACACTCACACTCACACATACACGCACACACACGTGGAAGGATGCAACCCACTCTGCCTGTTGCCCACCCAGCCCAGCCCAGTTGACGATTGGCTCTCAGTGTCAGCCGACATTGTGTTGTCGCCGTTAAGTGGCAGAGTTGCCAATAAAAAACATAACAGCATAAGAAAAAAATCAGCAAGCCAGCAGTCACCACCGAAATCGGCAGTTGCATAAAAAATGGTTTATTCCCGTTAATAATTCAGCAAATTTTTTGTTGCACACGCCTCCTGCAGTGCATTACCGTTGTTAGTTGTTGTTGTTGCTGCTGCTATTTTTGCCGTTAATATGCCGTTCGTTCGATGCATCGCAAATTGAAAATTTATGGAAATGAGTTAGTTGCTCATTTTCCGCTTATTGTTTGCTCTCTACCAGGCCTTCGCTTCAGTTTGACTTGTTGCGCTTGTTGTATTTGTTGTTGGAAATTTTTTTGCTAATTTTCATTTATATTGAAAGAGAAATTGATTTTTGATTTTTCGTTTACCGGAGTGGAGCAATTTGGATTTCATTTGTTTTCTTGTTGCATGTTGCATATTGGTTCCAGTGACCTGGAAAGCAGATAAGCCAATTTACAAAAGTGGAAAAGTTAAATATTTACAATTCTTAGTAGCTGAAATTCATGTTGACGCGTTGCAAGCAGTTGAGGTTAAAGTAGTTTCTGCAATAATTCAGTTCAGTTCAGCAGGAATTTCAACACAATTGTGGACTGTTAAAGCTAGGGCTATTAAAGCTATAACGGTGCAGTTTAAAGAATTTTTAAGTTAGTTTGAGACATATTGTGTATAAGGCATTCCAACTATTACTTCTCCTATAATTCATTATCATTCATATTATGGTATAAGCTCCAAGAGGCCAAGAGAGCACCGGAGTCGGATCTAAAACATAGCGAATCACTTGTTGTCCTTTTTAAAATGAGTGCTGCCGCAAGCATCAACGATAGAACTTCTTGTGAGAAGACACTTTCGAAATAATTTCCACGAAGAACTCCCTTTTCATTTTTATATGGCACAGCAACGGTTGTTGGTTTGTGAAATAGAAGCCGGCAGTTTCCTTTCCTTTATTTCATCGGAGGCTCCCTCTCTTTCGCTACGCTTGAAAAACCCAGTATCCGTAGAATTTTTATATACTTGGTGAAACTATATCAGGCCTGGATTCTAAAAAGGCGAATTCGAATCCGGTATCCAAAGTTCAACAGTGTCCCAAGTTATAAATGCGCAAACTCCTGGCATGTTGCAAGCAGACGTCTTTAGCTGAAGCTTGTTTTTAGAAATTTGGTCGAAACTTCGTCGTGACTATTAAATCTGTTGAGAAGTTTAGAAATGCTAACGAGTTGAACGAAAATGTAACGATAAACTCTCCTAAAAGCCAGCTAAAGGCTTTCACAAAAAATTCTTTGCACGCGTGGTCGATCGTTGCTCTTGAAGCCCGTAATTTGCTTTCAGTGTTACGACTTTTAACTATTCTTTCTTTTAAATTTCGTTCAAAATGTGTGTGTGAGAACCGCTCGCCTCGGCACTCTGCACACCTTTAAAGGTGCCCTGAAATTTAACTGCCTTTGGAGCTAAATTCTACGTCCACACAAGCATACACATATAAGCATTCTGCCAACACAACTACACGCACACGAGCGTGTGTATGGCCTTTTTATGCAAATTCCTCTTGTGCGAGTGCTCGTACCATTGCCGTACGCTCTGAACTGCTTTAAATTGCATCGTTTAATTTTTCCACTCAATTTAAGAAGCTATAGTTGCATATTGGTACTTTGCCACTAGCTACTTGTAGCCTTTATTGCACGACACACACACACACACACGCTCACGCATGGCACTCATATATCTTCAATAACGCCTTTGTTGCAACATAAGGACATAAAATTAAGCACGACGCATCTACATGCCACAGCGCTCTCCCTCTCATCAGCACGCTGACAAAGCGCAGGCAGATAGTGCAACTTATGTTGTTAGGTGGGAATCTGCGGAGTGGAGTGGAGGCAAGCTGCTGAAGCAGTGAAGCGCTACTGCTGCCACTTATGTGTGCTTCCTACAACCAGCTGCTCGAGTTTGCTTTTTTCTGTTTTTTCTGTTTTTTTTTTGAATTTTCTGAATTTTATATATTCAACTTTCACTGAAGTGTCCTTGCTTTGTGTGGCTCAAGTGTCTGTCTGTCGCTTAATATACTCGCATGAGAAAAAGATTCGCTGCGCATGTGCATGTGCATGTGCGTGTGTGTGTGTGTGTTGGCTTATCACATGCATGTGGCTGCTAGTAAATTAAGCTATCAAGTGACGCCAACTGATGAGGTGCTCTCGGTTGGAGTGCGGGTGGAGTCTCGCCTTCCAGCTTCCAGTAGCCGGTTCCCATTGCGACAGTTCCGAACGGACTACGCAACTAGCCGCAACTGCCAACCATTCCGTTAGCCAGCTGATAAGTAACAACAACAACGTCGTAGTTATGCCTGCATGTGTGCGGTCTGGTCAGTCTGGCAACACTTTCATACGCTCAGGGTGTAAAGTAATTACAAACAGTAGCTTTGGGCTACTAAAATTTCAAGTGGAGGCAAATTTTTTTTATAGGCAAAATTAAGTGGAGAAGTTCGTCTGTATGTGTGCGCACTATATGCAAATATGCGTTGTTTTGGCAGCAGGTGCGCAACGGCAATGCCAAAAGGAGCGCAAATAACGGAGCATAAAAATGTGCAATATTGGGTGCGTCAAAAGGGTTGTAGTGACCAAAGTATTGAAATTATTCCCTTGCTACCTATTCGAAAACACCAAACACTAAGGGAACTGTATTTGCTTTTGCCATAAGTTCAGATCAGGTTTCATCCCAGAACAATACCGTGGGCAGGTTTAGTTAAACGCGGGGAGGATCATACAATCTTTACGCTAAAAAATTCCGACAGAGCTGCAATAACTTGATCCTAAGGCCTACATCGGACTCGGGTAATTTACATTGGCCCTTCCGAGGCTTTAGACATTGTTACTGAGACAATTTTATAGTCAATTGTACGTTCTGGGGATGACTTAAGTCTTTTATTCTTCCTTCTGAGCCTGGGCCTAATGGCTGTAGCCATCGGTTGGAACTTAATTACTTCCTTGAGCTCGTGAACCAAGCTTTTTAAAGAATAACAGTGTTTTGGGTGAAAATGTGCGATCTTCTACATAATTTTCGTTCCCAAGATCTATAACCTCTGTTGTAGGGAACAGGCTAAAAATGCTGCCTGAAACGTAAGAAAGCTCAAGAAAGGTTAGAAAATAAGACACTTTCAAGATAATACTGCTCAGAGCTAATCTTTTAGAAAAATCCCTGATTTAGATATAAGCAAGGATTTCTGTATGTTCTCTCTCTAGGATCTCTCCTGTATGGAGATGTTCGTGTGAAACTGTTTCAGCCGAGTTTATATTGATCAAAAATCTGGTATCTACACATTCTTCTAGACCTTTTGGATAACCAATTAATAATAAGTACAATAAATTGCTTTAAAATTCCAGCAATTACTTTAACGCTTGAGAAACCATTCGGCAACGCTTCGGTAAAATCTCAGCAACGCCTGTACTTTTTCTCAACGTTCGCCTTTCATTTACGCATATTTATGCATTATTTATTATTTTTAGGTAATTCAAGTAGTTGTCAACCCACGGCATTGTATCCGATTCCAAATGTTTTCATATAATATTGTATGTTCATGCATTATTTTTTCATATTTTTTTGTTTTTAATTTGTAATTTGATATTTTCTGTGTGCAGCAAAGCGTATCCTCGAGGTAGCACGGTTGCACTGCTTCACTGTTATAGTGCTGCTACCTGCTTGCTTGGCCGCCTGTCTGCGTCGACGATCTACATAAAGGAGGAAGAAGAAGCAGCAATTAGAATTTTTTTCAGTTGACAAAATATGTATGTATCAGCCCTCGTCAGGGCTTATCGCCTTAAACGTTCTTTCCTGATTTCGGTTTTGCTGCCGGAGCTGCCACTACTGCCATTGTCCTGCTGGTGCGTGTGTTTGTATATATGTACATGTGTATGATACGTAGGTCCGTTTTTTTTGTTTTTGTTTCATTGCTACTGCGACCACGTAAGATGTGGGAAACATTTTCTGCTGTGTCAAATTATTTTGAAGTGTTTGGACAGTTTTTATTGCAAGCAATCAAGCAGCCAAACAAATTTCTAAAACCAAACATTTGCCATTAAAGAACAATATGAATGCCCTGAGCGGTATTTAATATCTGCACACACGCATTCGACTATATTTTATCCACATTGTGGGCATGACATTGCATATCGAATTCATTTTTGATTGATTTGTTCGCGCTGCGCTGGCGAAAGGGAGGCGTTACCCTTGCAATTTCGCACATGTCAATCGTTTTTGGGGTTTCCCTCACCGCGCTTGGGTATTCCGAAGTACTCAGATGTCATATGTAATAACTTCCGTTTTCCCTACTTTATTCTACTTTCATATTTTCTGCATTCCCCGATATGTATTTCGTTGTTGTTCGTGTAGGAAATCACTGCAACGAAATGGTGTAGCATTTCAGTCATAATAAATAATCAAATTGTTACACAAACAATGGTTTTGATATGTGAAAACTTGTACTTGATTATTTTGTTAATAGAATGTTAAAATATTAATTGAGGGTGTGTTGAAATTTCCCTTGCTTGCTACAAGGGAAAATTAAAGCGCGCTAAGGCAATAGATTTGACTTAGTATTTCCTATCAAATAGAAGCTAGCTCTTAAATAATTCAAAGATAAATTCTCAGTGAATTTTTGGATGACCCTTTACTTTTTAAAACTTACAAGATTTTTAGAAAAAAATTTAGAACATAAAGTAAGCCATTCTTCACAAAAATGTAGTGAGAAATGAAAAGTTTAGTTTTCAAAGAAGACATATAAGACATGCAAGACAGCTAAACGTATCATTCTCATCAAGTGGTATTAATATGATACAATTTTCTATAACATTGTTTAAAAAAGTTTCAGAAACCAGTTGAGAATTGCAGAGTAATAGGCCACGAATGCAATAATACACTATGTCATGTCGACCTTATCGATATATTTGCCAATGACCATTTCGGCTAATATTAAATAATGTGCAGACATCTGTTTCGTCACTCTTTTGCTATTAAAGCTGAACCTAAAGCTAAACAACTGGGTTTCGAGGCTATTAACGTGGAAATATCCGCTTCTCAGTATTCCTTTCAAAGAGGTCGACAGGCACCTTCCGAAGAAAAAGACCCATTTCACTCATCTAGCGCCCTTTGATCCACCCTATTTATATACTACTTATTAGCTAAGAGACTTACAAATCTTTACGAAGGAAGGGAACATTTCTTCTTGGTCATCAAGTGGGGCATAAACCTCTGTATTCTCACAATCAAATATTTTGGGACAATAAGGAACTGATTTCCACTAACAGGGCACCCTGGGGTCTATAAAGATTTGTTTGTCAATATCGCAGCACTCTGGTGCTCATAAAGAGATGGTTCTCAGTTTCAGAGCATGTTTAGAAAAGGTGGTCGGGCTTCCGATCTGATAACTGAAGTGTTACGGTTGCATGTAGACTTTCTGATAGCTCATAATTCTTCAAGCCTCAGTTCGCTTCCTACCTGTGCGACTTTCGTTGAGATAGTCCCGCATTTAGAGAGGACTTATTCACAGAGAGCACTTTCTTCAATCCTAGGCGGTTTTTATCGGTATTATGGCAATCAGATATGGCTCAAATCACTAGATTGCTTGAGTACTTGGATTATTATAGCTTGAGTCTGTTGTTGAGAGATTTAGGAATAAGGAATTAGGAGTAATATCTCAAGAAATCGTCCGAACACAACGGAGAGATTTTCCTCGTGATTTGTAGAACGGGTCTTTCCAGAATTTTTCACAGTGCTTTGACTCATTCGCACAACTCACTTGAATCGTGTACAAATCTGCATAAATATGTGCAATTACATGCCCAGAGATACCATAAATTCATGCAAATATGAACCAGGTCAAGCTCAAGCGCACAACGAGAGTGCCACAGTGTGACAGAAAAAAGTGGTACCACCAGAAGATAGATGCAGATAGCGCCACATACATATGCATACACAATACACCAAGTAAGTTGCTTAGCCGCGTTGCAAGGGAAATTGCGGGCAAAAAATTATAAAAGTGGAAAAACTCTACTGCCACTGTGACGAAGAGCTAGAGGGGTGCAGTGCGCCATGTAGAGGGTTAAAAGAACGAGAGCGCAAATATAGATACGCGCATCTACAGACGTTTCGAAGACTTTTTAGCGCTGTCACTTACAAGAAATCACTACACCGTGTTAACAAGCTTAAAAACAACAACAACAGCAACAAGAAGAACGACAACGACAATAATTGCAATGTAACTGGCAACAAAAACAATTGCTCAAATTGCAAGCAGTTAGACAACTGGCAGCGGCAACTGGCAACGGCAACGACAACGACAACAACAACAGCAGCTAAGTAACCATGAACAAGTGCAGTCAAGCCAAAGAGGCTAGCTGCCCCCAAAGTGGCAGCACAGCAAGATGTGGCACATACATACAATCTGCACTTGTGCGTATGTGTGTATGTGTGTATGTGTGTTTGGCAGAAAGTGCAACTATGCGCCGAGATATCGTCACTGACATGCAGCTTGCCATTCCCAAACGAGCGTGGGGCGGTTGTGGGCGCCGCGCCGCGAGGGTCCACATGCATGTAAAGCGCCAACTGTTGCTCATATCTAATGGGCTGAGACGCTGCCTCACCTGTGCCGTACTTACACCAATTAGTGTTTGACATTTCGTTTGAAAAAATTGGAGCAAAGCGTAGAACAAGCAAATCAACGGCGATATGAGGGAAATAAATGTGGAATAAGCATAAGAAATATATACTTCTATACATGTGTGTGTGTGTGTATTTGTGTTAGTGTGCATAAAATTTGCAAACGAAGTCAATCCGCCACACACACATACATACATATTGCATATTTAATTATAATTGTGCCAAATGCGGCATGAAGCTGCACTTCAATGGCTCAGCGCTTCCACATAGTCACCATGGAAATGGCATCTTAAACCGGGCTCCAGCACCGACTTTCGTATGCATTACTGCCAAAGTGTGTTAGGTACAAAAAGTTGTCTATTCATTTGCTGCTCCGTTGGTTAACCAAGTTGGAAGTGTTTAGCTCATAGCAATGCTGACGAACTGACAGGCGGACTGCCTGACTGCCTGACTGCCTGACTACCTGACTGCCTGACTACTTGCCTTCCAACTAGGTTGGCTGGCTTGCTGAGACACTTGTCAAGCCTGAACTTGCACTTCCAACTCGAGAGTGACACGGAATTTATATACTGTTGCATATACATGAATTCTGCACGAGATAATTAGAATATAAATAAATTGAGTGCACTGGAAATTGTTGCGGAGAAACTCAACGAAGGCTGAGTTCATGAAGATGGGGCAAGAAATTTGAGTAAGTTTTGCAGGGATTTCCAGGGAAAATCATAATTAGAAATTCAAAAGGTATATGCTAAGCATTGCATGTATATAAAATATTAAAAGCGGCTAAAATTAGGAGAAACGCAACTAAAATGAGAAAAGAATACATTTTTTAAATAGCCACAATTTTTTTAGCCGATTACAAGTATCGTACCGATCTTTAGTAAAATTTACTGAAAAAAAATTTTGTCCATCGCACTTTTGGCCTCGAACTTTTAATTCAATTGCTCATTATTTACAACTGTTCAACTGTAAGTGTAACACATAAGTGCGCCCAACAACAAAAACATACAAGTTTCAAGCAACAATTAGCTATAGCGACTTCGACTTCGACTATAAGGGATCAGGGTTCGTTCCTTGTTCCGATCAAGATCATCAAAATATTAAATTCCATTGCAATGACAAGCTTCCGGCTTAATTTTGGCATGCAGAAACTTCTCATAAACTTCAGTAGCCTACATATAAAGTCTGCTTAAAACTTGATTTTTTATTCAGACCTCAATAACTTAAGTCATTCGGAAATCTGTCGGCAAAGAGAGTTCGATTTTCGTTTCATACATTTCAACCAAGCTAAAGGTTTACATCAACTATTCAAAAAATCTGTAATTTATTGCAACTTTTCTTTGTCAATGTTGATGGTGCAGAATTTCGAAAAGCAATTGACCGTGCAACATGAACTTGAACAACAAATTTAATGCGTCAGGCAGCACCAACATGCGCAAACTGCCTAACTGCCTAACTGCCGTGCTTTTGTATATTCCTTGTTGTTGTTGCGATGTTGCTGAAATTTTATAAATTTTTGTTGCATGCGCCGAAATCGAAACCTGCACGACACAGGTGCAACTGGGTACAGGACGCAATTATATTTTTTTCGCCCAAAAATTTCAATACAGCGCCGCTGCCTGCCACATGCCTGCACCGCTCGCTCACCCGTACCTGCATCCTGCCGCACTGTGCATCACTGGCCGCACTGTATTTTGTATAATTTATTCAAATGAGTTGAATGCAAAAATGTGTGGCAAGTTGCACGATTACTGGCCGCCACAACCGATGAATATTATTTTTGAAAATGTTGCGGATATTAATGTTGTTGCGGTTGTTGTTGTTGTTTTTGTTGGCAGTGGTGGTTTTGCGGCTGGTTTGATGGTCGGTGGCAGTGACAGGCACCGCGCGCACGGCAAGCGTGTATTTGCACTCAGCGACGCGAGCAACATAAAACAATGTGGCAGTTATGGGCCTGTGTGTGTGTGTGTGTGTGTGTGTGTGGGTGTATCAGTGTGCGTGCGCGCAAATATGGGCGCGAAAAGAATTATATTAAAGTGTAATTTTAGGGTTAAGCCAAGAGCAGTGGTGCTACGCGCACCAGTTTGTGCCACACATGTATACTTGTTTGTATGTATGTATTTATGTATTTCTCCATTCACTACATATGCCATTATAAAGTTCTACATATGCACAAACATGCATTGCCTAGTTGTAGTGCCACGGTGCGCAGCGTAACTTGCCACTGCTAGTTTAATTGTAATCATGCCGCCGCATGTTGCATGCAGCGTTGCAAAAATTAATGTGTTGTAAAATTTAATTAATTTCAAAATTCACCAACACTCACACACTAATGCAAATATGTATGTATGTATATGGCAGTGCATTTCATTTGCGCGCACAATTTCCATTCAAAGCCAACGGTGCGTACCGCGCGCTATTCTTATTGCCGTTACTATTATTGTTGTTGCTGGCAGACGGCGCGTGCATAGCCCTCATTTGAACACTCATTCATTTCGACAGTGATGCTGCTCGAGTTCCGCTTTACACTCGTACCCAACACACACACACACACACACACACACAGGCACATACACATGATGTTGCATAGGTGGCTCACCTGTGTGGCAGTTGTTGCATGCACGCTTACGCGCGCTTCACGTTGTTTGCCACCTACATTGCGCATTAATGACTGCTCTTGATGAAGCTGTTATTCATTATTATGTTTACTGTTGTTCTTGTTGCTGTTTCGGGTGCTGCTGCTGCTGCTGCTGCTGCTGCTACCCACTTGCTTGCAACGTAGCCACTGTTTGTGCAGCAAATTAATTTTGGCAAACTTATATGCATGTACGCGTGTGTGTGTGTACTGTTATGCAACCTTCACCGCTGTAACTGCTTTTATTTACAGTTACACACACACATACACTTATGCAATACATATATATTTTACGCCAAAAATTTATGAAATTTTCCTCCTTCTAAACACCATGTGCCATCTGCGCCACAACTCATTCGCTTCGAATAAAATTTAATTATGTAAACAATAAATAGACTGCTTTCATGCGTCTTTGTTGACACAATTGCAATTATATTTCTCATTTGTTAGTTTTAACGTTTAGTTCTGTCATTGGCGCGTGAAAATAAATTACAAGTTCGCGTTGCTTTTGATGAATTGCCCAAATTGGTTGCGAATATTTGCACAAAACAACGAATATTTTCGGTTTCTAATAGAAATTGTTGCAATTTTAATTACATAATTTCTAAAATTTGTTAAATAAAGTGTGAGTTTTGCGAGAGATCATGGAATTCGAATAGCTGATACATTTCAAATGGTGAAAAATTACACAAATTAATTTCAAGCGACCAGTGGCAACCCTGGCCTTTGTATTGTACTTGCAGTTAAGAAGATGCTGCGAACTACATTCTAACGGCTTATTAGACTTTGGAGAGTTTCTGGAAGCCTAAGCTGAACTGAGCTGAAGCTGAGAGTCTCAGTTGAACTCATTCGTTTAAGTTAAATGAAAATAGAGTCTTCGAAACTACTCTTAGAAAAGTCAGGAGGCTGTCCGAACGATCCAGAATCGGGATCCGGATCGCAAATCGAGAGCATAATGGACCACCTAGTGTGGGATGTTGAATGTGCGTGCTTCTTTGTAACCAACATTGTAACCGATCACCAAACCGATATGCAAGGTAGAATCGAATTTGACCCAATTAGAGAATCGAAAAATTCCTCATTGCTGCTTTTCTTTCAAATTGCTAAAGACTGAGTTGTGAACATTTACTATTCAATCGATATAACTAGTTTAGGGGCTTGAAGCGCTGATTCATGTCATTTAAATGGAAAAGAGAAAAAACTGGAAGAGACACCCACTGAATTGTAGAGATCATGCGAAGAGAATCAAGATTAACTAAGTTAATAGGTTAATTTCGAATTTGATATCGGTCGACAGGATTCAAGTCAATTTGGCTCTTCATTCAAATTTGCTATTACATTCATACGTAAGATCACTAGGAACCATAGAAAGATCAAAAAGACAGACTCAATGGAATTTTGAGGTAAAAATTTCGATTCAGTTCCAAATTGGCTTCATCGTAGATCATCCAAAATTTAGTTAAGTGCAGTTTGCGATCGCTTTGGTCCACAGATTTCCCAAAAAAAATATAAGAATGCACGATCACCAGACAGCAGCAAACATGAGGAAGTATTCTGGATATTTCGAGTCATATATGGCCTTTCCGCAGTAAATATAAGGTATTTGCGATGGAGGCGGTAGCTGTCTCAGCAATTTGAATTAAGTTAACCTCACCAGCTCTGTTTACTGACTGACTCAAGTCCTCTTTCAGTGTCTAGGGACACTCAACAAAATTAAGTCATGGGACTGATCACAGTACCCTCACTACAATGACCATATACCACATAAACCCTGTATTCCTTACACATTCAGCACCTCAAATCTTACCTCTCATCCTTTGAACTTTTATACTTGTGTATACCTTCTGTTTTGAAGATTCTATACCTATAGATTCTGCAGAGCATCTTTCCACCTAATCTTAAAACAATTATCTAAATGGAAAAAGTTTTGATTTTTTTGTCGACTTGTGTCATTAAGCTTGAGTCATTTGGACTACTTACTAGCGTCGCTGACACATCGGTCGTAAAATTTATGAGTAAATAATACAATATTATCCACAAAGTTTACCAAGGCGCTGACGGCATAAGGTGAAATGAAAAATTACTCGAATAAAATAATTGCAAAGTATAAAGTATAAAATGGTCAGAAAAATATCGCCAATGAAGCAAAGCTAAAGCGAGAACACGAGAAACATTAAAATTATAGGCAGATAAATACAAAAGACGAATGATACACACTGAAATGGAGCAGGCCAATTATAATTACGGCGGAAATATCACTCGACAGTGATGAAGATCAGCACTTAGGCAGACGAAGAGCTCAAAAAAAGACGACGCAAACATGCGGATGAGTACCAGTTAAGGGAATTTTAATTGAAATAAAAATGAAATAAAAAGTTTTTGGGTATATATGTATGTAGGTTTGTTGTGTAGGTGTGAGTAGGTTTGAGATGTGTTTGCGCGATCTCCAATGAAAGTGCATTGCTATACGAAAATATATTATTATATGAGTCGGAATCGCACATACCCATGCACTCTATGTGGCGAAGCGCCTCCATTGAGCGCTAAGAAATATGGATAGAGCTGTTGAAGGCAACAACAACAAAGTGCATAGCCAATAAAGGTAACAAAATTTATGACTTCAGCGATAATGGAGGGCGCCGCAAGGTGCAACACCAACAAAACAGCCACAAAACTACCAAAAAGCTGAAACAATATATGAAAACTGGTAATGAAAAAAGCATAAAGTGCTGCAATAAAACAACTTCAACGCTCCAAAACGGCAAAAATGGAAACACCACAACAAAAACGTGAACGCGGTGGTAGCAACAAAGCGGAGCAGACGCGCAGACGGGCAGACGGGCCAGCGAAACAAGTGTTACCAGCTAAGCAACTTCCGATTTATCTCAATTGGTGAAAATTGAGACTGAATTCCATTTAACACCGTTTCTGAAATGACAACAACACAAACAACAACAACAACGCCGGGCGACACCGAAAGCGCAAGAATGAATAAAACAATGCAAGAAATATAAGAAAGTCCGGTAAGACTAAGCGGGCCAACGAAATCAACCAAGCGGCAGTTGAAAACCGATATTAATGGATTTTTTCTGTTTGCCGTACACGCCTGCGCCACGAAGCGAAAGTGTCAGTGTGAGCCATATCACAAGCGCTGGCCGCGGTACGGATAACACCCGCTTCAGTTGCCACTTCTGCGCACACGCACACTAGCGCACTCAGGCACGTCGGCTATGACCCAGCTTAAGTGTCACGATCGGGCGACGAGGCCGTGGCACCAAAAAAACAAAAGCCCAAAAGAACTTCTTACGCCATGCAACGCAGCGGAACTCAAAGAGCAGGCGTTGAGCGGTGCCACCTTCCAATTCTACGCTTTTGGCCGAGTGACCGGCAAGCACCAGCAGCGCGTCATCTGATACCGTCCGTTGTTGGACGCCTTTGCTGCATATTGTCGTCGTGTTTCCTTTGTTTTATCTCACATTTGTTAATGGCGTTTCCTTTTCTGGTCTTTTTGTTTGTGTTGTCAATTGTTTGTTGATAATATGCAAGCCTTTACTTTTCCCTTGTTGCCTCATTTTCGTCATCACAACAGTCTGTAGCGGCAGCAGTCAACCAGACTTCCATCGTCCATCCATCTAAGCGACACCGACTGCGTCAGACAATACAAAGCGTTTCTAAGTGTTACAACAACTAATAGATTTATTTGCGCAGACGAAAATGTGTTTCTCCTGTGCTGCGTTCCGTTGTTCAGCGGCGCACTTCGTGTTACTTCGTTCTGTCTTTTATTTATGGTTATCTATCAAAAAGTTATTGAAACGCTTTGTTGTTGCGCTACGGGAACAAACGGCCGCTGATTAAGCGGGTTACTAATAGAGGTTACAAGAGTGTGTGAGCACTTTCAGTATTAGCCTGTCTGGCTCGTTTACTTTGAGATAAGTGACCAATGAGAGAAAGGGAGGGAAATAGAGAGAGAAAAAGATTCAGCAGCTTACGGTTTAAAAACTCCCAGGGGTATACTTTACATAAAATTAGAACTAACTAAAAGATCTTACGACTTAAAGCTTAAAATGTTCGGTCGTTGGGATTGGTGTCTCCTTTCAGTCGAGCAAGTTTTCGACCTGATAAATCTGAGAGCGAACCCATAGGTTCTTTAAGACTTTAAGCTACAAAACTGGCAATATTGAGCTTTAGTTGGGATTAGATAGAGTAAGAATATATAGAATAGAACAAGACAGAAAAGAAGTAAACTAGTCACCTCTTGTTGGAAAATGTAAATTTAAATGATATATGTGTTCAGTGTACCGCCTCTATGCTGTCTACTATTGCCAACACCCCACTCAAACTAGCCACACTTATGAATAACATTTGTGGCTTGGAAAAATTTGTTTGAAATTAGAGTGGGGATTGTCGGGCGCACCAACGAAAGTTGCATACACATATGATACATATAGCATACTAAAAGTGAGCTGTGTGGCGTGGCAACTGTGGCGACCGAAAATGAAGCGACAAATCATTTTGTTGTCTCCAACTGCCCAACGGACGTACACAAACACACAGCAAGCGATAGACGAGAGAGAGAGAGAGAGAGCAAAAGACCTATTAGATTAATACACAATTTTAGTTGTCTGCAGCTGGATGCCAATGAACTAATGCATATGAAGCAATAAATGCGGAGAAGCTGGGGAGGGGAGTGAAACTTTTAAGTGAGACTTCGTCTGCAGCGATGTGTGAATGCATGAATGTCTGCAGATAAACGCTTTGGCGGGGGTCCAGGCAACGTGCAGCTTCTTCATAGAAACACGCACATATACCCATGTACATATAGGCATGCGCGCCGCTAAGCGGACACAGCGGAGACACAACACAACATTTGCTAATGGCCCGGACTGACTGCTTGACTATCTGCTAGCTGCTAGCTGACAAAGTGGTTGAGTGAAAATCGACATAAAAAAATTAAAACTAATGTCTCAATCAGTTGAAATTTTATTGAACACTAAAAGCAACGCATGCGCGACAGATAAATTGAGATACATTTATAAGTTTTCTACACACGAAAGAGTAAAGTGTGCAGCGCGAGTGTAGTGTTGTGCTTGAATTAGTTAGCACATTTGAATGCTGAAGAAAGTAGAAAAAAATTTAAGAATTCGAAAAAAAAAAAAAAACTTTAAGAATTAGTTGCCGTTTTTTTATATTTCTTTTTTTATGTTTATTACGCTGTTTGTAACACTTAAGTGCTTTTTATAACTTGAGCACAGCCTACGAGTATTTGTCGCGGTCAGTTAGTACCGGAACCTTATATTTTTCAACAATTTCAGAAAATTAAATCCAAAGATATTAAGTAACTCCTACACCGCTTGGCTTCTTTCTTAAGAACGAATTGAAATACTACTTATGGCTGCTTAAATTGTCCGAAAGTCGTAAAATCATAAAGCGCTATAATTGCCTCAACTTGCTTACTTGTTGGCCTGTCAAGCTGTCAGCGTTGCGAACTACCAAGAATAAGAATTTACTTAAGACTCTTAAAACAGCATTGCTCCGCTGAGCCACACCTACATATGGCATACATATACGCTTATAGGTGTGAGTGAGCAAAAATTTATCTGTATGTTCTACCTGACTTTTTGATTGCGCCGCCTTGTCGTCTGCGCGGATTTGTGCCACTTAAAAGCTGTGTGTCAATAATGACAACTTTCGGAGAAATAATTATGATTTTGCGCGTTAAGAGATTAAAAACAGTTAATAATTGATATTAGTAATATTTGAATTTTTCATACTCCTGAAAAACATTAGTATGACAACTTATTGAGTAACCTTATCATACAGGGTGTTTCTAAATACCGCTTGTATACCGCAAATACTTGTTTCCTTTTAAGTTTATTGGAAACTTTATGTTTAGTGTTATGAGAATTGGTGCAACACTACGTTTTTCGAGTACTCTCAATTGCAGTTCGTTCAATCTTTGGAATTCCTTTAACTTGAATCAATAAGTATCTGTCGAAAAATGGTCGGAACTGCTATTGAAATCATATTTTGTGAAATCCCAGTTCCTATACGGGATTGCTAACCTTAAAAGACTTATAGAATTCCTCTAAGTTTCTATGTTCTATATTGAATGTGCACTGTTATAAATTTGCTTTTCAGAAGTTCAGGTGTTTCAGAAGTTCAGGTGTACGTTTCTGTTGTTCAAGTGTAGGTTTCTAAAGTTCATGGGCGCTTTTTTGCTACCCAAGTGTATATTTCATTAAGCATTTGACAATTACTTACATATACTCGTATGTATGCGCTGGTGATTAAATGAAAAAAAAGTGGCCTAAGTGGTAAAAGTGACCTCAAAATATTTTAGTCTGGATGATATTTGAATTGAAATTGCGAAATTATAACTTAATAGACAGCCTCATATAGAAATGGATCAAGAGTTTTCGAAATAGTGTTATATGAATGAGAGCGCGGCAACAACAAACAAAGTGAAACTCAATCAAACTGTAGGTACAAACGCTACGAAAATTCGCACAACTTTGCTCTGAGAATAATTCTACCACTTTTTCGTTTTAATACTTAATACAAACTGTACCTCTCAACTGACTGCAGCGGCAATTCCCCGAATCACATTATTACATTTCTACCTTTTTGGTACTCATTTAAGTATTCTCGAGAATTTGAAGATTATCAATGAAACAACAAAGTTCAGCGAATAAGTTATTAATTGTAGAATTTGTTACGCTTTGCGCCGGACCAAAAAGGCATTGATTAACTTTGCATTTGACAGAAGCGGATTGAAAATACAGGAAGATTTGTCAAAATGTGTGCAGAAACATCACTGAAAAGTGAAGCAAAATTACTGCAAACAAATCCCTTAAAAAAATTAAATATGTGGAAGGTGTTTACCGACAATCTCAAGGAGTTTATTTCCAAAGCATTTGCTGTGCTGTCGGCGAAACTCCAAAGTAAGCTGGGCATTGTAATTTCAAATTTAATTGTCGCAACTGCGTGCATTTAAACTTAATTAATACATTTGGTTGTTGTTGCTGCAGACGCTTTGTTGTTGACAAAGTGGATTTTTAATTGTCATTGCCAAAGTGCCATTAAACTGAAGAACTGCCTGAGTAATCAAGCGGCAAAGCTAACGAGTTTGGTAAATCCCAACTAAATTGGTAGCCAAGGAAACAGGTCTTTAAATTTGCACTGCCGTCGCCGTCAATCACTTCAGCACTTTAAATATAACTATTTATTCTTTTACACACAACTATATACACATATATTGTATATATAATACATATATGGGCGTTTATGTGTATAAATTACCATAACTAGCTAAATATATCTGTGCATGGAAGCTTTATGGCGCTCGAAGTTGTTGTCATTAAGTCATTAGGACATTTTGTTGACTAACTGTAATTTTAGCTGCAGAGCAACGGCAGTTTTAAGTGGAACAAATTATTATGGCCATTTTATTATGTGAGAATAAAAACTTTCTCAATGCGCGAGGCAAACGTTACAACAACTCATTAATTTAATGCTGCTGTGAGGAGTCTAATAATTAGTATGTGATTTTCTTACATAAAGAGTTCTGTACTGGCACACTTAAGTACTTTTGTGTAATGATTGAGTTATAAACCGTATCTTTCCACTTGCAAACATTTTGTACGATATCTGTGCTGCGTGCTAAGGTTCGCTGTCTCTACGTGCTGTTAGCAACATTGCTTGTTGATTTCATTATGTGGCTAACAACATTTATTTCAAATATTTATTGAAACAAAGCGAATGAGTGAAACAAATAGTAGTCGATTGTGCAACACATATTTTTCAAATGTTTTCGTTTCCTCAATTGTTTCTGCAACATGTTGCTAGCGATATTTTTGATATCAACATCAAATGTTTTTGTTTTATGTTGAGAATATGCTTTGTATATTTTCAATAACCTCTTTCTACTTTTATACGAAAACAAATGTACCTACAATGTAAAATTTATTGCTTCTTGAATGGTTCAGTGAAGGAAATAAATATTCCTCCTACTCTATACCAACAACATGTTGCTAGCAACATTTGTTGCGAAAATTACCAAATTTATTTGATTATATTGTTTCAACAAGTTCTTTCTTTTTAATATTGTTTAGGTATATAATTTTTGAGCAACATGTTGCTAATAATATTTGTTGCTAAATTTTATTCTCTTAAAATTTATCACTTATTTGAACTACAAGTATTTTAATAAAGCACTTAACACATTATTAAAATGTTGCTAACAACATTTTGGTGAAATTGCATGAGATCATAAAACTATTAGTTAAGTAATACTTCTTAAAAGTGTTTAATGTATTATTATTTTAGCGTATTTTTCAACTGTATTTTCCGCTATTTTGCAAAATTTAACTACTTGTGTTAAAAAGACAGTTTTTCTTAAGCACTTTTACCAATTTGTGAGTCAATAAACTTAATTCGATTAAATAAAGTAATAATAAACCAACTTTATTTGTTGAAAATTAGCAGTTACAACTGTTAGTCATCAATTACGGTACTTTAATCAGTGGTTCCACATATATATACATTTACTTGAGCATTAAATTTATCTTTAATGACCACTCAATTAAGTTGCAACATGTAGCAATGCACTGCCAAAGTATTCATTATAATTTTTAGGATCCGTTGTGTAAGAAAACTTACTTATTTCCGACTTTATTGCGCAATTGAAACAACATAAACAGTAAAACAAAAAACAAAAAATATTTCTGAACAAAAATAATTATAAAAGTAATCAAGTAAAAATATTGATTCTCAATTTTGGTGCTGCAGTAGTGTTCTGAACCGTTAGCTGTTGCTAAGGTACATTAGCCCATTATATGAATGTAAGCCTTTTCAACATAAGCCCAACCTTTCAGCAATAAATGTGTCATGTGGAAGTGTATATATTAGTATATATATCAGATTCTTTGAGCTAGCCCTAAACTGCTCATTTTGTATGCAAAAGTTCTTATTAGTCAATTCAAATGGCATTTGGTCAGCTTAGTTACTTTTAAAAGTGTGATTGTTAGGCAACAAAAAACCGATCAAATAATATAATTTAAATTTGAAATAAATTAAGATTTAGGTCCGAAATACATGTGTTCTTCTGTAAAGCCTTTTACATTGTCTCTTGCCGACTATCGTCAATTATGCGCATAAATTAAATGCTTGCAATAATAATTTAGGCAATATAAATGTAAATAATAGAAAGAAAATTCCGGCTGAACTGTCATATATGGCTTAGATGATGGCTCACGCGAAACTCACTGTCCATCAAAGCACAAATGTATAGATTTATTTAGTAAGCATGACAGTTAAATAACCCTAAAAATTGTAATGATCAACACTAATATATTTATACACTTATGGTTGCTACAATAAATGCAACAACAAATATGAAAAAACCTGTATGAAGATTAAATCAGCAAAGCTTTTGACAGCCAAAAAAGGTGTGCGCTTAAAAAATGAGTAGAAACGCCGAAGAACAGCTAAGATGATTAGCTATAAAAGCTAATTTATGGGCGGCTCATTAAGTTGTACGATGACTACCGAGTACAGTGATCTGTATATTTATTGCTAATAGCAGTTAAGTGACGTAAGTAACCCAATAGAGGTGTTCTTTTCACTCAGTTAAAGAATATGGTGCATTGTACTCATGTCTGATATTTTCTTTCATCAATCTATTATTATTATTTTTGGACTCAGTCTCTAATCTCACTATATCAGGCTATACTAAAGAATACGAATATTCTTTTTTAATTATGTTTCAATTATGCTACAATTTAATTAAACTTAATTGAACAAAAACTTTATGCAAACTACTTGGTAACCTTTTCAATAATTGAATACTTTCAAAATTTTTACTTCGAAATTCCTTTAAAAAAAAAGTTTGGTAGCACCTCTACCAAGAAATATTTGTATAAAGAGATTTAATAAATTACTTAGACACAATTATACAAATAATAGCTGGTAAGTCTATTTTAAATTTAGTAAAGTAAAAATGAAGGTTTCCTACGACAATAGCAAAATTAAGCCACCAGTTGGATAAAGACTCGGTTGGCTGTGCAGTGTCTTAAGGAAAATTTCTGAGTTATCACAATCTCTGAATCTCCAAAAGAATGAGATCATTAGGAACACTGATCTGCGCAAAAACAGAGGCTTTGCAGAAAGTTGGACCTATAGTGTCAGGCCCAATGCTCGCAAGAATAAAAACTTTCCGTTCTTTCTCCGTAGTTGTTTGAACATCTGAATAAAGAAAGGTGAAAAAGAGTGCAGTGGCCCAAAAACCGCTTATACATTTCAGAGGCCAAAACAATACTAATTTTTTTTATATTACTTGACGAGCGGAAGTACCTACAAGTTCTAGAAGGGACTGACCTTGCCCACCGAAAGACCGCCATAAAAAATGTTTCAGTAATTCTGAACTATTTCGGTAGTTGAAATCACGACCCACCCAGTAGTAGTCAGGGTCGACTTTTTTGTGTCGAATACGAATAATCAGCCAAATGAGTCGAGTTGAAGAAACCATAACATATCGCATGCACATAAAACTATATACAACAACAAAAAAGTGAAGAAACTAGATTTTGTCGGACTAATGAATATTTATAGACGATAATTAAATAAAGAGTCGAGAGTTTGCATAAATCAAATGTTTAATTTCATAGCAAAGGCGATTGATTCAACGGCGGCTCGAAAGACTTAACGCATAAAAATCGAAAAGCGATTGAAGAAGACGATGAAAGGAGCGCACTAAAGATTTAGTTTCATTATTTCCAAATACAAAGTGCCGTTTCGCAGAGATCAATTCTTTCTGCCTTACTTTTTGCATTTGTAAAAAATGAAACTCCTAAAAAATCAAGGCAAGTCATTAAAAGTTCATTAAAATGCAAGTAGAATAAAATAAAATTCATTTTGTGACGGCAAGATTTCGTCTAAAGATTCATTATCCTGCAGAGACTTCTAACACACGCATTTCTTCGCACGGTAGTCGCGTTGGAGCGCATGGAAATCGTGCAAGAAAACAAATTGTTTACAAGCATGCAACATTATTGCTGGCAGCGCACTCAAATGAAGGTAAACGCATGCCGTGCAACATGAGGCAACTACGAAGAGGCAAGCTCCGCAGCTTCACTGGCATCGCGCTCGTTTTACAGGCGCTTGTTGTGCGCGACGATCAGCAACGATCGGCAACGATCAGCAACGATCAGCGATCGACGTACTCCGTCAAATGATTAATGATGCCGCGGCGTCGTTCAGCCCAGCAAGCGTTTGTTGTCGAGCGTCCCTGTGCGCCGGCTGGCAGCGCTTGTAGTTTGGTGTGATTTCTAACGCCTGCCGAGTGCGCACACATTTTGAGGCTGAAAAATTTGTTGTAAGATCATTAGCGCCCTTTTTCATGCGGACGCGCGTTGAGAAAACCCGGAGATAAAGGATAAAGCGCTGCGCAACCGCAAAACAATTGCCTGTGTAATATTTCCAAGTGTCTGCAATTTAGTAAAATCATCATGATTACTAATGATTACTTTCATTACAAATTGTAACAATACTTTGCCGCTATTTTTCATACGGTCATCATATTGTTTACGGTGGGACGGTGCGTCTAACAATGTGTGTAGCAAAACAAAGCGCACAATCAAAACACCTACTGCGCAGACGCAGACACTTTTGGTTCTTATACGGCGCAGCAATTGTGCGATCATTAGCTCATCGTCAGGATCACTTTTCATATGTTCCTAAACAGTATTTTGGGGGTTGATGTTGCCTTCTCCTTTGTTTCATTTCTTTTGTCGGTTTTGTGTGTTTTGTTCAAGGAGATTGATGGATTCTTTTGCTGATTGTTGCTTAGGGAATTCAATGTAGTTTCCTTTTCCATTTGAACAATGAGTTGAAATTTATAAATAAATTATAAATTTCAAATTTAAGTGTTAGAATTGGGGTGCGGCGCTAGTAGGTAATATTGAGTGGTTAAAAAAGTGTTTTGGTTACAACTTTGTGTACGAAACTCTTTTTCAACGCTAAGTGTAAGGAAGTGAGTTTTATTTGCATTTGATAGTTCGATGCTTATTAATATTAGTTTCGAATCTGTGGGAACCTTCGAACCTATCTCGCTAACACTAAGATTGCCTTTGCGTTCCGCCCAGGGGAGCACTTTTGGCTCTGATAATGACAGACCTTTCATGGTTTCCACAAGTATGAAGCCGTATACCTCTCCTGTAAACTTTTATGGCAAATGAGACCGTTTTAGATCCCTATTTTTAATAAAGCATGCAAGAGTAAGTCTTTGGTATTATGCTCTTTCTCGATGTTTTCCAACTAGCTTTTTCTATAAAAAAGCGTGTGGAAAAAATCAAAGGCAAGATACGGAACCCAAACACTATTGGATATTTGAATTTTGCCAGAAAGAAAGTGGTACATATCTCTGCGAGAATTTTTAATAGAACTCGCCTATCTTGACAATTTTTTTGCATTGCTCTTAAGTTGATATTTCTTGATTATGGTTAGATGGGGTTAATAGGGTCTCGGAGAAGGTGCAAATCAAGAAGATACTTCTTCGGAAGATCAGATTTTGAACTCAAAAGCAATGTCTACTAATAGAAGGGTGTTCAATGTTTCAATGTTGGGTAGATTAGTAGAATTCGTGGCTAACGAAAAATTTATGGAGTTGAAATTTTGGAGTTATGCGAATAAAAAAAGCCGAAAAAAAAGCCGAAATTTTTAAGCAAATAAAAGCCGAAATACATTTTATTACATTATAGTTTGCAAGGGCTTGTTACTCAGCACTTGTTGCAACAACTAAAAGTCGCTCATATTTGGAAATCAAAATTTAGTATTTTATTAGAAAATAGTAAAAAAAAAATATTTTATAAATTTCACCAATCCTACCGAATATTTTATACAACCACATTGAAATCCATATCATTTAGCATTTAGGAACATGTTTTGCTCTCTGTGTGTCTTCCGAAATACCGCTCAGCATGCTTTTAATGCGCTTCTAACTGAGCCAACGCATCATTTGTTTTACGAGCTGAAAATCGCTTTGGTGGCAACAGATGCAGCGCGCTGATTGTCGGCCGATCTGTTAGTGCAGCAAAGGCCGCGCGCCACCCTGAGCTTACATATTCATGCATATGTGTGTGAGTATGAGTATGAAAATGTCGACCGATTTACATGCGAGCACATTTATTAGGCGCTGTTTGCCACCTTTGTGTTCTTCTTCTTGTTCTTGTTTTTGTTCTTGTTATATTTTTTTGATTACCAAACTATTGGTGCGCTGTCTGCGCCTGCTGCTACAACAAGCATGCCGTCAAGCACACACATACCCACACATACACACTTTAGTTGCATTCAAACGATCAGTCACATGATTAAGAGTGCACCCAAACACACATACACACACACACACACCTACACGCAAGTGTAATTCATCAGTTCATACACTTTGGTGATTTTTCTTGTGTGTGATTTGTTGTTTTTGATGTTTGCTGTTTTATGCCACGAAAATTGAGTGTTAATTACCATCAGCGCTCTGGGGTGTCGAAATTTGTCAGTTTAACACGCTGGAACAACAAAAGTCATCAGCCAACTTGTTCCAATCAGCTGTCTATGCTAACATTTATTATAAGCTGGTTCCTTTGTTGTTGTTGGTTGTTGTATTTTTTTGCTGCTTCTAAAAGTTGTATTGTTGCAGTTGAAATATTCTGTCGCTGCGTATTTGTAAACGTAATGATTTATTGTTTCTTCACTTGCGGGGGTAACGCCACTGGCTTAATTACTTTTCACTAAAAAAAAAAGTTTGGAAAATATTCGAATATAAAAATCACTATAAAATTAATACGAGCGTGGCGTGGAAGACAAAACGGATGACAGCTATAAAATGTGGACATAAAAAGGCAATAAAAAGTAACTCTCTGACAAAACTTTGGGGAGTCTCTTTGAGTCCCTTTGGATGTTTGTGTGAGTCCCCATGTATTGCGGGCCTTTAAGAGCATTAAACCGATATTAATATTATTTTCATACTAATTACATAACGGTTTATCTTAGAAAAAATTAAAATCATGCTTTTCCCTATCTCTCGTTCATATTTCCTTGTATTTTTGTCAGAGTTTTGGTTGCGGGCTCAAAATTTTAATTTTCGAAAAAGTATTTTCCACTCTGTAGACACGTCCATATAACCAAGTATTTTTGTTTTTTTTTGACATAAAGAGGGTTCTCATAGGAATCATAATTCATGATTATTTAACTGGGCGCCGAAATGTAGGCAGTATTTTTATTTTAGAGGTGTTGCTCAATTCATCGGTTTCAGCTTGGTTTTACCCCAGAATCTCTTTTATGTTTATTACACATATTTTTGGTAAAATATTAAAGGTATTTGATATTAGCTTCGCTCTGCTATGGGGAATATGTATATTTAATTGCACGCCGAAATGTAGGCAACACTTTTTACATATTGCCTGCAAAATCACATTATTTATTTTACATTATTTTTTTTCAAAAAGACAAATATTTTTTTCCACTTTGCTCTTTGTTTTAAATTCACAAATATTATAAACTTTATGAAATATTGTTTTGTTTCTGAATATTTTACACACATATACCCTTAGCCAGCCCTTTGACATTCTGCGCCACAGTGAATGGCAATCAATCAATGAAATAATGCTCGAAGAAAAAAGTAATCAAGAAGATGAGTTGTTGCACCAATGGAACAACATGCAACATCAATATGCGCACTTCCTTGCCGGCAGCGGCAACAAACTAAATTAACATACATACATATGCAGGAACAATGAAGCCGCAAGGATGGTGAAGAGGCATCACTCGCTCGCTCGCTTCCTTTATGCATATTAAATGAGTAATTTATGCCAGAAAAGTATCAACAAACAACAAATGCACGCTCGGCGACAGTGATGCATAAACACAAAACGTAAACAAAAACACACAATTTTTGCTTACAAAATTCCGGTGCATTATGCAACAGCTGTTGGCAAAGTGCTGCGCTGCTTGCAACCAAGCTTGAAGATTTGTTGTTGATTTATGGCGTTGGCAGCGCGCAATGACCCAACTGCCGGGCAACTATTGTTGCAAGCGGTGGGCAAGCGGTGTGCCAGAATGCTGACAGCAATTGTTGCTGCCGTTGTTGCCACTTCACGGTTGAGGCGCGCTGCAGCACTGTTGGTGCCGCTCCCATTGCTACTGTTGGCGGCAGCTAGTCACCGGCAACTGCTGCCGCTGCTGGACATCAATAAAGTTATGTTGGTGAACCAACTATGTTGGTACAAGTATTGCAACAATAAGTGGCAGAAACGACAAAAACTGTACTTGACGTTGTCTTGCAAATCATTCACTCGCTTTTTAGTATTTCTCTTTTCATGTTTGTTTCCACCGTTTTGTTTTTACACATAAAATGTTTCAATTCAAAATATTCACCCAGCCACGAACGGTCGCATTGACAAACTGCACGGGCGGCTTGAGTGCGCCCGCTGCAGAGAAAGCGTAATTTACATGCGCCCGCTTGCAGCATTGTGTGGCAATAACAAATATCATTGCTATTTTGCAACAAACCAAACAATTGGCCTAACCGTATCATCGCAAGCAGTTGCATATTTATATGCGCATATGTATGTGTGTATGTATGTATGTGAATGTTGCGCTGCAACAACAGCCAACAGTGATTGATTGTAGGTAGTGGCCCGCAGCCGTTTATCTAACTGTCTGTTTATTTTGTGGACTGACTCACAATGCAGACCGCATTCAGCCATTCAGGTTGCAAGCTACACAAAGCCCTGGTGTGCAAACAAAAGCTCCGTAAGGATAACAAAATGTTGTCCACAACAATCAAGTCATGCTGTTTGCATTTACGATCGGTCAACAACCCATAACCCAATGGTTCGTTACAAATTACAAAGGTAAACATATAAATTCGCAAAAACACACCCGAACCCTGAAAAATTGCAGACACTATTTGATTGATTTGATTGAATTACGGTCACATTCGCTTATTTTACAGGCGCTCTCATACCAGTTTGGAAGAGCGAGACCCAGCGTTCTCGAACATGAACGTATAGATTCGGTGAATGTCTCCTCTAACCGCTTCCACCAGCCCTAGAGTGTATACGATAAGTTCTTTCAGGAATAGTTGAAAAAGCTTGAACTCCTAACTTCTTCTCTTCCCTCTAAACTTTAAAGTCTGCAGCTTAGGAAAACTTCGGATATTTAACCTTTTTTCATATACTCTTTTCGCCCTTATGGACTTACTCATAGTTGTTCCTTTCGTCACCTTTGCCGGTTAGTCTTTTGTTCGTTGAGAGAGAATACCTTATTTCTCCTTTGTAGGCTTTTCAGAAGCTTGTGGTCATTCAAGAAAGTAAATGGTGTGGACCCTACTTGAGCCCTTTGCTCATAGTTTCTTCGTAGGATTATTAAGAGAATGGTTCCAAGGTGGTTCCGAACGTCGTATAAATGTTGAAGATAACAAATGGGACAGCTTTTCATGGTTTTTTGCTTCCCGGTAAAAAGACTCTCTTTTCTCTCGAAATATTGATTTTGAAATATTGAATTAAATTAAGAAGCAATATCCAGTAATACTCTGACCTTCTATCTATCTCTGAATCTGCACATTTTTTAGGGTCCTTAATAACGAATATTATGCCATAGAGACCCTCGCTTAGACATTAATAGAGAACATTATTTAATTTCTGAATTGTCGAGTTGGTCTATTTGGTTTCTTAATTTCAATAGTCTTTTTGGAGGAATATGTTAGACTAACTGTAAATGTTTTTCAAATAAAGACTTGAAGACTGAACACCGGGAGGACAGGACAGTCAAATGAGTCAACTATGAGAGTGTAGGTAATGGCGAGCTGGAACGAGATTTTAGTGTGGAAACTCTGTCAATCCTTGCTCGACAGCTTTCAGAAGTGCGGTCTCAAGGAAATTTTGTGGTCAATGCTCCCCTTATTAAGGCAGACTGTTCGTATTGTTTAATAAGTTCCCTTGTAGACTTTCCTGAGACGCACAGCTCTTTTCAACGCAAAAATTCAGTCTTTCGAACCCAAAAGTATTATACGCTGAAACACGCGACAGATAGGTCTTTCGTTTCGTCGTTTCACTTCAGTCGATCGCCATTCCTTAATTTTATGCACGCTGGATCCGTTGCAACTAAGACTGCTGCCGCAAGAACGCCACCCGATGGCAACTAATTATTTTTACTGTCAATTTTATTAGCTGACAAATGTTTGGCCCGCAAGCTGCCACAACAGCAAGCGCGGCTACAAACAGCGGAAACAACTGTAAGCCAACAACAAAAACAATGGCAACAAGAGTAGCAGCAGCAATGAAAGTGCTGCCTCAAATGGCAACAAACTTGTTTAGCCAGCAATAAAATAGAATTTGGAATATTGAGCCGCAGCAAGCGTTCAGGAAACTAGCCAGGAGGCCAAAGTAAGAGCGCGGAATATATACCGGCGGTAGTTGGGATTGCATATAAAGCAACAACAATAACGAGCAACATTGTTAAGCCGATAGTTTGTTGAGTTGTTGAAGTTGCATTAAAAATCAAATTATAATAAAATTGCAGATTAACTGTCGGCGCACTCGTTAAGGCTGAATGAGTGAGCGCGCCGCGACGCGGACCGATTGCCGGGCGGCAGAGCAAGGCTCGGGAATGCGCAAATGAAGACGCGATTGTGTGAAGGTATGATAGCAACGCTGTGGCTCGCGGTTGATTGGTTGTGCTAACAATTGTGCTGCATATTGCTGGACTATTGTTGTTGTTGTTGCTATTATTGTTGCTTACTTACTTCGATGGGCGCGTCGTGTACGTCACCTGGCGGTTTAATCCCATTCGCCACACTACTCTTGGTTGGACTCTGTGAAGACCTTGCTGGACTGCCGGCCAGATAGCCAGCCAACAGCTGTGCGCTGCATTAACTGCATGCTGTTGCGGCAACGTTATGTTGCTGTTGTTGTTGCAATTGCTACTTGCCAAGGCGTGCGATAACGATGACGCATCGTTTAAGCTGTTGATTGTTAGGTAGCATACCTTCGTCATTATTGTTGTTGCTATTGCTGTTGCTGTTGTACTTTGCCTCAGCCGCCGTTGGCAATAACAGCATTGGTAATGAAGCGTTGTCACTGCGTGAACCTGTTGCCACACACGCACACACACGTGTGTAAATGTGAAAACGTGCCGCAGCCAACTAACATTCTGCACGCTGCGGCAGCAACTATTGCAATTAAATATTGTTGTTGCAACATTTCTTTTGTGTGCCTGGACGCAGATTAAGCCATCAAATGTTTTAAGCAGTTGTCAACGTCGCCAACAACAAAACTATAGGTGTATGCACCTAAGTTGTTTGCTGAACATGTGTGCAACACGAATGTACAAAGGTAGTTGCAACAACAACAACTACTCCATCCACCATTATGCCAGCAATTACACATTTGCGAAAACAGAAATTGCTCCGTGGCACATTAACTACCAACAACAACAACAAAAGTCACCAGCTACTTGTTGCAACAACTTAACTACTTGCCTCATTTTGTAGCTTTAACTGCTACTTGCTACTTAGGCTACTTAGCAGCAGCCTTCTCATTTTTTTTGTTGGTTACACCATTTCCAAGCGCGTCTGTGTTCTATCTGCAGTTACTTGCCACAAATCGACTTTTGCCGTGTTGGTTTGTATTTTTTCATTAGAGATCTTTGTACATGAAATATATTCCCTCTTTGATTGTGCAATGGCGTTTAGAACACCTGAAAGTTTAACGCAAATTTTGTGGCAGCTGGTCCATAATGTTCGTGCAACAAATACATTATGAGTTGGATAGAAGTAATAGTCTTGCCCCTTTCAGCTTTTACAATTACGATGAGGTGATATTGATTGATGATTTGGGATGGTGTAATCCCTGTAGAATCGGCTGACATTCCATTTTACAAATTTCTCTACTAACTTTTGATTTATGAAAGTTATTGCAAGGCGCGCATTGATCGAGGTGATAAGTAATCATCAGACGTTGCCGGAAAAGCCCTTGCAGACTTCCTGACTGTCAGAGAATGAACTGTGTACCCTGACTTGAATGAGCTGACCAAGTGTAATTTGCTCTTAAGTTTAAGTCTTTCAGATCTGTGACTTAAAAGGCGCAGTTGAAATAGGCTTCATAACTTTAAGTCCAAATTGTTGCCTATAATAACTGTGCCAATTGTATTTATGTAGACTGGAAAGTTCATTAACAGCTGAACGACATTCTCGAGATATGAATTTCATACAATGTTTCAAATTCTTTCTCAATATTCCCCAATAGCTGTCTGGTGTTTTCAAGCCTTTCTACAGTTTTTTGGCGTTTGAAATAGACCCCATAATTAGTTTTGCCATTGTCTCTCTACAAACCTTCCTCATTGTTGCTTCTCTTTTATTATTTTAAATGATTTCTCACAGTCTAACTTTCCCTATTCCAAACTAACCTAACTTCCAACAAGACTGCCTTTAGTTCTTATCGAGTTGAACATTTGAGGAATCCACAATTCCCTTCACTGTTTAGAACTCAAGTAATGCATTGCCTCGTATAACTTGATACAAAAGCTTATCAAATTAGGTTTGTAAAGAAGAGTTATTTATTGTAACCAGAACATCTTATCTTTGGAATACAGTTGGTGAAGAGTAGAGGCTCATAGGAATTTAAGTAAAATACCCTTCCTCTTTTTAAAAGGACTTAACTCTCGAAATTCAACAAGCATTAAAAGTTGGTTCCAATTTTCAGGACTTATTAAGAGCTTAAAATTCCAAGGTTTCGAGAGCAACACGGTCAAAGAACGGAAAACGAAAAGCGTTCCATAATATAAGGTGTAGCTCACGTTGTCAAACTCCAGCAAACAAGAAGAAAGTTGAGAAAAAAAGTACATACACATGTCTTTCTCTTCATTAGCCTCTTGTATGCTTCAAAAAATACCGTAATTAAGCGCTGATAAGACAATAAAAATTTGCTGCGTTCCCCCATTGAGGCCCGCATAAATGGGCGAATGAGAGTACAAATATTTATGGGCATTTAAAAAATATATTTGAATATAAATATGAAAGAGTGTCAATTTAATGATGTCAACACTTATCGCAAACACAACAACAAACAAATAGACAGCTTGCATATAATTTACGACTAACGGACAGACATACTTTGCTGTGAGTGCAACAAAAGCAGAAAAGGCGAAATTAGAATATTTCGTTAAAAATTAAGCCATAAATAAAAATTAGAAAAGAAACAACAATAACAAGAAAACACTTGCAGCTCAAATGCGCCGCCCGTTCCACTTGTGTTGACGAAAAAGTTGATAAAGATGCGCCCGCAGCATAGACATCTCACGACGTTGGGCATAGTGGAGCGAGTAAGGAGAAAAGAGAAAGGAGAAAGAAGAAAAAACACAAAACACAAAACAGGGTCAAAATGAAACGGAAATCGTTATCAACTTTGACAAAAATGCATTTTGTTGTGTGTTGAAATTTGTATGCCATCTCTCGACGCGTTGTTGTTGTTGTTGCAAGTGCAGCTAGTGCTTCTTTGATACACTTTTACTCGGGTCGCTGCATTTCACGCTTCGTTGGCTGGCACTTCAATTGGTCGGTCGGACGGTCAGTGGGGAACTATTGTTGCTGCGAACTTGCCACATTTCAGCTCAGCGCTCGCAACATGGCCATTAACACCATTCTGCATAGTGTGTGGCAAGTGTCGCAAGTGTGGCAAGTGTGGCGTGCGAGTGGAAAGTAAAAGTGTTTTTGACATTATCAGCGTAAGCATATTGTTCCAGGCTTATTCTATACATTGTTGTTGTTGCACATCATGTCTTAGTTTGTGAGCTTAAAGCGGCAAGTGTGACGCACTGGGTTCCGATTGTTATAAAGGACAAAAACTTATTACTGTGTTAAATTTCAAATTTATATTTTTACATATTTTATTTATTTTATTGACTATTGATATATTGAATATTTTTTTAATATCCAAGCAGAAAAGCGTCCACATTTTCTTCAACAAATCACGTCCACGGCGCTGGAACTAAGAATTTCATTCAAAATTTCGTCCAATTTTACACTTTTATTACGCTATACTCTCTTTTGAGTTCCACCTGTCTTCGCAATCAACGAATACTAACATTTCGATACACCCAGAATTCTTCATGCCTTAATATTTAAGTACAATATAATTAGTATTAGTATTTTCTTTTGATAAACTTAGCAGACACTATCATCGGTAAATTCGTTAGAATATCAGTCGCGCTGAATTGTAGACCTCGTTTACATAAAATACTGAATATGAAATATTCCGTATAAAAAATATGTATATATTATAAAAAAATTTATAAAAAAAAAATATAAAATACTGAATAAAATACTGAAATAGTCTACATTTAGGATGACATTTAAATTATTGAGCAAATTGAGTTAAATGTGGACTATTTTTAGGCTTTTATAGTAATTCCAATGTCTAGAATCATTTGCCGAAACCAACACAAGGTGAAAAAGCATTTTTCTAATTTAAGTAAAAATGTCAAAAATATTTCAGTACCGCATAGTACAGCCTACTTTTAGGCAATTAGTTCTAAAATAGTAAGAGAGATATGCTAAGCAGCCTGAAGCTTCTTTTTATAAAATAATTAAAGCAATGTAAATAAAAAAAACAGGAAAAGTCTGAATCGGTGCAAATTTTCAAACAGAATAGATATCTGACAATATTAAATGAGTTTGAATTAGACGCAGAAAATAAAAATCGTGTAAAAGGAAATTGATGGTCGGATAGAGTTTGAAACCACCAGAGTACTTTGGTCGATATTAATGGACCTGAAAGTGTTTTGAATATAGCCTTATACAACAAATATATATTTTCATTGACTACAATATGTCTCTATACATTTTACAACACTCACATTATTTATTCTAATGATTCGTATAGATTTCCAGTATGCTTTTGTAATGCAGATCGTACCAAAACAAAAACTAAGGAAGAATATTGTGTTGTTTTTCGACAATTTCGTCCCATTTAGTGACTCAAAATTTTATCTTAGTGTATTTTCCCACATACAAATACACATTAAATAGCGTAACAATACGCAGATGACCATTGTTGCATGTAGTTCGTAAAATTATTTCTGGTTTTTCTGTTAACCCATATTCTTAAATATTCTTGTGATTTTATGTCTTGCTTTGATATTTTTTCCTGTGTTTTGGAGTTATGTTTTCATTAAAAAATTATCATGGCATTTCCACGGCCTAAATTCTTAGTTTTACTACACACCTGTTCGTTTCCATTGATTCTCCTGAAGAATTTTTTTAGTACTATAATCTCCAATTTGGAGCGAGCATAACGGCATTTACAGATCTTTTTTTTTTTTATTTGTGCCACAGTACAAGTCCTAGTCTTTAAAGGGCCAGTGAATTCTCGTTCAATTAGAGATTTTTCTAGTTGTTGACTATTGTAATCGTATCTTATGGACTCCAAAGGAATATAAGGGCATTACTTCATGGCGCTGAGCTTTACATAGGCTTTGGCATTGGGGACTAAGAGTTTTTGAATTAAAATTAGGAAGAATAAAAATGAGAGGAAACTTCATGTACAAAGGAGTCAAGAAAAAACTTCAAACGGGATCTTGGCTTGCCTTAATTTTGTCTTAATGTATGTATATACTTCCTTTAGTGCTTGCCTTTTTCGACATTGGAAATAAATATGTATATTAGAACCACTGCTTTTTAATGTAGACTGTTGCATATGTTTAGGCGGAATAACTTTTGAAAATTTTTCAAAGCGATTTTGAAATGTTTAAACAGCGATACAATGTTTGTGGAGCAGCCAGCATTAGAATATGAACTTTAAAGCTCACAGAAAGTTTATCAAAATGTTTCTTTTTATTTTGTAAAAATTATGCCGCACATTTTTTAGTTCATAATTTTTGATTTTTAGGATATTTTCGTCCAATACACTTTCATATCACAATTTTTTATTTTTTTGCTTTTTCAAATCATGCTTTTTCGCATGCTTCCTATTATTATAGGGATGCATGTTTTTTGCTATTCACACTAATACATGCACGTTTAATACTAATTCGCGTTGCATTCTTAATTCAGTTTTTACAACGCTATGAATTTTGTGTTTGTTTTTGTTTTTGTCTTTGTTTTGCATGCCTGCGCATCGTGCAACAATGCATTGTAAATATTTTAACACTTGAGGCGCTTAATTTTCATAAATAAACAACGCCGAACTCATATTTCTATGCACGTATGGTCATAAAACTAAAACAAATGTTAGTGCAACTGTGTGTGTGCGCACGCTAGTGCCTCTGTGTCTCTATGTGTGCCTGTGTGTGTGTGTGTGTGTGTGTGTGTGTGGAGCTGTTTGTTTGCGTTCATTAGCAGCAGCAGCAATTTAATTTGAGCGTTGCATACACATTTTTTATAGCTAAATTAAAAATTTCGCCCAAGTGCAGTACGACAGTAGCAACAACAGCAACAACACCAACAATAAGTAGAAGAGCTGCAATAAAGACACACACACACACACACACACACATACACACAGAGGTAATGCCAATGTCATTGCGAAAGAGTGTTTGCTAGATAGTAGCCAGCCACCGGAGCACCACTAACAACAACAACAAATTCAGCAGCGGCATTGTGTTGCAGACGATCATAAAAATTTCATTAATTCAAGCGCTAATGAAATGAACTACTCGCTGCCGAGCTGGCAAATGCACACACACACACACACACATACACACCCCGTAAGAGTGCAGGCCTACAGCCTATATAGACCAGGGTATATGGGCGCGTAATTGCAGCCATGTTGCAGCTGGAGAGAGATGGCAATTTGTAAGCGGCAAACAGTTGTATATGCGCTCGTGTGTCCAGTCCATTTCGCAGTTGACTCTTTCACGCTTACTTTGTCCTACTACCCCACTGCCCCTCCCCCCAACCGGCACGTTGATTCACTTCACTTAAAATTCTACGCTATAATTAAGTCATAAAAAGCAGAAGCGTTCGCAAGCTATCACCGCACCGCCGCTCCCGTCTATTGCCGGACGACCACTCTCTGCATCATTCTTCATACACTTAACTCGGCATTTGCATAATCATTTCATTCGTCTGCATTTTGAATGCAATGCGCCGTTTAATTGCCTTTTTACCATTTTCCTCGGCATAATTCCTCCGGTTCCTCTTGCTATAACTCTTGCTGCAAGCACTTACTTCGCTCTTACACTTCCCCAACTCTCGCTCTCACTTCTACTCTTACCCTATAGCTCGCTATTTACTGTTAGTAGCGAGCCTTAACCCCTTCGCCACGACGACCAATTGCCAGCGCTACATCGCCTTTAATTGTAAAGTCACATAATTTGTTTATAGTAAAAATTTTTATGGCCTCACCACTTCCACTGACTTTAAGTTGCGTTTGAAATTGTTTTCATAATTTTTTCCAGCATTTTGAATGCATGCAATATGTTTCTGCGCACACTCAAGCGCATTTACCTTTGTGTGTGTGTGTGTTAGAAATATCTTGCATTTTGCTGAAATTTTTTTGTGACTTTAATTGTTGCACGCAGCCGCAACAGTTAACAAATGACTCGCTTGTGGAAGGAACAAAAAATGGTTGTTTATCTTGCGGCATGCCGCTTAAGCGTAACAATAGCAACTAGTTTAACGTAGCTGTATTTCTGATTGCAGTTTTTCGGAAGCAAAAAAACATAATATTTTGAGACCAAACAAGATCTCTCAATCGATTCCTGCTTGTAACAGCTAGAGATATACTGCAAATGTGGTTATAATGCTCTTCATATATAAATGCAAGTCCTTAAAGTTGTTTCTATTGTCTTGAAAAGAGTCTATCGTCAGACCTCATCCGAAGTGCTTGTTATTACCATAGCTGCTAAAGACCACTAAAACTCTCTTTTAATCGCAGGGTTGCAGGGTTTTATTTATGGCTGACTATAGGCGGTAGAAGTTTCTCGGTTCACATCTACATATTTAGGGTCTCTATAGACATAGTCGGTCAATATACTTTTAGTGCTCAAGCGTCTAAGATCACTCTCTATATATTTCAAAACAATTTCAGTCAAGAAAATGCCGTAAAAGATCGATTTATATTCTCGGTGGAAAGAGTACATGTTATATTATTCTAAACCTAACTCTCATTAGTCCCTTGACTTGGTGAAACCTTGTTCAGAGACCAACGTTAATCGAAGAAAACTTTATTGTAGCCATAAACCCTACTATAGAAGCACTACTGGAATTTGTGTTGAGAACGAATATGTATAAATATATTGCACGTAAAAAGAGATACCCTAATACACACATCCATTATGGGTTTGAGCTGCTGATGCATTTAAAAAATGCTTAAAGATTCCACGTCAAATCTCGCAACTTGCCGCGGCTTACGACTGGAGTAAATACTTATTGGTATTGAATTTGGAGGCTTGTTGCAAGACTTCTGGAGAACATATGTAGTTAATTTTTGAAGCAAGTTGCTCTACGAGCTGATGAATGGAGATAGAGCTGAGATATTTGATGAAGACTAAAGCGGCAAATATAACATTGACTTTGGAATTGACTTTCTATTATTATTGGAAATACGAAGAACAATATGGCAGTTGAGGAAATTTTCCATAAAAATATATCGAGAAGAAGCAGATAGAAAAGTAGTCTCCTACTCTCATGTAGCATATGAGCGGATAAAAGCATATATGGCATAGGCTGAGCCCAGAAGGCGCGCCCACTTAATATATGCACACAGGAAGAATGTGCTTTTAATATGAAAAACAGAAATTTTTTAGTAAAAATTTTTAAGTAAAAATTTCTCAGTTTTTAAATATTTTTGCGATTTCCTTCGCCGCTTATTTGCTTTTAAATTGCCTTTAAACTATGAAAGCTTAAGCTAATTACGGCAAATCATTTACTACTTCCCATTTCCTCTTTCATTTCGTCAATAAAAAAAAATTAAAACATTTTTAAATTTCCACACCTAAGTGACTACCACCTGTCTACCATAAAGTACGGCCCGGGGCCACAAGCGTTTATGCATATCAAAGAGCTTTCAGTAGATTTTTTCACTCGATTTTCCCAGCGAACTCTTCACTTTCAACTTTTTAATGGCTGTAATTAAATCAGCAAATATAAATATTTTTATGCAAATATTACAACAACTATTCACACATGCACACACACCCCTACAAATGCATTTTGATAATTATGGAAGAATATGTATGCATTTGCGCCACCACAGTTCATTAGAACGAATGTAATTTTCCAAGCGAATTGCTCACGGCAACATCGCTTTTTAATAGATTTATTTTCGTTTGGTCGATTTTATTACACGTTAATAACTAGGAATGCGAGAGCGCCTATGCCTGTTGGTGTGAGTTTATATTGGCTATAAAAATTCAGTAGGAAAATGTAGAGAAAATGTGCACTAACTAATGTTGCTAATGCTGCTGAGCAATAAATGCAAAGCGTACGCTGAGAGAAATTATGGCGGAGAATTTAGACTGCGGAATTTTGAGCATTTTCTCTAAGCTCTTTTCTCGTAGCTACATTTGCATATTTGTGTAGCAGAATGTATATTTTCGATAATATTTTTAATTTTTTTTCAGTGTATTATAAATTTAGCGCTGGAACACTCTATCCAGGTTTCATTTACACCTCTTCAACTAACTGCTATACCAGCTTTTCCTCTTATTTCTTGTAAAGGCTTTGTTGATATTCGACCAATAAGAGGGTCTACAAATTTTCTACAAGGCCGGCCCCGTTTTTCTGAAAATCTTCTTCTTTACAGAAATACTCACTGAGGTTTCGAAAAAACTTATTTTCCGAATTTGGCTGGAAATGGGGGTCATCTACTCCACAACAATCACTCGCTGCCTACCTGGTTCCCACAATAGAGCTCTATTTTACTTATCTTTATGATTTATTATCCTTCTAGCGAGAATCCCTCCTGTATAGAAAGCCTTGATGAATTCTTCGTACGTTCCGCTAACGTGTGAGAAAATTAGCTTTCACTAATTAGGCCTTTAAATTAGTTACAGATGAGCTTGGATGTGCCGACAATATTTGACTATTCTTTCGAAAGCTTTCCACATCCTGGAGACGATATCATATATGAGTATGTGTTTTCTTCTTTTCCATTTTCGTTTAGTTCTGTAGGTGTTCTGACCAAGAAACATAAAAAAAAAATTTAAGACCTTTCGGAATTGACAATTTTAGCTAGAATTAAATTGAAACTTTATTAAAATACTTAAAAAAGCTGAACTTAGCCGCTCTCAACAGAAAAAAAGGGGGTTTCTGTTCTTGGAAGTACTGAGGCCTAAATTTTCCATCTTCTGGAAGAAGCTTTGAGTTTATTTTGGAAGCATTTCTTAATAATATGCCTCTAAGTCTGGTAAGTGATTTTTAAAGTTTCGATTTCGTGATCTGGATGAACAATTCCAACATAAAACAGTTGAGTAAATCCATTAAGATGGAACATTACATGTTAGATAAGAAAACTCACAGTAGCACTCCTTCAACTAAAACATATTTAAAACTCCTTTTCATAACTTGACACTCACATCATATATGTATAATAATTACGCGCACAAATTCACTTGTAACGATAACGAAAACCAACTACTTGTCTTCCACCGGTAATTTTCTATTTACATCACTCACTTGGCAATATATAATTCTCAGCTGATGACCATCTTTTGCAGAGCATTAATCTTACCATAAGATAATCCGAGTCTTTCATTTGCATCTGGCGAATGAAACGACGCCAGACGTCGGGTGAAAGACTGCGTCGCGAAGCGAATGAAAAGCCACATGAATGAACGAATGGCTGAGCTCGTAAAAAGCAAAATGTCCAAACACATTTAATTAGGTAGCGCATAACGACTAATCACTAGAAGCAACAATCCGGCTGGCTGACAGCCAAGACTGGCATATCTGCCTATCTACAGAAGATAGAAGACGTGGCTAATGCTTAGTTGGATGGTTGGCAGCGTAGAACCATGAGAATCGTTCAAGTAATGCGGAAGGTGATCGGTATAGCAAGTGCGGCAGCAACAGTGGATCAGTGTGACGTTTTCCATGTTACAGGGTTGAGAAAGGAAAGTTGGCGAAAAAGAAGGAACTGCTGCTTGAGAATCAGGAAACGAACACAAATACGCCAGCGCTACAATGGAAGTTCTCTAGGCTGCACTGGAAGAGATCGCATCGCGATCACGAGATCAACAGATGAGTTGGGTGTGTATGCGGGGTATTTAGTTCAAGAACAGCTGTGTGCCTGTGAGTCTGTCTGAGCAGCGAAGTTGCGCCTCGGTGCAGCGCAACACCACATTTGGCACATTATCATTACAATAATCGCTTGGCGGCAAAAAATTGATAGCGATCGCAATGCAACGATACCAGCCACGCCCCACCACCAGGCGCTGGGGTGTAGAGTGAGCGCAGAGGCCATGGTCGAGGTTGAGGACTAGTTTGGGGTGGAGAGCGCGCGCAATGGTTATGAAAATCAGCGAAGCTTGACGATGACAGCCACAAAACTGGCAGATATCATAGCATTGTGGCACGTTGCACTTATGCAGCCTAGCACAATACATACACTCACATGCTGGTTAACACGAAGAGTTCTGGCCACAGCTGGTCAATGGTAGCGTTTGCAATTTCAGTTTCGCTCAGTCGCAACAGTCTCACATTTTTGATGCTATCTGAGCACGCCGCCGTAGCGTCGCACTGCAGATCGTTGATCGCTGATCGTGAACGCGCGCCGACTACACCAATTGAGCGCGTTCACGACATGCAACCGATGATCGTTATATACACACTCTTACACATGTGCGCTCATATTTGCAGGTGAGAGACTCATTTGCGCACCTCTAATGGCGTCAAGCGACAGTGTTGAGTTTATTAATTTAAAAATAAATTGCCCAGTAAAGTAATTACCGGCGGCAGAGAGCATGTGGCGGCATATGTGCGCGCATACTGGTCACCGTGTGGCAGCTGGTTGCGGGGGCTTAGACTATTATATGGTTAATGTGTGCTTATTAACGCTTCCAACGAACTGTGGCATTTGCTTAGCGCGTTTTCTTGTAAGCTTCGGAGTGTGTGGAAATCCTCTCTGCAAACGGTCCTTCAAGCTCAAGAGCCGGAAGTGCTTGAGTGGCTACGTTGAGCATGAAATAAGTACTCTAGATGAAGTTGTAGCTAGTGCGAATGGTTGGGCAAATGGAAATTGATGTAATATTAAAGTACTTAAGATTAAAAGTAGAGATTGGAACTGGCTTAATATTCTGCGTGCTGCTTGCTTTTATGATTATGATATGGATGAGCCCAAGTAAAGGCTGATTAAAAATATACAGTTTCTTTATAAATATGGTATAAATGGTACTGGTCACCTACCAGTATTTTAGGAAACCACTATTTGTATATCGGTGCCAAAAATTAGAACTATCTGATCAGCGAAGCGAATAGATGTTCGGAATGTTCGGTACGCTACATTACGGTAATATTCTTTCTGTAGCGCTGATTTTTAAGGCTGAAGTTAATAATGGTAGAGACTTTAGGATGTACGTCCCCATCATTACCACATAGTTTTGAAACCTCGGCAAGTCCGCTTTTCAAAACTGCGCAGAAATTTCATATTATTATGCTTCGTCCAGAGTTACCATGATGCTTAATTGATTTAAAATAATTTTGGAAGTCCGATCCAAATTTTAGAGGGAACGCCCAGCTTCTTGCAATATCTTTTCCAGTTCCAGTCTACACATTCTGCTCAGAGAGAAGCACACCGAAAACGACGAACCAAAGTTGTTTGCCGTAGAGCACTTGCCACAACTCATACAACAACGTCCTGCTGTGCTGCCACGTTCAACATTTCACCCTCCGCCCCCTCTTACAGCATCACCAGATAGCTTGCCGCATAAATAACAACATTTCAGCAGTTATAGCCAGCAGCAGCAGCAGCCAACAACGCCTTTGAATTTTCATGCGGCGCATACGCCTGTTCGACACGCACAATCAGGCCTACAACGGCGGCGTAGTCCTTGCGCGGCCCATGTCCATGTCTCAATGCTTCGATAGGCTCTATGCGCTGCCGCCCAAAACCTCCTCAGCCGGCCTCCTGCAATCACACAATCAACAACATTAAAATGTTTATTAACTTTGGCATCGTTAACGCGCCGCGGTGCGCAATCCGCTCACAAACACACACCATTAGGCAACTTAATATGCGAATATGTTGCTGTGCAACAGTGTAGCCAGTCTGTTTAAAAGGCTAAAACGTTTTATTGGCAATTTGGTTGTGAGAGATCGCAGTAAATATGGCGGATACTGACGACAAGCGCGTAGTCGATGCGGTTTTATTACTCCTTAGTTACCGCCCATGCGAAGCGTTGGTGGCGTAAATCTACAAGTCCACGAACATAAGTTTGTTTGAATGTAGTTTTAATTTTTTCCTGGCAATTTGTGTTTTTAGAGTTGTAAAAGTCCAGGAGTTGCTAACAAGCAACATGACTTAATTTATGTACGTGTTGGCGAATTTTACGAGCTCTTTCAAAGGTTCCGGGTGAGTAAAGTATGTGTAGGTCTGGGATATAGGTTTAAGTATTTAAGATCCTTGCTGTTGACCTGTCATTACTTTAGCTGAAGTTCATACGACTTTACTCAACACGTGTTAATAACCTCTATAAAGTTTCATAGGTCTTTGAGTATGAACTCAGACACCGAATGTATGAACTCTGGCTTTGGATAAAATGGCAGATCTTCCGAACGATTTCCCATAACTTAGGTTCAAACTCAATTTTTCGATTTTTTGTGGTCTTTGATTGAAAATGTGTACCTAAACACTCTTTTCCCCTTACACAATCGTGGATTTTTTAGTGGGCATTCCCTCCAGGCAAGGTGCAAAACTCCGTCTTTCCTCTCTGCTAAGGTCGGTAATCCACTATAAAAGACTTTATCGAGCAGTTGCAGAATATCTCCAGAATGTCGTTCTTTTGCATGTAGTCTTTTCTAGTCTAGAAAAATTTAAATGATCTCATTCAATCCTCCTTTTAGTCCCCAGCTTTTACGGTCCTTAAAAATATACCCATTCTGGCTTCTTATCCAAATTCTGTAATGTCGTACCTAGCATGTTTAAGCAAATTTACTATCCATGGAATATATTTCGACATGTATAATAGGCAAGTTTGGATTAGACTTCGAGGCTGATTTCCCGCCGAAGATCACGGGGATCTCACTGGGACAGTTAAAACACCGTCTTTTCTGCTGCCATAACTCTTAGGTATAGATCAAGAGACCCTGATGTACCGAGGAAGGGCCTGAGCCTGCACAAATCTGTTGAGGCATCTGTCAATTTCAGCAAATTCCTCGAGTCATAGTTGGCATGATATCTAAGATATCACAGTCTCAATCTAGCGAAAGCTGGACAAACCTTCCTGTGAACAACTTTGACAATTTGTGGCAGTCTAACTGTTTAGTCTCACCTATGTCTCACCATGTATGCCTATTGAACAGTGACAACAAGATAAACTTTCCGAGAGTAAATAATTTGAAGTGTAGGACTCCATAACATTTTTTTCTTTTTTCTCAGTTGCGATAGAAAACAAATGCCTTTATCCGAGTATGTCAACGACGATGACGATGTCCTCTATACCTATTTCTTCATCTAAACCAAATGAAGTTGCAAACTAGCAATAACTACACCCATTGCAGTAATAACACGCAAGAAATAAATAAAATTCTTGAAACTTCGTTGAAGCCAAAAACGAGACAAAAGTTTAAACAAAACAGCAGCAGAACTTCATATTTGCACATGTTGCAAGCAACCGAAGCGCGCATAAGCCGAGTCATACGAAAAAGCCAAAGTAAAATGCAAGCAATGACAGGCAGCGCAGCATGTGCAGGGAAGACGGCGGCAAAGGGAGTGAATGCTGAAGATTAAGGACTGAAAATGTCCCACTCCACCTTCTCGACATAAAACGCCCAACTGAACCATCTCCAAATGAGCGCGGATTAAGAGCACATTGGAAGCCTCACATTTGTCGTAGCATGACCAAACCACAAAACTTGGCTGGGTTTACAAGTGCGGACCTGTAGCAGGCGCAGACGCAAACGCAGGCCTTTGGTCCAGAAACGTGGCAAACTGACAACACGTCAAATGGTGCACACCCAAAATCGCATCCGCATACAACGAAGGGCGCTAAGTGGCAACAGCAGCAAGAAGAGTGTACGGCAACCATCAGCGATCTGCTGACCGGCCCCCATGACACTGCTGGGCTCGAACAAGCGACGACCAACCAACTAGCTGACTTGCTGTGGCCTCAACTTGCAACAGCGCGGCGGCTGCTGATGCTGCTGGTCGGTGTTGCTGCCGCGTTTGAGCCATTGTAGGCGTCAACCTGCTCTTTAAGCTGTATTATTTATGCGGTCGCGTAGCCGCCGTGCGATAAGCAACGAAGTGCGCGTGCGCGCCACTGCCGCCACAATTTTTACCGCCCTTTCTGCTCAATATAGCGCTGATTATTGAGTGCTGCTGCCAGCCAGCAAACGCGTTAGCTGCTTTAATGTGCGGCTATTTGACGTTGCTGTTCTTGTTGTTATTGTGCTTGACCGCGTATTGTGATTTAAACTACTTTTAGGGCACTCGAGTGTCCTTACACACACTCGCATACACACACATCTGTACACTATTTATTGCAGTTGGGCGTCCCTGCCCATACAAAATTGCAATACTCTTTTGTTGCTTCTGTGGCTTCTTCTGGCTTTACGACTTTATCAGTTGGAATGCATCTCTGCGCCTGCGGGCATTTCTAAAGCTTTCTTTTATTTCTGTGGAACTTCGTTTGAAGGACTTTTTTTTCGTCCGTTCTGTATTGTAAACTAGAACTTCGAATGCAATACTCAGTAGAATTTCATTTTCATAGCGAACTTTCTGTGATTTTTTTCCGCAGGCAGCAGAGAAGCAACTCTGCTTCCTTAGCTCATGCGAAATCGTTTTATCAGCATAATTCTCCGAGGCTCACTTTTTGTTGCTTCACTTGCCACTTTTATTGTTGCCTTGTTAATGCCCTGCAACTGAGTTGCCGCTGTGACTTTGTCTAGTTCCACGTTTTCCTCTTTTGGTTTTTTGCTTTCTATTTCGATACTCCTTTTGTTGCATTTTATGGCCGCAAATAATAACAATAATAATGATAATCATTATAATATGCCAACCGACAATAGGCAGTGAATAGCGAGAAGTGAATATGAATAGTGGTTAGGCAATGCAGTTCGGAGTAGTTTTGCGCCCACAATTACTCGCCACTAAATGCAGTCGAAATGAAGGGTTGACTGCCGCCAGCAGTTTTGGGTCACTGATTTGAATGCCGCTGCGCGTATCAGCTATGCTTGGCTGCCATATTTGCTTCTTCCATTTAATGGGATTTCTATTACCGCTGCCAAATGCTCGACTGAGCGCGCATTGTGGTTTAGAATGGGAGGCACTACTCTAAAATACAAAATAAATAATGTGATTTGGCCTTAATTCTAGGTCCATAAAGTACACTCAATAATCGCCAGATTAGGTTATGTTAACTTCGGCGCTGATTTCCGCTATGGAAATTACGGAGAACACACTTAGTAGTCGAAATTCCGGTCCTTTTGATGTCAAGAACTTTTTGGTATAGATAAAATACCCTCATGTACTGAGAAAATACCGCTGTGGAGCCAAATTTTCTAGCCAATTCGATTGCTTGACCGAAAATATAACATTAGGGGGGTTTCAGGTTAGGATAAGTCAGACAGTCGAGGGTAAAATATTGTGGGTAATATTTTGAGATATTTGTATTCCCAAGCAGTACTTTTACTAGCGCTATCTTCTTTGAATTTGGCATTGTTTAGTCCGATTATACAAAACTTGGTATTAGAGGGACCTTATCTTCAGGGAACGGAGGCTGAACTGACTGGAGACAAACTGTACGAAACGATTGAAGTAAGAACCAGTTTAATATGGTAAAGTTATGTCGTTCATTTAAGAATCTTTCTACCCTCCGACATCAAGGAAGTACCAGATGTATTACTCTTCCAGGAATGTTTACCTAAGCTACGGATTACTAAAAGCCAAAAATTCTAAAATATCTTTGAGTCTTCTTACTTCCTAACAATATATGGTGGTCTATCCGCTGATTCTGTTACAAATTTTGTCAGCTGAACGGATATTGTTTTTAGGAGAAGGTCGTTCCAAATTCATAATTTACTCAAATTGAAATTTCGAGTTTAACCAAAACACGGTGCACGATGCAATCCGATCTCAGATCCGATCGTCAGAAGTAGCTAACCTTACATATTGGTTTTGGCAGCTCTAAATATACTTTTACTTCATTAATTTCTAAGTATTTTTGAACAGAAAGTTTCTTAATAACGTATTTCGTTCGTTGAGGTATCATGCTATTAAATTCTCACCAACTTCATCTTATAAAATATATAACGATGTTAATCTTTCAACTTAAATTTTTCTACTTTATTGAATGAGAGCTTTTACGAAGTTCTTCCAATAATAATATTTATCACTGTTTTTATGCTACTCTGACCCACTGTGCCGAATGTGAAATTCTCAAAATGTTTACCCAAATCTCAGCATTTCTAAGTACATTTAGCTATTTGCTGATCTAATCTACTGTTATATATACCAGTATGAGTATGTGTAAAGCTGCGGCAAAAGCATTCAATTGCACATTTGATTACAAAAACGTAACGCAGTACTTGTCTGTGTGTGTGTGTGTGTGTATGTATGTGTGTGAAGTAGTGACCACTACAAATGACTATTTACTGCCACAAATATGAAGGTAAACAATAAATGAAAATGAATACTAAAGCTAAACTAGCAGCAGAGCACCACTTCCATGTCGGATATGAGGGCTTCCATACTTCACCCGTCTACTGCATGTGTATGTGTGTGTGCTTGGTTAAATAAATATGTAAATCTGCATGCAAATTGGAAATGTTAGGGCATGCCACGCCATGGCGATTGCAATATTCGCAAACCAGTGCAACTTGTGAATATGAAAGAACGCCAAATAACTAAACAAATGGCGAAGATTGAGAGATTGAAAGAGCAGGGTTGTGTAGTGGGGTGTAGTGTAGCGGCATGGAGCGGCACGCAGCAAACAAACCGTGAATGTGCAGCTCATTCAAATGTGCTTATCAGTTCGATCAGGCACAGGGTACAAAAACAAGGACAACAGTGGCAGCAACAACAACAGCGCTAAAAGCCATTAGCTTGCTGGCTGCTGTAGTTGAAACGGCAGCAAAAAGTTGCTGACCCAACACTGCTGCCGCTGCTGCTGCTACTACTACTAAATATTAAACATTACTTGTGTGTGGCAGCAACATATGGCTAGTGGCCGCTAACTATTTGCTGTTGTTGCAACTCTGTTCTGTTGTTGCCTAGTATTTGCTACCCTTTTAGCTGTGCTGCATGTATTTGCTAACTATTTTCTTGCGTTGCTTCGTCTCTTTTTTGCTGCTCGTGCGCTTTTGCTTTGCTTGTGGCAGCCAAACCATTCAATGTTGCATCTCTGATTGCTGCTGATTAAATGCTGAGATTGCAGTTGCCAACCTGCAGTCGTGTTGGTGCCCTTTTCTGGTGCGAGGGCACCAATCCACAAAGCTTAGTTGAGTGCACAATGCTCTTACAACTTGCTACCTTTATTTTACCTTTTAAATTATTTTCTTTTCATATTTGCCCATTTGTTCTTTGATTCCATTTGGTATTTGCAAAAATTCGGATTATTCATGGTATGTTTGGCAGCAGTAATTCCTAGCTGTGCTGACCTTCTTCGCCTCTCGCTTGGCCCCTTACCTTGTTTCAGTTTATAAAAAACACATTTATATATCGGAAAGGTCCTTCCTTTTGCTTTCACCTGTACGTGCGCATGTATGTGTGCGCGTTAGATTAGCATTCGTTGCACGTTGCCAGCATATTAACAACAATATTAACATTTTCCCACAAGCAAATATATGTGCGTCCAAGCAAGAGCTGCTCTTGTGGTCAGTTTTATTAAAATTTTTACATGGTATGGATTTCATTTCGCTCTGTGATTTTGTAGTTCTTCTGCGAATTCTTTGATTTCTGTTTTCATATTTTCGCATATTTTTGGAAGTTTTTACTCAGAAAACCAAAATTTTTGCTTCTGAAGTCAGCTGTGCGCTCAGAAGTTACACACTTAAGTACGTGTATTTTCCATGAACACACACTTACACAATTTAATATACATTAGTACTGTTACAACCTGTGTATGTGTATGCTTTTCTACCTTCTACTTAATAACCAAAGTGCATATTCAATACCGAAATACAATATTTGCCACAAGCAGCTGATTTTCTAAATGTGCAGCTGTTCCGTTTCTCTCTTTTTAATTTTGTTGTTGCGTTTGTCATAATATTCTACATTATCTCTTTTGATCAGTTTCCTATGGTTATTACTTATTCAGTTGAAGCATATTTTGATGAAGCATGCAAATCGTCTGTGTTTATTGAATAGTTCTTTTAGAAAACATGAGTATTTTGGAGCTATTATGCCATCTTCTACATAATCTTGTGAGTTCTTAGTTAAATTATTCCCATATTGCACTCCCAATTCATACTAGCACTACTAGGAGTGGATATATATTTGCCTTCTAGTTTTCCTCCAGTCAGAACAGAAGAATTATCGGATTTTGGTATTAGTCACCTTTATATGAGCCCCATTCTCTCAGGTTGCCTCCATGTACCAGTTGTTAGTTAGTAGAACCAGATTTACATCCAATATTAAACTACACTACTTACACTAGACAAAAAAAAAAAGCAGGATGGATGAAAATACAATTGGGAAGGGGAAGCATACATGAAGTGAGCTTAATCGGCGTTTACTTAATATTTTACTTAATAGTTCGCATTATAATTATTCTAAAAGATATGTCTTTTGAGTACTCCAAAGTCTACACCTTCGGTTGAAATATTGCACCATCTTCGCACTGTCACTGCAGCGAAATTATCATTTCTTATCTCATTCATAGAAAATGTAATTATTTGAGCTTCAGACTTAATACCAAGACGTTATCTTAATCGTTCGTTGTTTTCGGATTTTCTAAGCACACTTTTCTCGATCTCACCCTTTTCACTTTCAAAACACAACTATCTATGATCCCATAGACTTGAAGTTGCCCCAGTGAACTAAATAAACATCCAACATCGGATATTAGAACTTGCTTACTTTTTTCTCGAAACACTATTCCCTCTTGATGATCTCATCTCTTGATAACTTTCAACTAAAACGTTTACTTCAAATACAGGATACCGAACGGACTGAGTAGTTGTTATAGAACATTTTGTATATTTTGACGATTGTTAGTGTAACGGGGCTATTTACGAGAAAACTAGTAGCATTAAGGGATGAGAACAGACTCAAACTGACTCTGTACAGTACGCTGAAGGAATCTCTTTTTGAATGGTTCTTAAGCTAATCTAAATTCTGTGTTAGAAGGCTTACAAAGCAAACCTAATCCAAGGCAAGTGTTTCCCAGTCTTATATATAGTCTCAGGCCAACCACGATATCTCAAATAAAATCGAGTTTTCGAATCCGAATTGAATTATCCATAATAGTTCAAATTCTGAACAAAGCTGCAGAGAATTTCAAATAGGAGCTTGCAACTCGACTTTTTCAAATTAGAACTTGGAGGAGTTTGTAAACTTCTTGCTCATTTGAAGCAGAGTAAGATTGCGCACGAACACGTCTTATGGAAACCAAATATATTATATATAAAGAATAGGTGAGAATGGATTAAGTGGAATCAAAATGAGCAGTAGAAGTATAAAATAAAAAAAGAGAGTTCTGTTGTTCTGTCTGAAAATAACTTATAATTTTCCAAAGGCAATTCTCTTTTTATGTTTCACATAGAGCACGACGTATATTGATTAGATGCGAGCATATGCCACAAAGCTGCCATTAAGAAACCTTCTGAAGAAGTATGAGTACCAGAGGAACTGCAGACTCACTATGCAGAAACAAGAACTCTCACTGATAAACAGTAAATGTTTAACTTAAAAATTAATTACACAACATAATTTATTACCCTTCAGAGAGCAAAGCAAAGCACATCACTCATTGGTAAGCGCTGGCGGAAAACGGCTGATAGCGCGAGAGCAGAAGTCAACTATGATAGATCACCCAGTGGCAAAGCTGTCTCAGCTTAGTGGCTGAGTGTTTGTGTGTGTGTCAGCTAGAATGCGCATTGGTGAGCGACAAGCAAATAGTTCCAAATTGGCGTGATATCAGTGGAATTTCTGGGCAGGATGCGTACATAGGAAGGTCGTGCCACAAATGGGCTTGAGTGCGCGCGCGTCGCACAATCAATGCCTTCACCGTTTTGAAGTGTGTCAAATGGCAGAGATTAGAAAGAAGAATTACTGAATAAAGACGAAAATAAAAAACAACATAAAGCGACAAAAACAACAACAATAACTATAAATCTAGAATATGACTGTTGCATGAACACTGCCGCCGCTGCTGCTGTCTTCCCACTTCATCATTTCGCTTCGCTTTCTTCCTGTGTGCATGTGTGTGCTGTATGTGTGTGTTCTTCTTAACAACATAACTGCTAATATTTACATATGTACATACAAGTGTAGCAACATTTTGTTAAGACATCATCACAAACGAAAAACAGAATATTTCCAACTCACAGATCTTTACATATTAATTGACCCCCATGTGCAACATCGTGTCGTTGGTCGTTAGTTAGTCGGCATGCCTTTCTGGCTGCTGCTGCTGTTGCACTCTCGCTTTGTTTGCTTGGCGCGTTGATATTTTCATTTGCAGTCATGTTGCAACAACAATAACTACCACAGCCATGACTAGACACACTGCCTGGTAGCGCTAATATTTTACGCCACAGTAGTTGCAACATTTCTTCCAACTCCGACAGTCTCCGACTTTCGGCCGCTTGCGCCTGGCCCGTTGGCGCTGACTGTTTGTGCAACATGCGACAGCAAAGCAGCAGATAAGCCATTTTGATATGGAATATGAAAGCAACATTGAATTGCAGTGTGGCAACAACAATAAGAGTAGACGGTGCAACTTAAAGTGTACGAGTGTACTTGCCACTTGCTTTTTCACCAGCAACCCACAACTTGCTTGCCACAAGTCATTGCCGACAGCCGCACAATTTCCGCTCGCCACCACCAGCACGAGCCAGCAGTGCAGCGGCGCTGATATGCCTATGCGGCGCATTCTATATCACATGTTGCACAGTTGGAGTTATAGCAAACACACGGAAGCACTTGCAAAGCTGGCAAATACGCATGCTCGCAAGTAAAGTCAAATATGCAGACCTCTGTGCAAATGCAATATTTGCCTTTTTAGCAGCCATTTGCCGTTGTTGCTATTGTTATTGTTATTGTCATTGTGCTCGTTCTATAAAACAGAAATATGACTGCTTATCGCTGACCGATACCACTTCATCATCGCTTCAGTTTTTCCAAGCACGGGCGGCATATTTATGAATGTGTGTGTGTGTATGTGTATGTAAGGAGCGGGGCCTGGTGGTGTCATGTGGCAAATGCGTGGCTTCATATAATGCAGATTAGCGGTAGAAGCATTTAGTAGTTCAGTGTCTAATGTAAAATTAGAAATCGAAACCTTTTTGGTGGATTTGAGGAGCTTTTAGGGAAACCGAAGTCCCTCTCTGAGGACCGAAGAGTAAATGACATGATACTATTTGTTAACATACTCTTATTGTCAAGCGAATTTTGAGCCTTAAGATGGTATCACAGTAGAACGAGGAGTGGGACAGGAGCTACAAGAGTTAGGAACCACATCATAGCATTATTGCATGTGGCGCCAAAACTGACATATATTGAGCTGCCACATCAAAGATTTTAGCCTTCCCCTGTCTTCCTTACGTTTATCGAAGCTTTTTGCCTGTCCCTCCACTATGTGCTTAGCCTTAGGTAGTTGAAATAATGTTGCAAGCACTCTTAAAGCATATATAGAGCAAAATGCCAATAGCACAACAAGCAACCATTGTTTGAGTGTATATTACAACAAAAAGAAATTCTCATTTCGTTTAAACCGAAAAAGCGAAAACATTTTCAACTTGAGTATCCTAATTACCTTAAACACTTATGTGCTTTCTTTTGTTATTGCTTTTCAGCAAACCTTCCTTGTATCCGTCGCGGCTTGATTGCAAAATCTTGTACTTTAGAAGTGTGTAGCGACGTACAAAAACAAAAACCATAAAAAATTAAACGAACTGAAACCCATACAACCGCTGCAGCCCTTACTTGACTGGTCCAGCCGACACACGCTTAATTTCGCTTCGGTTCGCACACCTTCTTCGCTTAAAATGCTGCGCAGACTTTTAATTTATTCCATTATCCGCGCACCACCAACCCTTTGCTACCGCAGCGCCACCACCGCGATTTGCTGCGCTTTGCTGATTGGGTTCTCATGCGCATTGTTTGAGTGGCGCTGCAGGGCCACCCAGCGTTTCCCGAAGCTAGACGAATTCGTCGCGCGTAAATCTGCTCCTGCTGCCTCCTCGTATGCGTCAGCTGGAACGGCGGCAACTTGCAGCAGCCTTTCGTGCGAACGCAACATTTCAAATAACCCAATACAGCAGCTTCTTTTGCTTGCGACAGCCATTCTCGGCTACCTGAGCGTGTCTTGAGCACCGCGCTTCTGCTGCGACTGTTGTGGCGCGGCGCGCTGACTGGCTGCTGGCTGGTGGACATGTTGTCCAATTACTTGAATGTTCAATGGTGTTTGCATTAAGTGGACGCGTTAATTACCTTTTAAGCTTCGAGCGTAAAAAATGTTAATTAAGTGATATTTTCGGCACGTTCTGTGCGGTGCTACTGTGTGTTCGTGCCACATACTCGTACTGATGCATTTGCATACAGGCAACACATCAACTGGTGGCCACCACTCGTTTGCTCTTGCAACGCACGCATCGATTGTGTGTTGATTGCCGCATTTGCGTTTGCATGCAGCGCGGTTTGTTGCACGGTCGCCTCACCTACTAAATTTTCTGTACTCAGCAGCGTCACACTCTTCGCTTCGCATTGCATTCACTTTTTGCTGTAATAAAGTTGTTGTGTACCTTTGTCAACGTTGCAATGTTGCAATTCAACTTGTGCGCAATTGCTCTTGCATTTTCAATATGTTGCACCATCGTTGTTGTTGTTATCGGCACTGCTGATTTGATTGTACCAGTGCGCTGTAATCACATTCACATGCAAATTCAACGCCGCGATTTCACGAGGTTGTGACAGGTGGCCGTGTTGTTGCGGTAATTACTTTTGTGGCAATCTCTTTTCTTTTTTTCAGAATTCTTGTAAGTGTCTTCGTTCGGCGTAAATTGAATGTGGATTTTTTTGCTCCAATTTATTCAATTTCCTAAGTCATATCGAATCCCCTCACAAATTTTGCCTACCCTTTCACTCACTAAGTACATCGGCATGTAATTCTCAACCGGTTCTAAAAATACTAATTTTTTTTCCGGGGTATGCGGAGATGTCGCAGTTAGGGATTCTACGCCTTTACTTCAGTACTAAAGTTGTCATTGATAGGTCACTGGTTCTGAAACTTGTTGGTCTATTTTCAAGCATACTATTTTAATTTTTGAAAAGGGTGAGCTAATTTCGTGTCAGTTTCGAGGAGAATTCCACCTCGCAACCGAACTCTCATCAGCTCTTTCGAAGACTCTTTGGGCTCATTCGGCTTCGGCTTTGGTTTCGATGACTCTCAGCAGAGCTCATATGCTCAATAACCACTTCCATTTGTATTGAATCCAAGAGTCAACGGACAAAATCCACCCACCACTACTTAAGCGACATCAAGTGCAATGAAAGCTAAAAAAATTATTCGCTGCATTATTCATTTACTGCAATTTATGGCATTTAACTTTTTAAACGTTTAATAAAAGAGTTGACAAAGCTTAAATTGTTTATGCCACTTCATGTGTGTCGCATAAGGGAAGACAAGCAGCAGCAACAACAAAAGAAATATTAGTAATAAATGCACAAGTAAATAAATAATAACGGCCAACAAATAATAATAAAGGCAGCTGTCTGCTATGGATTGGGCGTGTTTGAGCTCATTTAAATTACCCAGCAGCTTAAAATACCGCGCTGCAACTGCCAAAGCACGGCGCTGGCGGTGGAGGAAAATTAAAATACCGAAAGCAAAAGCAAAAGCAAAAAAAGCATAAAAGTGGTTGCAAGACAAGCTGCTTTGACGTGTGAGCCGTAACGACAACAACAACTAGTTTGAAAATTCAACAAACGAGTTTATGATCAGACATATTTCTATGCACTTGAATGCCAGCAGAGTCAAGTCCAATAATGCGATAAAGAGCGACTTGACAAAATTGACACAAACGGTTGACAATAATTGTAATTCATTAAAATCGTTGAAAAAAGAACACAAGGAATTTAACCTAATAAAAATGTGACTTTTTTATTACCATCAGCAAGGCTCTGCGCGCATGCTCATGTCAAAGTGTCGCACGTTGCATGCCGCTGAACGGAACTGAAAATTTACTGCATTGTGACCCCCTAAACCTCAAATTGCAAACCCCTAAAGCCTCAAAATCTCCAACATTATTTGACAGTGCACGCGCATGCGCACAATTAGTCGCCTCAGCGTTTCAAAAGCGTTAGCGGTGTAGTGAATTTTCCATTTACTCTGCTACTGTTTTCATTCTATGCGGTGCATAAATTACCTTTTGTCGGCTATCGAAAGGCAATCGCATTGAAATGCGCACTTCAGCGAAGAAACGAACAAACAAAACACGCTCCAACACGCTGCGCTTTAAAGCCACAAATCACGTTTTAAATGTCACAGCTCTTAAGCGTGTTGCAAGCGAGGAAGGCTGAACAAAAAAACCAAAAACAAAACAATTCAAATGTGCTTTTAAATTATATTATTATTTTAAATTTATTTACTTAATACCAGCGACCTCTTGTTGCAAACTAACGGCGGCTTAAACATGCTCTTATAAAATTAGCTGTTTGAAACTATGACTTCATAAGCTGTGAAAATCTAAAATGTTCAAACTAACTAGTTATCATAGTTAGTCATGGAATATTAGAAACGGTACAGAATCCGAAGTGATTTACGTGGGTACCTGCCGTTTACAGCTCGACTCCACGGTGTTCAAACACACAACGGATCAATACAATGCGTCAATCAGCGCCCCGTTAGTAATAGCTTTCGCTAAAACCAATCGGTACCGAGCGGCATTGTGGAATGGCACAGTAAACCACCTTGGTGGGGTTCGAGGCCTATCTAAAACCTCTGCCTTTCTATGTGTCGGGCACCCGGTTGCAATGCAACTCCACATTTGAACTGTACCGCCCCAGACAGTTCTACCCGCATTCAGGTTTTAAACCACAGCCACCACGATACTCCCCGAAGGGCCTACCGCAATGAGCAGGATGGAGCCGCAAGTACAACCCGTAACCCCATCGGGCCCCTGCTCCCGTGGCACCAGATTAAAATCTTTGGTTAGACCTTGTAGCCCGAAGGCTACTTCCAGTTGAGTTACCCATTCATCTCGACTGGCGGCATTTGTAGCTTGAACTACAATGCCTCGCTTTAAGTGCATGTATAGTACATTTAAAGTGATATAAACTTAGTTCAAGCTAAGTAATATAGCACTGTTTCTGACATGGCTGAGCCTATAGATTGAGCAAAGTCTATTTCAAATACAGTGCACTTTTTGGATTTTAGTCGCCTCGTACGACAGGCATGCCTACCGCGGGTTATTCTTATCCCCCGACCCGCAGGGGGTAGAAACGGTACAGTATGGTTTTAATAAAGATTGTATAACCTCAAACATGGCTTGGTCATCAAAAAGATTGGGTCCAGTTTCGTTCATAAATAATATCGCTGGCGTCTCAGAAGAGCCATATATAGACCTTTATAGTTTTTTAAATGGTTTTCGCTAAAAAATTTAAGAAACCTTTTCTTTGCTTTCAGTGGGGTCTTCTTTGACCTCTGGTCAGTTAGAGAATTAATCGAAATTAACTGAAAGTTCAATATTCTGAGGCATTTGTCGATTTTTTTAATATCACATACTTTTTTGTACACATTTTGTAATATGAATATAAGCAGGAAAATCTCTAATGAAACTCGAACTCGAATATATCGCAACTTAATAATTTTTGACAAGACTGAAGTAATACAATCAACTTCTTACAGACTTAACCTAACTAAATCCCAACTAACCTAACTTTTTTTTAAACAAATCTGGAATACATAATCTAGAAGCTTTACTATTAACTTAACTGGCCAAAATTTTACCTAGATATTAATATCATTAGTGAGACCTTCAACCGAAGTTCTCGGCCATTTTGTCGTGTTCATTTAGCGAGGTTTTCGCTTGTTGGTTAGCACATTTAAATTGACTTAAACTCTCATAGTTCGTATAACATAACCTTACTTTATTTGAGTTAACCTAGCCTTACTTATTCGCATATTATTTTTATATGTATGAAAGCTTTTCTGAATGATTTAAAATTTCTCTCTTTGCTGGTGTTTATGTGTTTGGACAGCCTTTTTAATAATTCAAAATCAAAATTAAATTTTCGATTGTTTACACCATGACCTCTAGAATTTTTTGTCAATTATCATAAACTCAAACAATGAAAACAAAATTCGCTTAAACGGATTAGTAGAATATGTATGCGTAAACATTTAACGGTTATTCCTAAATATACAGTTATAAATTACTCACTTATTTGATAAGCGCATGAAATATAGAATAACTGTGGCAAAACCAGTGATTCGTGCCAGTCAAATAGGTCAGTGGGCACAACAGCAATCAAAAATCCGTTAATTTTGGATAACAATAAATAAATATTTCCGTGCATGCCATAAAAATTAGTAATTGAATTGAGAATAGAAAACACAAATCTACAATTTCGTTTATCTATTATGTGTAGAATCACATAATTAATATAATAATTCCGCATGGAAAATTTTATTAAATTTTCTCTCATTTTGCCAGCTCAAAAATTGCAATTCTAGAAATTAATTAATGGTTTATCTGTGCGGAATTATTATTTAATCCAATTTTGATTAAAGTTTCGACCACAAACACATACATGTACACATATTTGTATGTGTGCGTGTGTATGTGTGCCGAACCGGTTCTTAATTAAAGCCAATTGCTGCATAATGTTCGATATTTGCCAACAATTAGTGATTAATTTGTTTTTAAATAACAGGTATTTGAAGCGAGATTTATGGCATGCAATTTCAAATACAAACTAAATTACGGATTACAAGAGCAAATGTTGTATTTGTATGCAGGAAACAGGTTGCTCAACAAATACCAATTATGAATTAATTTGAGGAAATATGAAATGAATCGGTTGTGTACATGGAATTGAAAAGAAGCGAGTAATCTTAGCATTTCTGTTAAAAACCGAAGTTCCACGGAAGCAACTCTAATCCACTGATGAGAGACTTAAGTGAAAAATATCGAATCAAAATTAACTCACGCTCAGGAAAAGCAAAAATACTTACTTTCTCTGCTTATTTGAGATCTACTCCGCTTATTTGAGGTTTTGTTCCTTGCAAAGCCGAGTCGGCAGCAATAGTTTGGCTTCAAACTAAACGCATACTTTATTCTCAAGGCAGCTATGTTGTTACGGGGGAACTCTAGAGGTATGCGCATTTATTTAGACAATTGTTTTCTTCGATTTGCTAACCAATGAGGAGCAGCGAATCGATCAAACAACTGGTATAACTCACAGAGACTGGTATAAACCATTTAATATAGTTTAATTATGTGGTTAGCGCACTTAACGAGGTATTCGTATACTCTCTTGTGTTGGTAACTGTAGCTTTCTCAGATCTTTTGACTAAAGCACAGAGCTCAAACATAGTTAAATTATTTCTGTATTTCGTCAATGGAGCAGGGCCTACTGCGATATTTTTACAGTACCATCCAATGAGGTCGTCTGCTTAATAACTAAGGGCGCCTCCAACATTTTTAAAGAAAAAAGATAATTCCAACCTTCGACTGGGTGTATGTTCTACTCTTATCTTCATTAGAGGAGTGACACCAGAACAACTTAAACTCCTTTATACATTCTCTTATTAATACTGTGCGTGCTCACACGATCTTCCGCTCACTTTGGCTCTCAGAAAGCGTTGCTTGAATAAAGAAAATTTCATCCTTTGGCGGATCCAGCGGAAATGCCATATCAAGCCTTACACAATGCATGCGAATAATCAGCAGATAAGTATGCAGAAAAGCATGTCTCCTCGATATGCGCAAATGCAAATAAATAACTACATTTAACTGCTGTCCAAGCAGTCAAGGCGGCTCTAAAGGGCAGAGCAACAAGTTGCAAGCGCAATCGCCACTAAATTGTGGCACATCAAATGAAATTATCAGCATTAACGCGCTCGCTGCTCATATATCATTGCGCAGATATCGAAAATTGATAATATTAAAAGCGATGCGAAGGAGCGATGCGCACAACAGGCCGGTACACTTGCCACTACAGCACACATACCACATATGCCAATGCATATCCACATAAAGAAAAGCAAATAAAATTGATTTATAAATGTGCGATGGTTTTGCGCATGCGTCGCAAGTATTTAGGTACACATTTTATTGACTGGGCCGCTATGCGCATGCGTGGCAAGCCTATCCAAGCTACATATACAAACTCACACGACACAGTTGCGCACTTTTCTTTTGTTTGGTGGACTAGTTACTCCAGCTTCAAATTGGCTCGGTGGACGTCTGCTAACCGCGGCACTCGCTAGCCAAAGCCTATGTTAAACTTTGATAAATCGCTGCGCTACTAAAATGCGATAAACGGCTTTTACGCGGCTACACAGCACACTCACCGGTCAACAGTTGCAAGAACGCTTTGACGCGTACCCGCAACCGGTGGCTAAATAACCTGCCCTAACGAATGCGACCAACCGAGCAATCGAGCAACCGAGGACTTTTCCGCCAGCCCATTCGTCCGACGGGCAATCCATCCATCGGCCGGTGCCTGTGTGTGGGCCGTGAAGGGGGCGGACAGCCGCACAAAACAAACAACTTTTATGCGCGTTAAAGGGGTCCACCAACTGGCCACAAGCATGCAAGCAGCCACCGCTGTTGCGAAAGTTGCTGGGGAGCGTGTTTTTCTTTTGTTGCGTGTGTCTAGTAGAGTAGCTGCTGTTGGGCTGGCGTGCGCGGTTGCCACAAAACGCACTGCACGCTGGCCACTGATTGCGAACTGATAGTACGACGTTGCATACATTTAAATCTCGTGCTATGATGGTGCTGGTGGGGCCGGGCTCCCTTGCGATTTGCCACTTGCCACTTGCCACTTGCTGCACTCGACTAGCTGTCGAGCCGCCGTGCAGTTGTTGGTGTTGCAACAAGTGCGACGCATAATGTAAGTAGTGGCCATGGCGACTCTATCTGCATGTCTATCTTAGATTTTCCCTAGCACTACTTGGTGTTGAAATACCAGACGCGCTTTCCGACGCTTCGTTTCGCTAAAAGAGACAAAGTGCCTGGGCGAGCAAAACGAGATGGCTGAATAGTAGAGCAACGTGCATTGGAAAGTGGAGATTTTCAAATCATGGCATGCAGTGAGAGAAAACTAAGTTGAAAGAAGTTAATCAAGCTGGTGTGAACGGGAACTTTGAGTGTCACCACTCCGCATAGAAGCATTTCGTTCGCATATACGCTAAAGATGCAAGTCCCTAAGCGTACTTGAAATTCGAATGGCTAGGGAATCTGTTGTAGCGGATCCAAGAAACTTAAGCTTTTACCTGGCCAGTGATTGACAGTTGAGTCAAAAACACGACGCTGTCTCCAAGACAGAGTTGGTACAAAGTATTAACTGATACTAGTCTGTTAGACAGATTAAAAATATTTCCAAAGAAAATATGTTCACCAATAATTTTTGCTACTGTACGGACAAAAGCTTCCCTAATCCATCACCAGTCTCCTACAGCCTTTGTGTTATCGTTCACAGCGCAATCTTCTCTCGCTCTCAGAGAGAACTTTACTTTATGAAGATATTCTTTGACAAGCCAACAATTCAACTTTTCTTGGAGAGAGCTCTAATGACAGCTCTGTTGTCCAAAAGATGGCAGTGAATATGTCTCTCAGCCATTTGTGTGTATTATTACCAAGGGAAATATATGTGAGTCTAAACAACTACCGATCATCTGGTACAAGGTTCTTAAATAACGGCAGCTGTTCTCTCCTCTGATCTAGTCTTGTTCGAGTTTTAGTGAATATTTTTTGGAACCTTCTTCCATACATTCTAATACCACCCCAATAGCTCCTCATTTTTTCCAGTGCATTCAAGCAATCCTTCGCCCCCGCCAATATCCCGCACATAGAACTAAGGTGTTCAGCCGGTATGCACTGTGAATGTTTGTGCACGCATAGCGCAACTGTTGCAAGTTGGTGTCTGCCCCAACAGACACTTCACATGCAGCGCCTGCTAGCCAACCCAATTGCCTGCCGATTACTGCTGTAACAGCTTTGCTGCAGCAAGTGTCTTATCTAGCGCCTTGGCCTTGTAAACTTGGCTATTTTGCGCAAATATTGCGTTAATTAAAATATTTTTTCCGTTGCGGCTCGTTGATCGACGGTCAGCTCCCACCACAGCTTAGCAAAGGTTGCCTCAGTCACCCCCTTGCTTGCATTGTGCGCTGCCTGCAGTGGTGGCGTGATAGCAACATCTGCAGATCGCTGTCCACTATCCACATCGCCACCACAATTAGGTCTAAACGCAAACAACAACAACGTTGAGTGTAATAACAACAAAGCGTAGTGCTGGCACTTGACTGCTTATAAAACACGCGGCGGCGTCTTAGCCAGCTCATAATGCCGCAAATCTTTGCCACTTCGTTGCAAGTGCAGCACAGTTTTACAGTTGTTGTTGCCGCCTTCCTTCAGTGCTGCCACCACTATTTTACACTTAATGTGGCATGTTGCATGTGTTTCATTTCACACACTTGCATGTCTTTCATTGTTGTTGTGCAGCTTGTGTTGTTCTTTACCTGCTTGCATAGTTAATTCATTAAGCCCAAGCAGTTGGCCGGGCGAGTGGTGGCTGTTGAGGCGGAGATGCTGCTGCGCTTGCGCATAACTCCAACTGATTAGATTAATGTTGCAACGCCGACGATTCGTTTTGTTTGCATGCCAGCATAGTTATGGCGATTTGTGTGCGAACAGCGACTGTTTGTTTTGCTGCGCAGCGTTAAGAATTTTCATTAACATGCCACAAATGTGCATGATGCTGGCGAAAACTTTCTTATTTGGCGGCTCCAACTTAAATTCCACAAACAGTTTGAAGATGATTAACTACGAATGTATTGATTTTCCAAATATGGTCAATCTGCAGTTGGATTTGGAGAGTCTCACGCACTACAGATGAAGATTCTCATCATCTGATCCGTTTTATGAGAAACTCTTTTATGTGAAAAATATATTCGGTGAAGAGATTTTAAATACCGAAGGCCGTTCGAACTCAGATTCGTCATAGTCGTAGTGCACACCTTTAACCACAAAGTCACCGCAAACTCTTCCGAAATGTTTTCACTTGGTTGATGATTAAGTGAATACTCAGCTCTGTGGAGTTATCTTTATCTGAAAACAGTAACCGAGGTCTCGAGAGAGTGCAGAGTGGAGAATATGATTCCCCAGTTTGTTAAGTAAGTGGGGACGTAAAGATCTGTGTAATGATCTTGCTTTAAAAGATAGTCCTCACTGTTATGAGTAATCGACATATTATATATTCGACACATATTTGGTTTAGTGATAAATTAAAGGCAGAATTATCGCTCTGTAGCAGGCTAAATCATTTCATATATATTTTATCAGTTTTTAAAGCCCATTTCCGATATTGCAGGAAAACTTATGTAAGATTTGGAATGTCAGCCGTCTTAAAAGAGATCTGCTTTCAATATTTTCAATTCTCGATTTTCATATAAACTGATCTTGATTTCCAGAAGATCTCTTCTTGGGAAGAAATGATGATATGGTGAAATGTCAAGCCCAAAGACTACTTTCTGTGAGTAACAATACTAGCTAGTTGAATAAACAGTTTGGTCATAAGAGCCTTCTGAAGGTGGGCTGATCTTAGACGCCCCAGCTGGGTGCTATATTCTCACTGCCTTCTTCAGCGTTTTTTCTTTAACCTTCTTTTAAATTTACATAATATATATGAAGCTGTCAAGCTCTAGTTTATCAAAGAAGAACTACTGTACCCATACAATCAACTACTTGAAATTTTCTATAAAATCATCACGCATGGTCCATCCATTCTACACAACACATTTCTGCTCTTCCTTGGCAACATATTAAAAGACCAAAGAAGAAGAAGAAAACGCCATTTGCCTCAATGGCACTTACAATAACCAAAAAAGTAGTAAAAAAAAAAGTTTCGGAAAATAGTTTAATTGAATTTGAGAATAGAGGCATACACATTAAACTACCGGACGTCAAGTTCAGTTAAATGATGAATGGCCATGTGCGGGTGTGCCAAATGAATGGAAGTTAGTGAAGACACATGTGAAGTTTCCCATTGACTTTGGTCACTTTGGCTACTTAAATGCATATGAAGCAGAAACGGACTGTTAAAAACAAAAGGCTGCCGCGCAAGAAAACGCACAACGGCATATTTATTGGCTCTGCATTTTGAAAATTGGCAATTTCATGCGACAGCCCCAGCATGCCCACGCGCATAGCGAGCAACAAATTTCCATACTGCATGTATACATATGTATGTGTGTATGTCTTTGCTTTTGAAAGTTGCGGCCGATGCACACATTCATAGAGAATATTTGTCTCTGTTGGCATTTCTACTTAGTTACAACTTAATATTGATCAATGGAAAAAATTTTTGGTGTTGCAAAGCGGAGGCGAAACGGTCCAGTGCCGATTTTTTCACGTTAACTGCACATAACCGAAATTACAGTGCTATAGAGCTTTACATATAGCTTAGATGTTTGTATTTATTTAGCTTTCAGTGGTTGTTGTTGTTGGCATTTTTCATGGGCTTTGGGCGTTTTGTGCCGCAATTTCGACTTTGCTCCCACCCTCAAGCAGCAGTTTACCATATTCTCTGATCTTCGACATGTTATGACATACAAACAAACACATGTACATATGTACTATATAATTCTATGCATAAATATGTATGTATGCATGTATTTATTGCTTGTCTTTGTTATTGCTTTTGAGTTATTTAAGCAAAAGTTGTAGAAAAGTACATTTTTATGACGGTGAAATTGTTCAGCGTGTGGATATTAGACGTTATGGTTGCATACATATGTACATATACAAATAACGGCAAATATTTGATGCGCTACTTTATTGTGTTGATATAGGGTGTTTCGATGGTGCTAATAAAAATTCACAGAATCTCACGCCTTGTGATTTTGGAAAAATGAGGTGGACGATTCAAGTGAAAGCTTTCATCATACCACAAAGCTCTTATCTTAAAATTGCGCTCAAGTTGGGTTGCAAATATACTTATTGTTAGACTTTTAATGTATGTTTAGTTGCTAAACTCTGGGATCATAACCAGAAGAGCCGAAACTCATCCAAAGTAGTTTAATATACTCATCTCAATATTACTCTTCTGATTTCGCTTGTGCTCTTTAAAGAGCGAAGTGAATTATGTCTTAACAGGCAAGAGTAAGTTTTCAACGAAATCTCGACTAACTTTGTTGCAAATGCTAGTGACTCTGGCGTATCAAAAATCGAACACTTGGAGCATGCATTGTAAAGCTTGAATTTTGCGTTTAAGGAGAGAAGTTGGCTGCGGTTTCCTATTTAAACATGTGGTGAATTATTTTGCCACACGCTTAGAGGAAAATGGAGATTGTACTATAGATTGCAAAATTATAACCATACTTCCACGCATGTTAGTGGTCCCGACATTAGCACCCTGTCATTTCCACTTAAACATTTTCTATTACCAAAAAATTACACATCGTTATACACATTTGTATGGCAATAAATGCGTACTTAAAACTTCCCACCACAGAAGAGCTTTTCAATTTCCAAAAGCCATTTAGCCATTTGGCATTTTCAAGTAGCCGCAGCCATTAAATACACACTCTCATAAAATACGCTATAAATTTTTCAATAATAAAATATTAAAAGGCTTTTTTCAGCGCTTCGCTAAATTAATTTGCACGAGTGGCTACCGAAGAAATCACAAGAAAAGCAAAGCAAAAGTAAAAGGAAACACGTCATCAATAATGGAATGTGAAAAACATATGTTTTACAAATTCTAGCTGCCACAAATTGCTGGTCAATTCTATGTTACTTCCCTATCTTTTGATTTTTTGAAGCTGCCACGCATGTCGACCAGCTGAATTACTCCTACTTCTGTGTAAATATATGTGTGTTAGTGTATGTGTCATAGTAATGTCTTTCACACTATACACTTACGTGCAAAAAAAAACATCGAAATGGACTCGTGTTCACTTTTCACTGCTCATCAAGCAGTAGCCGTCGAGGTCACGTGCCGCTATATTTTTACCATGAAAATTCGTTGGGAAAAAGATTTTGAAAAAGCGAAAAGAACATAGCACACACATATGTAGTTGGTAAAAGTGGCATGCAACCAACGTGTGCAACAGCGCGCATGTGTCGTAATTTGTTGCTGCCTCATATGTACAAGCGTTACGTGGGCGCAATATCCAATTAAATAAAATGTTTGATTTCTAAGTTGTTACCAATGAATTGCTGACCTCGGCGACCGACCGCTGGTCATACGCTCAATTTGAGCGTTTATTCAGCTTTACAAGCAATGTGCGCTTTTACTTTATTGCGATGCATAAAACCCGCACACATACAACAACCGGCGCGCATTGAGATTAAGTATTTTGGGTTACTTTTTTCCGATTTTCCACTTTTCGATTTTTATGCGCCTTTGAACGCTTTGAACGCGGTCGAAAGTCTTGCTTTGCCGCTGCAGTTCACTGACTTCATTGACTTGTTGCTTTGCTGTCAGCCGTTTGACATTTGGAGAGAATATAATTGACAGCTGAAAAATCGTGCGCTCACATTTTCGAGTTTTAAAGCAGATGAGCAGCGCTCGCAACGCTGGCGACGCTGCATCGCGTAATCGTAGTCAATACGGGAGCTAAATAAGTGAGCTTTCACGTTTGCTCCGCTGGTCGTTAGGTAATTTGAAAAGGGTAGTAGTCAATTGACAGCTGCACGTAAGATTGTTGGAGTTGTTGTGGTCATAAGTAACCAGAGGATTCAGTACACTCGTATATATGCATCAGTTGGTGCCTGGGTGGAGAGGTATAAATGTGCGCATGTGCACTCAATGGCATTGCATAATATGTTCGGCGCACGATCTCGCTCGTCTACAGCTGCTTATTGTGGTAATAAATTTCGTAGCTTCACTTAGACCAAGCAACTGCGGACAACTACTCACAAAAATCAAAAAAAAAAAACAATAGCAGTAACAGTAACAAGTACTGTTCTGGATTTCGGAAAACTTAGCATGAAAGCTTTAATTTAGTGAAAGCTTCATATCTTTACAAACATTACTCGTAAGCTAAAATTTAGAATTGATATAGGATAGTAAATAGTAAGAACCATTTCCCATACATGTGCATTTCCATTTATATATAAAGCTTACAGCTTATATTCCATAAAGCTTTCATTCTTTAAAAAGTATATTTAAACTAATCATCTAATAAATGGGTATTTAAGCTGTTTAATAAAAAAATTGTCTGTTTAATAAACTCAAAACTTATTTAAACACTTTGTGCACAAGTGAGCTTTCATACATTATAAATGAAGCTTTCATCACACATTCAAGACCTAAACTTTTTTCTACAGTTTTAGAGCTTTTTGCAGCAGTAGTATCAATTCTTTGCAAATAAAGTTGCTTTTGAATTTCAAGTTCATTATTTGTTGCACTGAGCTTGCGCAATCATACGAGCTTCCATCCTATATACAACACAAAAACTTCTTTCAAAAATCGTTTCTCCATTTATGAATAATTATCTGCAGCTCGTTCGCCGCCAATTAATCGATAATCCCATGAAGTACTTGTCGTAAAAGTTAACTTAAGGGCAAAATCTGCTTTACTTAGCTAAAATCTCAAATATCTGCACCAAATGCGAAACAAGTCGCCTTGTCGCCGTCGGCTGCTGGTTAAAGCTGTGGCCAAATTACAGAGGGCATGCAGTACACAGGTGATGATGACAGCTACCGATATACGATGAACCGCAATAATTACAACAAAAACAACAACAAAACGCCTGCAAGACAAAGGCACTTAGCATTATATAGACATATGAATGCAATAAAAGCATGTGGCCAATTGGTTGGTGAAAAGCCCATAAGGCACTTGTGCGGCGAGCAACCGGTTTCAAGTGAACACATTGCCGAATAAAATTGCCTAACAAAAAGCCTTACACAGCGCTGGAGAGGCTGACGGTGTGTGTATGCGCGCGGCGGAGTCCGTTTGCTGTTCACTCGCGCATTGCGGCAACAACGGTAAAGCAGCTTCTTGTTAAGAATGTAAACACGCCTAGCAGCTATGGGGCTATGCATGCATGCAGCAGCTGAAATACTCGCAACACCAACAACAACGCGCCGATGTGGAGAAAAGTTCAAAAAGTTCGCATATGCGTAAGCGCTCATTAAAAGCGGCATGGCAGTGCGCTTCCTTGCCGGTTGCCGCGCGATGCTATCGCCACTGCGATCGATGCTTCACTGATGCATTCCGGCTATAAAGTCATATAATAACAAAATCACCAAGTACACACATTAACCGCAAATATTATCAAAAAAAAAAAAAAACAAAACAAAAAACGTGCGTATGCAAGGCGCAAATATCGCATGAGATAATTGTTGCGCATGGCAGTGTTGGCAGTTTTGAGCGAAATGCGCCGCACAATGCGAGTGGTGCACGGTGCGCGGTGCGGCTGCACACTTACCTTAAATGCTTGTTAACAAGTACGATATCTGCGCGATTTACATGTTGCCGCCGTTTAAGTGGCCGTCAGCTGGGCATTCGCATGAACGTGCAAGACTACGCATCGGTGTGTTGGTGGCGCTCTTCGGCATCGCACCTGACCCCCAGTGCGGCCTTAGTTGCCATCTTTTACTGCCGCTTACTTTTTGTAGATTTCTTCGGCGGTACTCTATATCTTTTTTCTACTACTCTAACGGTACTTTTGATAAGTGTTTGTGATTGGCTGGGCTGTTGAGTGTTGTGAGAGTGTAGTCCCCTTTCTTTATGTCCAAACATTGGTCTGATCTGGTAATACGCAGTTGAGCTGTTTAATCAATCACGATTTTGGATAAGTTTCAAGTCGGTTTCAAAAGTCAAAGGGGCTTCAAGGTGCAGAACAGAATGGAAGATTTATTCATGGAAAATCTGTGTTCTCGTTTACGAAGAATCAACCGTTTCGAAGTTGAGATCTCAATGTTTATACTTTCTTATTGTTTTTGTAGAAACTTGAGCTCCATTTTCTTACACAGAGCTAGCTGAGGAGTTCAAAAATGGGATACTATCTAATGCAAATTTCTTCTCCATATTATTTGCTTAGTCTCTTTGGTTTGGAAGGCCATTTATGTTTTCTTTGTAATATTTTTCTGCAGCTACTTGCTTTAAATTTGCAACTAATGTTGCACGCAGATTATATGTTCATTTTATTACCCAAACGTGCTATTGAGTAGTTCACGTGAGAATACATTCTATTTTCTGGAATGCACTCCTAACTTGAGTCATATATGTAAGCGAAGGGTGGCACAATAGTCTTTATTAATATAGGATATTATGTATGGAATGTTGTCAAATTTGGTGCTTGACTTCGATAAAATTTAACAATGCGCCTAATTATAGGCAACGTTTTTCCTAATATCAACAATAATCTGATTTTGTTCATGAAACATATTCTCACATTTTAGTAAAATTATGATGATTAAATAAAAAGAATATTGCCACATTAAAAACATAAATTTTAATGTTTGGCTTCAGCTGTTGGACTCAGCTGTTCTTAGCGTTCTTAGAAGTTTAACCATAATTCTCTAAAAGCTTTTAAAATTTTTTCTAATTTCAAAAATTGTGTTTGAAAAAGGACATATTTTCCTGCGATATCCGTAAAGCCATTAACAACAAAAATGTACCCATAGCTACTCGCTGCTCTTCCACCGAAATTTTTGATTCTCATATAAATCTTATGCCTTCGATTTAGCCAAATCTTATCGTCGTCTCGCATTTTATAAGCTTTTTATTTTGCATACTTTCCGTTACTCATTTTGTCGATTTAGCGATTAAAATTTCCGCATTCAGCTATTTATGCGATAATTTTTTTTGTTTTTGCTTTCGAGCGCGCCTTCACCTGGTCGTTTAATCGTCTTAATGAAGGCGTAACTGTGGCTAGCGATTTGGGTCAGCATTTGTGGCCACATTCTACATTCGGTGCGCAGAATATTTGCCACAAAAAAGAGACAACAGCGCAACACAAAGAAAAAGATCATTAAATGAAAACAACAACAAGCGATTAACAGCCAACATAATTGTTGGAATTTAAATTTGTATGTTAAGCGCTGCTTGTTCGCTTGTAATCGGCCAATAATGTTGATTATTTATGGCTGCATATGTGATTATGTTCACAACAACAAATGTGAATGGGCTTGTATAATGTCCGAAGTGCAAGCGATTGAATTTTGGAAGAAGCAGATTTTTATGTACATCGCTTGTACATAATTTTATTTTATTATAGATTGTTGCATGACTTCGTCGTGGTGTAAAAACAAACCTCGGTTGTTTGTTTCTTTCTCTGCTGGGAAGCATTTTGGCCTAAATCTCATATGTTAACTGTTGCATCGGCAGTAGCGTCAGTTGACAGTAGAAGTGAGAGTAGAGAAATTGAAAGAAAAATCGTCGAAGGTTGTGAAAAGTATACCACTGTTCCGGTACTAGCGTCCGAACCATGTGTTAGTGTTAGTGGCTGCAGTACTCTGTACAGATGGAAGCCTCTAAAAGCTAAGAGAAAAGAGTATTCTATAAAGAGTGTACTCGAGTAAGCTCGAGTATTGAATCGGTAAGCTTTCTGGTTTCAATCATTAGACAATTGAGAGTTATACGTCAAAATTTAAAAGAATTATTCTTTGAGTTAGAGGAAAGCAGAGAATCGAAGCAGGACCTCAAGAAAAAGAAGTTCAGAAAGTTAACTTCAAAGTAGACTAAGGATCGCACAATGTAAATACTAAATAGGGGGAAATAAGAGAAATTGTCTCAGTATTGAACTTGCTCTCGGAGAACCAATGGAGTAAATCAAAGCAAGAGTCTAAATCTCAAACTAGAAACAATCAGATGCTGTCTTAAGATTGATGTTGGTGTCGCATAAATGAATCGATACAAATTTATCAAAAGACTTGGCTTAAGGATAGATTTTAATACTGAAAGCATGTATAGCTCTGTTTGAGATCATGTGAAGCTTGACATATGTCACCTATCTGGCAAGTGACATCATCCAGTAATATAAAAGCTTTTATCAGTAAATCGATATTCGTCTATTTTGATCATATTTAATTGCCGAAGAGAGAACAGCATACCATATGTGCTTTCTCTCTCTCACTCAGCATTGCTTGGTATTCAGATTAACGTAGTCCATTGGTATGGGTACTTAAGAGAAGCTGTAAATTTGTGAACTTCTTCAACAATATAAATTCCTATCTATATGAATAAGTGACGCATGGGGCAAGTAGCAACTTTAACCACATAATCATTTTATTTTTTTTTGTTGAATGCTTACAGTATGTATGTGTGCTTGTGCAAGCATATTAAAGTCTAGGAAAAATATGCTGCACGGCTTTCACATAAATACTGCACTTACAACTTTATTGTGGCACAGCAGGAAAATCAGTTCAAGTGCTCACTTCCTCTATTTGAAAAGCAAAAACAAAAGCCAAAGACTAATAAATGGAAGAAAGTCGGCGGCGAGGGAGTGCTTTTCGCTTTAATTGAGAGAATGGACAGTATATGCGAAAATAATAATAACAACAACAACAACAGTCGATAAAAGTACAACACTTTACAATTCATGTGAAAATAAAAACGACAATTCAAAGTACAATTATGTATGTTTGTAACAATAATAACAAGAAATATGCTGACATTATTTGCACATTTAATGTTCAACAGAAAAAGCAACAACAACAATAATAAAAAAAACCATAAAGAGTACAACAAAATTATTGCAACAGAGATTTGTGTGCAAAAATGAAAATTTGCGGCCAGCAACAGCGAACATAACCCAGAATGTGCAACAATGAGTGTGCTTGTGTTGTTGTGCTTGAACAATGAACTTATAAATTGACGCACCCCGAAAATCAACAACATAATTCGCATCATTAAAAACGCGTTGCAACAACAACAACAACAACAACAACAACAAATTGCAAATAAATATTGCTGTCGCACACATAGCAATAGCAACAGCCACACACTAGCATAAACAAGCAAAAAACATGCCAGCATTCGGAACCGGCTAGTTAACTTAGTAGTTGCAAGTGCAACGGGAGCGCCACACGACGAGGCTGCACTTTTGCACAAAATACACATGTATAAATATCTCGAAAACTGCAAAAAAAAATGCCGAATCGAAGGAAGAGGAGGTGTATACGGCGATTTGATTCAGCTGCAATAACAACAACATTAGAGTAGAAAAAATATGAAATTATGTTGCATGCGCGCTTGTAAATGCCTGTTAGTGCAAAATGAAGAAAACATGCATGTGTGTTTGTGTGTTTGGAACACACTTGGCCAGCAGGCGGAGGCCAAGGCTTGGAGCCACACACATACATATCAATACGAAAACACTTGGGACACACATTTAGGCGCGCCACCTACGCACATGCAACATGTGCCATGACAATGAACGCCATTAATAAGCATACTGCAGCATTGTTGCATGGCTGTGTGTAAGTTTGTGATGGCGAATTTTTATTTCGCTTACAACCAGATATTTTGCTTCATTGTTGTTGTTGTTGTTGTTTTGTGTAGCTGTCCTTTATTTGTTTTTTTGTTTTCATCCATATTATTTTTTCTGCTGGCAACATCAATAACGCGCTGTGTACCAGCATACTAAGTTGCACCGTTCGACACTAGTGTGGCATGTGGTAAGCTGGCGAAACATGAATATAGGGGCTTGGTCGCGCCGGTAACATTGTCAACAAGAATACAGGGTGTTTTTTTGCTTTATAGCATTCTGTATGCAACATTATGTGGCATGCCACATTTTGTGGCAAGTATAGAGACGCAATTGTGTGAGTCTATAAGTTTACCAGCGTTGTTTTTTGACTCGCTTAGCATAAAAAATGCGCGTTTGACCTTTTACACAACGAGCAGCAGAGGTATTCTACAACTATTTGGCACACAACTTTGCGCTGACATGAAAAACGCAAATAAATAATAAAAATCAACAGTATGTTGTAAGCTTGGCTTTACTAGCCGCAGCACTGCACAAATTCGCACAAATTCCCCTTTCACAACACTCACTCTGCACGCATTTGTTTAATTTTTCAATTCAAAATTTTATTACTGTCGCGGCTGTTGCTTAATTACCACACGCAGCTTCGCACTGCCACTGACACACTATACGATAGCGCTTTTTGCCGCACAACATGCGAACCACAATCAAATCACACGCTCTCCTTTTACACACGACCCATTGCGCACAGAAAGGGTGAATTGCTTTTTTTTTTTATTGTGGCTGCCACATTTTTGCATTCCATTGCGATGCATACATGCCACATCACCAGAGCAGCGGTGGCAGCCTATGCGTGCTGACACGCATCAAAAAACTGGACAGAAAGCGTCGCTGCTGCAACACCACCGCCGTCGCTATGCGGTCGAGTGGTCGTCTGTCTGTCTGCCACTGACAGCGGCGCGCAACTGCAAAATGAGCCTAATGGCGTGCGCGCATGCGCAACGATCGCTCATAGCATTCAGCTCACCAGCGCGTTGGTGTTCGATTTGTCTGTTGATGCCACTTCACTGCCCTCCGCAATTCCCTTTATGGCGAAACAATTCCACTCTTCCGCTCTTACAAAGTGCGCTTGCTGTGGAATCCAAGTGTGGCATGGCTTGTCGCAAAGTGCAAATGGCATCACTTACAGTCGGCACCCCAACTGGTGTTCGTACATATGTTTATTGATAAGTGTGAATGTGTTCGTGTGTGTTTCGTATCATTCCCTTGTTGTACATATCATAATTATCAGCGTTACCAAACAGGCAGCAACTCGTACAGTTATCGCTAATGTGATTATCATAATTATTCTTGTTACAATTTTTATTATACGTATATATATTATATATATTATTTTATTTTTATTATTAACTTTTATTATAACGAATGTTTTTCGCTTTTAATGTACAAAATATTGGGACTATGTGCCCAATACTATTGAAGCAGGGCCAAGACACTGGCGAGAAGACCCTTGATTAAAAATGGCACCTTTAGTATGATTTCAAGTTAGGAATGTCGCCTGCGGTTAGCTGAGGACCTATTCTCCTCTGAGTGCACATATAATGATGGAAAACTACCAGAAGAGCAGGAAAGAACAGTGAGATGTTCTCATTCTCTTAAATAGTGTCCTAAACAGAGAAATTAAGTAAGAGACGCCTTCTTTGCTTTCTTGAAATTCTGGCCCAAGGGCAACTAGCAGGCCCTTGATGCAACATATTCCATATCATCATCATCATCATAATTTATTCATCCAAGAGCAGACCATATCTGGCAGAGACACTATTTTTTTTTTAGGTACTAGATCCAATACCGTCGTTGTAGGAATGTTAGAGCACTTGGCGTTCCGGTTCCTTCTTAATTCGTCCTGAACTGGCTTTTGCTCTCGTTTTATTGATTGTGTCTTAACAACAGTTCTACCCGCGAGAAAAACGACTGATCCTAGAGAGTTTATTATCAATTTGGTGTATATTTTCCGTTTCGGACCAAAGTGAGCATACCTATGATGGGCTTCTTACACACAATCGAGTGGTTGTCGCGTATTCAACCAGCTCAGCCTTAATGAGATGGAACTTTTATTTTCTTTTATTCTGATTTTCTGATTTTCTCTGCCTAGTAAGCTTTCCAGTTGGAGATCTGCCTAAAAAACGCTGAAAGAGACCCGTTACCACTTTTAAGACGCGTTCGAAGGCTGATAGATCCTATGACTAGGTTTCATCCAGGTATCAAACCCACTTGAAGTTACACACTTACGTTGAACTTTTTCTGAACTTGGTTTATAAGATGTTTTTCGAGCGAGCTAAGGCTAAAAGTTTCTTAACGTTCAATCTTTCTCCGAATCATTAAAGAATATGATATTATTAGATGTTCATGTCATTTCAAGTGAAGCTTTTCTAGATTAGGTTTACTTTTAAGCCCATTCTTTCATGTCTGATTCTTTGTTTTTGAGTGTTTTCGACGTGACCCAACATTTCTATCCTAACATAAGTCTAAACTATATGGTTGAAAGTTTGCTATGCATATCACGAGCTTATAGCATAGCCCTGATTTTTTCTGATCATTGCTACTGCTGAAAGATAAAAACAAGAATTCTATGTGTGTAACGGCATACCACTAGAGATCTGTATCTCTATCTGGATCCGTATGAGAGTTCGGAATTTATTAGTATAATCAAAGCGATAAAATACGTACAATTAGTAGAAAATCTCAAGCAATAAAAATCAAAGTAAAATAATTATCGGAAAATATACACATTTCAAACCTTTCACCTGAAGCCAGCTTTCAGTATTTCTCCAACCAACTGAGCGAACTTTCAAAAAGAACTCACCTTTCTCGCGACTTCAATGAAATATTCACGAAAAATTTAAATGAAAAATTTACCGACACTTTTATCATATGCAACTAGCATGCCTCTTGTAGGATTGTATCTACTGGGAATGCATTTATAATTAAGCATGGGTGTGTGTGTATACTTATCGCTACCAATAATGTATTGTAATTGTTTTTCTTGTGGTAATCAGAGTATTTCATTCTTATCGCATGAAATGTAAATTATGGTTTTGATAAATGTGCAAAGGGACAGCGAGAGCGCCTGTGAGAGCGACTGCGAGTGCGAGAGAGGGACAGAGAAAGCAAAATTATAAAACAAACCTCGCGCCTAAAGGCGCATATGAAACTGCATATATAAATTAATTAATAAGCTGCCAACTATATGTATCTCTATGTGGCTGTGTGTGTGTGTGTATGTGTGCGTTGCATGAATGCAGCCTCAGCATGAATGATAAAATGTGAATGTTGAATGCACAAATACCGCTGGACTGCCGGACCATTGGAGAATTCGGTACACTTAAGAGTATAGGTACACTTGAGACACTGGTTTATAGACTGAGCATGGCTTTTATTTAAATAAATTAACAAGAAATAAAAATAAAGAACAACTTACAAACTTTTATTTTCCGAACACAGTTTGAATGTATAAATATACAAGAAAGTTCCCTAAAATGCATACACATATAATTTCCCTTATCCCTTCCACATATCACTTCTTCAATTTGTATTTATTTTCGATTATTCTAACTTTTAATTAATTGTTGTAGATGCACTGTTGAATGCTACACACTGCGTACCTGTTCGACCAACAAATTTCGATGCGAACCCAAACTCCTCTCTCCCCTTAATTCCATTAAGCACGCAACTTATACACGCTGTATATACACAGTTGTTGTTGTGTTGTTTCCACAAGTGTCTTGTGGTTTTCGATTTGTTGTGCGTTAAATGATTTTTCATGTCATTATTTAAATAATTTAGTTGCACCTCCTCGGACTCTTACGTCATTGTATTCTTTGCTTATGGCTGGTTGTTCTGTTGTTGTTGTTGCTATTATCACATGCTTGCTTTAGTTGTCGCGCACAATTTTATGGTTGATTTAATTAATTTAAAATCCAAAACTAATTGTTATGCATTTAATTGTGGACTACGGTTATGTTGTTCCATCGGAGCGCCAACACAGGTGCATTATGGCTATGAAGCTCGGTGTGGAGTAGTAAGGAAGCCACAAAGCTGTAGAAGTGCAGTTAAATCACCAAGTAGTTGTGATAAGATGTGAAAGAATGTTCCTATTTATATCCAGTACTCTTTGGGCAAACAATCGGGAGTAATGTATACTAATATATGGTTCCGTTCTTTGCAAGAATCTGGCAAGACTAAGCAACTCTGATAGGTCGAAGTTAATCATCAAAATCTGCTCTTTAGAAAAACGTACATGTAACATGTTTCCTTCTGTTATTTCAGGGACAACCAAAAATGGACGACTGGTGCTTCTCTCCTCTCCTCCTCAGAGGTCCATTATTACCTATGGAAACTTTTCTTTGGTTTTGGAGCTTTATTCAATCAGATTGAGAAGTCGTTCTAGTGAACTACGAGGTAAATCGGATCGGACGAAAATCTGACAAACTTCCAGTGGAAGTTTGTAAAAACTGTCGAGGTCTCTAGATGTCAGACTGGAAACTTTTTTCTGGAAGTATCGATGTCGGAGATCTAGAAGACTATTAATATGAAAGTCGGGATCGATATGAAATTGGCTGCTTTAGAAACAATCAGGTGAAATTGAAATACCAAATTTTCATTTCAAAATTGTTATTAAGGCTGAATAAGTCTAGTGAATCTCTCGATGAAGGACTTTTACTTTCCAATCTGGAGGTTTTGGTACCCTTACTGGCTATGCTTAAATCGAAGATTTTAACTGGGACTTTTTGGGATCGAATGATAGAGAGTGAAGTGTTTTTTTTTTTGCCAATGAGAGTAGTTAAAGAATAATAGACCTACTTTGTGAAAAATCAAGATATATGACTTTTGACATTTGGTTCCATTGTTCCAGAACTCATGAGGTTTACAAGAATTATGTAATATTATGAACGCGGTGCTCATGGCGTCACATCATGTGAGTTTTGGGGTAGGACCTATTATGTTTCGATGTGGGTATTCTCTGAGTAGTTTTGCTGCAACTGAGATATTCATGGGGATATTTTCGGGAAGAAAATACTTGGCTTGGTTTCACATAAGAACGACAATTGTAATATATTTTCATTTCGAAATGCACTAGGATGTGCTTAAATGACCCTCTGAGACGATTCTAAATATAAATAATCGTTGATAACTTCAAATTCAATCATTTTAACCGACCAAAACCCAACCTAAACGACACGCATAACTGAAATGCTGTCTAAAATTTTCTACTCCAACTAAATAAGTGCAAAATCTTTGCGCGAAATCCTCCTACCGACATCTGCTGCGACAGCCGGCCCAGCAACTTTTACCAAACGGCAATATGAAACTTGCAACAACAACTAGCAATGAATTGAAAATGTGAAATGTGAATGCGATTAATGATGCAAATATTTTTGAAAGCGCGAAAAATTGTGCACAAATTCACCATGACCATGGACAATGTGTGCAACAACAGCAACAACAGCAACAACAAGTGAAAGAAATCCGTGAGATATGCTGGCGGGGGAGGCAAGCGGGAGGTCGCTGATGAAGATTGCTTGTCTGACACTTGCTGCAAACAAATTTACACAAAACCATGAAAATTTGAACATGCGCTTGTATGTGTGTGTGTGTGTATGTGTGTGTGCATACACATAATAAAGCGAGTATCGCATGGATATGCGCTCGGATTATTCCTTCGTTTGTTGCGCGTTCACCGCTTGATGGTCCGTTGCAACGCTTGTATTGCAAGTCTTAGTGTGTATCTGCATGTGCGGTTATGTGTGAACTTATGTATGTTGCAAGTACATGTTGCCAACTAGCCGGCGTACACATGTACACTTGTCGTACAACAACTAGACACTTTATACTATTACCATTATGTGGACAACGAAATATTGCCGAGGAGGGGTGGCAACAACAGAAATTGCCTCAACAACAACAAACAACAAAAAAACAACAACAACTCAGCGTACCTTGCAATGTGTTGACATTTAACAAATGATCGCATAAAAGTTGGCAAACGAATGTTGAAAGGAATCGATGCGGCGAGCAACCAACAACATACAACATGTACACATACAAGCATACATTTAGTAAAAATATCAGCAATAGCAACAACAATACAGCCAGCAAATATTATTCGTATGCTGACATATTAAATAAATCGCAACATATTGTTGGTTCGCTGATGCTGGTGGCAAGCTAGCTGCCGCAATGTGTGTAGTAAAGTTTTGTTGCTGCATGCGTGTTGCAAGTAGTGTTCTTTTATATTTTATTTATTTTCATTTACTTTGTATGTACCCTTTTTACTTTTATTTTGGTTTTTTGTTTTTTTTTTGTTCATGCAACACAAATCGCTTTATATACGGGTCATCAGCAGCAGCAACGGCACACATCAATAACTGGCAATATGATATTGCAACAACAAATTGCAGGTCTTTTGTGCTATCAACAGCATTGTAAGCTCCTTTGTATTATTAAACGGTACTTAAATTAGACTTCATTTGTTCGCCAAAACGTTTGCTGATTTATGTGGCCACATGGAATTTACTTTAATCAATTTCTTAAGTGCAACAAATGGCTGGGTGTGGTGTTTTTTTTGTGTATTTTATATGTAAATTAAAGATTATTTGGACTACAGGAGGTTTCATTTGATATTTTAAGAAACCGACAGTACTTTTTACCAAGATGGCGCTGCCACAAGTGATTGATTGCCCCTTAATGCGGCACGACAAATTGGTAACTGTCCTTGGTTTTAGTTTGAAAAAGCCTTAAACCTGGTTTAATTCATAGGCTAAATTCTTCAAGGCTGAGGGTAGACGGCTACGAAAGAAGCGGTAGACTCTGTTTACCCTCATTTACTAGTTCTCTAAGAATGAAGCTATGTGGTAGGCTCGAAGGTGGCACATGAGGAATTTCTGTACTGAACAAGTGTTTCCAAATGTCATATGAGACACAATCCACATTATGAAGAGCTGGTATAAATATTTAATCGGCATGAATTCGTGAAATCTATCCATAATTTGAAAATAAATCTAAAAATCTAAAAATCTAAATTCACACGTTTGTAGATTCTACGTAACCGGAAAGCGGCTGGATTTAGAAAAATACTCCATGTCTACTCCCATCAAATACTGAGTCACATTGTGGACGTATCCATAATCAAGCTCGGATCTAAATAGTGTGCCTAAATGCTTTTGGAGATCGTACACCTTTTTTGAGACCCTTATTTCTTTGTGTTGTCGTTGAAGGTCAAGCGTTAGCTGAAACCTGTTCTCGGCGTATAAAAGCTAATTATTTGGGATCACCACAAAATTAATTAAAAAATTTTCCAAGTAGCTGCATTCTAAGGTGTTTGGGGTTCATTTCACCAAAGAAACGAAAGAATCGCTTGAAGAAGCCAACACACTAGAACACTAGAATACAACTTCATTACGCTTCAATCAAGAAATGAAATCTAAACTATAGCCTCTCCAAATTCAGCAAGTTTCAAGAGAAATACACGTCTATGCTGTTGTTGTTGTTGTTGCTTCTGCAATGGCAATGAATTTTTTGTGCGCCTATCAAACGACTTTGCTTTTGTTTTAGGCATTTTACTGCTAACAATTTCGTTTGCCTCGTTCAAATCGATCTTCAAATTTGAAATGTGCTCGCTTGGCAAACTCCACCAGCCGGACGAAGTGATGTTTACTGCCTTTGCTATTGTTGTTGTTGTTGTTGTTTTTGCCATAGTTATTGCTTTCGATTTTCGCTGTTTTCATTTGCGGCAGTGATAAAAAAGTTGTAACTCCAGCTCCAGTTCCAGTTACAATCCGCATTAGCGGCAGACAAGCATTAAAATGGCTAAAAATACGAGAAAAAGGAAATGCCAAGAATGAGTGGAGAAGGCATAAAGGAAATGCATAAACATACATACTGTTGTTGAGTGAGTTCGAACGTAGACGTTGGCGAAGGCATAAAACCAAGTTATAAAAGGCAACGAGAAACACTGGTGGAAACGAGCTGGTTTGTTGCAAGCGTGTGTGTGTGTGTGTGTGTGTGTGTGTGTGGAGCGAGGGGTATTTGAGGTGGCGTCTGTGAAGCGTGTAATGGCAAATGCAGTGGCCAACCAATATTGAAGTGCAACTTTACAACAATAAAAAACATATTACAACAAACAAGCGCATGGGAAATATGTAATGGTTTAGGTAATGGATTTTCTGCTCTATATGTAAGAAACACACATCAGGCAATTCGTTTACCGCCAAGCAGCTGTGCGCTGGAGTTTTAGAAAACAAGAGCAAAAAAATTTTTTAAAAATAAGAAACGAAAATTTTTGACTAATATGCAATGAAAGCAGCGAAAATGGCAACACCGTACAGTGTTGCGTACTTCGGAAAAGATTGTGAATATTTTTAGTGATTGAACTGGAATGGCCCCATTTCTAGAAGGTTTAAGTACTTATTTTTTCACATGAAAGCTTTCAGCTCTACAGAAAGCAGCTTCTTCAAGCTCTAACACAATTTAAATTAGGTTATAGCTTGTCGGAAAATAATATTAATGGAAATTTTTTGGAACGTCTCTATTAAGTTATATTGTGTTTCCAGTAAAACGGGGCTGCAGACCTCCCCAACATTAATTCACTTAGACTCTTGAGGAAATCATATTTACATAGAGAGCCTAGGTATAACCTTTCAGTGATCTTAGGCTTCGTGACCCTAATAGATGTTTCGTTATAGCTTTAATATGATTTTATTCCTCGTGGCAGTCCGAACTTTCAGAGCATCGTAGATAGCCGGCAAAAAGCGGGTCATCGCTACCAGGAAGCCATACCGATGATATTACTTTTGATAAAACGGCGTAGATTTTTGTCACGTTGCCAATATTGGTCTTGAATTGCTACTTCTTTTCGTGAATTTTGATTTTGTTATGAGAGCGATCCAATGTAAGATCCAAAAGTATCATGGGTTCAAGAGAAATTTGAAATTAGTTTCAACTGCATGTGGTTGATCACAAACATACAGCCTTAGAAGGATCTCCAATTGGAGCATAGAGCAGATCCCACGAGGAAATTTCTAAATAAGAGCTTACTAGTTTATTATTCGTTCCAAATATCATATATTTACTGAAAGAAGGCAGCAGGAAGGAAATATATATGGATCCATTTCGATCTCAATTTTTACATAATTTAGGTATTTATTTTTTAGAGAATTCAAACAATAAACTGTACCATTATATTCAGTCCTGTGTAAATTTTGAATACTTTTCTCAAAAATCCCAGACTCTTCTGATGGCCCACACTATACTTTAAGGAATTTATAATCGTTTTTAGTATAAAACAACATACTCTGTTACTTTTCTTATAAAAGTTTGTAACAAGTCTTAGTAGACCTACCGTTACTGCGAATCTAATAGGCTATGTAACAAATTTTTTTGTGCGGCACCCACTGCATATATTTTTTATACCATTTTAGATAGACTTTCTCGGCTTTTTCTTTAATGAGAGTATACTGTGCGCCACTCCATTTTTTCGTTTGATTATTTGCCACAACGTGTTTTCAGCGTGGTAATGGTGCTGGCGCTGTTGTTATTCTGTAACACTTTAAGTTATTTTTGTTATTGCGAAGCAAAATTGTTTGCGCCTTTCCTTTGCTGCAGCACACAACTCATGCGCCTGCGGCATACATTTTATTTTAGCTGATGCAAAATATACACGAACATCAGCGCTCCGAAATTGCAGTCAACAAATAATAACAAGGACAACAGCAAAGCGAACAACAAGTGAAGCAATAATAATGACAACAACCTGGCCATTCGCAGCAGCAACAAAAATGGAGAAAAAGTAGTCGAAAAAAGGAAAGCAGAAACAAAACAAGCAGCGCCCAACCAATTTACCCCAATGCCTGCGCAACACTTACCCTCAACCGCCTCTTCAGCTCATTAGCCTGGCTTTCCTACACTTTTTTTTTTTTTTGGCTTCTCTTACTCGTGCACATACCTTCCCTTCTACGCGAACAAGGCATGCGCACACGCGCACTTCGCGCTACCACCAAGCGAACGCGCTTAATACGTCCAACAACCGGCTATTGCCCGCTGCACTTCGCTGACGCCGCTCGCTCCTTCATGGCCGTTTTAGCCAGTTTTGGCCGGCACCGCGCCACACCCGGCACATCGTACGCGCCGGCTTGCAATGCGCTGCTTTTAATGGATCTTCAGCACTTTGAGTGATTTATTTCACACGTTGATGAAATGGACAGCAATGGGCTGCATTTTGACGTTTATTGCGGCGCAACTTGATGGGCCAGGGCGGCTGACTGGCCGACCGACTGTCTGCCTGCCCGATTCACTCTCCCTGGCTATGTTCGCACAGCAATGCCGTTGCTTGTGGCAACCAGTTAGTTGCATGCACAATTGCGCCGATGGCGCGTAAGCATAGCGCGTATTTTAGTTGAAATGCGCATTCGCTTTCTTGTTATATATATATTACGATTTACGTTTTTTTTTTCTGTTTTTCTGTTCCTTGAAGCGGCTGCGCATGCGCGCCATTACCTTCGACATATAGCGTGTTACAGTGCAAACGCAACCCGAGCACTACAGTCATTTCTGCAATTGAGCGCTTCATTGTGAGCAGCCATAATAACAAGTATAAAAGTAGCAACAACAAAGCATAGATGGTTGTACCACCGCGCGGCACAGCGGCACCTCAGCGCGTCGCGGTAATGCTATAATGAGGTGGCGGCGGCGTTTGCAAGTAACGCGTGCAATAGCCACTGTTCAACCATAAGATCTTTACAAGGCACCGCGCTGTCGTTTTTGTTGCTCACTTTGCCGCGTCTGCCTTTTTGCCACACATCTGCATTTGCGCGCAACGCGTTCGCAGTGCACACAGAAAGCAACGGACGCGCCGCTCCTCATTTGGAGCACTCAATGTCAGCGCGCATTTTGTAATTTTGCATTAAACTCTACTCAATCTATACCCTTTACTCAATCTGCATTTTTTTCAATCACTTCTTCCGCTGCGCCTGTTTTGCTGTTGTTGCCGATTTATTTTATGTTATATTATTGGTTTATTAAAAAAAAAAAGAAGCAATTTTTGTATTATTTTCAGCTCTTTGCCGCTTTGCATATTTGCTTCGAGCGCTTAACATTTTTCTCAGTCTCGCGGAGACTTTGAAGGGTTGAGCAATGCGCTGGTATCACGCGATAAGTGCTTTATGAATATAATTGTTGGTTTATAAAGGCTTCTCTGTTATGAGTATGGTGGGTAGAAGAATCCTTTGTCAACCATCTCGCCTCCTGCGCTCTCATTCGAAGTTAAAATGGTCCGATCGGTTGCCATTTGCTGAATATATATTTAAAGCTGCTTTTCGACAGCTGCGGTTTAACCACTGGTTAAATATCGTCCTTTAGTCTCAAGCTTTTTTATTTTATTCTTCTCTTCCTCTTATCTAGGCGTCATTGTACACATCACAGAGAAATAACAGTCTTCTTCGATCTCAGGCTGAGATCATGTAAGATATAAGATGCGGTAAGAGGAGCAAAACCGTAGTCGAAATATTATCATATTCCATTAGCATTTATAGTTTCTTGTACTCATCTGAGATACTGATCGAGAGATCGAGAAGCGGAACCTACCTTTTAACAAAAGTGGCTACAACTATGATTCTGATAAACATTGAATGGGTGTGAGCTCACCTTGGAACGTTACATACATCCCAAAGCTTCATAAAAATATAGCTACTTGAGGATCTGTTGCGAAGTTTATATTAGGTCTGAACAATTGAAGTCTGAAACTGAATATTGAGAATGTAAAATTTCTAAAAGCAGACCATTAATTTTGAACCAAAAGCATTCTACAACAGGGAAGTGTGGAAAAGAAGTAGGAGAATTATACTTTGCACAAGCTAGACTGGACCACTAATACTTTAAGACCGGTCGCATACTTATCTACTTTTCTCATGAATTCGTTGATGTCCAAGATCTATTAATTCAAAAGTAAGTTCTATAGTCTATCTTTATAATGCATCGGAGTCCCTGCTGAAGTGCATGAGAGGTCCTTAATGTCTTTTACACCGCTTTCTTCTTCCTTGTAATGTAAAATCTTAGAAGGTTTTAGGGTAATCTTAGTTTTCAGACCACCCACATTTCGAAAAGCAACAAGAGTGCACTCGAGGAATCCTGGGGATAGACATGATATAGTGAGTATATTAATTCCGCTCTCAATTCGCTAGAAAAACAATTGGTTCTGGCAAGTTGTTGCGATCAAATTGAATACGGGTCCAGAAACAATACACCCCTCGACTATTTACGCGTCCAGAAAACTGGTTCATATCATATGTAATATTTCTTAATAAATATTTCATAATAAAACCGGAAACTGATAAGGGCTTCTCAGGCTTTCTCTTCAATTGGTGAGCCCTTGTAGATAACATTTGAAGCAGAGATAATGGAAAACTAAACAAGTAGATCTATCAAGAAGTCCACGTAAACGTTAATTTAATTCGCATATATATTTCCCCTCCCCCCTCAACTAGTATACACACAGACACACACACACACACGTGGACAATATGGAATTCAGGCGAATAAATTCGTTTCTGTTTTTGTTTACGAAAAGCTTTCATATTATTGGCAGTAGACCAATTTTGCAGCTACAACAACAACAATAACAATGCTGACGACCTATGGCACGGATAAATGTTTTGCGGTAAGCCAGATCAAAGCCAGAGCAACAGAAAATCACTCAAATAAAAACAACAGAAACTATAACAATAATAACAACAACAACAACAACAACTGCAAAGCGCAAGTAAACCACTTGTGGCAGATAAGCTAAAAGTCTGCTGGCAAAACTTTATATTTTAAATGAAAAACAACGAAAAGTTCAATGAAAGGAAATGAAGAAGATACTTGTGTTGATCATAAAGCAATTCAAAGGAAAGGGTGAAGGGAGGGAAAGTAATGTACGGAAAAGTGCTTTTGAAATGAAAGCAGCAAGCGGAAGAGCAAATGGCATGGATCGGCTGGCTCTACAACTGACTTTGGGAAGAAAAGCCGCACATACACACACAGATACACACACATATGTATGTAAATATAAACTTGCTGTTTGACGTTGCATTTAATAAACTTTTCGAGGCATCCAAACTATGGCAACGGCGCCAAGATTTTCTTAGCTTCTTTTCATGCCTTTATTTGCGGCCGCTGCTCTGCTGCGACGTGTGGGTGAGTGAAGCGCGCTAAATGCAAATTGAAAGTGGCCATGTGTGGCATGAAGTGGCGGCTGGCTACTGTACTCTTACTTCTCTGCGGTCGCTTCTTGTTGCTTTTGTTTTTGGCATTTTTGACATCTGTTGTCTGCCGTTGCTGCCACTTCACATGCATGTAATTCCTCGTTCGCTCGTATGTGTGTGTGTGTGTGTGTTTAAAGATATTTACAGTTGTTCAAAGCGCCTTCTAGATGCCCCACAACCTTCTGTTTCTTTTGTTTTTGCTCCTTTGCAAGCTTTTGATTGTTCTTATTATTTCATTTGCAACTTGAGTGGTTGCTGCTGCTCACTTCTGTGCTGCTGCTGATGATGATTTATATTTATGCATTTTGCAACAATTAAGATTTATGTTGATTGCTTTAATTTGTCGCGAGATTTTCAGGCGTACATTTGAGTTTTTATACTCCGCTACATCTCTCATAAACGCTCGTAAACATTCGGCTTGATGCCCCCAAATTCCAGTGGGGTTATGCGCATTAAATTTGCAAATGAAATGAAATACTGTTCGTTTTTGATTAATACATCTTCGAAAGCGCTTGTCTGCTTGCCTCATTGTCCATATGGAAATTATTTTGGAACATATTTGTACCATAAATAAATAATCGCCATGAAGTTGTTATAAAATAGCGACTCTCGAAAATGCTTGAAAGCTTTGAAATCAGCTGGTAGCATTCAAATATCACGCCCAGGGTTGCTTTAACTCCTATTGCATCTGTCGATATATTCATCGCAAACTGGGAGAAAATCTGGGTTATTTGAAATTAATAACAAGCGTGCTTTTGGAAAGAATCTCATATTTAGAAAAAAAACCAAAAAACCAACAAGAAAATATTAAAAAAAACATAGTGCGTAAGACGTCTCTGAAAGGCTTTGAAATTTTTGTTAGAAGGTCGTTTTTATGAAATCTGAAACACATTCGCAGCTGGTCCAGAACTGGGAGATTAAGAAAGCTATCGACATGAAACCAAATTATCTTTGGAACGTTGACTAATCGATCGAGATTTTTTTTTTATAATTCTGTGATAAAATTTGGTTTTGTTAACAACTCCTTCAAGGGGAATTTACTAGATATTCCTGTTGTTCCTGAGATAAAACTAGAAATTCGTAAAGATCGTGGAAGCCTCCTATACTAATGACGTGTCGACAAATTTGGATACCTAATAAGGTATCCTATCACCTTGGTGTGAAACTAATATGTATACAAATAGGGAAATAAGTTCTGGAGGGTCTATAGGCACTATATAGTGTCTAGAGAATACTTGTAAGATTCTATACATTTAAGCACATATGGAAGACGAAAGACACGACATCTCAGTGAGTTGTATCTGCCTATAAACACAAATTCATAATTACGAAGTCGATTTAAGTTGATAATACAACCAGGCAAACCGATTAAGAATACTATGGCGAACACGAAATGCCAGAATCTACCAGACACCAAAACTAGTGGTTGCCAGAATGTTCGAATGGCGATATTGCAGCGAACTCGAATGTCAGAACAAAACAGAATCAACGATAAGTTGCCAGAATCAACCAGATAGTGAAGCTAGTAGTTGCCAGAATTTTCGAGTGACGATCTGTTGGTAACGATCTACTATATAAGTGCTGTCGGAGTTCGGATAAGAATATTGCCAAGTAAAGCGCAAGTGAATTATAAGTGAGCATAAGTGAGAATAACGAGTAACAAAGTGTTAAGTTATTGAATAAGAAATAAAGAACAGTGTATAGCCATTAAATTTTGACTTTAATCGAACAATCCAGTGATCGAACTCAGGGTAAAGTTTCAACGTGAACGATTTATTTAAAAAATGCGTTACAATACCCTTATGGTAGAATTTTTACCCATAGATTACCAAACTTAAAGCCGTAGTACTCAGTCTCTCAAGGAGCGTATTATAAAGACCTGGCATTGAACTAGTAGCATTGACATAGCACACTTTCCGTTAGGATTGCTGTTAGAAAATGTTGGAGGCAGCCATATACACTTATCTACATTTTCAACTCTTCTATCAATAAGTAAGTTAAAATGTATTGAAATAGCTTGCTGGTTTTAATAACGTACTTGGTTGCATACATACGCACTACCGTTATTATAATAATAAATATCCATTGCATTTAAATGTAATTTAATTTTTTTTATGCTTCACGAAAATTACCCAGAATTAAATTGCGCGCTACCGAAACTGGGTGTACTTAATTTGGATATAAGTAACGGCTACTTGGACTCACCTACATACGGGTATAATTTGCAATGAAAAATCGATTAGCAGCTACCGGCACGCTTCTTATATAAAAAGCTATTGAAATTTGTACAAAAAGAAACAGCACGAAGCCGCAAGTTGTTTTCCGCACAAATAATATATTGGTTAAATTCGCAACTTCGAAAATTCGAAATTTTCTGGTGGGCTTGAAGGTTAGCCAGATATGTAAAATCGGCGGTAGTTGCAACAAAAAAATTAATACGCCAATAAAATGTAATAAGAAGGCGAAAAAAAGAAGCAAAAACAGAAATAAATTTAACCAATAATTTTAGAACCCCAACAACTGACAACAATTCTTGACAGCTGCCAACGGCAATTTTCAGCGATAGCAGCGATTTACATGCAAAATGTGCCACAAATATATATTTCATGAATATGCATGCAACAATTTTTTAGACTTTTTTGTGGAATTTTTTATGCTTTTGAAAATTTCGATTTTCGCAAGACTATTATGCACCTTCGGAACGATAACTGTCAGTCTTAAATTAAGTGGTCAAAATGCAACAAGCTTTACTGGCCACAGCCAGTGACACAGCCACATATTCTTGCGAGTTAGAGGGCGGTTTTGGAATTGCGCGAAGCAAAATAGGTCTTGCAATCAGAGCTGTCATGACTATTTTGAGTGAAGGCCCAGCCGACACAACAACTGCAAATGCCAGCCACAGCGCGCCACGAATGAACTAACGAACCTGCGCCTTTAGAATCAGCGGATTATTTTGTTATTTCAAGAATGAGTGTAAAGTGCGGCTATGTGCGCCTGCGCAGCACCGCGTCCAGCTGAACTATTTTAGTTGGCAACGAGAATGGCGAGCGAAGCAGGTGTGCGCGAAATGGTCGCTGTGGCAGCCCCAGTTAAGTGGTCGCACAGTCAGGCAGTCTGTCAGCCAGCCAACAACTCAGCTAGTTTGCTAGTCACTTAGACAGATTTGACATGGTTGCACTTGATTGGCGGCTATTTCGCCTATTTGACCAGCTTGTTAAGAAATTGTTGCTCGCTAGATTTTTATTGCCTTTTTTTTTTACATTAAACTTTTGTTTAGAATTTTTCCTTGTTATCCATTCTTGGGCTTGCGATATGCACACCAACGGAAATCGTTTTAAGTATTAATAAACAAAAGAATTTAGAACAGAGCTCTCTATATAAAAGCATTTCCATATAGTATGCATATTGTGTGGTGGTAACTAAAGCAAAATGCTGCAGCGGAAAAATTCTTATAACTTTTCATCGGAGAATTTGAACACTATTTAATTAGTCTTGTCTGTGACTGAGGAGGGGTTTCGCTTTGCTTCGAGCAGGTTATTTCGGTCAGTTGGCCTCAGTCGGACCTGGAAAACTAAAAAGAAAAAAAAGAGAAAAAATATTTTGTTTTTAAAGTAGAAAATGTGAAAATTTTTGGAAAGTTGAACATTTTTAAACCGAAAAAGTCGGGTTGTAAAAAATACCAACCAATAATGCCGCTTAGGGAGCTTTGCGAGTCTTTTCATAATCATGCGGAAGCTGACTTGAAGATAGCAATGTAAATATAACGAGAGTTTCAGCTAAAAATATCGACGAGTTTCATAAATTTTACCACTGTAAGTTCTTAATAATTTGTCAAACTATTCTGAACATAAATGTCAAACGCATATGTTCACTTTGACAGCTGATTTGACAACTATCCCTCTAGGAAATTGTATATCTGCAAAAATTATACATTTTAATCATTATAATTATTGAATTGTTTGCACATTATTTTATAATATGATTAACTATGTATATTATATAATAAGTAATTCTGAAAAAGGTAGTTAGAGAATAATTAGAAAGATTTTAATTTCTTAAAAGTCATGGAGAAATATTTTTTCTCTATTATTTTCGAAACTCAAACAATATAATTTTAATTCATTATTTATTAATAATGTCGCCGAAACATTTCAATAAATACGCAACTAAAAATGGCGACCCACCCTAATGTTTGCGTCAACTTCACTATTAAAAAACTTCCCGCCCGAGTCACCTTCTTTGAAATTTGCCTGTTGCCAGCTGCACTATCATTATTTTATATGAGTTTCTGATTTACTTGCTTACGCTATTATTTGCCGTTTGCTATTGTTGTTTCCCGGCTCGTATGATTTTTTTTTTTTTCTTTGGCAAAAAGAGCTTTTATTGAGAGTTTTAAACTTGTTGTGCGGAAGTGGTGCTGGCTATTTGACCATTTGGCGCACATTCTCCAACTTGACGTTCCCAGAAATAATAAAAAAAAGAACTTATTTGCAATGAGTTCTCCATGAAATTCTTACAATCAACACAACAACGAGGTCAGCGAGACATGGCGATACAAGTGATTGAGTTGTAAGAAATAATATGGCTCTATAAATATATACTATATATATAGATGTACTCATATACATATATATAACGCGTGTATATATTTGGTCAGTTGGATGATTGGGTTTGTAAATTAGATTGTTGTTCACATATTCTGAAAATCATCACACAAACCACGTGTTGAATAGTCGAAATTTCGCTCGGCATTCAAGGGTTTAAATGTTGGAGGTGGATAGGGACCACACCTGGCTAAAGCATGCCATTAACACACAAATCTTCTGCAGGAGGTGTCTCCAAGCTGTTGCAAGTGTATGAAGAGCTTGTCAGAGTCTTCACGAGTTGAAAAATACCGGACTCTTCATATCGGACTTGTACTCACTTCCCTAGCATTGACTCCATTAAATCAAGATTATTAATATTTTTGAACAATAGCATAGCGTAGCCACAACTTTTGACTATTACCGCCCGCCCATGTTATTTGCATTTACACATAATTATGTGAAACTTGTCGAATTGGGGCAACTTTAGCTTGTTGCAGGCAAACAAGGTACTGCTATATACTTTACATGCATTCAAAGTTTTGCTGTGGGCGCCACGGCTTGCCACATACCTCCACACATGCACACACACACACATCGCAACAAGCTGCACATGCAATTACTGGCAACTTGTATTGATTTACCGTTGTTTTGAATAACTCGCCCGCTTGCCGCCGCTTGAGGCTATTTGCCACCCAAATGCTGGGCAATACTTAAGCACAGCGCGTTTGTCCGTCCGCATTTGAAGTTTGCCAAATTAAGTCATTCGTATGGGGCATTTAAGTGGCGCACAAATGAACGGTACTCTGATTATTGCACTAAGTATACAATACGTTGACGTTGCATATGAGCTTTTGTACTACAATTTACTTAGTATATACCTGTGTGTGTGGTTATACCGCTTAACGACATGTTCATTGATTTGATTCAACTGTCAAAACTTGTAATTTTTAACAATAAATATATTGTTCGACAAAAAAATTTTCGAAAGGCCTCTGTGTCCCTTACTCAAGCGAATTATGCATTTTTGGGGCAGATAAATTGAAATTCAAATAAAATATTAATTTAGACTTAACTAGTCGCTGACATGCACAATTCGTGTAGAATTTCGAAACTATGTTCGAAAAAAATGGCATGAAATTATTGGACTTGGATTTTAAACTGAGATGAAAGCCAAAACACAAAAAATTATTAACTGGCAACCCTTGAGCCCAATATAAATTTTTATACTCGAAGTTATGTTTATGGGAGTGGCTTTTTTGAATTAAAAGGAGCGGATGATATCGCTCTGAACTCCTAAATTGTAAGAACGTTTTGTTCACTTAGTTTTAAGAAAGAGAATAAGGTCCAGCATTCCAAGTTTACTCTAGAGTAGGTAGATTTTTAGTATACAAAGCGATCGCTTGTACAATTAAAGAACTTAGAGAATTACGAAACCGTCCCGATCAAGGCAAGATCCAATGGAATAATATAAGATCCACATGATAGACTAATAACTGATACCTACTAGTATATTCATCGTATTTCGTCTCCATTCCTTGGTTCTTTTATTTTAAATTTAGACTAAAATTCTTGAGAACGGTCATAAAAAAAATGTGAGCTCCTCCTCGGCATTATTTTTGGATTTTTTGTTGCTTCAGTAGTATTGCTGATCGTTCTTTGGGGCGCATATTTAAGTTTCGGTACCAGGAAAGTCACCGAAAGCCAAATCTATTCAGTTAGGCTGCTGAGCGTTGGAGTCCTCCTCTCGACGTGCTTTTGCACCAGATACTAGACAAAATGAGTTGAGTCGAACCATGAGAGGAGTTGAGAGCCGCTATTTTCCCTCTGCTATGCCAAAATAATTATTTTCGAACACAAAACTCTCAGCTTTACATTATTACGGTAACCGAGGTGGAAAGTCAACTTCCAATAGAGAGCTTTTTGCAAACTCATTACTTTAATTTCATAATTCTAAATAGGAATACCATTTTTCATCTGTATATTTTTAAAACTTTTGAAGCCTTAAAATTATTCCTTATTAAAGATTAATGTAGACATCTCGTATATATAAATTGTTATTATAAATAAATAAATGTCCTACTTTTTCAATGAGCTATAAAATGTATTTTCCCAAGCTCCATATTTTGTGTCACTTCAGCAGTCTCCATATTCCCACTAAAAATGAGAGAAATTATTGTCGCTACAACTTTAACAACCGCTTCCAGCTAAAACAGCAATTAATTTGTAGCAAATAATTTTACGAAACAAAAGTAAATTTGAGGCGCAAAAAGAGCAAGCAGGTAAGCGGAAATTAACTAATTGACAGCTTTCATTTCTTACCATTTCATTGTTTATTCACCGAAGTGGCTGCCAGTTGTTGCCACGAATTTTCACCAGTTGGCGCATTCAACTTAGAACGCTATATTATTACACATATAAAATTACAAAAAAAGCAACAAACATTGAAAAGATAGTATGGTGAGCCAGGCCAGCGAAATCTCGAACAACAGCTGCTGGAAGCTCGAAATTTACGCGAGCGCTGGCGAACTGACTTTCCGATAAGAAGAAGCAAAAAAGCATCGCAAAGAAACGCCTCAACTTCACGAGCCAATAATGCCTAGAAATGTGAACAAAAAAGGCAGAGAAAAAAAAATCGAAAAATGGAAAATCGTATGTTGCGGCAATGGAAATATTTATGGGCCTCTGAAATGGGTTAAATATAGTAGGTAAGCAAATTGCAATTTATTGCGCTCGTTAAGTAAACACAACTGGCCCAAAAGCAGCACAGGTGGAAAAAATTACAACAATTACATATTTACCTATATATATATATATATATATATATATTAGATATGTATTTCGTTGTAAGTGCCACACTCGAGTCTGCAACGCCTGTGCTTTTCGCGCTAACCACTTATTTACCCATTTTGAGGCTTTTTCGTGGTTTTTTTATTATTCTCCGCTTTCCGCGAAGAAGTTCACTGAGCATTTCGCCAATGGGCTGCTGTACACATTTTTTTCCCATTAAAATTAAGGCAGTAAGCGGTCTGTATTCCCTGAAATCTTTCCAACTTTTTATTTTCGCCACCGAAACCTGCAATTAAAATGGCAAAAACTTTTACTTGTATAGCTCTCACTGAGGCGTTGAGCTACGAGCATCTAATTTCTATGCGGTCAAGTGTCTGTGAAATCATAGCAGCTGCTATGCTACAACAACAACAGCAACATATGTAAATGAAAAGCTACTAAACATCTAGGCAACATACTCATACGCTGGCTAGCTGGTGTGGCGAAAAAAACTCCTCTTCAACTACTAAATTACTAGTTGCAACTAGATAGAATAGAAGAAACAGACAAAAAGAGGCAAATGAAATCGTTTATAAAAGACAATGTTACGAGTGAGTAAATCAGCGTTCGGATGATGATGGGCAACAAATTGAAAAATTGAATGAATTTGTTCAAGGCACGGTGGGACGGAATTAAAAAATTTACCCCAAAATTTTTTCATATAACAAAGAAGAAGGAAAAGCCTCGTTAAAACTTTTTCTGAAAGCAGAGTTCGTTAGTTTCGACAGGTCGTCTCTCCCAACGCACTTAACGTACTCTGTCAAGACGGTACCTATGTTTTTTTAAATCGCGTTCCGAGATGTGGAGCCCATCAGTGGATGATTTATTTCAAGAGCTGAAGCCAGTATTTTGATTACCAATACCGGTTTAACCTTTTTGCATCATTATTCAACTGTTTACACCTGGCCCTTCGGTCAGTCTAGAAACATATATTCATGGTTATATCTTGTTTTCTATTGTTAGCCTGGAGTGTCGGCTATCTGAGAAACATATGTGACAAATCATTCATGAATATTTGGGTGTGCGAAATTACTGTGCGAGGTGAGTGCCGCATAAGCTGACAATCAACCTGGTCACCCTGTCAGAAATCAATGAAAACGATGGCAAAATGTATAAATTGAATTTGAATTTGCCTCCGCAGCCACCATATTCTCCGGACCTGATCCTCAGCGATTTTTGGCTGTTCAAAGAACTCACTAGTATACTCGCCTGAAAGAAATCTAAAGACATTGTAACGGAATCGCCGATACAGGGGCTGTTTTTGAAACAACAGACAAGTTCTGTTTTAAAAATTTTATCGAAAATTTTAAACATCACTGTAATAAACTCGAATTTCTCCAAAATAAAAAATTGTCACCATTACATATACATATACATATACCAAGTTGTCAGCATGCTCGTTATTTTACCTCGACGCTATTGCGAATTTATTGAAACTCCTCTCGAAATTATTTATTTGAAGAAAGATAGAAGCGCCATAATCCACATAGAAGTGTCAAATATAACGGCTCAGAGACTCCAGCTCTTCATAAAATTTTCGTTACAATAACATTAAATTAAATAATTTGAGTTTTTCATTTTCTCAATCTGTGAATTATCATTTTATGAATTAATTTTTATTTTATGAAATAATTAAAATAACAACACTCTGTCAGTGGGACAGTGAATTTATTATTTCCATGGCGAATTCGCTAAGACAATGGATTCGTTTATAAACATTAAAATTATGTGAGTTGCCACAAAATGCTTCAATTTGAGTGGACAAAAATAAAAACAACAAGCAAATTAGTTAAACTTCAATTATCTTGTAAATGAAATATAAAATATTAACATCCGTCTGCTCTCATACATAATCATATATATACATAATATATAATATACATATGTGTATAATATTAATGAGCGAATATAATAATTAGTTTATTTAAGCGGCAATTTGTGGAACCACTTCAAATGCCAAAGCCGCCACAGCGAAGCTGTAGTGAAAACATAAATATGTATGTATATGTATGTGAAATCAACCAGATTTTAGTAAGCGATAGTTACATTTGCTAACAGCGGTGCGGCATGCCACTTGCCGCGCTCTACTCTTTTGTTAAGAGATTTCGTTATACTTTTTTTTCGTCTTTTTCACAAAGTGAAAGTGAAAATGTTTCACTTAAGCCTGCGGCGACATTTTAAATCTTAATTCCAACTTATGCAGCTTAGCTTAACTTTGCCCACACACACACACACACACACACACACTGATTTCGTTTTGGTTAATTTTTTGCTAAGTGTTAGTTAGCGTAACTTTTTTTTTTCGCCCGCTCACATTTCAAACTCATTAGCTTGTTGCTCGCAGCTGAGCAAAAACGAAGTGCAAAAGTGAAATAAAATAAAATAATTTGGGAAAATTTTCCTTTGACGCTGCACTATCGCTTGCAACGTTGCAACCAACGCCACCATTGCCCTGCCTTGGAGCTCAACTAACCAACCACCCGACCTCGGTCGCTGTCTCTGTCTCCTCATTTGCACTTTATTTTACTATTTAGTGCACAAAAATCACACTGTCAAATTGAGTTATTCACTCTAGGGTATAACATTGGCGAACCCACGTATTGCATAGGAAAATACGAAAAATGTGCATGACAAAGCGAGTGAAATGTAATTTTAATTAAGTCCCGAAGACATGTTGAATGGAAAGCTTCTTTTTTACCCATTTCTCAGTTTACGGTATTAAGATACTATTTTCATTTTACTTTCATTGTGAACGTTGCTCTAGGAGATGGAATAGCTAGAGGAGGACTGCTTTTTGCCAAGTGAAAGCTTATGCTTTATAAATTTGGAAGGGCGATTTGTCTGTATGGAAGTTAATGGTAATAATTTTATATGCAAGCTTTGACATAATAAAGCGCATCCAAGGAAATCTGAAATACGTTTCGCAATCGAGATATAGCAAAATTTATTAGCTAAAAGCTTAATAAGGTTTTTAATAATGAGTGAGGAGAACATCATGCTATGAAAGCTTATCTAAAATCTTATTTTTGCTAGTGAAAGCTTATGAAGCTTATGAATCATGTTGAATTTGAAAGCTTTTCAAAAGCTCAGTGCACGATGAGTGCATCGAAAATCATACCAATGAAAGCTCATCAGTAAAATATTTTTCAAGTGAAAGCTCATGAACTTCGCAGTATTCGCCTTACGAATCAGCTTGAAGTCGAAAGCTTTTCGTAGTATCACTCAAATCAAACTCACGCTTCTTAAGAACAGCTGTAAAGTCACTGCATATCACTTCGCTGACTTGTTGCTGATCAAATGCGCTCACAAATTTATAACTATTTTATATTCAAATGAAAATAAAAGTGTTACGGTCACATTTACACTACCGTTGTTGCTAATCTGATCTGCCAAGCAGGCCTGCCTCCACAGTTTTGTAGTTTAATCTGCTAAAACTCAATGGGTGCGCGATAAATAAAAGCGCTTATCTTGCAGACAAGATCCACAAAGCGACTCGCAAGCGTTTGCCATTTTGAATTGTGCGCTATTTCTGGGCGCTCGCCTTTTGTGATGGTCGTTCCCTTTGCTCTGCGGTCGCTTGTTATTTTTATGCGGCATTTTCTCACAAATTTTTGTGCGAAACTTAAATATGCAAAATATGTATTAACCTACAAATTGTTCGTTTACCATTTTGGTGGTTCAATAGCATCAACAAACCGTTTGTTTTAAAATTTATTACACCTTAAATGAATTTGAATAATATTTATTAGGATTTTGTTAGTGCTTTTTGAGCTTACAGGCTGCTTGGAAATATCCATAAAGCAACAAAGCACAAGAATTGACATTTAAAGCTCTTGGAATTGGCTTACTTCGGCTTCTTCTTCTTCTCACGGCGGCTCTCCTCCCCCCGCGCGCATTGATTAGTATTCGATTTGCTAATAACAAATTGTCAACAAGCATTTAACATTCATAATAGTATAATAATAAGTCGCTCATAAATATTTTGCACAAATAAACATATGTATGGAGTCGAAAAAAGCTTGAAAGATTCAATTCACAGATTTATATTCAAATTTTGCAGATAGCCGCCTATGGTGTTGCGATTTGTATTTCTTAACTATTTAATCGCCTGCCCATTTTTGTTGTGTATTATTTCTTACTGAATAATTTATATCATTGCCGCTGTCAATAAATGTTTATAATTCTCACTCGCAGTTGTTGGGAGTTTACCGTGTCAGTACTGGATATATGTATATTTATATATTCAACCAAGCATACATATGAACCGTGTACGTTCGAATCGCCAATTTGTAATGTCAGCAAAATAAGTATGAAGAAATAACCCAACCGATTTAAGCTATTTGTATTCGTATCAATAAATATTTTTGCAACAACAGCTACAACAACAACTATCTAGTACAACTTTGTCCACAAAAGCCTCGTTATTCGCTCTAAATTATATATTTTTTTACTTTTTTGTAGCAATCTCGGCTTGATTTTGTAGCTACGCACTGTTCGCACGTTTTGCTGTCGTTTATTTTCGTTCTTGGTTCTTTTTGCGAATTCCGTTTTACTAATTCCATATTTTGTTATACTCGAGCGCTTTATGCTTTGAATTGACTTTTCAGAGATTTGCTTCGATTTTATTATTGCATGCATTAATATGTATGATTTTTGACGGCGCGTTTAATAACTTTTTGTCAGCGCAATTACTTATGCATATCGCAGTTCTATTTATAATTTCATATACTTCAGCTGGAAGTCTATAAAACTGACAGAAACTTACCGTTTTTATAAAATAGCTGGTTTACAATTTGTTCAAAAGAGTTTTGTACAAAAAGAGACGTAAAAAATCCGTGGTCAAATAGTTATGAACAAATTTTTTTAGTAACTGAAAGCATTTTGCTTTTCTTTTTTTTTGAAATGAAAGCTCATTTCAGCAGCTTTCACAGATGAAAGCTTCGACTTAGTTGATAGTTAATCTCATGCTCTTTTTCAATATAAACATCGACGTAACACTGAAAATTTGCTTGGAATGATGACATTACAACATATATTTATTTATACAATTAAGATTTTAAATGTTAAGCTTTCATCTGATAAAATCGCTAAATTTTGAAAAATCTGACATATACGTATATAAAACTCAAAATTTTTCAACTGTGTAAATATAACATGACTCAAATCTTGTAAAGAGTTAATTCTTAGAAAAGCTTATTGTACACGACACAAATACTTGAGAAATTAGATCGAAAACGCACTCAAGCAAGGAAATTATTTGAAAATTCTCACTTTTCCTAAACCTCAACTACGTTTTGAGTGAGGTATGATGAAAGCACACTATATCCACGAGAAAACCACTTAGATGAATAATTTTTCATGCTTCGAGAGAGGCCGTATCTTAGCACACCAGCAGAAAGAGAGCGGAAACTGGAGGTTAGACGAGGCATCATTTGATGGTGCCATAATTAGTTGCGATCCAAACGCGATTCCACTAAGGAAGCTTTGTTCGTCTAGGTGTTAATTTACAAGTTGAGGGCCCTTGAGTTTCAATGTGCTGCAAGATGATTTTCTGAGACTGTTCGCAACTTACTTCGGGGTTTAAAGCTTTACGAACTTGTTTGAAGTTTCGCTAGAGTCATCAATGTTATGCCTCAAAGAGTCGCAACAAAGTCTGCAATCGACGAACTTGTTGATGAATTCCCGTGGTGATTTCCATATACATAAATGGTTAGCAGTAGAACTACAAAGCTTATGTTTGATAAAATGTGGGTCCAAGTAAGCACATGAACTCATTTGGATATATTAATAATTTATACACAAATTTGATATTGTCCTTATTCCAACAACTCGTTTGCCATACTTATGAAATGCCATAAATTATTTGAACCGTTATAATGCCATAATCACTTAAAACTGATATACATAGCTGTAGTAAGTACCTACTTCACAACCAGATGAATATATTAAGCCAACAACAATGCAGCGTGAACCACAGAAGCAAATGAAATACTGAGAAATTCAGAAATCATAAGACGAGCGCAGAATTTTAATAAAAATTTATAACTGCCGCTGATCATGGCAATTAGTGTGAATTTGATTTTATTGCTTACACACATACACACATACTTACTTACATCTTACCAGCAACAAAAGCACAAATAATACACGCAATAACAAAGCAATGCCAAGACGTCGCGGGCAATTTATGCAAAGCAGTGTAACATGCATACAAACACATGCACAGACACATACATATGTACAGTGATATATAAGTATATGAAGTGGCGGTAGATAGAAGCTGAGGAGATTGCTGCTGAGCAATGGACCGGGTCAATTTGGCAGTAGCGCACAAATGCGAAAAATATTGCAGAACATCGATTCCCCGTTGTTGTTGCTCTTATTGCTATTGAGAGGAGACCCTCACCATAGTCATACGCAAATGCCGAATTCGTTGAAGCAACAAGAGCAACAACAGCAACAACATTTGCAGCAACAACATCAACTTTGCTGTCTGCAAAAATGACAATGATTAAATATTATATTCGTGTAATAAAAAGAGAGCGCATAACAATAGCCAAAGAACAACCAATGCGTGGAATAAATGCACAACAGCAACAACAACAACAACAATAACAACAACAACAACAATAACAATAACAACAACACAACTATATACATGCCCTTACAGTGGCGAGTGTTTTAATGACCGCAGCAGCTACTCTGCTGTAAATTAAGAAATATGGCTTTTGCATGCAAATTTTCGAATATTTCCGATACACAATAAATTACTTAAAGAATAAACGAGTCTGAAAATCTATACAATAACATACGGCGGCCAACGAGAGTGAAACGCTGCGCAAATACACATGCATATATACATTAATACTATATTGAAGCAACTATAACGATTAGTATTCTATAAGTATAAAGGTGCCCTGTAGGAAAATTATATGCAGCTTGGTGAAACTTTGAATAGGAGTTATCATACAACAGCGAAGTGGATTTGTTTTGGGCTCCTTACGTTAAATATGTTTCCTTAGCTAAAATCCAAGTGATTTAGAAAATCATTTGATTTTGGGTTTTATTTGAAAGAATAAGCGATATTTCATTAATTTACGCGAATTATAATCTAAAATTCATATAACTAAGTTTTTAGCTCAATTTTGTATCAGCTTTTGGAGTTTTGGAATAAATCCGTCGAGCAGAAATAATAAATATTACGTAACGATGTATTATTACTCCGAATTCCGAAAAAGATATGTAGATAATTCGTAGGTATAAAACAATGTTAAATGTCTAATAATTACTTAGACATAGAAATATTTATCAACTGTTGGGCGTGGCGGACGATTTGATGATTTGAAAATGTTAGACATTTTTTGAACCAAATAAGTTCAATAACGTCTATGATTTCTTACAGGGTATGATACCTATTCAAAAACAAATAAAAGAAGACGTCATGTGAGCTTGTGGCCAGCGCTGTGGCGTTTGCTGATGGGCGCGTTTTAAAAAATGGAAATAAAAAAAATTTTACTTTGTGGGAAAAAATTTTTGCAAAAATTCTTTAATGGGCTGTTCTTGTTGGAATCATGCTACATCTGAGTATTGGTTTTTTTGATTTGATGGTTACAACTTAGGCTTCGCCTTACGATAGCCTTAGCGATACTAATAACTACAATGTTGGCTTAAATTTAGAAGAGGAATAGAGCAACAGTCGAATCGAGGTCACATGTGAGATTTTTTTTTAGCAATGGAACACAAACAAAAGTCAACACGCAGCCGATGGAGTTGAAGATTATCACGGTCAAGGACTATATATAATTAGTAAATGGAAAATAGTATTGGTGTACTTTTATTAAGCAACAGTTAAGGTACTTTGGTACTTTGGTCTATTGTATCACCACTCCTATATCAGAGGTTCGAAAATCGGAATAATATATTATTTTTCTTCTTCTCCTAAGCGCTTTGAGTGCCAAAAATTAAAAAAAAATAGCAAAAAGTTTCTTGCAAAATTTATGCGCATAATTTGCATATTCTCATAATAACTCGCCGACACAGAGACACAATAGACAGCGAGTAGATCGATAAACAATACACTAATTTGATATTAAACATGTTGCTAAACATAATAAAATGACATTTTTAATGAACGACGAAACGCCTAAGAAACGACGCACGAAGGCAATTCGATTAAGTGACTCTGGCAATGTTTTGACGTAAATTAAATATTGTTATGAGGCAGTGGTTCCCAAACTTGTTTGCAACGCTTGGAATTAAATGATGCTGAAGAGACCAAAGCAGCATACAAAAGGGAAAAGAATATACAATCTGGATTAAATCTTCATTAGTCGATTTTTTTCGATTTAAAATCCTTAAACTCAAGTGATTTTTGAAAATCCTTTCCCGTTGAACGATCGGTCGAAAAAGTGAAAAGCCGGCAGCTGTGCGAACTATTTGCTCTGATTGAAAGTAATCGGCGATACAGAAATATGCGATATTGGCGCATAGCGACACGCCTTGCACATACACACATAAATTCATACCACGTGTCTATGCGCATGCGCAACGTTACAAATTCGCCAACGGACCTCCACTACCTGTCAATAACCAGTTCGATATCGCGACGACTACAGCGCCGCTGCCGCTGCTGAGCGACTCACTGCCTATCTTTGATGGTTCTGCCATCAGGTGGTGGCTCAAGTCGAGCCTCTCGATTGCCTTCAGCTCGCCTGCTGACGCTTTTATGCGACGGACAACTGCGGCGCTGGGCTTGTAATTCGAGTTTGTGCGCGCAGTAATTCACTGCCACTGCCACAGCGTGCTGCAGGATGTAAGGCACACAATTCGACATTGATGGCTCATCGACGATCACTTGTTCATCGCACGCACCGCTGACGGTGGTGATGGTGGTATGGCTGTTGATGCTCTCGCGGCTGGTGTTGGTGCTGGCGGTGCTGGCGTTGGCCACCTTGCTCAATGAACATTAAAATGTTGTGCCCCTCCTCCCAATAGCGGGTTGCCTCGCAGACTGCTTGCTGGTCGCTGCCGGTGAGCGCAGTTAATGTAGAAATAAATGTTCGCTGCGCCTAAGTGGATTTTAGAATTATCATTTTTACTGCTTAAGCTGTTTCAGCCGCTGCCGCTGCTGGGGCTTGCTGCGCGCGCACCGCGGTACACCGCAATGCGCATGACTACAGTTAAGTTTTATCAGTTCATTTCGGCGCATGCGCTTTGTGTGTGAAGCTTTAATTCACTTACGCACACACATACACACACACATTCAGATATATTTTTCGCCTTTTATTAAATTTTATTCATAAATTTTTTACTCTTTTATGTGTCGCGCGGCTTGTATTAATATATAAATATTTATTTGCTTGTTCTTATTCTCGAAATTTGCACCATACGTGCCGCTGCTGATTGCCGGCTCGCCTTTGGTCACAATTTTTATTATGATTGCATTACAACGCATTTGCTGGGGCACTTTTAGTACTTGTTAAGTGTTTTCGAATTAGTTGTTGGCCGCAATATTTCTTCATATATTTATTTATTCCATTCACATATTTTGCTGCATGTTATGGTTATACTCTGTTTTCTGTTTTTGTTGTTGTTGTTGTGCAAATCGCACTCATAATGGCCTGTATAATTTCCATTAAGCGCATCCTTTTAATGACCGCCGCTACAACGTTAATGGTAGTGGTTGCGTACTTTGCTTGTAATCAGCTGTAACGGCTTTGTAATCGCAATTGCCGCTATTTTTAGTTACGCCTTTGGAAGCGGGCGGTTGCGCACGCACGAAATATAATCCATTAACATGAAATTCGATATTGATATTAGTGTGAAGCACTCCATTAGGAAGCCTTGGATGTTTGTGGAAAAATGGTATTGAAAAGCGTACCGCCTTGTTCCACCTTTAGGCTCCATCGTCTGTGTTTGGTAGCTCTTCATAAACTCTGCTGACGAGCTTTTAGCTAACTGTTGTGCTTTTCAATCAGAGGCAGAATGGCTTACCGTGTCCGCGAAACTATTTAAAGGGCCTAACCTCATTATCAACTGCACCGAGCTAAGAGATTAGGCACCACCAACCGAGTTCCACGGAATTGCAGCTGATGAACTTGTAAGAGCAGGTATTTTCTCTGATTCGAAGCTGGTCGGAGTTCCGCTGTCTTCCTGCGGTTCTGCACGGTCTCAAGGTTACTCTGGTTCTGGGTAAATCGTAAGAGGTTCAGTGAACTCCTTGTTGAACCGGGAAGGGTCTGGTGTGCATGGGAATAAGTCGAGGCAAAATAATTTCGGCACTTTCTTCACGACTAAGTGTAAACCAACTTGAATCTCATACCTTGAGCGGACAAGAAAAATTAGCTGGAATAGAAATTAATCAGCAGAAATGAATAGCAGGCTATTGTTGGGTTCGAGACGCTTTGTCGATGTGTAAGTTTTCAGACGCGTTATCAGCAAATTTGGTACAAAAGAGGTCTGCATTTCGGGAATCACTTAAATTCATAACTCTTATAGTGCCTGAAAAGTATCCACTTTTCGGCCTGCTCACGTCTACTCAGCCACTGATCCAGCTAGTCTAGCCTAATGCCTAGCCGATCTCCCCAGCAACAAAACGAAGTTCAAAACTCGCACTTCTCGAGAACGCACTTGCCACAACAAAGCAATAAAACTGCGACTGGACAGCGGTCAAATGCCTTACCCGCTAAGTGAGCGCTAATGACATACGCATAAATTTCCCAATAAGCTTGTTAGGAGTTGCCATATGCTTAAATTGCATAGAAAAAAATGCTTATTCGCCAATTTCGTGCAATAAAAGTTTTTATAAGCGTCCATTTGAAGGCTTTATAAGGCCAACATTTTTGATTGGAACGAATGTTGCATGCATTGCATCGTTCTTATAAGATCCCGCAATGGCGGTCGCGCTGTGGCAAGCGACTTCAATTAAATGCAAATCGTTCACTTCATATGATATGACAGCGCATAAACTGCATTAAATCACTTTGGTTGTGGCAATTGCCAAGTACTTTGTCTCACCAACTGACAGCGCACACGGTAGACAAATAGTGAACAAAGAGTGCAAAAAGTATGCCACAAAGAGGTGGACAAGTAGACGAGTAGACCGGGCGAGTGAGACACACACTGAAAAACTGACTGGCGAAACTGACTTAGAAGCAGGCGAATTTGCTTTTAATGCGGAAAAAGCTAAATGTGGCAAGAGCAACGAAGGTGCGCGCGAACACACACACACGAACACACACAAATGCGATAAAAGGTATGAAAAAGGTGAAAAAAAATTGAGTGCAAAGCAGCCGCTGTAAAAAGTTAATGGAAGCAAATGCATCAAAATGGTTAATTGGATCTGGAACAGAAGATGACGGACACTTTGAGTGTTTGTGGCAGCAGTGGTAACTAAATCAAACGTACAACATATGCAGCGCGCAAGTAATTTGCAGCAGACACACACGCGCAAACACACAAGAGACACAAGAGGGCAGCACTTGATGCATGGCAAAGGTGCATGCAACACTTGCAACAACACATACACACACTGCACTGCAACACTGCATTTCTAAGTTCCCTTTTGCTTCGAAGTTTGAGTGTTGTGCGCGCATAGCAAGTGGCATTCATGTGGCAAGCGCTTTGGCAGTGCGCTGTGCCCCACTATATACATGTGTGTGTGTGCAGCAGTATGTGCGCGGCAGTGATACGACACGCATTAGCGCGAATTGAGAAGTAACCGCATACACATATGCATGCGAACGCACATACTTACCCACCTTTGTTGCGCTTTTTGTGGCATTTGCGCTTTAATCGAATATTTAGTCAAGTTCGTTAGCGTGTTGCATGGTGCTTGTTGTATGCTACAACGCGTCGTGGTGCGCTTTTGGTGTGGGGTGTGGCAAGTCATGGCCCATATGATGTATCTGTTTTCGCTACTCATTGCCAGTTAATATATATTTAGATGTGTGTGTGTGCATGCGGTTACCTTGTGTGTAGGCACTTGAAAGCTGCCACAAATATTCATTTAACAGCATTAAATAGTACTCGAATTGGCGCAACATGCAATATGGCGCATGCAATACTTCAAGTGGGTTGTGAATTAAGAAAATAATTCAAAATAAATTGGAGGAAGTGCTGAGAATGCCTTTGAGTGCTGCAGTGCAGTTATATAAAGCTTTAAGAGAGTCTTTAACTGGATTGCAATATTTCAGCAAACAGAATTTAACTAAGTTCACTGAAAGATGTGAATTACCTCCCCCTCGTCCAAGCTAAAACAAAAAAACATCCATGCTCATATCACCCCATGGACTGCAGGCTATGTGGTCCATAGGGAACTAAGATACAAATAAGCAATAAAAGGGCTTCTTCAGTCTACTTCTTTCAGTCTTCTAGACAATCAAAAGTTCTTTTAGAAAAATATCATAGAAAATGAATTCAAGCCTGCTGGATTTCCGAATATTTTATAACTAACTGCTCACCTAACCGGTTCCTTAATGGTGTGCCCAACAGGAGTCGAGACACTCCTGCAACGATCTGTTGAGAATCCCACCACGTGCTGTATTTCCTAATCTCCCACCTACTAACTAGGCCTCTAGTTAAAACAGAATGAGTCTTTCAAGAACTTCAAGGGTTGCAGTGTCTACCCAGAATTGAATTAAAAGGTCTCTTCTCATTCAAATGACATTTTAACTCTTTCTTTCTTTCTCTTTCTTGCAGGCGAAGAACACCAGCGCACATACTGTGTATCTTTTAAACACAAGCAAGTCAAGGTCCACTTTCTTTTGGACCCGCGAAATATAACAATATAGTCCTTTCTCAATGCACCACTTGATAACTGCCCACACATGCGCATTGACTAAACTCTGACTCAACTAAATACACTCCTTATATAAGTTTAAAAGAAACTATTAATCTTCATAGTTCAGTGATTCACAAAATTAATTAAAAATTAAAAAAAAAATTAAATTAAATTAAAATTTTTATGCCACACTCTTCTTATCACGCACAAAATGTCTCACAAAATAACATTCGAAATGAAAGTCCATAAAAACACTGCAATTAAAATTTGCAATAAAAATGTGTGACTCAATAGAGATCCATACACTTTTATTTATGGGGTGTGTGCAGGCGTGCGACTATTACTTTTTCTCTCTCGTTTTGCATTTGTGAATCGCTCGGAGAAAATCTCTGTGTTGAAATGAAATGCGTTGAATTCAAGTGAACTCATAATCGTCTACTCACTCGTTGCTATGTGAGGGAATTTAATGGCTAGTCATTGGTAAGAAAACCGCAACAATTGTAACGGACGACAAAACTCAAGCGAGACTGCGTAGCTTCGGGGTTTATGACGACGCCGGCGAGCGAAGTTGGCAGATTTGCAAAACGTACTTTGAATTTTAAATGCCACATAATGGGAACAATGACTAGTGAGCTGACAGCAAATGTGAGTATGTTGACTTATGATTGATATCTATTGTCGGTGCTGGGGTATTTTTCAAATACGTGACCGTTCTAACTGAGAAGCTAAATTTATTAGCTTAGATATGTAGATATGTAGCATGAATAACGTTGAGGTTATGTGACATTTTTGGTTCGACAATTTGGTTCCGTTTGGAATATAGACTTATGCTTGTAATTCTGAAGTAGATGATGTAAATATTGTTAAAAACTAAACTTTTATGATTTTGGGTTCTTTGTGCTTAGTACTTTAAAACGATTCACCAATTAAAATGATTGAAGAATCCCACATCCAACTAATTTAGATCTTAAATGTCGAAAATCATGAAAAATTTGTTTAACGATTCTATAAATGCCGATTCTCCGACGTAATTAATTGTCTGAAGCAGAAAATTCGTAATGACTGAAGTCAAAATAAGGCTTTAATATCAGTCTTTTCGCAGAGGCAGTGTTATGATATAGGAACTAAAATTGTGTACAAAAACATGGCGCGAAAATTTACGAAAATAGTTCCAGATTCATTTTAGATATACATCTTTCTGATAAATTAGATGCCAAGCGCACAGAAATTATTTAAGTCCAAAAAATTAATTATCTTAATGCTTCCCGAGACCATAATTTTGCGTGCAAATCCACTCGACTAAACACATTTTTCATATTTTTAATGGAAATGTTCTTTAATCCGAAAAATTTCTTCCCGATATATACTACAGCGATTTAAACCGCCAAAAAAGCTTTTTCAAAGCTTCAAATGAAATTAAGACATTCTCGTAGCTTTTCTGCTTTTTGATTTCTTCGAAATATTTATGTCTAATATTTGTGCCGCAGTATATATAGTTGAAAGTGTTTGGACTAAGATCGAATGGGCCGTCTGTCGATTTCGTATCAACCCAAAAATCTTTTGGTCAGTAAAACGTTTACTTTAAGTAATACCCAGTTTTGTGGAGAAACTCTATAATAATGAAAGCTCGATACCTTTGAAAGCTCCTAAGGCGACGAGAACTCTGAGCTTTAATATATATAAACCTTTTGGTATGACGCACCTGATTTTGACATATTTGTTTACCAATGGGTGTATTAATTTTGCTGTCATATAACTCATTTAGTCCATCATTCAATCGCTGAAAATAAGGCTTGGCTGAAAGCTGGGGCTTTAACTTAAAGTTGGTCTTCAAGATATCTCAGATAAAAAATAAGTTTCTACTAGAAGAAACTAAGAGATATATGTTTTTCGAGCACAGCCGTTTTGAAATCCATATAAATATGTGGAACTTTACTTACAGCTTTTGTTTTCCATAAGATTGGCTTTGTATTAAAAAGGAAGGTAAGAGCTTTGAAGTTTCTGAAAAGCTCAAATGAGCCTGAACGCTGCTATCAAGTGTCAGCTTTGTATTAGGAACAGAAAAGTTGTTCAAAATTAATACCAATTATGACCATTAATTACCCAAAATTAAACGGACAGTAACTTTTGTTTCTACTTATCAGAAAAAAAAAATTTTTTTTTGTACTATTTTTTCTGCATTTACGGAAATGAGTGTGTTACTTGATTTACAACTACGTTATCAAGGCCAAACGTCTCGAAAAACACACGTCCAAGGGGCTTGTAATAACGCAACCACATGCACACACACACACACACACACACACGCACATATTTGGTATTCATGCATGCGAGCAGACACAGCGCCACACCAGGCCAGTCAGTTAAGCCTTCGACGCTAAGTCCACACGAACATATCAATAACCACTTAAGTATGGCATGATTTGGCATTGCACAGTCGGTTGTTGAAGTTGTTGTTGTTGTTATTACAGCTGTCAATAATAGCCAGCGCCTTAAAATCGAAGCTAGTTAACTACCTGCACATACATACTTACTCATCTGCATGTGTGTGTGTGTGTGTGTGTGTGTGCGCGCGCGTTCAAATGCGGGAATGAAATGTGCGCCGCTTTACAATGCCCTCCCCACAAAGCAAATAAGCATTAAGCGTGTGTGTGTGTGTGTGTGTGAGTTTTGTTAGAATGCGGCGAAATGTGTAAGAGCGCATGCGCAAAAGTGTTTACGGCGCTTATGGTGCACACACTGGTCGATTTGTGTTTGTAAGCTGCTTGAAGGCACAGAAATGAATTGAAATACTCGTAATAAAGTTATAAGCGCAGCGAGCGCCCGGCAAGGGGGGGGTGGGGTCAGCACAACTTCAAGTCAAAGAATTTCTGGCCAAACGATCGTGTGCCAATTCCGGTTGAAATGGCTGCGGGCCAAAAGCGCAGTGGCGAACAACAAGAAACAACAACAACAACAAAAGCACAATAGTTGCTTATAAATTCTGGTAGTTTTAAATTTAAAAGACAGCAACAACTAATAGCCTAAGCAAAAACTAATAAAATGTGGCAATAGAAATATGCAGACACACTCTCACGCACTCACACACAAATCTAATAGCCGCAGTCGCGTTTCATTTGCTCACATTTCATTGTTGTGGGTTTGGCCGAAACGCAATGGAGAATAGCGCCGCTAGCGCTAAAAGTGTGGCTGCTGAGCGCTACAAGCTGCAAACAGCTGTGTTGCCGCTCAGGCTATTGCTTGCTGCAAGCGCCGTGTAAGCGGTCTTGTAGTCAGCCAGCGCGCGCTTAGGCAACTTCAAGTTTGGGTTTTACAGCTCACAGCGCTTGCTCCACACGCTAGCCGCCGCCACCGCCACCGTCGCTCTGGGCTGTTGGGCGAGCTTTTGTGCCATTTTTATGCTTAAACACATGTGTTTGCTTTTGTTTTCTGTACTGTTGTTGTGCATATGCTGACTTGTTGTTGGCCACCATGGCGCTGCTAGCCAAGTTATGATTGAGTTCTAATGATTTTGTGAAATGTATCAAGGAGAACGAGTTTCGCGGAATTGTGGCAGCATGCCACCGAAAGAACTGTATATGGTAGGACAGTGGATTAAGAGTGGAAAAACCCAAAAACTATTTTAACTCTTTCAAAATAGGTATTGGAGCACAAATGACAAGAATTTCTTGGCGATAGTAATAAGTTAAAAGTGGTTTAATTTAAACCTTGGTTGTAACTGCGAGTCTTAGAAAGCGTAAATTCGGAGAGGAAAAGCTCAACAAAGAAGTTTTAAAGCTATAAAGCTTCATTGTAACGTCTACTTATGGGCGGTTTGGGGAAAAGTTTGGGCATAATCATTTCCAGCAGATGTTTAATATATGCTTCCGATTCACTCCTGGTTTTCATTTAAGTCCGCTTGGTACGAGTTAAGGGAGCAGATGTTGTGCGCAAAAAGCTTAACTTAAACTTTTATAAATTTTGATTGACTTTGGGTTAATATTAATGCGTCATCGAACAGTTGATAACGAGCTAGAACTAAGCTATTACATCCATTTTAGGTAGTTTGAATACCAAAGCAGCGTTGACCACGTTTTTTCAAGTGAAATTATAGGTCATTAGCATAAAAATCGAATTTAGAAGTCTAGAACATATTCGACTTAATCCTTGGTTTGAGTCCAACAGTTGGTGAATTATTCATTAATTGAATTTAATAGTTTCGGTCTGCGAAGTACTTATTGCTAAACAGTTGTATCGGACAGTATAAACAGAGGCAAGTTACGATATTAAAGAATGGACAGCTTAAACCTTGATTCCCAGAATTGGGATTTTGAGATTACCAGTATGGAGATTTGGTGAAAAATTTAAATGATTAGTTTTAATATTGTACTAAAACATATATATTTTCATATATACATTCAACTAGAAATATTTCAAAAATTTTGTTATTTTTATAATTTTAAAAATTAATTAATTTTTTTAATACTCCTTTTTAAAATTTTGCTTCCAAACCTATTTTTATAACCCAACCGACTATAGCAAAAAATTCTGTTTTTTAATTTAAATTGTATTTCCCACTTTCACACCAGTGTGCGCCAACCAGAAACTCACCGCACCGCTTGTTTGTTGGTTCGACGGCGAGGGGCTGAATATGAGCGCGCGGCCAATTAGATAAGTGTGCTTCACTGTGCAAATCAGACGGCGAAAAATATTATTATTTATTACAGCAAAACAAAAAAAAGACCCACAACAACAACAACAACAACAATGGCAGTGAACGTAGCAAACGAATAGAACAGTGAGTGACCACAAAATAGCCAATAGGCAACAATTGCTTGAGTGTATCTCAAACACAATTGCAGGAAATGGAAATTGAATACCAAAACCGACGAACAACAAGCTGCAACAAAAAGCAACAATAACAACAATAACAACAATAACAACGACAACAATAAGTGCTTAGTGGTGGTTAGTGGCAGCAACAAACCAGTCAACTGACCAGGCAGCCGGACAACAAGAAAGCCGGCAAATCACTAAGTGCAAGCTTGAATTAAGCCATGCACATTTGCATGCGTGAATGTGTGTGTGTGTGTGTGTGGTTGGGTGTGTGTGCTTGTTTGCATTGTAGTAGGCACAAATAAATCTCGGCTATAATATCCGCTGTTGTCGCTTTACCGTTGCATTAACATACAAGCGCATATCTAATTGTAATTGCAATTGGAATTGTAATTGTAATTGAGTATAGAGTATGTTCGAGTCGATGTGTGAGCGGCGTGTGTGAGTAAGTAAATCCGGCGAATGCTTAGAAATTCATACTCGTTTGCTATTTGCCATTCAAATGTAGTTCATGTTATGCTCAACAAGCGTTAAATTATACAATACTAAATAGAAAATTTTAATCGACATGGCATTTGTGCACAGTTACTTACACACACACGCACACACACACACATACACACATACACCTCGTGGCATATAAGGCAACTGATAGCAACTGAACAGCAAAGTTTCGGTCAAGTCGCGCCAAAATGCTTACCAATAATCCGCATACAAACACAGGGACACACTTACACACACACGCGCATGCACACATACATGCAATTCATATTTGCACATTTGTTGCATATCATTTCGGCATATTGTCGATGCAACGCTTGTCTGTCTGTCTGTCTGCTTGCAACACCTGCCCACATGGCTTATTACCACCATCAGCACCACAACAACGACAATAACAACAAACAACGACAAACAACAGCAGCAATGTTAACCACGGCTTGTGTGCGAGAGAAAGGCGCATGCTCAGGAAGTTGACGTTTGGATGGCGGCATTAGCCATGCCGCATTGTTAGCTCGGTATTTGGGTCGGAAGATGTGATTATAATTTTGCAAATCTCTCGTTTTGCTAGCGCCCAAATGCAACTGCAACTCATTTTAGCTCAGCCTCATCCATTCGGTATTTGCATACACACACACACACACACACTCGCACAAATGGTAATGATTTCAGAGTTCTTGCAACAGCTGCAGTGGTGTGGCAAGAACACACAGTTCGTGGCAGGAAGGCATACCAATTTGCATACACACACACACTAACACACTTGCGCACTTGCACACATACATACACACATTTCCAGCTAATTAATTTATTCAAAGTTGTGCCGTATTAAATACAGTTGATGCGTTGCAGAGGTGCTGACTCGAAAATTAAGCGCCTATGCATTATTAATTAACAATAAGAGGCACAGCCAACAGTCACAACAACAACAACAACAGCAACAAAAACGATTGCGCAAGCGTTGTGCGCATTTATAATTCGGAATTAATATACTTTGTGCAAATCTAATGGGCTTACTCCAAGTTTGTGCGCATAAATTCACTTGAAATGGCAGCAAGTTGCATTTTGTTAATCAAGGAAGTGGCCACTGCCTTAGCAGTGCGGTAAGAAGGGGAATGAGAGGTGTGCCAGTGCAGTACTAATCACTCTAATGCGTTCATAAGTAAATTTAATTAGCTAAGTGCTTTCAAGAGAATGCGCTCTGCTAGAGAGACGAAGAATGAACTAAACTTTTGTAAATCCAAAGGATTTCAGATTTTAGTTGCAGTCAGTATTTTCATATGTCTTATGGATGGATCGAACCTAAGCAGCACGAGTTGTGCTTTTGTTTGGGTTTTAAACACCATTTTAAGTACCTTATTTGAGTATATCCACCTCCTCTCGTGAAAGTTATCAAATTTTTGACCAGACTTCTTTACCCTTTTAAATATAATCTACTTCTAAACTAACCCTGGATTTTTATAATTTTTTTCATTATTTCAGTGGTTTTTACAAATTATTTTTACAAATTTCCACTACTAGGGCAGGTTGTTCGTAGATAAAAACTTTTACCTCAATAACTTCAAATGTCCGCCAATCTCAATTCGACTGAATATTGTTCATTGTAGATTATGGACGTCTAGATTTGAATTTCAATAAATAGAACGACTTAAAAGGTTTGAGCCACCCGCGAACTTCTGTTGTCCTCTACTGTGTTAAACGGAAGCTTCGACGCAGTCACTGTGGAGTGATATGACGCTTTTCCAACCACTATCTAACGTATCAAAAGGCCATGAAGTTGCTCAGAACATAAAACTTTTCAATTCATCGTGACCGCTTTTATTAATTTCAGAAAAACCGTTAGAGGAGAGCAAAAGGTCTATAAGACCCATTCTATATAACATAATATATATATGTATATCATTTCTTGAAACTCTCAAGTATTTTTCTCATAAATAAGTGGATAAGCAGACTAAAATATGAAATATTACAAAATCTGGCAAGTTGTAATAGAAAGTGTAATATTTTATAGTCAAATATCTCATCACGCATTAAGGGAGAGTTAAGGTCAAATCAGAAGCAGGCAGTATAAAGAAACAAGTCAATTATCAACACTATGCTCTCCATGCAACAAAAGCAAGGCGTTGTTGTAAACTATGTTCGACATTCAACACTTAGCCTATAAATCTCTTCGCACTGTCAATCCAAGAACAACAAAAGGTCAGCGATTTAATTCACACCTATAATCTTTTCAAGCGTAAAATATTGTACAAAATTTAGAAATTTCTCAAGTTATCAATGGAAAATATCTTGTTATGTGGCAGTGGCAGAAGTTTATAGCGGGAATAATATAATTCGAGGCTTTTGTAGGGGAGAGAGCGAGCATTTTGTAAACGATGCTCATTCTACAAAGCTCTGAGAAGTTCTGAGAGTCTCTGAGTTTGAGAAACACAGTTTTTGAAACTGGATATTATTCTAAGAAGAAAACTATAGGTATCATAAAATGTCAAGCGTTGTTTAGGATTATTGGAAAATAACCTAAAATCTTATACCAATTTAACCGCTCCTTCATAAGCCGTATGAGAATTAAATTCATAAAGAACATTTGAATGAAACACAAGAAAAATATTTCATAGACTTAACGTTTGATGGAAAATGTGATCAACTTGCATTATCTGTGCTAAATAATTTCACAACCTTATCATAGTTCAGAAGCTCTTACTAATTTGAGGATCTAGGGTGTTTCATAAACCCTTTGAGAACTAAAGATACGTGAATTTATTTAATGAAAATTTCACAAAAATAAGCTTAAGTTTAAGCATAATCAGCTTAAATGCGCTAATTGCTCATTGATTTAATTTGAAGTAGAATGAAAGTCAAGTTTTCAACTGTTGGTTCAAAAATGCCGGAGTAAAAGTAGAATGATAACACGCAGTGAAAATACTTGTAAATCATAAGTAACAAACCCAAAAGTATCGTCAATGCCAATCAAATCATAGACGCGACCAATAAAACCTTCACAACAAAATATTTAAGCCAAGAAATCATTTAAAGTGTATTAAATCTAAACAAGCGCTCCATTGACCGACTGGCAAAGACTTACAGACAGACAGACGGACAGACGGACACTCCAGTGGCTGGCGCAGCTGGTTATTTGATGGATTGATGTGATGCCACATGAACTGATTCACAACAGATTGACAATGCGATCAACGCAACAGTTAACGACGAAGCACCGTACGCATGGCGCGACTGGTAGCTGGGCTTGGCTGGCATGCCAAACAGTCTGCTCTGTCCCTACACCAGTATCTCTGACCGCAATGAGTGGTTAAAGTTAAGCGATGCGTATTTCGAACTGCTGTGTTGTTGCGGTGGAGAACGATTGGATATGCGTAGCTTAAGTTGCTTCTGAGTAGTTCAACAGGTCGCGATCGACAATCATTTGCCAAATGGCTGGCGCACGCTTGACGTTGTCATAGACGGTAAAGAATCGGACAGCCGACATGTAATCCATCAGCTGAGCAGCACGATACGCACTGGTTGTATGTCAATATATTTCGTATGTGTGTGGGTATATTTGGGTGTATAGGAAAAAAAATTTTAAATTACCCAAGGCTACTCAAGTTCGGCTGGCGTTTATAGAGCATGGCTTCGTAAGACAACCACGAAATAAGTTAGACTAGCAGTTTTTATCTTCACCTATATCAATGGAGAGGTCACAATGGGAAGGCCTCCGAAATGAAGGTTTAACAGGACTTGAAGGACTAGTAAGCGGAAACTCATAAATTCGCTTAGCTGGATTTTCCTAGAAGACTGGCACAAAATATAAACGCAATGATCGCACGACTGGATTACGTTGATCAACACGATTCGGGAACGCTGAAGATCAGCTGTTCAAGTCGATGGCAGAACAATTTTTTCGCAATTGTAAGTGTTGGTAGCAAAAGAATAGTAAGCAATAGTAAGTAATTGTCTTGGGCATAGAAGTTATTACAAGATTTAAGAGAAGCACTCTAAGTAGGATAGAACCGATTTGTTATTTAATAACGGTATATTTAGTGTGTATGTATTCAAAAGTCGACTTACAATATTCAGCAAGTGTGTGAACAACAAAGGGTGTAGTGATTGAGCAAATAAGCCCGTGCAAAGCAAGGTTGGAAATTAAAGACTCTGCAAAGACAGCAGCCACACGAACCAGCAACAATGAACAGCTGAACATGTGAAACACAACGAAGCCAAACATGCATATATATAAATACACCGTTACTATCATACTTTTACTTTTATTTTTATTTTTTCCATACTTGCCACAATTATTGCGCATCATTTATCATGCGGACGCCTTGGCTGCGTGAATTTTGTGAGAAAACTGCGAACTGACAATATATTGCTGGTAGAATGAGGAGCGTCGTCGCGCTGCGCTCAGCGGAAGCGAAATTTTTTCGTACTATTTCGGTCGTAAAGTGGTTTTTGTGAGATATTTTGTATTTAGTTGCCATTTGTTTGGCATTTTAATTGATTCTTCTAATTTCCCATGCACTCACCCGGCAAGTAGTTGGGAATACTGTTAGGTGAGGCGATATCGATATAGATGTAGTGACGTCTTTATGACTAAACAGCTACCGACATTTTAATAAATATTTTGGCATTTTGGATGTTTATGGAATGCCATACGGAAATAATATTCATCATTTATCATTTAAAATTTTTGTAGCCGAAATGAAGAATTACGCTTTTATAGCAAGAAATTCGTGATCCACATTGGCAATATAAGAGTGCGACATTATTTTATACTGGAAATATTCTGCCGGCAGGCCTTTTGTATCTAAGGGCGATACTTCTATATTCTTGGAACTGAGTGTGAGTATTGAGAGATGAATGATTCTTGAGGAAAAAAATATCAGTTAGAATAGCAGAAACGTCTTAAAGTTCTCCAAATTGTTTCAGGTATTCTAAGGTATTCTAAGATCTAAAACAGGCTTAAAAACCGACACTTGAGGTGCTAAAGTTACATGAAAGTGGGAAATTTTGACTCGCAATAAAACTGAAACCACCTCTTCGGGAACAATAAACAGTTGCCGAACCCATAGCTTATAGAAAATTCAATGTTCACGACGCAAAGTTTCATGAGCTTACATCTCATAATATTTATGACTTCTTCTGCCTGTATCAAGTTTTTATTTTCATCAAATATTTACTAACTCGTAAAGAAAATATCGTATCGAAATATCTCTTTCGTATCGAAAATACCCCTTAATTTCTTCCACTTTTCAGCACACACTCGTTTTAATTGGCATTCATCATTTGCTTCGTTTCATAACAATTCCAAAAAAAGTGTTAATCATGCAATAATCAGCCAAATAATGAAACTCAAGTAGACCTAATTTTTCGCTGATATTCACTTTTTAATGATTTTCATTTTCGTTTGTGGTTCGGCAAATCACCAAAGAGCCAACCGTTATGGATTTCAATGAAATCGGGCTGATTGAAAAATTTCCAAAAAAAAAAAAAGCAAAAACAAAAAAAATGAGTTTTAATTAGAGCTACTGCACTCGGCTTGGATTTCTCTTCACTGGAAGCAAGAGAATATGAAGTAAACATATTTTCAAATCATTCACTTTCCAGAAGCAAAACTGAGTTATTGTATAATGAAATTTAAATCAATCAAGACAAAATAACAACAATTGCAAAAGTTACCATAAAATTGGATTAAAAACTCATGGCGAAGTGCAGAGTGATTTATGGTTTACAACAGAGGTGTGGCAAAAACAATAAGACTGGAAAGGAAAAATCTATAGATAGAATAATCATGTAGTGATGTACTTATGAACTGCAATCCTGTACTGACGAAATATTTGAAAGTTCCTCAAAAATATCAGACAGATTTTTCTGTTGAAATTAGCTACACAGTTGGCAAGAAATATCTGAGCACCTTAGACCACAACTTCAGCTAGACCACATGAAAACCACCAGATAAAAGCAACAGCTTTCCCATAGTTTGAAATACAGCAAGTATTTTCTTCGCGATAAGCGAATCGGGGGGATCGAATAAGTCGGGGTGCTACCGAGAATTAAAAAGTGCTGGAGCAGGGCTTCGTAAGAACAATATACCAGTAAAGGCGGATGTGATCATTATCACAACAAAAAAATCGTTAATGTATCTCCTTGCCCTAATCAAGAGATAATTTTGATATGTGTTCCACAAGTTCAGTTAGCGCACTGTGAAGCCTTTCCGACATTTGCCGGCCTTTAAAATTTGTTCCAGCTGTATTTACTTGTATTTAAGTGCAATTTTAATTCTTCTTGGCTCATCTTGCAACATTTTACTGCAACATTGACGCAACAAACTGTAGTTTAATAATTTTTTTCCCCACTAAATTTACGACATTTGCACGCATTTTAACTTCTGTACTAAGTACCCCACAAATGCTTGCAACAAGTGTGTCTGCAATGTTTGCTGCACTTTTATGGGCTTATCAATTGCGTAAAATCATTTTGCTTTTTAGATAAGCGAAAGGCATTTAAGAAATAATGAAAAGCGCACGCACATGCAAAACAACAACAAAACAAAGGAGAAGCTGACAGGCGAAAGGTATAAGGCAGCGCGAGCAGGTGAGTGCGATTTGGTGGGTGTGTGATTGTGTGTGTGCGTGAAAGGATATCGAGCATAAAGTGCCTCACGTGAGACGACACTTAAAGCGCACCACATTAGCAACAAAATCACAAAAATATCGCTGACTATCACTTAAGCGCTTTTACTGCCCCTTTTTCGTCGCTTTTCATATTTTTTTCGTCTGCTATCGACCCATCAATGCTAACCATGCGATGTGATGCGATGCGTTGCGTTGGACGCTTGGGTATAGCCTGCGCGTCAGTGCTTTCTACGGCATGCAACGTATCCCAGCTGTATCGGTATCTGTATCTGCACTTATGTTCATGTAACTGAGCACAAGCGCGCGCGCGAATTCCACTGCCACATGCGCGTTCGCAAGCGTCGCCGATTGTTGTCTTATTATGTACAAAGCCAATGCGCGTCAAGCATGTTTGTATGTGTTGGTTGATAGTTCTTTGGACCGTTTCCTTGGTCATTTAGTACGCATGCCTGCGCTTTCCATGTGAACTGTGCCACTCCCGCTCCTGCTGCTGCTGCTGACTCTCTGCTGCGTCTCTTAGATATAATATTTAAGATAAATAATAAGATCGTGATTCCAATTTGAGCTTGAGTGGTTTTAATCTGTTGCATTTTATAATCGAGCGGCTTGTCGGCCGGCTATCAGCATTCTGCGGACAACGCATCCGTTGACCAGTGGCTGGTGGCCAATGACCGGCGGCGTGGCTAACTTTGTGGGCTTCAGAGACAATTTCTTTGGCTCTTTTATAGGTGGCGCATCTGTTTTTTTTGTTGCGTTTACGACTTTCAACTACATACTTACGATATCTCTTAAATCTTTCCAACCATCACACCTCTGATAGACGCGCCCTGCAGCAGCGCGCGATCTCTTACTCTCTTTGCGTCTTACTCTCTACCTCTCCCCGCAATCTTTGCCTTTGTCAGGCAACAATCGTTGCGTCTATCGTTGCGCGCTTGTCCAGCAGCTAGGCGTTAAAGTACATTACTACACTACTTGTTACCTCGGCCTTTGCCTTCGGCCTTACTTATGCCTCGGCAGTGTTGTTGTTTATGCGCGCGCACACAAGATCGATCTAATTAAGCGCGTCTTATCAACGCCTCAATCTGTCTACTACAAAATATTGTTGTTGTTTTTTTCGTTTGCTTTTATGGTATTTTATGTGGTTTTCTTGATTTTTATAGCGCTCATTTTTATATCTAACAAATTTTGTTACGCTGCTGTTTGTTTACTTTGACGTTCTGTTGTTGTTGCTTTTACATTTTTTCACTCTGTTTATTTTATGCATTCTTCTGCGACCATTTATGACCTCTTCGGTTATGGTTTCTGGCATTCTTTTATTTATTATTGTTGTTTTATCAATATAAGTTAGTTGTTGTTGGTTTATTATTGTTGCAGCTGAATGCCGCTTAACCTTAACTTGGCTAATTGAGGAGTGTGCATGAAAGACTACTGGCTACCGTTTACGAGTTTCATGCTTTTCGGAGGTGTAGACACATTTTGGGCGGGTCCTCGGTGACGCCTTTCAGTACTTTTGGAATGAAAAGTATAAGCGAAGCAGGTTGGGTATGATTGAGTGCCCGGTAGTATAAGAATTTGTCACAATATATGTTAATAAAGAATATATGATTAATTTATATGACTTCTAAGACGTCTTACCTGAAAGGGATGTCGTTTTTAAAAGCTTGCTCCTATTCAAAGAAAACAGATAGGAAGATGTCGATCCTACTTATGCGCTTCTTATAGATATACAATATATAAAGAGTTTTCGTTGCTTGAGGAGCTCCAAAGTCTTATAGACACTCGAAGACACTTTGGAAGCTTCGTTAGAAAGCCAAGAAATTCAGCCTTAAGTGCTATGATATTTAGGAGGTTCCTGTACTTAAGAACTATAGTTCATAGTCAAACCTGAGCAGAGTCGTTTCCGGGAAACTCCGTTTGGTGTCTAATGCAGCTTTGACAGAAGACTGCTGAAAGCAGCACGGCGTAAAATTTTATTCTTCGATCATGTGAGCATATTCCGAAACCGTGGTTCAACGCCTAACTGTTCGCCAATAATATTACAAAAGTCAATAGTCCTAAACAAAAACTAAAAATGCCGGCGGTATTGCCCTCAGTCGTTTGGCTTTCCCGCTTTCATTGCCTATTTATGCCTTTTTCCTTAATTCACTTGTAATTTTCGCGAACGCGACCAGACCACCAACCAACTTTGAACGGGAATTCAGCGCCTGGCAAATTTTACTTTCACACGCTCTAGTACATTTCAATACCCCGCGGCCAGATTTTCTCTTTAAAATAATTTATGAAGCACTGGAGGCCGCGTTTCGTCCCACAATTCTCCACATTGAGGCGCTGGAAACCCTAAGAGGCTATTGAATATTTACAAGAAGTTTTCACTCGTCAAAAATATAGGTGGTAACCAGAGTTTTCTAGGTGGACCGCAGTAGGTTCAGTGAAATTTAATATTTTACCTCACCTAGGCTGCGAACCTGCATTACACCGGCTGTTAGCTACACACCCAGTTAAGTTAGCGCTCTTTCTGGCTGATTGGAATCTAAAAGCAAGCAGGGAGTTGTAAAAAATTGGGCCAACGAAATAATATTTTACTTTATTTACCGTTACGATTACGGCACTTTTTTAATTTTTTTGAAATAATAAGCAAAGAAAAACTCATATGAGCTATGATCGCTGGTTGCATATGTTGCATGTAACTTGTTGTTGAGATAAACATGCCACCGGCAGTTGTGGCCAAAGCTCATATGTATTATTTACAAAAATCTATTCATATTTGTATAATTTCGCTTTAGTGCGTGTTCGGAAAACACGTTCGTGTATACGCTCGTGTGTTTATTGTTTTTATGTGTACATTTTTAGTGTGAATTCTGTAAATTGCCGGCGCAAATGTGTGAAAATCACTGGTGGCGCTGTGAAATTATGCAGAAGGTAGAATTGGGTGAAAATTAGTTAATGGACAGCAGGTAAGCGCAAGTATGGGCAGACGCCCACAATAACAACAACATGTGGTGTGAAATGGTGGAATAAAAAATTTAATGGCTTGTTTTGCCTAAATAAGTGATTCCATGAAATTTACGGGGGGTACAATAAAAAATTATGAAATGTTTTTAGAAATGTTGCAGACAGTGATTTGGCAATCTGCATAATATAACGGATTTATAGTGCATAAAAACGGAGAACGATGGAAAAATTAGTGCAGTGCTTCGCTTTGAAATGAACTTAAAACCTAAAAAATTTAAATGGAAATAAAAGAACTAACAGTTTGAGGGTTTAGAAAAGAGAGAGTTAGGGAAAGGCAGCGAATTCAAGAGAGAGAATGATAGAGAAATAAAGAGAAAATATCAAATTTCAGAAAATTCTTGCTGAATACGAGAGCCTCTCGAAATGAAAGTATGAATTTCACCCGAATTTCGGCATCCGGTTTTCAAATACCGAGTTTCAGAATCAGCTCCACTTTTTAACTGCAATTTGAAAATAAGGAATAATCATAGAGGTTATAGTGTTTCTTTCTTTGAACTACTTCCAAATCATCTAGAATGCGACGTTCATCAGATAGGTGGTCTGGGAAGAACAAGGTTCCGTTTTTGCCGGACTACGGTTGATATACTTTGGAACCAATATTCTTTGCCATCCAACCGAAGTTGCTGGTATCGACATCAATTTAGAAGATTTGCAATGATCTCAAGGCATTAGATCCTTCTGCAAACATTTTTTGACTCCACAAAGAACTGTGCTATAGTAGCCTTAGTGGGATCAACAACTATTTCAACGATCCTTAATAATAACTAACCTAATTTAACTTCCAAAAATTTTCCAAAAAAGTTACCAGCTAAATATTAGGTCAAGTTGAGGAAACTCTAAGAAGCCCGGTTGATAATTTTTGATACTAATGTAAGGATCAGTTGAATATATTTCAATAATATTTGAAGTGAAATCAGTTTGATTAAAAAGGTGAAATAATGGTAAAACAGACTTCACTCTCCCTTTAGAAGCGAAATATCTCAAAGTGAGTGCCATATGATCTCCTTCAGCTATGCTAACTTTAACTTAACTCTACAGTTCTATTACTAATTTATTGGATAACATTGTGTCCAAAAAATATTAGCAATAAATCTCGCATTAAGAAGAGATATATCAAAATGTTAGCGCCAATTTTAATATATTAATTACATTTCATCGGAATTACAAGCATCATTTCCAATTTAGCGTCAGATAAAAGACGACTCCTCAATATGCTCGACTTACCGCTTCGCCATATATGTGGCACCACCAAAATGAAATTCTACACACACACAGTCACAAATGGCTCGAATGAAATCGCTTTTTAAGTACAATTTGATTTCAATCTCAAAGAAATTACACTAAAATTGTATTAATCTACAAATGGCGTAATAATCCGATTATAAATATGTATGTCGACTCAAGAGCGAAGAGAATATATCTGTAAATATATTCTACATATTTGTTTCTGTGATTGGAAACACTTGTGTCCATTATTTAATTATGTACACAGCAATTTGTTTCTTGATGGGGTGCTACGGACCACCCAAATCACACCGTCACTAGTACAGTGCCCACCACTGTGCTATTATGCCAATTGCTATAATTTAATTGAAGCACTGCGTTTGGTAAGCAGCTGGATAACTACGAAGAGCGAGCGATTATACATAATAATGAATAAATTTTGGCTTTTAATGAAATCAAGCGAAAACAGTGCTGAGCAATGTGAGCCGAAATCGGAGTACAACCACGCCCATTTCTCATATGACCACATTTTAAATCACGGTGAATTAGTTCCCTTTACAATATATAAATCAAACATCAATGAAGTCGTCGTAATAAAACTTAGCACAAATAGTACCTCTAACATGTCTAAGCATGGTCGAAACTGAACTATACTTTTCAAGCCCTCAGATTCAAAATATGAGGATCTCAATGCCTATGGCTGGCAATATATCGAAAGTATTTTATAAATGTGTAAGATCTAACATAATGAAAATAAGTAGGTTCCTTTTTCCGATAATGTGGGCTCATCCAACGTAGGGTATGTCGCTAAATATGATAAAAATCGGTTCAATGCTTTCCCTAGCCACCTGATAAAATAATCTTGGTTATGTAAGTTGACTTTATATGCTACTATATATTATATATCAGCCGTCATACGTAAGAACGAATTATTTTCGATGCACTGCAGTTCAGTGCCGAAAAGGAGTGAAATCGGTACATGAATTATGCCGGCCCCTATATGCTAAATATAACGATTTCCGTTATTCTGTTTGCGTGTATGCCTGATATATTGCTCAATGAGGAAGTTATATTAATAAAATTGTGTGGAAATATTTTATAGAGCATATTTTTGTTTTATGATAAATTTGTATGAAACCAGTAAGAACCTTCTCATAGCCCCAAAAATATCGAATATATCGACTTTCGACTTTCTTGTCGACTTTGTGCCGAATATAACGTACAATAGGTGAGTTATACATTGAAAAACGGTGGATTGAGAAATCGGTCAATATGTTCGCCTAACCCCATAAAGCCAATATAACAATCTCCGTCACGTTGAAATCATAACAGCATTTTCATCATATAGTTTTGCTCATAGCTGGAAGTATTTATCCACCTTACATTAGATTCTATTGCGTATTCTGTGATTTATTTACTTTTTTTGTAAACAAATTGTATTAGAGCTATTGGAATAATGATGTAGAAGCTATGTCAGATCTTTTGCATCACTGAATATTGGAGAGCTAATCCTTAATAGAGATAATCCTACGTGAGGGTTCAGGCCGATTGTCAACGAAACTCTCATAGGTCCAAATTATTATGGACCGAGTTTTTGATCAAAAAATCACTTCTTCTGAAAGTTATTTGGTCCGAGGGTGGGTGTTCAAATTAATAAAAATTGAACACTAAAGCTCTTGAGAACCTCTACCTGCTTTCTCATATTCCATAGATTGTCAGAAAAGTAAGTAACTGGTCGGGACTTGGAAGTGTGGCTAAGATGAGTTAAATAAAATGAATATAAGCAGCGTTGACCTTATATTTTTAGAACTATTATCGGTCCAGTAAAAAAATTTCGACTTTCATAGTACGATATACTTCTTCAATCTAATATAGAATTACCAAAAATAATATTCCACCGAAAAATAGGCATACGAGTGTGTCGATGTTAAGTATGGTAAATAAAGGGTTAATAATTTCGAAAGAAAATTGAAAATTGTAATGCCATAAAATAAGGGCGTATTGAGAAACTAATTGCGTAAAATCGAAATGCAATAACAGAAATCACACTAGCGTCATGGCTTTTGGCGCAAGCGAATGGAAAGTCGAAAAAAATCACAATTGAGGTGTGTGTGGTTCGTTGGCTCGGGATAAGTACACACATATGCATACTTATATACCGAATAGACAAGGGAGACAAGTAAATAGTAGGTGTACTTTTATATTGATGTTGTATCAGTGGCTAAATTGTTTACATTAGCGGTGGGCATGAATGGCAACAATTGGTAAGTGCGCAGCCGCAGTCCTACCGCAATTGAAAGTTGTGAGAAAACACAAAGAAAATTAACAAGAAAAACACAACAACACAACAATCATTAGCTGCAATGAACGCAATCAGCTGCATACATACGCAGCAACAATATTGCTATGTCGGTATATATGTGTGTGTGGTTATGAAAACAATGGCAGCAATTGCAGTGAACACAAAATTCTGCCAGACATTGTACAGCGCAAGTACAGCGATGCGATGCGAGTGCAGCGATAAGTGCTTTTTAAAACAGCAGCTGCAGCTGCTGTGCAATTGTTGTTGCTGTCTTTATTGTTGTTGTTGCTGCTGGCGCACACCAGATGCCCACGCCAATAAGCGGCAACATAATTGCATGTAAGATAGCTGATGTGATTGCTGCGCTGTAGTTGGATGGTTGTTGTTGTTGTTATTGGATTGTTGTTGTTGTAATCACATTACAATCACAGGCAACTATTGTAGCAAATGAGTAATGTGCCGCAATGGAACACAACGTCAATCGGTTCAAGTAGCTCAAGTGGCCATTGCTCATTGAACGCCAACAGCGTACAGCGTACAGTGAACAACAGTAACAACAACGCTACCCGCAACGCCACCTTAGGCGCTCCGGCAATCAATCGCACCATCGATCGTTCGCCACAAAAGCGCTGGCGTTCGGCAGCAGGAAATAAAAGAAAGTCGCAGCGCTTGCTCAACAAGCAACAAGCAACAAGCAACCAGCACGCCAATCACCCAACAACAAGCTGCTGTTTGCCATTGTATTTATTATGGATTATTTGTTATTGTTATTGTTATTGTTTTTGGTGTTGGTGTTGTCTAGATGCCTATCGCCGCCTAATGCCCAAGTCACTAACACTTTTCTCCAACTCTTTTCATTTCAATTCACTTTCCTCTGCAGCGATAGACAAAAGCTCTCATTATTGGCGTTGCAATTGAAAGTGAAACCGTTATTGCTGTTGTTGTTGTTGTTGTTGTTGTGTGTTTTTTCTGCCGAACGCTAATGTATTTAAATTCTTCATGATATTTCAATCGATCGCTGGCTTTTAAAGCCATAAAAGCGCCAATTGTTGCCCTTACTGCTTTATGGGGCAGCCAACAAAGCGCCAAAGCAATGCGCCGCTGTGTCTTCATGTATATATATATATATATGTGTGTGTGTCTGTGTTAAAAGTGATCGCTGTGCGCGATTTCAATTGAGGCTGCCACTGCGCAAATAAATATCTATAAATCTACGAGCATACACACACACACACACACACAGAGCCATATACATATGTATATATGTGCGTACTATTTTCTAATCCGGCCGCCTGCCACAATATGTTGCATGCTGGAGCGCTTTTAATTGAATTTGGTGTGGCTTTTTCTCGCTTGTGTTTCACTTTCATTCAATTTCAGCGCGCACTGCTTTTCAATTGCCTGCGTTTGTTTTTGTTATTGCCGGTTTTCTCGAAATTTATTTATCTACAGTATTTTTCTTTGATTTGTGCATTTTTGTGCCATTTTTCGCTTTAGGCTGGGCAATGACGATCTCACTTGTGATGGCAAGCCATTTATTTGATATTTTTACTGCGAAATTTTTCAGCTTTTAAAATTTTTTGAGAATTTAGCTGGATTTTATTCAGATTGTAACATTGTTGCACTACTATAACCTTTTCTAAAGGAAGGCGTTCGAGAAAAGCAACTGTGAGTCTATTTCCATTTTTAAGTAGGATATCTCTATCGGTTAAGGCTTGAAAAGTATTTTGAAGTGTCAGTGAATAACAGCACAAGAATTTACCGTAATCCGGGACCTTAACAGCCTAGATTAGTAACTAACAACCTATCTTCAGCATCGTAGACGCTTGAGACAGCTTCATCAATCATATGTGACGCATGCTTTGATATTATGTGTGCTCGAACTCTACTAAGTTCTAACTACTATAAGTTTCACGAAACCTCTGAACCGCTAAATGATTTTTATAATGAGTGCTATGGTGCCAAAAAGAAGAAGGTTTTGAAGCAGAAAAGAGCTCTACTTTGTCTAAGGAAATATCTTCCATAATTCTGAACTTTGTCTCAGCAGAGAAGTGTGCCACGAGCCGAAACATTCACCAAGAACCATAAAAAAGCACCCCCTTCTTCCCTTAATTTCATGTAAAAATAACTCGGAAGTAACTAAAGATGGATTTTTGTGAAGGAATCAGTTAAGAGTAGTGACAACGGGAGTTAAAGTAATATAAAGTAAGTAAGCACACCTAATGCCAGTTTTGGGGTTCGGACTGTGGATAGAAGTGTACACGATAGATCTGCAGGCTTTCAGTTTCTTACGACAGTGAATAATCCTTCGACATCTGCCTGATATAATGCAAGAGTTGATTGGCATATTTCGTACCCGACAGTACCAAGGTTTTACCAAGGTCTAGCGGATGACGAAATTACTACAACAACAATTCAAATAAGCCATGAGAAAGTTATTCCCACATCTGCTATGGCTTGAAACTACCAAAATAAAGTGATTTTTGGAGTCCCCAGCATATCATTTTTGAACGGCTGAAAACTATCAGTAGGCCGTTGTGCCGAATCCGTGACTAATCTGCACGCAGATAGGTTATGAAATACTATTAGATAGGATTTTTGAGAGTAATGGGATTGTAGTTCTTTAGCAAATATGTTTTTTTTCCATCATTTCACTCTGTGCTCACAATAAATATATGCTTTGGACAATGTAGGGAATGGTTGGTTGACTGGTGGCATGGCGGGTTGATAAGGTCTCCAAGTGCTGGCTATTGATCCCAGTTTCATGTGCTGAAGTTTGATCTTGATCTGGGTGATTTTTTATAAATGACATGAACTTATCAATAGTGAATAAAGGGTGTATCACGATGTGCAGATGTGTATTAGGCAACTATCATATGGAAAAAATGTATCGAAATTTTTTTTATTATAACAAAAATGCGAAAATGCATCTTGGCACAGCCTTTATTTGAGATTCATTCTCAATCGCGCTAATTTAAATTGAATCAAATTTACAAAAATGGGTCTTTAGCGCCTTTTCATAAATGCACTCGACCCACTTTGTCAACTTAATTACGTGTTATGAGAAAAGGCAAGCAAAGTATTTGCGAATAATGTGGGATAAGAGGTGAAAAAAGCACAGAGAAGACGCGCAAAACGAGAGAAAAATATACGAGCGGCAAAATGCATCTTGTGGTTGCACGCCAACGAATGATTGATTAAAAATACTGGAGGGCCGTGAGCTTAATTTCCATTGCACCCGCTCGGCGAACAAGTTGCAAGCTGTTATGCAACACACACACATGCGACACGCATCCGACTAATATGCGCATAAATGAACTCAGATATGGGTGCATGTGTGTGTGTGTGTGTGTGTGTGTGTGTGGAAGCGGCGATACAAATAAATATAGGCATTGACAGGAGTGCTTGCGCGCACAGCGGGGCACACAAATGCCGGCAGATATGCGGACGCACATATTTGTAAGCGTGTGTGTGTGATCGTGTGTGTGTCGGTGAGCATATGATTAGCGCGTATTGGCGGTAAATGAACGCGCAACGCCATTAATGTCAACGCAGTGAGCCAGCGATATTTTTCATTTGCGCAAATGAGCACGTCACTGCTACAGCAACAACAACAACAACAATTCATTCACATTCGCAAAAATACACTGCAATGCAGATTAAATGACATTTTAATTGTAAGCGCGCTTGTGTTGCCGGCGTTGTTGTTGCTGTTGTTGCTGCTGTTGCTGTTGTTGTTGTTGTTGTTGCTGTTGTGTCATTCGCAATGGCAAAATTAATTTAATTATGTCAACCGAGATTACCTTGAAGTCAAAACAACAAGCTGCCGCTACCGCTGCCACTGCCTCCGCCATGGCAACGGCTTTTAGTAACGCGTGTGCTTACATACATACACACATACATGCATGCAACAAAAGCGATAATTATTTCTGTGTATATGTGAGAGGATTTCCTAGGCATTTACTTTTGCTTTTGCATTCTTCGACTTACCACATTCATCAGCGTAAGCCTGTCTTAAAGCATTACACACGCGCTGATGACACACACATGTGTTGCCTGCCGCATCAAGTAATGCGCTGCAACAACAAAAGTTTCTTGTACATATATATAATTCTTTTTTTTGGTTGTTTGCATCTTAATTCAAAGGATAATACCCTGAGTACTGTGTGTATGAAGCGCGAAGCCGTGCAACGGAAAGCGCAACAACAAAAATAACCGTTAACGGTGTGCCAGCGTTTTCATATAAGTCGAATTCCGCCTAAATGGCCAGAGTTTTCAAAATAAAACTTTGTCGCGCTTATAATTGATGAGACAGACTTAGTAGTGGTGACTCCAGCAACTTGCAACACCGAACGGTAGTTGACAAACTCCAGCTATTCCTATGAAATTGAAGGTTATATATGATTTATGGTATTCACTAGAAGTTCACGCTTTACTTTATAGATTACCCTCCGATTAACTAAAGCCACCAGTCTCTTCCGAACCGGAACAATTCGAGCAGTCACTGTACAGCTGATGCTGTCACTGTAGCGCGCTATTGATTTGTTAGCGATGCGGCATTCTCTACTGATTAATAAAATACGTATAAGTACATCTATGTATAGTAAATTGTTGTTGTTGCTAAAAAATTACTAAGTATACTCTTTGGGGCACCACACTTCAAGAAGAGAGGCCACATTCAAGCGCCAAAGTCTCAACAACAAGTGCAACAGCGCAGTAAACAGTCAATGACTTGCCAATACAGTGCAAGCAACAACAACAGTACGAACGCCAATTTCTTCATCATCAACAACAGCTTGCAAACAAAGCGCACAGCTGGAATGTTGTGCAGCAATAACAGCAAAACATCGCCAACAACTGATTGGATTGCAACAATGACTTCACTCAGCGAGCGCATCCGCAGCAAGTGCAGAGAGACTTCAAGGTGCATGTGTTGTTTGTGGTTGTTGTTGTTGTTCATCCTGTGCAATTGATCAAACGCATTGACATTGTCAAAGCCGCGCACACGGCATCTTCTCGCATACATGAGGCTTGGAGTTGAATTTGTTGAACTTTTATTGTTGTTGTTGCAGTATTTGTTGCTGTTGGCGTGAATGGTGACGTCGCAATAATTGGTTAATATGGCTAAACTTGTGCTGAACTTTGATTTGGTTTTGCTTTTGACTGCTTGTTGCGTTTGTTGTTGTTGTAATGTGTTGTTATATTTACTAGCTTGCTGCTAATGTCAATTGATATTGTGGATAATGTGGGAAGGAATAACGTTTCATTAAAACTAACCTCAAATTGTGACTAGCAATTTACTTATCATCCAACTAATCGCCTTTACAACCGGCTAGTGACTAATTTCTTAATAAATTGCTGCCACATAACATATATATGTGCATCCATATATGTCTATAAAAATATTTGTATGTGTGATTTTTTAGACACTCAATTTGTATTATATTCTTTAAGCAGTAGATTTGCTTGCCTTTGCATGACAACAAACGCAAGTCAGAGGTGTGACACTTGTGCCACGTGTGGATTGACAGCAGAGGGCCCCTTATGCCACCAGAAACATGCTCTCGCATGTACTTGCCACTGAACTGAATATCCAAGAATGAAATTAAATTTTTCGTTTGAAGGCAAAATAGAGATTCAATTTGAAAAGCGTTTTAAACACACCAATTTTCTCGCTGCTTTGAGGCACATAATTTATTTTTGTTGTAGTTGGCAGCGCGCCCAAATGCATTTCAAATGAGTTGTCCAACAAACAGTTTGCAATTTTCAAAGCACAAACAGACATGCAAGCATCAAACAATCCGACGAATACCAGAAGTGTTTGGTGTGAAGTATGGGTATTTGTTGTTGCTTTACTTTCAACACAAATCCGCGAAATTCAAAGAAAAAATATTGCAAATATATAAATTTAAGTTAGCATGTACTACACAGCCAGCAAGAAATATTTGCATTTAAAGAAAGTTTTGAATAATTTCTTAGATTACCTGAAGAAAAGTGATCGAATATACAGAAGGGAATAGTGAAGAATATCCTTATTATATATGCTTTGTAAAATCATATACTATTTTTTGGTTCCCCACATCAATATCAATTATCCAACGGCGAAATGGTTTCAGCGAAATCGTGAAAGAGGTCAAATCTCGTATGAAACCCTCACTAGAACGAGTGGAATTTCAGACCTGGACCTGCCAATTGGCCACCCAAAATTTCACTCTTTCAGAAAAACTGAGGAACAGCGTTAAAAAGCAATATCTGAACAAAGATTCCAGTTTGTTTAAAAATATAAGTAAAATCATACAAAGAATATTATTTTATTTTCACACTAAGGTAAGGTAAGGTAAGCCACAGGTCTTTGGTACCGCTCTTTCAAGAGTTGGAATAAAGTCAGCTAAGTTGTCGCTAGTGGGTCCCTAACTTATAATTCATCCAAAATTTCATTAGATATTATCTCAGGCAACACTATTTGTCCACTTTTATTTCCTTTCCATCACATTTCACCCATGAAATTGAATTTGGACTTTTTTTTGAATTTATCTGGTTGATAATCAATTAGCTTTCTGCAATTTAATTATATCTCTGCATACCCTTAATCGATTATATTGCTCAATCATGTGAAAGATTTCAGCAAATTTGGATTAAATTTATGTTTAGCGTTAATTATACGCTGCCAAGCGTTCTTCTATGCCTGTATAATCAACTAAATGCATGTTGCGCATCAATGGAAGTGCATATATATTGCAACTAAGTCATTAATATGATTATTACTAAGAACTGAAATCGTAAATATGAGTTTGATTAGTTAATGTGTTATTAATTGTAAGGCAATTAAGCAATGGTTATGCACAGAATGTATTATCTGTATCTATTATTACTGTTGATACTATTAGAGTTTGACAACTCATTCGAAGTGAAATCGATAGAAATGGCGTTATATAATTTTTCACTCACTCTGGTCTAGTTTTTTAGTCACTAAGAATCCCTACAGCGGACCATAACATACATGGGAATCGATAAGTTTTGTAACTTCATATGCCTATAGGCATATAGATCTCACACATTTCTACCGCATTCGTCGATTTTGATCCATTTTTGTAGACAGAAACTGTATTCCTTTCCATTTCGACTATTATTCGGGGTTCAGGCTTAAACACTTTTTAATCATGGCTGATGATCCCACGAACGAAAGTGATCCGGAGACCTCAAGTGAAGCTTTTCCTCTTCAAAACTGCTAGAAAAAACACCCACGAGACACTCTGAGGCCCGTTCTCGTAGTTTAACCCAACTTCAGTCAGTATTTTATTTATATAGAATAGACAGAGAAATACAGAGAATATTTCTGCCAAAATGCATAAAGTCAAATATTTTAATTATGCTCAAGTACCTCTGGTACATTGGCGTCAAAATGTATTTCTAACAAATTTATGCCACTCGCCGTTTGCGAGTGCGAATGTGTGTGGCCACAAAGTATTGAATGGCGACGGCAAAGGCAAAGGCAAAGCCACCAGCTGCGAGACATCAAAAACTTCAATGGATGACATCATTTTACGCCCACACGGCGACCCCACAGCACATTGCCACATACAGATGCAAATACACAGCGCTACACGTTGACAAACGGGACTCCCCTAGAAGTGTACGAAAACACGAAAATGGGCCAACAAACAAATAGACAAGTGAAGATGCCCACTAAAGTTAAATATATATGCACATAGATACCATTTGTTTGTGTGTATTTGCCGCGCGGAGAAAACACATAAATAAAGCGCGCGAAGGAATGCAACAACAAGCAAATAAAAAATTTTGAAAAATATGGCAAATAGTCGGAGGCAATAAATCCGCGAGAGCATCGGTACCCTTAGCTATATATATATATATGTATATAGTGTGCTGGACGTTATTTCTGGAATGTCGTGCTGCGCTGCTGGGTGCTTAAGGTTTTGACCTAATTACTGCCAATGCTGTACCATATAACTCCGCACTTTTTATGCTCCGCGCCAGGAGTTCAGGCTATGCTTGTGCTTATATACTATGTATTGTGTGAATACACGAATTTGTCATGCGTCAAAATAGACACAAGCGGTCACATGACAATTGGTTGCTTTGACATTTGCGCGCTCATTCAGAGCTCTGGAGTGCGTAATTGTTGTTTTTTGTTTCTCTTTGGGGTTTTTTTTTTTTTAAATATATGTCGGGAATTGGTAGATACAAATCGGTATTTGTTCGGCTATCGTGTGAAAATATTGGAAGTGGACTGAGCGCGTGTCATAATACTCATTTTGAAATAGGCGTAAGGATCAGTGGTCTCAATCAAAAACGTGTACTGTACTTGCCTCAGAAACACAGCGAACCAGAAAGTTAGTTCTTAAACATAACTTCACTTGGCAACTAATGTGAAGGAATGCAACGAAATGTGAAGGAAAGATGGACTTTATTTCAAACCACGTGTTTTTTGCAGTTTCAAGGTGTCTCGGGGATTTTGCAGACGGAGACTGAAAATCTCATTATGTTTTTATTTAGTTACAAAAAGTTTTAGAAAAACTGTGGTCTGGGACTATGCGTCGCCTAAATGAATACATGCCCATCTTCGTTCCACAATTCCATTTAAATGAAATATATATATCTTATAGGAAACATGGGGAGATTAGAAGGGATTTTTGCTAAAAGACCAAATCTTGATAATCAACGGATCTAGGAAGTGTTATGTGTTATTGAAGCAAACTTACTTGCTGCTATATAAATCTGATAGCTTGATTTGACCTTGATAGCTCGAACCTCATTGAAAAGTTTGGTTAATCTCTTTCAGATCGTTGTAGAACACAGCAGGTGTTTTCGCATAATCAAAGCATATTTCTACCGATTTTTGACAGCTTGACTACTAGCGCAAATTCCTAAGCCCAAGTAGGTGATTCATAAATAAATAAATTATAAATAATAAAAATTCATTTTAGCATTTTCGAGGAATAATCGATTTTTTTCTTAAATCTTTGCACTGTTAGAGTCTCTGGTTTTTGGAACTATTTCCAGCCACAATTTAGAATATTGCCCAAGGCACTCCTTTATTATTTTCATAAGAGATTTTCGTAAGTCATTATAAATCATGTTGACTTACAAATTTCATGAGTGTATACTTTCGAAAATAAATTTAGTTTTACTTTAAAACAATAAGAATTCGCATAAATCCCTGTGCTCAAAAAAAAAGAACCAAACGGAAAAAGCTCAATACAAATGTAGTAACAATCGCTTGAATTTATAATTTATGAGTGTCGTTAATATTTTTACTTAGCACATGTCCATTTGCGGCTGGGTTAATGTTGATTGTAAGTGGCAAATGTCAAATAAACCACTGACACATCCGCTCCAATTTGAGTGAAGTGAAAAACAACAACACGAAATTAAAGCAAATAAATAAATTTAAATAAAAACTAACAAAAATAAATTTACTAACTATTGGCAAGTGAGTACCCCCGCACGGACACACACTCACATATATTTCCAGGCGTGTAAGCTTGTGTTTCGTCTAAAGTGGGCTAAGCAATGCAGCTAATGCATAGAAGCAGAACAAATTGAAGGCTAAAGCAAAAACAAAAAAAAAGAACATGTTGTTGCTTTTGTGATTTTGTATTTTCATTCGTTGGTGCTGTGGAATATTTATTGTGAGGCGCGAATGAAAAACAAATCGATTACTGTTTATCGCCAATGGAAATCTAATAAATCTTTAATATATATGCAACAGATTTAAAGTGTAGCATATTTTTGTGGCAAGAAAGTAAAAAATAATAAACATGTGCTTTTGTTAGTATGTTTCGAAAAAAAAAACATTAAAATTACCACATGGTAAATAGAAAATGGAATTATCGCCTGAAATCGAGTTGGGGCGCTGAGTGTTTGATGCTAGAAAAAAATACATAAATATATATATAAATACGTATGTTATTGTATTTAAGTGGCAATTCAATATATATATATATATATATATGTATATACTTCAAGCGAACTAGCAACGGCGAATGGGTTGGTCGTTGTTGTCATTGTTGTTGTTTTTGAAATAGCCCATAATATGTAACAAGCAGCTTGCATACTAAACGAGAGCATACACCCATGTCCACGCGAATATATACACCTATACACAAACAAATTGGAGCTCAGAAATATCACTACTGAGAATAATACCGCTACGTTGGAAATGGCGTTTAAAATTGTTACGAGTACTCAGTGACCAAGTAGTATGTATTATACAAGGCCGCGAGATTACCTGGCATGTTGGTTTTTTGACTATCATTCGGTGTGTTTTGGATTGAACTCCCAGCCGAGCAGAATGCAAAATTATTTAAGAACTTTATCTGTAGAAATGAAGAATAGTCTAAAGTGATGGAAAAATTAACCTCCAGTAATCTTTCCAACGTGAAAACTTCTCAAGAAGATATATCAGAGAGAGAGAGAGAGAGTTAGGTAGTAGAATCCTTAATTCAACAAAAGCCACAATTAGCAACAAAACTTTAGCCTGCGACTCTTAATTGTTACATATTTCGGACACTAGCTGCTGATAAATAAGAAAACCACCATAATTCCACACGAAGTCTGATATTCTCGGTGCCCATCCAGATTTCTTCGCCTATTCCTCTCGAAACCTATATGAATTTTCTACTCCATCACCAAAACTGAATTCTAACAATACAGGTATCAGTGTTCTCAAAATGCTGAGACATAAAACAAAGGATGGCAGCTAGAAGAAACTGGAAGATAGAAGAAACTATCCCGGGTTCCACTTTTAAACTATAATCTCGTGATTCTGACAAGAAGCAACGACAGCCTTACATTTGAGAACAAACTGTTTCATTGGTTCTTGCCAAGCTGAATTGATTATCGGAATGAATCGACTGTAGAAATATTGTGAACTCTACAATAGAAGCAATCGCATTTCGAAGGTCCTAGGTCATTGAAAATCAAGAATACAGTTCTCGTCGAATTCATTGAGCTTTCTTAATTTGTCACGACGATAACACAATACAAATACTCAATTTTACACGATTTGGGTCTGCGATATCTTTAGCGCCTAGGGAAATTACTAGTTTAGAAGTGATCGGAATTACCGGTCACCACGTGTATCCAAGACTAACTTTGTATTCTTAAAGCTACGAATAAGAATGTTAAACGAAATATCATGGATGTGGATTAGTATATCTGGGTATTTGCTTTGAGAGGCTGGTACAGAGAGACGGTTTGGACTTGCTGTATAATTAGAATAATCCTCGAAAATTAGCTAATAGTTGAGTTTAAGTTCATTTAGGACTGGTAGCAGTGACATTTGAGAGTCCTTGCTTCCTGAGTTACCTGTCAGAGATTGTATAGCACTGCTGGTAAATAATGAGGGTAATATACAAATAAGTGTAGAGTAGACCACGGTTCGAAACTTCCAGTTGTTCATTTATTGGTCCAATACCACCGTTTTTTGGGTTGTCTAGAGCACTCTACGAATTCTGGGTTTGTTACTATGTATTTTCATGTAAGCACACGCCTCATAAGTGCCGCAACAGCGCTCTTTGTTCGGTGATTGTTGCTGCCATTCGCTTAGAAGCACTGAACGCGCAAATCAACGAGTTTTTCCGAGCGATGATTATCGCCAAAGTCATTCATCAAAGTGTGAATTGCATTTGCAACAACAACAATATGTCTATAAATGTTGTTAAGTGATATTGACGCGTTGCTGACGCTTGTTGTTGCTGCTTTCAGAGCAAACTCATTGCTAAGTTAAAGTGGCAATGGTGTTGGCGTGTGTGTGTGTTTCTCGTCCACAATATGTGCCTATTAGCCGGTACAGCGTTGCGTTGCTTGCAACAACATTAATAAACTCCATAAATCTTATGCGCTTACAAGCAGCAACAACATTCATTTCAACTACAAGAAGAAGCAGAAAAAATTGCCAACAAGTGGTAATACTTGTTGCTCCGTTTTTAATAGCCAACACAAAATAAGTTGCATAAAAATGAATAAAGGCATATTTTTTTTTTAATTTAAAACAACACCAATAAACAACGATTACATTTTCGCACTTCGAGCAACGGTGGAAAAGCAAAAACAGTGTGTTGTTCAACATGAAAAAATCGCATAAAATTCCGTCCGATTTCTTTGGGCGATTTCATGCTGCCTGCCAGCAACAAATTATTGCTCGTATACACACAAGCCAACAACGAATGTTCGCAGTTTGATTGTACTTCAGGTGATTTGTAAAAGTTGCGGCACTCGACTTTCAGTCGTTGGCAACAAGCTGCTACACCGCCGCCACTTTGTTGGGAGCTTGTCAACAAAAAATTGGACACTTGTCGTCTTGTTGGTGGCGTGGCACGAGGGCTCAGAATTTTCGTTTTCGTTAGCTTGTCTACAGCTGCCCCGAATTTTTTTGTCGTCTGACCTGTCATGACAATTGTGAGGGAATTCGAAAATATTTGCAAAATGACTTGCGAGATTGCGCTGTGTGTTACGCGGTGCGAACCGTGTGACAGCAGGAATTTGTCGCATTTGCAATTTTTCTGATGTATTTTTTCAACTGCCCTCTAATTCACTTCTAATAGTCAACTAAGACAGTAATCAAACATTCGGAATCGAAAAAACTTTTCATCTCCCCACCACATTGAGATGAGAAATATGAGATGCGTTGAAGTATAAATTTTAGAGCCGAATTGCCTCAATTAATTTTTGACTAATAACAGGAAGTACCCAGAAAAAATTATTGGATCTTTGGAGGCGTTACCAAAGTCTCTTCTATCGAACTGCGATTAGATGAAGCTATGCCACAACTAGGTTTTTTCTGCTGCAACAAATCTGCTTCGTCACGATCAGAACAAAAACTTAGAGCTTTATTTATTTAAAATCTAGTTAAAACTTAAGCCGTTAGACATTCCGAACCAGTAATGCTATAAAGTAGTCCAGCGAACTTCGCTCAAAAGATTTGGAGGTTTTACCCAAAGCTATCCTCTGGGTTCTTAGTTCCCTTTGTTGTTAAAAAAACTGTCTCGGAGTTTATGCTAGATTGTTGACAGATAATTTTCGTTAGTCATAATTCGCAAAATCGGAGGAATAAATGGAGTTTCGGTACTATTTGTACTCTTTACATTTCCTTATGTCACCATTTCCAAGTTCCATTGTAAGTTCAACGTCTGCCAGAGTATCGGAGTACGTAGGAAGCTTTGCCTGCATCTGTCCTCGATGAGGGTGCTATGGTGGTGTTACCTCGCTTTTGTACTAACTGATGGTTGAACTGATGTTACAAATTTCCAGAGCCAAAATGGCAAAATTATATACGAGATAATATAACCATTCTATGGAAACTGTGGTCGAAATTTTTGGAAGTCCTTCGAGAAGATTATGTTTACCTGCACTTTCCGAGGGTCATGGTCAGAAAATTTTGTCCAGGGCATTTCAAATATCAAGAGACTCAAAACCTGCAATTTTCCCGAACTCCATAGATGTATTCGTTTTCAACATCAGATCCCTTAATTATAAATAACGAATTATGGTAGCATATATTGCAGATTTGCCCAGTACTTATATACAGATGTGGTCCAAATAATACGGTCTGTAGGCGTGTGATCTGTCCAAAATATATGCATGTACTTGTAAGGCTTTACCTCTTTGATGGGAGTGGTAGAAGTGGGCGTAGGGGTGGAACTACGTTGGTGATTAATCTAACTAGTCCTCTGTCCTCTTGAGAACACATCACACATTTACTGCCTGCAAAGCACACCCGAAGTAAGTACCCGTCATGGTTTGAAAAAAGCATAGACCTGAGTTAAGCCATAATGCCGACGCATGCAGCAAACACCTACAATTGACACGACCAACTAACTAATCCACTTTAATGCTTGACGTTGATGTTGCTGTTGTTGCAAGGCCTAATTGTTGACGTTTTCCGCATAAATGGGCAGCGCACAAACGCGCGCACACACACGCAACTCAGATTGGTATATAAGCATATTTGTTAACATTATAGGTACATAAAGGTGCTTCTACACACACACACAAACACACACACACATGTACAATCAAACAGCTGTAAATACTATTGTTGGCTTGACATTTTGCTGAACTCTGCTGTTTGTTCCGTTTGTTTGCATTTTGGCGCTTCGCTTGCTTTACGCGTGCGTATGTGTGGGTGTGTGTGTGTGTGTGTGTGTGTGTGTGTGTGTGTGTTTTCAGCCTACATTGCTACACCAAAACTATGCGGCTGCGATCACACAGCAACACTTAGACGCCCGCAAGCCCAAACAACTTCCCAGCGCCGCGGCTTTGCTCTCTTCTTTGCCGTTGCGGCTCGACTTTTTGTTTGCGTTTCACAGGCGAAAATGACGGCTAAGTATTAAGGTAAGTATTATGTAATATAATAATTTCTCGAACACTAAGGCTGGCTGGCTTAGGTGCTTATGTTGGCAATTAGTTAGAAGTAGTTGATTGCCGCTGCCTTGGCTGGCGGTGTTAGTGTTCGGGTACACATTACAGCTTCAGCTAACACACACATGCGCACGCACATACACGCATTTGAGAGCGCGGTAAGCACGTGTTTGTTCACAGCTGTGCTTGGGTAATCCAATAACTTGCTACAACACTTGTTGAGTGGAATGTGTGTGTGTGTGTGTGTGTGTTGTTTCCTCGATATCTGTTTCTGTATAAAAATGCGTTCAAAAGCGGCCGTGGTTGTCGCAATATACAACCGCACGGACATTTGCCGCTTGGTTGACAGTTCTGTTAGCTTGCCGGCTCAACAGTCAAGTTTCTTCACTTCATGCCTCGCTTGATTCTTTTCGAAAACAACTGTGTAAATTGCATGCGTAGAACCACATTTATTATGTGTCGGGCTTTATTTGCACAAGTGATTCAATAATATTAATATTACAGTTGCCTTTTTACAACAACACACGCCTGTGTCTACAAGCTGACCTTGTGGCATACAAAAACATAAATTGCAACATATTAAATACTCATATAGAGTAGCATTTGTGAATGATTTGTCATCATTGAGTTAATAAATTAAATAAATTTCATTGCTCAGTACTATCGGAATGATATCTGCTTGAAAAGTTAGGTTAGTTCAGGCCTATAACAGTAAAAAAATGGCGTAAACTTGTTAAGTTGCAACAAAAGCAACCAAAAGTTATTGGGGCATGAAAAATGCTTCCGAAGGCATTGAAAATTTAGAAATAATATTTTCAGGGCCGTTGAGATCAGGGTTATGAACCGGCCTCTTCTTTAGTTTTCGGTTGAGCCTTGATGTTAACCTGTCATTGAGGTCTCTTATTTTTGGATATGTTTAGTATTAGCGCTTAACTGTATGTGGAATAATTTTCTAGAGGTTCAACCTTCAGTAGACGACATGAAGTAGCTTATCGGCTATAAAAACAATAGCCTCTACGATTCCTATTATAATCCAGTGTAGAAGAGTATAAGATGCTCGCTGATGCTCCGAAAGTATTAAAGAAACAAATTAACGAACGATTTATAGACCCCTGCGTCTTAGTAGTGTTGGAATTATGGAGAAAGCTTCTGAGGCACCTATATATTGGTCATGGATACAGCAGAGAGCGGTCAACTCCAAATGAATGAAATGAGATCTTCACACCCTAAATAAACGCATTTATATACCACTTGGATCTACATATAACTGTTTAACCGACTTCTATTAGTCACTTCTCTGAACGCTACGTCAAAAAGTTGATTTGTGAAAGCAACAACTGAGTACTCTACTTGACTTTATAGATATAGCTTGCTATAATAGAGCGCGTAGATACTATGGTATTCTGCTCTATTGTAACTCTTTTGAGATATTTGAGTTAAGTCAGCCTGTCTGATTTATACCAGTTGTTTGTTCGATTCATTTCCAGGTTTGGTCGAATATGTAGAAATTTGCGAAACGCAAAATCTTCATGCAACTTCACATATTTTCTGATTCTCGAGAAATTATCTTAATTATGTAAATTATTGTATTTTTGCAATAAAAACAACAAAGTATAATTATAAACCCACTTGCAATCGCTCTAAGATTAACCCGGCGCCAAAACTTCGAAGCAAAATAATAGATTTGTTAGATTTATTTTCACAGCCCTCACACAAAAGTAAAATCTCGCAACAATATTCAAATTGCTCATAATTAAATTGCATAAATTAATTAATTCACTTTTACTTCATACACACACATTCCACACACACAAACATACACATGCACAGCCATATATCCAGTAGCCAACTGCGCCGTTGTTGTTGTTGTTGTTGTTGTGTTACACAACTGCACGCACATTAACATTTATGCATTCATTGACGTTATTTGCATTCGAGCAATTTTCCCAGCGCATATTGCCGAAGCATTTCAGCGCGCAGAGGAAGTGGCGCAAAGCTCTTAATGTAGGGTGAGAAAACTATGCGATCAGTAAAGTTACAGAAATGCATTTTTTTCTACGTGAACATTATATTGCTTATATATCAACAACTTTTATTTGCTGTGCGATAAAAATTACACTTTAGCTTTAAATGCGTGTGCTATTATCTACATATACACATGTATATATGTGTACGTTTGTGGATTTAAGTAGGCGTTGCAAACAATTGTGACTATTCTCATGCAACGCCGCTACCTACAGTTATACACTTATTTGACTGAGGTTAATCTTAGTAAAATTCGACGGAAGAAGCTTAAGAAGTTGACTCATAGAATTCGGGAAACTAAGATAATTGGTTCTCATCTCACGATAGGTATTTTTACAGCTTCTTAGATAATTTTATCGCCAAAGAGAACCTCGAATGTCGCCTAAAAGTTTACAAAAGTATTCGTGAAGGGATACGACTGATTGATTTACGACTTGTTTCAACCCTTATGTCTTGAAATTATTTATTTGGTACTAAGCTTTATAGTTCTAGAAAGCAATGATAACATTGAAGCTTTAATACCAAGATCTCTAATTGGATTTCTGATTATTCCAATTAGAGAGTTTAAGTTGACTTTTATGTGATAAACTCCGTGTTTATGAGCAGTGTTTAATGCTAAACACCAAAATGACCAATAAACTTTATGGCGCAACTGCTATTTGGGATTGGAACTGCTAGGGATTTTCCAAGAATATTTTACATTCTTTCTGCCTTGCTTTAAAAATACACATAGGCTGCGAGAGAGGAGGAAATCGATTAAATCTTTAAGCAGGAAGGTAGCACTTGATAGCAACACGGATATGCTCGGAGGAACTCAATACAATCGTCTCTTAGCCTATACCCTACGCGGGCAGCTTTTGACAGGTAAAAGTACTCAGTGGCCGTTTGGGTTTAGTGACTTCCTACTACTACTGCAGTAAGGTAGATCCATGGGTAAGCGCACATAGGATACTGGCATCGCCTCAATTTCCAGAATTGTACAGTATTTCAGGCAGTAGGCAAGCACGTTAGCCGAAATACTCTAAATAAAAAAATGTGGTATCTTGGTCACAACAATATCGGTGGAAACGAGAGGATTTTCAAATCCAAAGCAGCAAAGCACATTGCCATCACTCAGAGCAACGAAGAGAGAACTTCACTTAAACTTTAAGGAGATGACGCAAGTTAGACGGATTATGCAGCACAATCTTGAGACAACCAGCCAAATTAAGGGTAAATAAAGTGCACGTGGCTGCTAAAATGTTGGAAAGTAATAAGTACAGATTTATAGCGATATTGACCAATCGAGAAGCATAATGAGAAGGAAACGACTGCAATTGTGAGCTCAAAGGGATTGAGTAAACATTTCTCCTTTCGCTCTGCGTGCTAAAGTACTGATGTGTATTGGGACCATAGGACCCACCATAGGATATCGCCAGTTCTAAACCACATCAATTATGGCAACAATTTATTGCGATCGCGGAACATTAGCGTACACTGACTTTTTCGAGAGAATTGGTTCCGAGAGTGTGACCTCGAAGGGAATACGTGAGCAGTATTGTTACGAGCGTGCCTCACATAAACCATTCCACACCACTTCAGATATATATAGAGGCTGATCTAGATCGCTTTCTCGAATGGCGGTTGAAATGCAGGAAATATACAATTTTAGATATCGAGAATATGTCACACAAATATATACAATTAAAATCTCTAAAGGCAATCGACAAGTAGAACGTGCACACCAATTGAAGCCTAATTGGTTTCTTTTTGGTCTTATTCGTTTAATAAGGCGCCGCAAAGCAAGCCGAGGTGTCAGCGGGCTGCGCATTACTTTTTTAAAAATATTGCTACAACAAATTGTCGTTTGTTTTTGGTTAGACAATTTCTGAGAATTATAAGAACTTCTGTTTGGAATGCAATAATAAACTTTGAGCGCAGCTTTCACCACGCACACGCAAACTAAGCGGCGCGAATGAAATTCTGGCGGGTCAAATGTAAGGCTAAAATCGGCGTGTGTGTGTGCGTGTGTGTGTGATTCTCCAATGCCAAACGGAAACGAAAGCCAGAAATTTGAGCCAGTTTTGGCTCAGTTTTTGGCTGCGTTTTGCTAGTTTCACCACTCAAAGCTCGCATTGCATGTGTCTAGTACAACAACAATAATATATAATACACATATGTGTGTGTATTTGCATGCATGTATGTATGTATGTGGCTATGTTTATGTTGGCTATTCCATTGTAAATTGTGAATTTGTAAACTGCGTAAATAAATATTGAGATGACTTTTATTTAACTGTAAAAATGTATGTACGTATGTATGTATGTAAGTCACTGAGTCTGCGTGTCCGCATACACTCAGCATTTGTTTAACTGCCAATCACTCACTCATGCCGTAGCTGTGAAATGTGACAGAAATTATTTAATAAGCGACTTCAAAAGTGGAAAAAATTTATTTACTAAAACAAAAGCCACGAAAAGCAACAACACAAACACAAAAAAAGCAACAACAACAACAACGACCAGCACTAGTAACGCGCAGTCAAAAACGCTGAGAAGCCAATAATAGTTATGACAGCGCGCTATTAAAGCTTCTACACACATACGCACACACATACACATACATACACACGCACATGTTAAAAGCTAAAACGCAGTCAAGCATAGCGTTGTTAACCGCAAAAGCTAGGCCGGCGCACAGAAAAGGCTGATAATAATAAAATAAATAATCAAATAAAATAAATAAAAATCACAAAAATCACAAAAACAACAACAAAGCACACACATGCAACAAGCGGACCAAAATTGCGGTTGAGTGAAATCTTTTCCATACACTTCTTGCTGTTGCCACATGCTAGTTACATATTTGTGCGTATTTGTCTGGCGCGCAACGTTGTCTATTTCTTAAAAATTTCATTTTTTTTGCGCCGTCTTTTAAGCGGAAAAGCCATAAAATTACGTGCCAACCAGACAATGCGACGCAAATGCCACGCCAATAACAATGCCAGTGCGCTGGCAATTCAATATTCATATGCAATAGCGTACACACACATACACACACACACATATATATATATATATATATATATATATATATAGATGCAAATAAACAATTTACGATTGTTTTTGTTGCAACGTTTTAGGTTGAAAGTAAAATAGAATAATGATTTTATTGGTGTTGGACGGTTAAGTAAGCAATTGGAAAAAATGTTTAATGTTGTTGGCGGTTGGTGGAAGCAGAGAGAAAAATTTGAAACAAAAATGTTAAAGTTAAAACGCAAAAAGTCACAGGAAAACCACAACTTTGTTGTTGGAGTTGTTTTGGAGCGCTAAAGTTTTCTTCATCAATTTCCGGTCGCCAGTAATTACTTGAGTTGATATTTTAATATAGACACTTGCGTGTTGTTCCTTTAAGCAGTGTGCATGTGTGCGTGTGTGTGTGTACGTGTGCGTGTGTGTTGGTGTTGTCATGCAGCTTGCAATTACTAGAGGAAGTTCACACATGCGGGACACACGCACTCGAACCACCCATTAAATGCGCTCCCACACACACACACACACACACACACATGCACACACACATGCACACAGCCATGCAGGCTTAATCACATGCACACTTGGCCGGCAACCTACTCAATCAGTAGTCTCAAGCGCCCCCTCAATTTTGTTTAAATTTCTACGCGCTTGCCTTTTGTTTCTGCTGTTGTACACTTCATTGCTGACTCAACGCCTCAACGCGTACGAGTCTTAGATTTTCTTGGTGCTTCGTCTTTTTTTGTTTTGTTTTGTTTTTTTTTTTTGTCTGTGGTTCTTGAAATTCTTCCTCTTCCACTTCCACTTCCACTTCCACTTTGCATTCAATTAATTGAATTGACGCGCTTGTCAAAAGCAATAACACAACAACAACAACAACAACAAAAACAATAACAACATGTGGGCAATTTTACATTTTTAAAAGGCTCTGATAAAATCTTGAATAAATTGAGAAATATTTCTGAAATCAATAAATGCTGGTTGAACACTTCCGTCGTGTGTGGACGGAACGCTGTAAGACCTCCATGCAATCGGTTGCAGCAACAAGTGTTTTGTTGTTTTTTTTTGGTGAAAAAAGGAAATTGTGCATCATTGGTTAGACGACCAATTTTGCTTAGCAAAAAATATTATATTTGAAATATTATGCCACAACTGCCAACAGTAAGGCAAAGCTGCTGTTTGGTCCTTCATAGCTTTGCTGAGTGCACTTCAGTGCAAGTAGCATTTGTTGTACTTACTCGCTTATAACGACTTAATTGAGTGGGTGTGTCTATATATTTAGTGACAATGTCTGTTAATGATGCTTAAGAAATTTTTTGATTCACTGCAGAACTCATGCTCTTCAACCAATTCTAAAACTTTGACTCAAACACAGTTCGGAAATTATTGGCGGGAAATCTATATCATGAATGTTAAGTTTTTTTTAGAAATCTTGAATTCGCGCCATATGGTTGCAGTTCGTCAGTTTAGCTCAGCAAATATCCATACGTAATATTAGTTGTAAGTTGCATGCCTTATAAAGAAACATTCTGCATAACCATATCGAAAAAGACATAAATTTTTCGGTTGAAATCCTTTTTTATGCTATTTTATTGCATAAGTAAGTAAGTAAGTAAGTGCCTCTGCCAGCTGCTTGTTGCCGTTATGCCGCTACAGTGACACTGGGTCACCGTTGTTCGTACTCTCAACACCGTGCTGGGAAAGGAAACTATCCACTGTTTTTACGGCGGTGAGATTCAATCTTTGCGGGGCCATCGTCGGAATCAAAAACAAAGTTGTCTCTGGAATCGGTTTTCCATAAAAGAGAGCGCATCAGTAGACGTAACTTGCAACACTATGGATCGGAGATTCCATACAATATATATAAAAAGCTCAATTCCATTTTTGTAGAGTTACTAACAATCATAAAATCTAAGTCGACCCGGATAGTTAACTTTTTACAGCCTATATACACATATTACCTAAGTAGAGGGTCTTGAGTTAGAAAAGCTGCTCTATCTGCTTAGTTTGGAATTTGGACTGAAAAATAGAGAATTACTAAGAAGTTTGTTGCTTCTTCTTTAATACTCATAGTTAAACGATTTATTAACGAAATTATCTTCAGCTGAACATACGGGTGTCTTTAAAATCATTTTAGGCGAGAATATTCTAGCGAGTACTTAAAATTCGCTAGATCACCCTTATCATAAATATGGAGTTGATATCAAGAAGTAAGCTGTGTAGACACTTCAGCAGAAAGCAGAGTAAGCCTTTCTAGTATTGCTAACTTTTATCTTTAGCTGACGTTCTGGTTATACCAGTGGGCCATTTTGAAAATAGCCACCTGAGTCAGCTTTCCATAATCATTACTTAACCAATGCCTATTTTTCGGTTGTGCTGCGAATTATTCTAAAATTCAGCATTTTAATCAAATCCAACTTTGAGAATTTTTCTGAATGAATAACAATATATATATATTAATATATATATTAATTAATAAAATTTATATAGGCAAGCACTTTCTTGACAACTTCAACAAGTACGATTAAGGCTTCAATTATCGTCCATTAAAGTGATTGATTTATTGACAACAGACACACGTGTTTACATAGATAAATATAGGTTTGTATGTGTGCTCACTATGCAAATACAACTAACTAACGGTCGCACGATTTTACTATCTCACTTAAGAGGTTACACGCTATTGCCACACCCGCGATGATTCCGTTCTGGCACAGGAAATCACACTTCTATTACCATTTACTTACATGCGCTTACATAATACATATGCATGTATTTACTTATTGTTATAGCTTACAACAACAAAATTTCATTAGATAAGCCCACAATAGTCCAAAATGTTTGCGTTGTTTTCTCCGATTTCGGGCAGACTGCTGGTCGTCTGTTTTGATTTGTGCGTTAACGCTCAACTAGGCAAGTGGGTTGCTTACTTCTACCCTCCTAACCCTCCGCGCTCACTCACTGCACTCTCTGCACACGTCAAATACTCGGTAATCCAACTCTTTGAGTACACTCAACACGATTACCATGTTTGCTTATTAATTTTCCGTAAACGATATGAAATTGTTTTAATCGTTTCCCATGAAAATCATAAAATCGCTATTTATTTGTAGATTTGTAGATTTGTTGCTCGTGTTTATTGAAATTTTATTGACTTGCAGGTCTACATTGATCTTTCCAAGAAAATTTGTTACAAATAATGCACCTTTGCTTTATCCATAATTTGTTAAAATATATGCTACACATCCGTTTGTTATAAAAGTTGCCGAGATTATTAGCCAGTTGTGACAGCTGTCATTTTGGGCGCTGCGTGCCTTACTCTACCAGCCGGGTGTGTGTCCGCGCACGATCTACATAGCCGAGGCGCAAATTAGACGCATGTGGATCACATGGCGTAATTGCTCATTAATAATTTTTGTGTTGATTTAATTTATTTTCCAAATTGTTTGTCGGGTTGTCACGTACGATTTTAATGAACAGTGAGGGTTTATAGATTTATATGCTGTTTACTGTTCCATTTTATTACAACGACATCAATACCCATTTGAAGTTTTGTCTCACATTATTCGCTGTTTGCACCGACATGAAATTATTAAAATAATTTTGTTTAATTTGCATAAGCTATTAAAATATTTTTTATTATTATTAAACACAACTATACAATTACAAAGAAAATGCTATGCAATTTAGAAATCATTATAGAATTAATAAAATTTTTTATTATTTAAAGGAAGTAATTCAAGGAATCAGTTGTAAATAGAAGTATACAAGTGGAATATATTAAACGACTGCAATTCTTCACTTCGTCGCGTGCTACGTTTAAGCTCTCTCTCGGCTCTCCAGTTGTACAAAAATTTACACTTGAAAGCAACAATGAAGTTACCAAATTGAATACAAGAGAGTGATGCTGCTTACTATTCCATCTCTTCTTGTGAAACACGGTATTGTTTTATACCAGTTGCTTCTTCGATTCACCACTGTTCAAGGTTACGCGAGTCGAAGGGAGCGATTGTTAAAAAAGTTGAAAACGTAGCTAATTGCAAGCAGCAACTAAACACTATTTGGGCCTAGGCAATAGGCCTCGTTCACCTCAATTGGCTAATCTCTTACAGCTAATATTGGATACTAGCCAATGAATGCCAATTTATTCCAAACTTTTTCTCTCTCTTCCGCTTTGTCTGCGAAAATCATTGTTTATCACCTGGTCGCCTAGTTATCCACCCGAAAATTGATGTACATTAAGGTTCCACTCATGGGTAACACATTTTTTAACTTAGAGATATCTGCAGCAAATAGTGTACCAGGAAAGGTTCTATTGCTGCGCAGAAATTGGAGACGAAATGCTCTGCAAAGTACGCTTGAGGTTATTCATTTTCATATCATTTATAGAGCTGTTTTTTTTTCGAACAACCTAAGCGCATTGCCTAGGGATCTTATACGGTCTGGACCGTAGGTTAGAATAAGTCTCTTGTGAATTGAATAAGTGAATATAAGAAACATCTAGTGCCAAATGTTGACTGTAGGACACTTTTTTTGGTATTTTCTTCCAAAAATCGCCATAAAGTTCTCACCCATTCTTTTTGGGGAATCGTCTTGTAGTTTTTAGTAAATAAGTAGGCAGTGAAAGTGTTTTTCTGATATAAAAAGAGGCTTTTTTCTTCTTTTGCCCAACAAATCAATATAAAGCTTCTTCTTCCCCACCTCCAGTTTTTTAACAAGACTTTCAAAATTCGTTTAAATAAATACGAGCAAAATTTTTTTAAAAGGCAATTATGCTGAAAAAACAGTTTGTTGGTTATATAGTGGCAAATATTGACCGAATGCGTTTCTTTGGAAAAATCAATACACTTATGTAAATAAAAGTGCAAATAACATAAAAGTTAACTGTTAATGAGTATGAAAAAGTGCAAGCAAGGGTGCGAAGACACTACAGAAAGACTTTGTGCAGCGCGAAAGTTGAATTGACAGAGCGCTTCAGGGCGTAAAAGGCACTGTTATTTACAAAAGATATACTATATATATATATCTATAGCAAGATGCGATAATAGCAATAAGTGAAAAGCATAATAAATTATAAAATTATTAAAATGAATTATTGTATGAAATGAATACTGCTACAAAATAAGATGGAATTATTTATATATTTTTGCACAAAAAAAAGTATTGTGTGAAATTTTTGTTTTGGCGAGGCATAAATTGAAATTTATAATATTAATTTACAGCTTTTACAGGGTGTTCCTTAACGCAGTTTCTGCGTAAATTCCCAAAGCAAGGCAGAAAGCATATATTTTTTCATTATTAAGTGTACTGTGTGTTATCATACTAAGACTAGAGATCGTTCTAGTTAGTGTTTCCAATTTTCCAACTAAAGACACTTATCCATTTAAGAAGCATGAGTAACAACTCCGAATTTGAGACCCAATTGATGCACCCTGAAACTGCATTTTCTGCCTGAAGATCGCAGTTGCGGTTTCCAATCCCTATATCAAGAAATGCAGCCTTTGTAGACCACCACCCTTTATATGTAAATATGTATTTAATACGTGCTTATATATTAGAAATATTAAGTATTTATATACATATATACAAAGTCATATCAGACTGTGCCACTTACAGCAAACGGGAAGAGATTAAAAACCCGTTAAATTTATGAAAATGTGTGAAAATTTGTAGCGTAATTTATCATGCCACGCTGCTGTGCCCAACAACGCTGCAACGCAACTTCACTCACTTTTGCTCATTATAATTGACTGCATACGCCGGAATCGAGCCCAATAATTGGTATTGTTTTTGTTGTGCTGCCACGGTTTGTGCTGTGTTTAATTGCAGGCAGTTGTGTGCACACACGCACACACACACACACACACATTTGTGTAAATGATTTTGATTATCAATTGCAATTGTAAAGCGCTGGCAACGCACAGCCGCGCGCACGCTCATCAAGTGCCCGGCCAGCCCAACCGCCAACTTACCGCCTTACTCACGCATGCAGCGGTATATCTGCCATGCATGTATGTATGCAAGTGTGTGTGGCTCGATGCCTGTATATCAACGCTTGCTTGTGGCGGCGTCTATGAGCAACACATAGCTCATTATCGCATCGCGTCCATCATTATGCTTGCCATCACATTGTTGTTGTTTCGGTGTTGTTGGTGCCTAGTCGCTGATTTTCAGCGTAGTTCTGCTCAATTGGCGAGTTGGCCAGCCAGCGTGGCAGTCAGGCAGTTAGTTAGTCGAGTGTTCCAGTTGAATTTTGTGGCACACACACACTGCTAACTGCATATAAACGTGTGTGTGTGTTTGTGTGCATGTTTATTGTTTGTATGCATGTGTGTTGGTGATATGCAATTGATATGTCATTTGTTGATTTGTATGCCAGTATTTCGTCTACAATGTTTATTTGTTTGCTGGTATTTGCATTTGTATTTGCTTATGTTCTTGTTGCATGTGCATGTGCGTGTGTTTGTATGTGTGCATAGTGTTTGCTGTTTTATCTATATCTCCGATGCGCTGCAGTTTATTTTCTTCGGTGAATTGTTCCACATTTGGTTGCTGTTCACTTTAGCGACTTTTTCACATTTTTTTACAGTTTGTTTATACATACATACACACATATATACAAACATACACACATATATACATACATACATACATACATACACTTTTTTTGTATTTTGTTGCTTTCGCTCGGCGACATTTGCTCTGCTGCCTTATTTCCTTCCACTGTGGTTTCCTCTCTCCCCTCTTTTGACTACAAAATCCATACACACACGTGACTATATATATCTTACTTACTTTTATGATTTTATACTCTCGTATTTTGTAATCATATTTGTTTTGTGTTTTCGTTGCTGTTTTTTATTTGATGTCAAAGTGTTAAGTACACAATGCCGCATACAGACTGACGTGTTTGACAGCACCGATGGACACCGATGGCGAAGGAACTTGTTATATGTGCTAAGTGCAAGATTTTTGCTATACCTAAAGTGTTACGTAATCTAAGAGGCCATTCCGTAAACACTGTCCAACTTCCAAGAGCATTTTTGACATTTTTCTTTTTTTTTCTTTTTTTTTTGCCAAAAATCCAGCCGAATTCCGAATATATAACGGAAATAATAGAAATATTCGACAAGCTGGTCCTTTATAGCTTTCCCTGGATGAAATATAAATTTTTCACACGTTGAGCTTGAGAAATAAATAGAAATCTGCCCTGATTCAGAACAAAATAAGTCATTGTTCAAGCAGGTCATTCCTTTTTTGTATTTGTGGACTAAGAATAAAGATCAAATGCACGTCGTCTGATTAAACGAAATCACTTCAACAATTTTTGTTCTGTTGTTCCAGATTTTCACGGCTTAAACGTTGATAATTGCTGGATGCTGGATGCTGGATAAACCTAACCTTACTTTTTTCTCGAATAAGATGTATAAAAACCATTTTATAAAATTTTAAGAAAACAGGTTTATGTGAAACATAACTCCGTGGTCTAATAAAAGTCATCAGCAAATGTTAGCTATACTCTCCGCTCCACAAAATTCATATAACAGAATCGAAGAACACAGACCAATTCCATAAAATCACAATCTCGTCATAACCTACAAAATATGTTGTAATTCAACAAATATTTTCAGAACTGGTGGATAGTTTGTACTTGCCCTTCTAGTCATCAAAGAAAATCTCATTTTATTTCCTGCAAACACCTTTATTGGTACAGTTATATTTTGCAAAGACGGGAAAAAGAAGGAAGGCAACGAAGGTACTGAAAATAAAAATAAATAAAATAAGCTAAAACCTATCCTAATCAACAAACAACATGTACATGAACATACAACTCTGGATGGCGAAAGAGTTGGTTTCTTCGAAAGCTTTTGTGGAAGCCCCTCCTTGTTTTGCGTCGATATTTGAAAAATTCTCATCTTGAAAACTTCAAGAACTCCTGCCTACTCTCAAAACAAAATTTTAAAACTGATTTGGATTGGAGAGCATATAATTTCACATGTGACAAGATCAGCAACCTTTTGAAAGAGTTTATTTTATTAAATACCTGTAAGTCCATAAAGGTTCTCGTAGGCCTACATATCCTGCCTACTTACTCTTCGAAATCAGGTTCTTTCTCCCTTTCATTTGCCATAATGTTCCAAGGTCAAAACTGCTAGTCTGAGAAAGTTCGATCTGAGGTATTCAATAAGAAATGCTTGATCAACACAACCTACTTTCTTGAACAAAGCGCCAGGGTCATACAAAGAAGATACATGAGACATACAAAATGTCCTTCATGTTAGGTGATCAAGCATTACTTTTAGCAACGGTAATATTGGAAGAGTGAAGAAAATCGTGTATGAGAGAGAGATTACAGTTATTCTCTTACAAAAATAGTTGACTTTTTTGCAAAGGAAGCTTTGGAAAAGCGATGCATATCAATAAGGCACAAAGAATAGTCATCATTCAGCCACTCAAAGCTGCCGACATTGACTTTTTTCCGGTAACTTTTAATAGAGCAACTCATATTTGATGAATCGGTAGCTCAATCAGATACTCACATTAATTAAGCGGATATTTCATGCGCGGCACGGCCACTCGGGAGAGTCAGCCTACTTTTGGTCATGTGATGATTTTCCTGTATCGTTTGGGCTATACATTGTAAATGAACAAATTAAATGTTGCTTGATAAAGATCTAACGTTGGACTATTAGTAAGCAATCACAGCAATGTCATAATTTCGAAAGCATATTGTAGATAGCCAAGGCTTTTAATGGACTCAATATCGCACAAATCAATGTTGCTCCCACCAAACCGAAGCAAAGCAAACAAATCAAGGCAATGGTGAAATAATAAAAAATTGGTAAAAGCCGAAAGGCAAAAGGCAAAAGCACGCACTCACACACACATACACAAACATACACGCGTTGTATTTGGTGAACCGATTCTTCTATATGTATAATTCTTTTAATTTGTACGCGTAAATATTTGAACAGTACGAGAGCAATTTAGATAAGTACGAATGTTATGGCATATTTGACACTCACTCGAATGTCGAGCAAACATATGGACGGACGATGGTACGAACGAGTGGCGGTAGTGTCGAGAGGGCAGGGCAATGAAAGAGGAAGAAAAGTGTTTTACTAAACCAAGCAAGCGGCACATAACGGTCTCTGCAGCACTTGCACTTGCCCCTTGGACACTATTCCAACGGGACGTACGAATAGTTGAAGCTGACAGCTCGGACGATGGACGTTGCACGTTGACGAAAGACGGGCGGTGAGTGCGAGCTGTTTGAAGGGGTGTGGTGCGGTAGAGACGTCGAAGTGCAGCGCTGCATGGACGACAAATCTAGAGCAGATGCCACAGGTGTGGAGTGAGTGGATGGCACTTAAAGTGTGTGATTGGAAGTGTGTGCAAGTGGACGATTGCTTGTCTCCGCAATATCGACAAATTACACTCGTTTTTAGACTTGTGCATGTGTGTGTGTGTGTGTGGTTCACAAACGTATTTATAGCACAGTATCCACTTTAAATCGCATTGCGCCGCAAAATCACAACAAAACTAATAACCGTAATGTAACTATTACATCCATCCAAGTAGCCGCAAAATACGCTCGGGACGACAAAATAATGTTGTAGTTGTCAAATAACCTGCTGGCGACATTATGTGGTTTTAAACTCAATTCAGGACGGGTATTATGGTTTACTGGATAACTAGTTAGGTACTAGTGTCAAAGGGGTCAGTCGAAATTAGTTAATAGTACAAAATATTTATTGAATAATTAAGCAAATATCTGCAGAAAACAAGTAAATAATTTTAGCTAGTTGTAAGCTGGTCGCAGACTAGCTCTAAATGGCGTAGTCTACTATTTGCATAAAAATATATGATTTTTGGAGAAGTTGCCTATAAATATTGAAATTACTAGGCAAATAATTGTAATTAACACACATTATTTAACTAGTTACACACTAGTTTAAAATGATTTAGTCTGCTATCAGGAGAAACAATTTCATAATTTGTCGAAATTTTCATATGATGTTAATTAGGTTCAAGATCCTTAAGTAAAATGGCATTTTATGTTTACGCAACTAGTTGCAAACTAGTAGTGAAAGGTGTAGTTCGAATACTCGATATGATTTGACGAATAACAAAGTAAAATGCAGATTATAAATCAGCTTCGTTTTAGTTTCTATGTCATCGGGTCAACATCAGTAACAAAGTCGTATTATATTTAGAATGAGTTACTAATGATTTGGAAGTATTTTTTCGCTCACAAAATATATACACCATGTTACTTTGCTTTCGATTAACACTGCTTTATACACATATATATATATATATATAAACACATAAACAAATGAGTATAAAGTTCGTTTTTACATACCGCTGCGAGCAGGAGTTTAACGGTTTGTGTGCGTTGAGGTCACTGCCGGCTGGCGAAGCATACTTTCGTGCGTTCCATTGCTGTACTTTCGTGTGACTGTGTGTGTGTATTTGTGTGCAATAGTGCATACATTTACATTCGCATTCCACTTCAATCTGAAAATCGATAAAATCCAATTATAGAAATTGTATATCGACAATGAACATGGAATTAAATTTCCTACACACAATTATATATAAACATGGAAAATATACATAAATTATTTGAACATAATTTACAGCAACAAAATTGCATTCGAGTAGTTTTCTAATAGCAATTAAATTTGATTTACACACCTACACATACAAAAATAATAGAAGTGCTATTGAGATGTGAGTGTTTGCGCAGAGGCAACCGGTTCGATATTAATTACCAATAAAATGTGTGCTAAGTACTTGATTATTAATAATATACTGAAAAGCAGAAATTACAGCAAATTTAAGCAACACGAATTGCAGTGGTCAAGCATAGGAGTTTTATGTTTCAGTTTGGGTAACGAAATTTGTCTGTGTTGTGGCAAATTGGCGACAGTAAACCGCATAAATTCTACTGATTTTGTTTTCAGAAAATTTTCGTAAGCAAATATTTTGCCACATACTGCGGCTCGTGTAGACAATTAATAAAAAATTACCTGCGAAAACTTTTTAGGGCATACTCACAAGGAGATTATGTGAGCACAAGATTTCATAAACCATCCGAGAATTACAAAGCAAAGGAAAGCCAGTAAAGAAAAGTTCCTCACTAAGCCATTATAGGCAGCGTGAAAAGCAACGTTGTATGGCCTAAAGATTTGTCCTAGAATGCTTAACATAATATTCATTGGTTCTTCAATTTACCGTTATACGATTTGGTTGTAAAATAAGACTCCTCATACCTTGCCCAGAATATTTATTCCAGTATATGTTTTATTGCTGCCAAAACGATTCCAATATGTGTTACCTCAAGAGCCTGGGTGTCCTTTTCTGGCCAGTTATATATCGCTTTTGACTACTTTTTACCCAAAACAAAGACTTTCTGAAATGAAAATAGGGCTTCTGGGTTCGACTGGCTTCAAACTAACATTGTAGACTGAAAATGGCTCAATGGATTTACGGATGTCTTTTGCAAGCACTTATATGTCGAATTTTAATTAAAGTGAATGCTAGTTAGATTTAACTTTCCTCTGTTCTTTAGGGAGCCTTTACTGATAAGATGGAGTAACCTCGTTTTTCTCGATAAGAAGTCGGAAAAATTATGAACTGGAGTTATCGGTGGAATTTCAGGTCTATTTATTCATTAGGGTATCAGAAGTAGTTGGGGTGAGGTTTTCGACTTCAATTCCATGCAGACCACTTCTTGCGAAGTTCGAGACCTTTGTCTGGATTTTAGGCTCTAGTTTGCTGTACTATAGTTGGTAAGTGTAGGCTGTTTTGTAACGATAAACTTCAGATCACTTTGAGTTCGCGGAATCGTCTGTCGTGGAAACGGACCTCTTGGGCTCCTACTCGATACGCAAGTAGAACTAAGTTTCAAGCAGCTAGGAATCTGCTAACTGTTTTTCCGCCACAAAAAAGTGACAACGAGCTAAAGTATGATTACTCAGTCGACTTCTAGCATATTAAAGCCCATACTAAGCAAAATATGGGAAAAATGCTCCACAGATAGCATAAAAGGCACTCCAAACAGCGGGTGTGAAGGAATGTGAGAGCTCATTTACGGACAGAGCACGATGTTTGTCGCACAGATTATTAGCCATAAAACATTTGACAAACATATTGACACAAATCGAACCAAAAATGGCAAATAGCAGGGTCATAAATCGTGCGGCAACATCGCTAATTGATAAAGAAGACACAAAACGCGGATGTAATAAAAGCGATACACTTGCGGGACAAGCCCGCAGAGTCTGGTGGGAGTTCAATGAACATGAAATATAGCCACACACACACACATACACACACAAGAACACGCGTCGAATGTGCTGCAGTGTTGCTTTGTGGCAGCATTTTGGGGCATTGTGGCAAGTGTGTGGGCGTAGCGTGGCAACATATCATTTTTAGAATTACTGATAAGGCACAATTGCGTTGTCGTCGCCGGCAAATTGCCACACACATGCGCAACAACCACAAATGAGTGTGTGCTGCATCAAAAGCAAGCGAAATTTAGCACACACACACACACACACACACACATGCGCACGAAAAAAGTTGAACTGTAAAAAGTTTGGAAAGCTAACACACATGTGAAAGAGGTGCGGCGCTGGAGGCGCAGTTGGCTTTTTGAATTGTTGCTAGTACACGTAAGCGAGTAAAGCAACGTGCAACACACGGGTATGGGAACCTAAAACACATACGCGCTTGGCGAGGAGTATGTGTGTGTTTGTGGGTGTATGTTTGTGTGCTTGCAGTTGATTTTAGAATTTCTTTACGTCGTTGCGGTGCTGTTATCGTTCTTATTATTGTTATTATTGTTATTATTGTTATTATTGTATGCGACGCACCCATAATTGCGTCGGGCCGCATTTCAACGGCGGAGGCAGGCATGCTCCACACACTGCAAGCGAAACACCTTGGCCACGATTGACGCGCTGCGAGTATGTAATAAGCAGCAGCAGCAACAACAACAACAGCAATGAAATGCGGCATAAAGGTGCGTTGACGCATGCGACGAGCAAAAAAGACAAAGCAAATGTTGCCACACGAAAGTGCACTTGTACAAATAAAAATAGAAACAAACAAACGTACACACATACAATAGAAGGCCACATGGATGTGTGGCGGTGTGCGCGCGTGTCCATAAAAGCCTGAAAAAAGCAATAAGCAGCACTCAAACTGAGGCATGTCTTGATAGGCGTGCGAGCAACTCAAACTTTTTCCACTTCTACTTGCCACATTCTGCTGATTTTCTTGTTTTTTGGAAATTTTTATTTACTTCAACTCTTTTTCGCTTTCGATTGCCCGCGTGAGTAATGACTTTTGTAACCACTTGTAGGGACGCACGTAGATAACTCGTTGGCGAGTGGGCTTATCATAAGTTGTATATACTTATTTACAATGCAAGCACCAGCAATTGTGCGTTTGTACGTGCCTGAGCGAGTGTGTGTGTGTGCGTGTATGTATGGGCAATATATTGCATGTACAAGTGATATGAATTATTAATAATAAATTACAATAATTGTTGCATATGTACGCCAATGAAATTCCAATGAGCTTCAAGCGCAACTCGATAATGGCACTCAAACTCCAAGCTGCTGCATGGTTGTGACTTTCTTCTATGAACACACACACACATATATACATGAATATATTCACACACACACATATTGGCAGCAGGCGTTGTAAATGGTAAGAATGTTTAGAAAAAAAATTTAGAAATATATTTTTGCTCTGAAATTTTTATAGTAATAGCATAATTCTTCTTCTTCTCAGCTTCAAACTTCTTCAGCTCACCACTTGCACTTTAGCACATAACCTAAAATGCAAAAAAAATTTTATTTCACGCAACTATTTATTCTGGTGGTGTTTTCAATTGAATTCGGATGAATCTTGTCATTAAATGTGTCATTAATGTGTCGTTAAAGGTCCAATTAAATAATTTCCATTAGTTCAATCAGTAAATCAATGGAAGTCTCTACAATTTGGCTTCCTAAGGTAAATAAAATGTATGCTAAAGAAAAAGCTGCTGATTTTTACAAAAAACTAAGTTAATTTCATACATTTTTATTTAGAATAGAACCAGATCCAGATAGAACCAGAAAGAATAGCACCCGCTACAGATACTTAAATCATAATGCAAATCCAGTAAACCAAACATAAACAAAACAGTAAATTAAGGTTATATTCTTAACCTAAAAAAACAATGGAAAAATCTTCCGCACTTTCAGAACCCCCTTCGAGGAAATCCCAAACCAGTGGTTTCTCAAGTGCTACATTATCTTCTAAGTTTATTAGAACACAAACCCATTCCCCCTACTTTGTTTTTTGTTCGACCAAGAGCAACCAACTCGGCTGCTTTCCTCGAAATTATTGGAGGAATATTTCTGCCGATACTAAGACGCAACCAACAACCAGACCTCGAGGAAAGTGAAGTTTGTCCGAAAAAATCGTCATAAGATCGGGTTCGCTGAATTTCTGGTCAAAAGAGCTTACATGAACTCATTAGACCCCAATTATTATCACATGTGGTTTGTTAGAGAAGAACAGTAATGTTAAATAACCTCGTACGCCCTTTTCAGATCAACCTTGTTATGTGTTAGACTGTAGTGAGGTCTTAGGTGCCTTCAGAATGCCTAGGAATTAATTGCGTAACTCATTCTAAAGGATTGTGAGAACATTATTGTCTTCTTAGTGTACTAAGTCATCAAGTTAGTCGATCCAGGGATCGCGAAGATGTTGAGATGATTAAAGAACAAAAGATCGGATGAACATCCCTCTACTCTGGCCAGGTAATCTTTAAGGCCTTCTACTTCTAAGAGAAAATCGCTAGTTAAAGCGTTGTTGTAATTTTGATGTTTATGTTGTTATACGTAAATCTACACTAATGAAGCTTTAGGCTTCTTATAGCAAGTTCAAGCATATTTTCTAAATTTATTTGCTTGCAAGAGAATGTTTGCACGGAATATCTGGTCAACATTTACAAATATTTTCTGCGCTTGAAATTTCCGCTTCTTCCCACTTACTCATTCTATTGGCGTAAAATTCACCAACTGGCGTAAATAATTTCTCTTTCCTTCAACTTTTACTATTCGTTTAGATAAGAATCTTTAGCATTTCAAAAATGTAAAGACATTTTAATCACCAAGAATCACACTTTTACTTACGAATCACTTGAAAATGCAGCTCAAACATGTTAACCAATTTTTTATGTGCCCCAAACCACCCACTATCAGACAACAATCTACAAGGAAATGAATACACGTCTCTATTAGGGTGTCTATCTGTGAGATAAGCAAGAAATATTACTGTTTGTTGTTGTTTGCGCGCATTGTTGATTTGATTTTCGAGGAAAACGCCGAAGCCGCAAGCCATCACGCATGCGCATGCGCACGCATCACCACAATAATAGGAAACGACACCAGCAAAAACGAATACGCGCCCGCAACCAATTTAAATCATCTTCATATATTGACAAGCGCATCTTCTTCGCCATTTACATAACAAATAAATGCATTAGTCAAAATTGATGAACGGTCAGCGGTATGGTAGTTGAATATTTCATGTTTATTATGACTTTTTTGTTGCTAATGCACCTGTCACAGCGCGCTTGTGTTGTGCCTTGGCTCCTCTGTGACTGCGTCAACGAAATATTAATTAAGCGCTTGCGCATGCGCCATGCCTCGCGGCGTATGGCAATTAAATTTAATGCTCTTACCTCGACGAAGTGGCATAATGCATTTGTGGAAAACTATTTAAATTAGAAATTATGTTAATTTCAGTTATTTTCATCAACATTTAGTTATATGTGTATATGCGTTTAGGGGGAAGTCACGTTCTTTAATACATTTTTCACAAATTCTTTAATTTCTTACATTTGAGGGGCTTTCTGTGTGCTTTTTATTTTTAATTTGTTTGACTTGAATTTTCTATGCAATAATTCTTTGACATCATTTTGTGGCGTTTAGCATTTGCGAAATCCTCGTTAACATTGGCTAAGAATTCTGCTTATAGTTGATTAAATTCAATTAACTTCTAACAAGCGCTCAAGTGTCGAACCATCAACGAATTCAGTCAAAGTGCGCATAAATATCTGAAAGCAGCAGTGATAGAAAATTCAAATACACACACACACATTTCATGTATCACATATCAGCGCCCATAAGTGAAAATCTAATTCATGCGAGATATTTTGGTCGTCATCTAAGAGTACTCAGCGTACCTTGGCATTTTTCGCCCTCCGGTACACAATTGTGCCGCGACCCTTTGGTAACCCTGCCCTGCTTAGGTCCCGCGCAGCTTCACTACACTCAGCGCCCTCATCAGGCTTCAACAGCCTCTCAAATATTCAGATAACTGTGTGCACCTATGTGGCCTCAATCTCCCTGACATACGCGCCCATCTGCTTTGCTTCACTCCTGTCATCACCTGTGCCGTCAACGTTTCATATGGCTTTGCTCGCTTACATTTGCTGCTTTCAAGTACTTTTCTGTCTAATTAGAATTCATTCTTTTTTATTTACATTAACTCTGCAACGTTCTCTCATCAAAAGTTCAGTGTCATCATAAGCATGATTGTGTCGGCGTTGTTGTTATTGTTGCAATATTATTTGTTTTTCTCGTATTCCATTTGAGATTCAGATATATTTGGTGATTGCCGTGTATTACTATGAGTTCTGCTGCGCAACAAGTGTATGTATGTATGTATAGCCTTTGTATACAGTATGTGTATATATGTATTTATGTAGGCAAAGATTTCGTAAGAATTCAATGTCTGATTCACATAAACAATCTGGCTAATGCTAAATAAGTCTATTTATTAATTAAAACAAAATTCATCCAAAGGATGTATGAATTGTATTGTGGAAAATACTGTAGCTTTCGTCAAAAATAATAAATGCTAATTATTAAACTCATTTATAAATATGATTTTAAATTTTCGTCCTTTCGATGTACAAAATAAGTTAAGTACTTTAGAAAAAGTATTGTGTTAAAAGTGAGTAGAAATCTCGTACGACGGTATTTTAGATGCTTAACCTAAAAAATTTCTCACAAAAGATGAATTATTCCAATTGTAAAAAGATAGTTGATAGGTGAAGTGATGTCACAAAAAATTAACGCATGTGATTAATAATTTGCCGCATCTCAGTTTCATTATGAAAATATTTCAAATATATGTATAAGCATATTTGATAATAATTAACTCCATTTCAGTTTCATTGTGAAAATATTTCAAATTCGTCCAATAGATGTACAAGCATATTTTGCTGGAATTTAGCTTAATATCAACACTGTCAATCTCTTTTGTTTTAACAAAAAACTGTATTATGTGAGTTTTAACTTTTCGTCGAACGGATGTATTGTAATTTTGTTGCATTTTAAACAAATTTGAACACAACTTATTATTCGAAATGCGTAGATCTTTGCTTAAAACAGTTTTCAACATTTCCTAACCCTTCTGGCTTACAATTTTCTTTCTCCAACTACTCAAACAAGCTATTTGAAGATGGCCCCTCCTCAGTAGCTGAAAATCTTCTTGAAATTCTTAACAACTCAGTGATGTTTACTAATCAACAGAAGCTACAGCAAGCTCAACGATATTCTCGGTAAGAGAAACATTTTAATAAAGGGGATAAACAGTGGCAGTGGAGCAACGAAAAGCAAGCACAAATAACCGTGTTGTTGTTGTTAGACAGTGAATATCCCAAAACAATATGTGGTAACCTCATTTTCGCGCTCAATACACAATAGTTTCTTTTCAGACAGGCAGCTGACGGTGGCGCTAACGCTGCTGGCAGTGGCAGTGGCAATTGCAATTCAATTACCACTACAGCAGCCGAAGCGCCTTCAAGTACACTACAGATATGCAAATAAGCCAATGAAGTGCCACTCGAAAGCGGGATGCGACAAATGACTGGGGGAACTCAATGAAAAACTTCACTACCTGCCTTGCTGAAGCGACTCTAGAATATCTACATTAACAGACACACACACAAACACAATATATATAAGGCAATATGTGGTATGTTTAGGTTTATTTTTACAAGTGTCAGGGCAGCGAGAATATATATGTATATTTTTTTGCCACAAGCGCTACAGTTGCGCCGGGAATTGTGTATAGGAATATTACAAAATTACTTATGGGAAGGCATGTGAGATTGTGTGCCTGTGTGTGTGTGTGTGTGTGTGTGTGTGTGTGCTGGAAGGTGGGCAAGCCGCAGTTGCACCCTGAGCACTTGCATGCGTCCACAGAGACAAAAATCAAAATATTGTAATTAAGTTGATGATTATGACAGCATCAAGATAGCACGCCGCTGCTCTTCACTCACACGCGCGCACGCACGCACACATGTAAATATGTATGTATGTATATCCATCCATATTTGGAATATGTTAATTTCCTTCCAAAGCAGGCATATTTTAATATTCTCACTATTCAAGCAAATCACAAGACAAGTCGGGCTTCGTATGGAGCTTGGAGGCAATACAAATGTGCTGAGTGTAGGAGCAAAGTCAAAGTAAACAAAGGCAAGCAGCGACTATAGATAAACCAAAAAATATTTGAAAAAGTTATTAAATGCGAGTAAAAGCAAAATAATCAAAGGGCCATCAACCACATCGCCATGCCAACGCATTTGCCGGCTCACACGCGCTCAGCTGTCTCTGGCTGATTGCCTTAAACGCAGCTCTTAACAAAAGCTTGTGTGTGCAGGCAGCTCTTTTTTCTTCTGCGCATAGCGGCGTCTTCACGGCAAAGTAACGGTAATAGTTGCGCACAACAACAGCCGCATGTCTCTATTGTGGTTACTTTGATTGCCAATATTAAAAGAAATTAATATAAACACTAAATATTTCAGTCTCTTGAAGGTTGTGTGGTGTCATGAGTACGACATCAGATGTATGTGTGTGTGCGTAAGAACTGCTGTGCGTGTAAGATTCTGTAAAGAATGTTATAGAGGCAGCCAAGTCTATGTAAGAGTCTGTTTATAACATTACATACCATAAGAAACCATTAAACATTAGTTACCTTGAAGAAATAAATGATTTCATTGAAGGATGTACTAGTAAAATACAGTTTCTTTGAAATGCCAACCTTGTTCGATAAGATCTTTATTCCTACACACCTAATAACTGTATTTTTTGAAATTCATCGAATGGATGTAACTTCTGTTTTGATGCATTGCATACTTTTCTGCTCGCAGTTTTAATGTTCATATATTATATAAAAGCAATTATAATTTAATCCGTTAGAACATTACTCAATATATGCATCGTTTGGACGTATTTCATTAATTGCATTAATTACACATTTAATACTTGGGGGCGCAAATTTATAACACTTTAAAATTAAAAATCGTTCATAAAACGATTATTCATCGAAGCGACGAATATAATAACATTTTGATAATTTTTGGCATTCTACAACTCTATCAAACTGTTACATCAGTGCTTTAAACTTTTTTCTTCCATCACCGTGTATACGCCACCAATTAGTAACGGCTACAACAACACAGCCTCCACTTCAGACAACTTCCTAGCTTGTGATTCTCATTTTATTCAACAATTCTTGCCTATTTCATTAACATAATTTATTTTCAAGTATTTATTTATTTATTCATTCATTTATTCATTTCTACGCTTAAGCAGCGCACAGTTCATTTACTTCTTGTGTTGGACTTGCTACGCTCATCATTTCCTTTACACGCTTACATACGCATAAGCATGAATTTACATATTATACTTATTAATAACTGCTGCGATTTCCAGCTGTCAGCGAAATTTTCACTTTGTATTTTTTACTAGTTATACTCAATTGGTTTTTTTTTTGTTCGTTTTTTTTTTTTGTTTTTGATTTTTGCAATTTTGTCTCATATTTTGTTTCACTTATAAATGTAAACAGTTGCTGATTGGTGTTTTGATGAGTTATTTATCGAAATGCGATGATTTATAGCTGCATATTTACTTATGTTTATAGGTTTGTTTGTGTGAATGGTGCCTGTAATTGGAAACCAATCAACAAGTCTTTCATAATTTTTGGATTTCGGCTATGTTGTTATTGTCATTTCAACGTGTCGACTTTTATTTTTGATGGAAAAAATTATTAATTTTTTATTCACAAAATTTTTGCCACCGAAAGCTAAGCAGCTCAAATTAATTGGGTGTCAAGTGGGTTTATTGCCAATTTAAGCTCCTGTGGGGGCTACTGATTTGCTGCTATTGTCATAAGTTGGCATTCAGCGTGGTTATGTCATGGTCAAGTTCGGCGCTGGTCAAATTCATTTTAGATTTTTCCCTCACCAGCTCAACTACTACATATTTGTATAAATTATATATTATTGTCCAAGCGGCAGTATGTTGCATGAAATGGTAAACTCTGCATCATTAAAAAGTTAAAATGCCTTCAAATTGCATCCATCCTTACTTTCAACGCTTTTTTTTTATTGATATTTGAATACATATTTACATACATATTTTTATTTATTTTTAATTCCTCCTCTTAGTGCCTTTTATGCCGCCACTCAGGCATTCAGCAGTTAGTGAATTGCTTCAATTTCATAATTATTTTACGCATTCATATGCCATCCAGTGCACTCATAATTATTCATAACTACTGCTGTACGCCGTGCTCAGTCTGCCAGCGGCTCAACGATCCAGCGGCTGTCCATCACACATTGCCTTGCAACTACAGGCTGTAATGGCAGCTGCGGCAGTTGTCCTCCACTTATTTGCCTATGCTTTTTGTAGGTTAGGTGCGAAGTGGCGCAGAGGTGGTGTACGCGTATAAGTTCATGTGTCTGTGTGTGTCTGTGTGTGTGTGTGGAGCGTTTATTGGTGCTTGTTGCGCGAAATCGCCGACATTTCCCACGGCTTTGTGGAGCGTATTGAGTGAAATCAGTGGCGCAGATACGAGTAAAGCTCATTGCGGCTCGGCTCAGAGCACAGCAGGGCGCGGAAAGCGGATGTGTACTTCAAACGAGGTATGCGCACAGTGGGGAATTTGTGAAATATGCCATTTAAAAAATTACGAAATTTGTATATTTGATGAATTTCGACTCCTCTGCTACTTCTTCCTAAACGTGGCCATATAATATCTTATATTGCTCCTTATATTGGCGAAATGTGTTAGGAAGCGGTTATATTCCTTAAAGTTATATTTAAAGGTGGAGTTAAGAGAAGTCAAAGTACCTTGAAACCATACCTAGCTATAGGGCTGTCTCAAGTTGAGCGAGCTTTGTGCTTCTCGCTGCTCCGAGAAATGAGGGAGATCACAGATGATCGTAGGCGGACAAGTATAGCTAATTGCTCGATAAGCTTAGCTGGAACTTTTTTTCTCTATCTCGAACAGCTGGATCGACATTACCTGCGTGCAAAAGGCCATAATAATCTCCTAAATTTTTGCAGACCGTCGGTTATTGCTTTTCTTCTGGTCGAGTCTTTAAGTCAGATGTCAGTAAGATAGATCTGGTAGAGTCGGAGACCACTTAGAACCTTGAGTTATTAAAAATAGCCTCCACTAAATCTAAACATTTTTTTTAAAAGGAAGGATTGGTGTGGCTAAATTGGATAAACTCGAGCACGAAGCCCGATCCGGCTGTCATAAACAGGGAAGACCTAATCTCGCTGGATTAAAATGTTTTCTTCGAGATACAGATACCCCTTGAGCAGCACTCACACCCCAAAAAGGCAAAGAGGTTGTGAGAGCCTCTCGAAGTCAATGGCATTGCTGTGCAGATTGCTGTACAGATTTAACCCTTTGACCTTCTAGAGAATATGTGTATGTTAAAGTGAAAGAAAACACACTGTGCGTTCGCTACGGCGTGTGACGTAACGGCAACATCGGCGCTAGGACTATCTTAACCATAACTCAGTCGTCAGATATTTTGCACGCTTCGCTGCTGCCGCGACCTCGGATTTAAATGTTTGGTTGCAGCGGTGGCATGGTAAACGCTATTGTTGTTGTTGTTGAGTGCACTTTCCATATCAGCCATTCTTGTTCTTGTTACGCTATTTGTTGTTGTTGTTGTTGTTGCTGCTGCTGTTATTACAAATGCGGCCGCAGATAGCAACATACCGCATGTGCTGTGAACTTTTTCGCGAAATTATTTTCAACATTTACATTACAATGGCAGCGGTGACTTAACAAATCCACACACACACACACACACACACACACACACGCACACACACACTTGCTCCAACTCGCTTATGGAGTGATATGCGTCGATTCCACCGCCCTCAACAGCAACTGTTGCAACTTCATATGCGGCGAAGCGCCGCGGAATGGTCTTTTTCATAAGCAAACGTTGCTCCGCTGGCAACTCTCCCCGCGCCGCCATCATTATGACACACCGCAGTGTAGCGCTGGCTCAGCTCAGCTGGCAATGGCATTTCTTAATTTCATTTTATATTCACAGCGACCGATTCAGCGCGTTCATATGCATATAATATGCGTGCGGCAAACGCGTTGGTGTGTGTATGTGTGTGTGCGCTTGTGTATGCAAGACGTTTGCATTGCATTTTTTATTTCCTTTCAGTTCGTTTCATTGCTTTTGCAGCGCATATCAATTTTTTTCGCTTACGAATTCGCGCACTCACACTCACACTCTCACACACACGCACACATACACACTTGCATACTCATGGCGTTGCTTAAAGGTGTACATAGGTGAATTTATATGCTTTTATGTGGCACACAGCGTTTTTTTTATCTGCCATAGATTTTAAATACTCGCAGTATCTATGTATCTATGCTGCCGCTGCTCCGCTCTCGCCGCTCGTAGTAATATTGCAGCTAGCTCCCTTGTCCAATTCTTGCACTCAGCATTTTGCTGCTTTGCTATTCCACTTTTTATGCATGCAACAAATGAATAGAAAAACATTTGTTGCATGCGCGCTGCTCGTACACATGCAACTGCCGCCAGCGCCGCGCCGCGCCCGCCCTCGCTCAGGCCGCCGCTGCCATCCGGCAAGTCATCAGCTGCCGCGCAAAAATTATGAAATGCGAAGATTAGGCGCCATTGTCAGTTCCCTTTTTGCATGTTGTAAATTCTCAAAGTGCGCGCACTTTTCCCTGCTCTCGCGCACACACTCACACACACACTCACACACACACACACATATCTATATATATATATAATATATATATATATATATATATTCATAACTGCATGCACTTGTAGCCTTATTCATTCCACTTGATTTTCTCTTTTTCGCTTCCTTTGCCTGTCGCTTGTTCGCCCGCGTTTGTTACCTTGCCACGCCCCGCGACTTGCTGCTTAATGCGTTGACGCATTTACTTAATTTTATGCACTACATTTAGTCACATAAAGATCCTATTTGTGTACAATCACATCTTCTTCAAGTGCTTCCACTTTCACTTGTTTGCTGGCAAAGTGCACTAGATATTCTCTTTTTATCGTCTTTGTTTCCATAAAAAAAATACCTGAAACCCCTTAAAAAATGCACGTATAAAAGAGCAGTGCATTTAACTATATTTTTACGGGAAAAGGTCGAAAGGTCACGGTCGCAAATATGGATTATATGGTAGAAGTGTTAAAAATTCACTCAGTGCTGATGCATATTCCCCTTAAAAATTATTTATTTCTCAACCAGCGTTAAATTACTCCAGCTTCCTGGATTCCTGTTGAAAGGTAATTACCTGAAAGGTGACTAAATGATTAAAGTGGAAGCAGCCCTCGAAGAATCTGAGGCTATCTGATAATACCATATCTATTCGAAACTATCCAAGTCTCAAGAACCGCGTATGGAACCATTTACTGAATTTGAACAAAAAGCTCTGACCAAAAGTTAGCTGAACACAAGATCTCATGAAATTCTAGGTTTTGCTGGACGAAAGGATTTCTGTGACAATCTTATGAAGTGCTAAACCTAGTCATGTTGGTATTATGTAACTGGTATGCAACGGGTTGAACTTGTTTGGGAATGTATTGTCGGGTGCTGAAGCAAATATGGCATATGTCTTTAATAAGATGTGATGTTGTCATATCTTAATTTTTTTAATTAAAGTTTAGCCCTTTCCTTCCCTAACTAGGCATCGCTAAAACTTCGACTATACTTGGAGGAATCGTATCTAAAGAAAATATTTCCAGAAATATTCCAGATAATATACAAAAGTATTTGGTTTGTGTCTAGACTAACACCAGTAAATCAACCGTTTTACTATACGAGAATACACTCAAAGAAGCTGAAACACACTGGAATCCCTGATTTTCATTTATCAATCTAATAAATTAAGTCCGCGAAGGCACTACTGAGCTCCTAGAATATTTAGATCCAGAGTCAAAATCAATTTAGCTCTAGCAGCGATGTTGGAACTAAGCTTAATTCATGGAAAACACGTCAATAGAAGACCCACCCACTAACATTGATACCACATACCAACCTTCGCTCCACTGCACCCTTAAAAGTATATTAAATACTTTATAACCACGTCAAAATATAGTCTGCCTTAGGGCGCTTGCACAATGTCAATTTGTTTGCAACAATTTCAAATGAACTGCGCCGCTGCCGGACTTAAATTTTTATGTTGTTGACATTTTCATAACCGCCGCATTTATCGCCTCTTTTATATTTTTGCGTATTTTGACATATTACGTCATGCGTGTGGCATGCAACAAACATATATGCTAGGTTTGTTATGTGTGTATGCATGCGTTGTGTTGGAAAAGTTATAAAAATAGTTGCGATTGCTCTATTGCGAGCGGCAAGTGGAGCCATATGTGGCAAATTAAATTAAATATTGGATAGGTAAGCGCGACTAGCTCAACTATTAGGGATGTGCTCAATGCATGGAGCTTTTAAATGATTTTGTTAAATTTTTACGCTGGCAGACTTTGCAAAAATATGTTTCAAATTGCGGCTCAGAAACTTCGTGACTCCAACTCCGAACATTTTATTATTGGTATGTAAAGCAGTAGCAAAATATTGCATACATTTAGGCTGATACGTAATTAAATAAAGTTTAGCCATATTTTAGCCTAGTCGTGCACCTAATTGTACCACTTTTAGGTAAAATTTCATACCTCACAAGTTACAATATCAATTTAAACCATATTAAAATAGGCGAAATCAGACAAACCACGCCCACTTCTCATATAACGCAATTTTGGATGCCCCACCATCTTATTTGCCTTTAAAATAAACGAAATATGCTTCTTGCTTACACTAGCGCCATATACTGAATATATTAATTTCGATCAGACCGCCCTATTAGGGATGCTCTTAAGTAATTAATAATTCTGCTTATAAATTTGGAGAGTATCAAATTTTCTGTTTGCAAATTTTCTAATGCACAATTGTTTAAAAAGATTTAGAGAATATTATTTTATTTCCTAATAATTTTTTTCTAATTAAATTTTAATGAAATATTTTTTTGCTTACCACACCAGAACACCCCTAATAGGTTTAAAAGCATTTGTGCATTAAAAGTAATCACATATGCATAAAACAAGTAACGAAATATTTTGCGTGTTTTTCATGAGTTTTTTTCATCGAGCGACTGAATGTGTAAATTGCATGCGATAAATACGTGGCTGCTACAAGTAGAACAACAACAGTGAGTAAGAAAAATCAGCTGGCGTTCACAGCACAGCCATATATTACACATGGTATGTATATATGTACATATATTTGTACATATGTATGCTTATATACACACACATATATATGTATATATATTCAAATTAAATAAACTAGATTACTTTTGCTTAGCTTATGGCAGCAACAACAATAGCAACAACAACACAGATTGGCTAAAACAAAAAGCCATGCCACTGTGTATGTGCCACACACAAACATTTGCACACCCATTGTCGGGAAAGTAAGTATGAGCAACAACAATGCAAATAATACAATTTTCGTTGTTATTGTTATTGTTATTGTTGTTGTTCTTGTTCTTGTTGTAGTTGGTATTGCCCTGTGGGCACGGCCGGCGGTTCGATTACGCAAAATGGCAGCTTATTTGCATTTCTGCTCAACATATGCGAAATCAACAACAACCAAGCAACAACAACAACCAAGCAACAACGCAACAGCAGCAGCAAAACGGCAACAAGTAACCGGGCGGCACAATGAGCACAGTGGCAATTGCATTATTTTTGTTGTTGTTGTTATTGTTGCTTAAGTTGCTCTAGAAATGCCATAGTGCAAGCCAGCTAAAGCTAATGCCGCATTCACACCAGCCGAATGCCCGTATTTTTATGCGTGTGTGTGTGTGTGTGTGTGGGTGTGTGTGTATGTGTGTGTATGTGTTTATGTGGGTGTGAACAAGTGCAACGCATTGTGCTGCAGCAATGGTGAAATGGCGATGTTGACGACAAAGTCGGCATGCAAACATGGTCACAGCAACTAAACGAGCCAACAACAACAAAAACCAAACAAAAAAAATATAAATAAAAAAAAAATTGCTTGCAAGCGAAATAACAGTGGCAACGAGTGGCAACAATAGCAGCAACCGACAGCAAAGTAAGTACGGTACCAATCTAAATAGTGCGCACAACGGTTGCAAATGCCGACAACCAGGCGTTGGCGACAGCAAAAATTCGAGCAACAACAAACGTAAATATGTGCAACTGCCACTATTTTTTATAGCGCAGCAAAAATTCTAGCAACAACAACAATAGTCACAGCAAAAACGCTGCACAGTAGCTAATACGCATTGCCCATTACTTTTTTCTACAACCAACAACAATAATAACAAACATTGCTGTTACCACATGCAGCCAGGCAACTTGAATATGCCTCGGCACCCCCTTTTTGTCGCTTTCATTTATTTTGCACATTTATTCGTTTATTCGCCGCTTGTGCTCACCTGCCGTGGCATTCGTTGTGTTTTCTATTTTTTTTTTTTTAATATTTTTTCGAAATTTTCTTTTAATACTCTTTTTGCGCCACAAATGTCATATTTGCATTTTAATTTAACTTTTTCTGCAATTCAATTAAATTACCAGCATTATTTGCCAACTTTTGTCATCGGCACTGTCACTATCGCCAAAGTCAATTGGGAAATTACGACAATGCGTATGAGAGCGGGCCTGGAGCGGCGCTTAGCTGGTGGCACATGTGGGAAAAGCTAACTGGAATCGGCGATAGCGCATTAATAGCGGTTACAAAACGTGTAACAAGAGCAGAAAAACAGCATAACTTAAAATTCAACGATTTCGAGCAAGGTATATAGCACTATATATAAGTGGAAAATTACGGCTTCTAGCACATATTTTGCCTCCTGCTTCACTATGTGCAACCAGGCTTATGATTAGAAGCTTAATTATTGTGCAGAAGAGATTTTGAGCTTGTGTAGAATTTTTAACTCTACTGTGATCTTACACTTCTACTTACAGATTGTCACTATTTCATTACTCCTGTGTTGTGTAAGACACCCAAAAAGAGCTCAAAGTAAAAAGTAATTTGACAAGCCTTAGAGCAATCCTTTGAGCCTTCTTAGAGAATTTTTGTAATAACTCCAGAATTTTCTCGGTAAGACTGCAGTTCCTAATTAAAACATTGACGAAGCTTTGCCCATGGGCTAAAAGACAGTAGAGGTGGAACGCATTAACGAAGGCGAAATTAGAATTAGAAATACCCTGAAAATAGTATGGCTCAAAGTGCTACATATGGGATCTAAATCAGATATAAGCTAAACACTTTCCAGGTTCAACAAAAGTCTTGACAACCTATATGATGCCTGCCAGAGCACAGTACTTCAGTACTGAGTTCGCAGTTCTTATAGAAACTATAAAGAATTTAAAACACATTCGGTATAGTTCCAAACTGTGTGCTGTTAAGGAGAGCTACACCAGATACTAGCTTTGCGCTCCGCATTTCATTTGCGTCTGTAATTCTCATCAGGTTAATGTAGTTAAGGCAATATAGCGAACTTGTAAAAGCGCTAAAAAGATAGCGGTATAATTGAACATAATTGATTAATATTAATTGATGTTAGTAGTAAAGGAGGATCGAAGTCTTTCAGTTGATACATGCTCCGAAATTCTCAGCTTATTAATGAAAAATAATGACAAGAACAATATTAGTGGGATACTTGTGACCAAAATGACTTGAGTTCAAATGAAGATGTCGTCCATTACTTAAAAGCCGTTTGAATTGCGTTGTAAATCCAGGAAGAGACATATAATGTATATAACATATATATTAAAGTATAAGACTAGCATTGAATAAATAACCTGGGTTAATAGTTTGTATTAAATATGCAGTGGAATTATTTTTCCAAATTTTCACATATCTAAACAAACAAATAAACAAACATACATACAAAATATGCATAACTATGTAATATTATTATTGCAACGTATGTATCAGATGGATAGATGCGCCGTAGTTTCATTTGTGACTGCGGCAGTTCGTGACATTCCAATGATTTGAAAAGTAAATAATAATAAACAATTTTAATGAATTTCGAATGCCACATCGAAATCGCAAAATATTTGGCAACAAATGAAAGCCAACAAGAACATTGAAGATGGTATTACATGCAGTAAATTCTATGAATTTTAAATTTTATGCAAGCTAAGGGCATATTCACACAAATATTCGCAACAAACAGCATTGTAAATATGAATGTTTAGACAACAAGTTGTTGATGCATGCAACATTGATATGTTGCAAGTGTAAAAATGCAAGCTGTCGACATATGCTGCACCACACAACGCCGTGAGTATTTACTTCCAATGAAACTGATGACTACTGGCGGATGTTCAATACATACAGATCTTCATATATATAACTGTAAATAAATTTGTGCCGCTCGGAGTAAATATGAAACGCATTTGTAGCATTCAGGGAGTTAATTGCTGGCGGGAAATCGATATGGTTAATTTTCGGTGCGAAGAAATTGTGATGATCAGCTTCGCCGAATTGACGGATAAGCTACGGGGGGGGGGCACAAATTCAGAAGAATAATAAGCCTTGCCTGGGTGCCACTGTTTGCTGTAGCTTGTCTCGATTTTGGGGTGCGTTGGCGTTTAATTGTGCATTTGAGCTTTCACGCTAATTACTTTTGGAGACATGTAGGTAGTGCAAACTCGTTTGGAAGCGAGGGCTGACGGCTTTCAGACCACTTTTGGAGCACGTTGCATTTCTATGTCGGTACCGAGGTACGCTCTATAACTTATTTATAACGACGAGCACGGTCTTTAACCGGTTAACAGCCCATCTGCAGTTAACCGCGTACTTTACGACGAAGTTTGGAATTAGTACAGGCTTTTAGATCCCTACCTTTATACCCGAACTTGGACTCTGACGTCTGAGTTTTTAGTTTTGCAGCATCTATGAATAATTTTATATGCTCCCACTGATTTCTAATTGTTCACTGTCGTTTCGCAATCGCAAGAAGTGAGTATCCGTAGAGAATTTGTTGGCCAGAGACGTCTATATTTGCGAAAATGTGTGGTAACATGCCACTACCATTCAGTAAGTAGCATCCCCTGACTCATTATATAACCTCACCTTTTCACCTTTCGCAATTTTCCGTCTGGGTTTTTGCCCCAAATCAATATTCGCTTGCTGAATTCGTTCACTTCTGCCGCCACAGGCTTTTCCATAGCAAAAATGAACTCCCAAAAATGTATAGCCCAGTTGTATGCATGAAAATATGCAATTAAATTTCAGATAAATTGCTTGTTGACCAACAAAATAACAAATAAATATATAAATACAAACATTATATGTATATATATATATATATATCACTATTTATTTTGTTGATTTCATTTAGTTGAGTGCAGTTCATTTTGAGTTTATGATTTTATTACTTAAATCACTGAGTTCACACGCACACACACACACACGCACGCACACGCACTCACACACACATACATATACAGTTGCGCATTCGCAAGTGGGCAATAAGAGAGCTTTTCAGCGTTGAAATTATTATTTATTTATTTATTTATTTATTTATCTATCGACTCATCTGCAGATTTTCGCTTTCGTTGTTGTTTCTTGCATAAATATACATTTTTCAAGGTTTTTGTTTTTGTGTTTCGCTTAATCAAGTGCAAAATGCCAATTGCAATGGTGGATTCTGTTTACAAGCCTTACGCACTGTTTATCGATAAATATTTGTGAGTTTTGCGCGCTTCCTGTTTTTTTCAACCACTTACATATCTAAATACACACACACATGCACACATGCACACATGCACACATACATACATATATATGTATATATGTAAACAGTTATGTGTGCAAAATATTGATTCAATTTAATAGTTGAGATTAGCAACTTTCGGCAAATTGTTGTTTTTGTTGCATTTGTTGTTTTCGGGTGCCAAAAACAAGCTGCTGCGCTTTACTGGAGTGGCTTAGTTGGAGTTAGAGTGATGAGCAGCGCTGCAGTGACGAAAGCTGATATTAAACGCTACTCGATCCACATGATGTGCGAAATTATGAGAATCCGGGAAAAAAACAGTTATAATAAATGAATAAATAGGATTAATGAATCATAGAATGTTTTTAAAACATTTATGGGAAATGTCATACCATATTTAACGGCAAACCACAAGTCATGTGCAGCCAAAGGCTTTAAGTGGATCTGCAGCGATTCAGTGGCTAAATGCTTAGGTTGACCTCGTGCGCTTGAACTGTTTAAAAAGCATAATGTTTCATTTAAAAATTAGTGGAAATGTGAGTGTGAACACGAAATTGCAAGCAGCCAACATTCAAGGTTGCCGAATTTGCACAGAAAGTTAAAAATGTTGCCGAAGCGAAAGTGAAAGTCTAAAATTAACATATATGTGAAATTAACTTGCTTTTTATGAGAATAGGAGACATTAAGTACTTAGTGCCATTTGACAACTGTTTGAATATATTTAATAGCCTACTTTACTGCATTAACCCCTAGAGAGTGACGAAACGAACGTGCTAACGGCCAAAAGTGCGTAGGTGGGCAGCACTGAAAGAGAGCTTTCACAACTCACAACAACGCGAAAGCTCACAACTTGCCAAAAAGGTTCTTTTAACTAATTGAATTCCTATTTCATATCGTTTAATTGTAATATTGAATGTTTTCGGCAAATCTAAGTCGGTCTCTAAAATGCGCGAGTGCAAAAATATAAAGTCAGTGAACATAATTTCACACACACATACATAGGTACATTATATACTTGTTATATAGCTTATATAATACAGTGATTGCATTTACGTACATTTGTAACTATGTCTGTATGTATGTACTATTGATAAAAATACCGAAACATATTTTATGCTTGCCACTTATTTCTGCCATAGCATATCAATCGCACTAACATCAACCTACAAGCATACATACATACACATATGAAGGAAATATTTATGTATGTATATGTATGCATTTGAACTTAAGTTGCATATAAACATACATATACACATATGTATCTAATGCATTTTAATGGATCTCAATTGGCGAGCGTTGATTGTGCATATGAAATAATGGCATTAAAATACATATAAATGCATGTTAGCATATGTGGATGTGTAATTCGGAATTGATAAAATTGAATATTTCATGACAGACTAACAAAATATTGTGCTTCACTCCCGATATATGCACTCATATTTAATTGTGTATATCTAGCGTGTGTGTAAATATGTTTGCATGGCGTCAGTCATGTCATTTCAGCAACAGATACTTTCAAATAAATAAAATAAAAATCGCGCACTTTACAGAAAAAAAGTGCAAAAAAGTGCAATGAAATGCAAAGAAATGGAACATGAATAAAAAAAGTGAGCCAAAACTAATAGAAAATCAATATTATGTGCTCACATATGTATGTATATATGTATATACAGTTGCGTTAACATGTATATACAGTTATATACATATGTATAAATGCACTTTGCAGTTGTTGTTTTTGTAGTTAGTGTTTGTTGTTGTTGTACTAAAAGTGGACGAAAAGTGCTAAGCACTCAATATGTGTGTATATAATATATCTCTGTGTATGCAATGACAACCGTGTAGCCATAGTTATGTATATATTTATGTATGTATGTATGTATGTATGTATGTATAGCTATGTGGATCAATGGATACATTAAGCATGCAACGAGCTTTGACATATATTTAACATGCTTGTCGTAAGCTCTATTTGACGTAGCAGCATGTACTACTATTTATATACATATATACATATACATATATTGGTCCAGCAAATTTTATGCTACAAACTTAGCACTTTTCTGCTTTTTATATACATATATATATATATATGCACTAAGCACATTTGTGGACTATAATAATAAAAAAATAGTTGTGCATATGTACGTGTGTGTGTGTGCTGGCATTTGCATAGCCGCCGCTTTGTCGTATTTTAATATTTATGCCAGCTGGCATAACCGGTTTAGTGTCTGTTTTTATCGTTTTTTTTTGTTTGTTTGTTTGTTGTTGTTGTTTGTCCACCTTTTTGCCTTTACACTGTGTGGCATTTTTCGTTAAAATAGAGCAAAAATAATAATAAAGCATAAAAATGAAAGAAATAAATAAATATAAAAGCGAACGCTACATTTAATGCACTAAAAACCCTTTTTGCATATCAGTCACACATATTAAACATATGTAAAACATAAGCGCGCGCGTACACACACACACACACACATACATACATAAAGTAAAGGTACAACAATAGTGTGTTTAAAAATAATGGCCGTGGGTATCCTTCAAGCCCACTGCGCTGTTGCCGCATACCAAATATGCACATTCTTAACTGCATACAGATGAGTGTGTGTGTGTGTGTGTGTGTGTGTGTGTGTATGCGGATATGCAATCGTAAAGTGTATTGAAATGGCATTTATGCATTTATGCAAATTGAAATAATTACACTTATGCCGCTTTAAAATACAGCTATTAAGAATTGCTCTGACACACACACACACACACAAACACAAATACACTCAAATAACCATACGCTCACTCCCAGTTGTGGCAAAGTTAATGTTTATTTTGAAACAAAAGCAAAATTGCGCGCTTCACAGCCTAAGTAACGGTAGTCTATTATTAAAGTAATAAATTAAAGCGCCCTTACGCATCACATTCCACATATTGCAGCAAAGACATTCAGCGGGCGTTGCAATACTCATATGGGACATATGCAAATAGCGGCATTTCATGAAGAGAACACTTTCGATTTTAGGCCAATCATTTCAATAATAACATATTATCAATTCTTGCATTAATTTATAAATATGCCACCGTGTTTTTGTGGCAATAATAGTTATTAGGCGGTTGCAACATCCCAGAAGTTTCAAAATTCTTCGTGTTTCGGTTAAAAGTTCGGTCTAAATTCCTCGGCTAAACGTTTCAAAAATGTGACGGAATATTATTTGTAAACTGGAATGGTGTTAAAGGTGACTTATTTAAACCCCCCCGGTTTGAGCCACCGGTAGCACTCTACGAATCATTTCACAGCCGCTCACACGGGTCATCTGCATAGCCGCCATTTTGTTGAAATCTCCGGTTAAAAAGTATAAACTTATGTTTATGTTGTTGTTCTTTTTTAGAAGAAATCTTGTTGTTGGCTTGTAGTTAAATTTTCAACGCTTTGGTGTCTTTTAAGCCCTTTAATAAAGCTTGCACACGGAAGTTTCAGCAATTGCGCGCTATTATTTGGCAAAGAAAATAAACATTTGATAAACTTATAAATAAAATTGTGAAAAATGTCTAAAATAAGCTTCTTATACCCGATTCGGCTTAAAACTTTTAGTAACCACAGATACGACAAGGAGCTCCCCAAAACAGCTACCCGAAATGTAATTGTTGAATATATTTTTCATTTCAATTTATAAATTTTTTCAAACACTTAAGTGGCTTCGGAGTCAGTAAGGTCACAATCGAATATTGCCTCGACGAATATCACCGATTAAAGCTCGAGAAAGAGGAAGAATACAACAAAATATTGCCTAACATTTATATACCTTCCTCAGATGTCTCGGGTAGCATAGACGACATTTTTTGTTTATTGCGTTAGAATATTTGTTTACTTTACTTTTTCGTAGTTCATATTAGCTACTTCCTTTTATAGAATATAGAGGAAGATTTTTATTTTTCATATACGGCTGTAAAGTGCTGCCGTTGAGGATATTAGAAACTGGTTATGGTGATTGAAATGTTTACGGTGCAACTGTTCTACCCGCACTCAGGTGATGAGTATTGTTCTTGTCGTGAATCTCCGTACATCATATGAACCTCCAAATCTTAAGTTTCAAAACTGTAAAGGCAAATGGGCGCTGAAGCTATATAAAAGAGAGAAAAGTGTTGCTCAGCAATGGAAGTAAACTGCCGGAATACTGATACCGACACTGATACTGATACAGATATAGAAGTGTAACCGTACATTCATAGATAATTTATTTTAAAACTCAAATTTTCAACATTTGATAGGAAGTCCATTAACCGTTATATATACAGTGATGCATTTAAATTTTTTTTTTTTTATAATTTACAGAAGCTATTTTTTCATTTTGTATAATTAATTACTTCAGGCTATTCTAACTATTTTATGATAAACAACATATTTTATAAAAAAATGCTGGCATTAAATTAAATTTTTTATATTAAAAGATAACATAATAAATACTTTTGTTTCATTCAATTTCTCAAATCTCTTGCTTTTGCATCGTTTTATATATATTTGGTAATATAATTTTTTATTTGATTCTGCAAATGCTTTTTGTTTTTGCTTTTTGTGGCAATATTAGTTAAATTAATAACATTTTCGCTTCAGTTGCCTCAGCTCTTTTCAACAAAGTTTATTAATTCGCATTTAAATGCATTAATTCAATTCAATTCAATAATTAATTCTCTTTCACAAACACATTAACAAATTATGTATGCATGTATGGCTGAAAGTGGAGTGAAAAATATTATCATTTACAAAAATGTTCACAACAAAAAACTGAAAAAAGAACATGCCTAGGTGTACATGTGTACCAAGTTTCTTCAAGATATCTCAAAAGTTTTCAAGTTTAAGTCATCATTTGCACGGCCAGACGGACGGACGGACGGAGTGACAGTTATATGGAAATGAATTCATCGCATCTGGATCACCCTGTGCCTCGTATCGCACCGTGTAACTCGTTTAGCAAGTCGTTTAGTCTCATATGTTTCAAAACAAACAAATCGTTTATACTCCGTGCAACATGTTGCGAGAGTATAAAAATACACAAATGAAATGAGCGATTACTTCTGATTTGTTTTTTTTTTTTGGTTAAATGCAAATTACTTAACTTTGCCATTTTTTTTAAGAATTAATTAAATTACCAGGTGCATTATTCAGCAAGTTTCTATACATAATTCGCAATGTCAGTTAAATAAATATATTTTTTACAGGAGAAATGTGTTTTTGCATATTTAAAATATTTAGTGCATAAATTGAGTGATTGCTCTTTTTTTGACTACAGCTTAACTTTTTCATACTTTTTTATTTATGTTTTTCTTTCTTAACTTTTGTTGAGTATTTTCAATTATTTATGCGGCACTCTTCAACTAATTAAAATCATAATGTTATGATTAAATTAAATTACTGCATTCAGTGGCAGCATTGCAGCGAAAATTAAAGTTAATATTTTGAAATAATTTATACTGCTTTTTCTAATGCATAAATAAGCTATAAATAATTAATGCATAAACAGTTGGCAAACAACTGTATTTGCACTTTGATGGCACAATATTATATTAATTTGCAAAAACAAATAAATTCGCAAGTGCGTTAAATATAAAAATGTAAAATGTACAAAAAAAAGTTTGCTAAAAAATATTTGTGTAAGTAATGCTAACGGTAATGCAGTTCAGTACGCAGCCAGGTATTAAACAAATTTCGGAATTCGAATATATCGTATACGGTACATTTTTCTTACATTTCGAGTGAATTGAATTTTAATTGTTTTTATTGTTATTGTGCAAACATAGTGGAATTACAACAGCCTCTGTTCAACACACTTTGTTTAGGCGCAAGTTATACGCGAAAAACTTGCATCTATATGGATCTATATGGATTTGTTTAGATCAACAATGTGCGTCGCATCTTTCATATTTTGAACGTTTTCTTCTTTACATTTCAACAACTTTGCTCGTTTCTGAGATTTTGATTGGAAAATACTGCGCAAATTTTACTTTTTTCCCAAAGGAAGTGTGTTGTGTTAAGGTATCGTTGAAAAAGATCAAGTTTTTAAAATTCAGTGCTCTCTGCGGTTCGGCATCTAATTTCTAACTGTACCCCACAAGTTATACTTTACGGTAATTTATTTGTTGAATTCTGTAAGTGAAAAATAATTCGAAACCCTTCGATTTCATTGTTTCTTTTCCTCTATAAGCCATTCGAGTGAAAGAGGCACACTAAAATGAAGGAATTTCGATAAAAAGACGCACAGTTTGTCAGCGATTATATTTTTATATTTAAAGGAAAGAAAAGACAATGATATATATTATATTAGAGAAGAGGTCAGTATATATAAAAGTTCAATTAATTGCTAAATAACCGTGTTGGAAATATCAAAACAGTCCACGGAAATAATTCGTTTTCGAATTATATGCGAAATTATCGAGCATTGAGAGATGACCATCTCAAACAAAAAATTTCGCTTTAAGATCAACATTTGTTCAATTAAAAATGTGCAGTGTTTGAATATATCAATTAGCCCAAAAGCCTTTCAATGAATCTTTACGTGAGTTACCGTTACCGTTTCCAATCAGAATTCGAAACGGAATTCACACTGAAAAAGTTGAAAGGCAAAGTTGCAATTAGCAATTTGGAGCTAATATATACATATATAGTAATATAGACGTCTAAATTCGAACAAAAACACCGTCGTCGGCTGAACTCGGTCTTAGAAAACCAGAGATTTCATTTGAGAGAATACAAAAGACAGCGTGCTCGAGCAAGTATACGACACTCCAATATGTTTGTTCTAAGCATGGTGCAACATACTGCTTGCCATGCACCAATGTCTCGCTACACTATTTTGCAAAATTTTCCTATACAAATACTCCTTATACTATTTTTTTGTAACTTAGAAAATTTTCAGTAAAAAAAAAACTCAGAGTTCATTGACTTAAAGAGTTTTCTCTCGAACTAAAGCTATCTCATAGAAAGGAAACTCCAAAACGCACCAAAAATACGTTTTATTTATAAATTTGGTTTTAATATCTCTTGAAACACTAAAACATCACTTTTCCAAGAAAGAGTCTTCTGAGAAGCATCTAAGAAGAATGCTTGAGTTCAAAACACCCATCGGAGCTCAGGAAAAAAAGATGAAAAATTCTTTTATTTCAAAAATGATCAGCTACCCTGGGAGCCAACCCAAAGCCTACAGCCTTTCTCAAAAGCTCCCTTTTTCAAAAATCAATACACAATCGAAGTTTTTGTTTATATTTTAGTTACTTTTTGATGGCTATATTATCGCATTATTCTCGTTTATGTACAAATTTTAAATACAACTAAAAATTATTTTAAATATATATATGTATGTACTCTATATAGATAAACTAACTTTGCGTTCATTGGATTGTTTTCTTTTCTTTTTTTTTTTAATTATATAATACTACTATTTTATTTAGTTTAGTTATTCATATGCTTTTTGTTGCCCAAAAGCAGCGGCATGCATACATACTCGTATATCTACATACATATATATGTAAGTGTGTGTGTGTATGTGTGTGTGTTGCGTACAATTATCAATTAACTGCTCGATTGCAAATGCTAATTCGTTTACTAATCGCTAAGTAACTAAGTCTACGCTGCTTTTCGTAGTTCAAACTTTTTTTCCTACGTTTTTGCAGTTGTGGTAGTATTTGTGAGGCTGTGTGCGTGTGCGTCTCTGTGTGAGTGTGTGTGAAACACGCGCAATACACTTAAATTTCACGCTTTACATTTAACAAAAATTCGCTTCTCTTCTTCTTATTCCTCTACTTATTACTTCGAAAATGCTCTTTAAGTAAATATGAATAATAATAATAATAATAATAATAATAATAAAAATGAATTTAAATAATTCTACGCAGTAATAGTTTACAAATGCAGCATTAAATTACGCTTTTTACAAATACGAATACACAATTGCTTTTAACTACTATTTAGAGTATAGTACAATATTTTCAATATTTTCAATATTTCACATATGTATATATATATATACATATACACGAATGTAGGCATGTATATATGTATTTATACTTTTAAATTATTTATTTAATATCACATTGAATTTGAAAAAGTGTTTCAACAACAACAACAACAACGCGCACAATAAGCCGCCCGCGCCTTTCGGAGCTCAGCTGTTGGGCCGCCACTTGCTATGCGGGCGCTTGTGTCGCCACACTGTTGCATACATAAACAGACATGATCATACAACTCGATAGATTTACATATCATAGCATAACTTTTTATATAAACTTCATATATATATATATATGTAAGTAAGTGTATGTATGTATATATATATATATATAATATTAATAATTTTTTTTAACTCCTATGGAAAGTCTTTTGCTTCTCACATCGAAAATCCGCTGCTCGACGCCGCTGCTTTTGTTTCGTTTTGTGCGCGTTCCGTTCACAATCTATATACGTACATATATGATAGTTTTATGTACATACAGACGAATACATATGTGGCAATGTGTGCTGAAGGCATGGCTAATTCATGCATGTTGCGCGCTGCATGAGCCGCGGCGAGCATATGTGTGCGCAAGTGTTTGCATGTGTGTGTGTGTTGGTTCGCGTGTCGCTGAACATGTTTTCAACCGCATAAACATAACGTTTTTCTATATTACAAAAAAAAGTTGCTTAGTTCTTTGCGTTTTCGCGTTGGTCCGCTAAAGATGGCGGCGTCATCGTCATCGTCGTCGTCGTGTCGTAAATGGCTCGCAAAGCTGCCTCAGTCAAAACTCAATACATGCGCTATACATGCATGCATATATGCGGTGGCATGTACATTATGTACATATGTATGTACTTGGAGTACGCGGCGTGGCAAATGGAAGTGGTGTTGATGGTGGTGGTGCTTTTTGTTCATGTTGGCAGTGTGCTGGCAAACAAAGCGTGCAGCAATAATAAGAACAACAACAAACGCCAGTACAATGGCACTTCGATTGCGGTAAGCGCGCATTCTACTCACGTTAAGCGCTCGACAACAACAACCAACTCATCAACATGTCTGCCCTTTTTGCGTGTGCTTTGCAGCTGTTGTTGTTGTTGCAGCCAATGCAGTTCCAGTTGTTGTTGTTGTTGTTGTTTGGCGTTGTCGTAGTATTGCTGCTTCAGCTTTTGTGGCATTCATTATACCAAAAACGCTTGGCCATTGTTCTTGTTCGCCGCGCTTGAGCTCCCCAACACCTCTGATGCCGCTGCACCGCCACCATTGTCCACTTTAGCAGCTGCAGCTGCCGCCGCCGCAGCGGATGTGGATGCTTGCGGTTGGGGCGCTTGCGCAGCCGCAGATGTTGATTGTGTGCTCGTACTCGCCTGACTCAAATTGCTGCCGGTGCGCAAGTGTACCGGCGCTGTGCCGGCGTTCTGGTGTTGATTGGTCGTCGTTGGCATCGCCAACGTTGTCGTTGTTGTCGTTGCGTCGGGCATTAAATTCGCTGATGATGGCGCTGTCCCTGCTTGGGGCATACACATTGATGGCCGCCACTGTTGTTGTTGTTGTTGTTGTAGTTGCATAACCATTGCCTGATGGCCAACCGTGCTTGCGCGAGGGTTGGTCTGCGCAAGGTGGTGTACGCGATAGCTATTGGGTGCGAGCAATTGCTGTTGTTGCGGATGTTGTAGGGGATGATGTGACTGGTGGGCATGGTGGTGCATGAATGTGGCCGCGCTGCCGCCGTTCGGTATCATGGAGAGCTCTTCCTGCGGATCATAGGCGCTGTACTCCGACTCAATGCTGTGGTAGATGTGTTCGGAGGGCGGGCGCATGGGTATCGCATCGACCATGCGCGCGCCATGGCGACTAGGGCGAGGCGAGGGTGTGGCTGTGGTGGCCGACGAGTAGTTAGCTTCCATATCTTCTTGGTAGTAGGCAGGTGGTGGTGGTGCTTGACGGAAAATCATGCCAGGCGAGACGGGCTGCTTGAAACGTTCATGATGATCCAAGGTGTAGTTATTGCCGCGTGGTGACAGCTCAATTGGTATGGCATAGCGCAGTTTCTCCCAGAAGTAGCGATCGCAGGTGAGCAGGCGATTTGAGGGCACAGATTTGAGGTAGGGAGCAAGCTCAGGCACCTCTTCGGCTTCGCTGGAGACATTCGTTTCCTCGATGATCACTAGTTTTTGTGCGAGTCCACGCAGCGCCTCATGGAAGGCATTACGGAATTCCAGACGATTCCACTCGGTCGACAGCAGATTGCGTGTGAGCACTAAAATAATCTTGCGCGAAGCGCGTGCAGCCTCGACGATCTGCAAATGGCTGGCTTCTGGCGGCAAATCACGCTGCTGTATGCACAGGCGGAAAGGTGGGCGACCATGCTCCAGCTCAGCGGCAATGTTGCGGCACACGAATTCATAATCTTTAGCCGAATGTAAAATGATGGCGTCGTAAAGCTTGCCGGCGTCCTCGAAACGTGGCTCACAAACACGCACGCCATAATGTGCGAACAGCCACACACGCACTGACTCACGGAAGACGAAGACAATTATCAGCACTACAATTAGGAAGATCAGCACCAGCACAGCGGCGAGCAGTGGCACATAACCGCCTGCGATATCTTGTGACGCCATGTTGCTAGCACTCTCCAAGAGCTCACTGCAGTCCACACCATTCGAGGCGATCAAATCGAGTTCACGCTTCACACCCGCATCCACACAGTAAATATCCTGCGCGTCACGTATCACTATCGCATTGTCCGCTACGAATTGCGCCAACTCCTGCAAGAATTGGCAACGGCACGACCACGCGTTCCGGCCAATGGTCAAACCCTGCAGATTGTTACGGTACTGCAAGTTGGCTAGCTGCGCAATCGGCATAGCCGTCATACGATTATTATCGAGGCGCAAGACCTTCAGCGACACTAGCGGCGCGAATGTGGTATTCGAGATGTGGGTCAAGAGATTGTTGTGCAGGTACAATTCGCGCAACAGTGACAACTGACGGAATTCGTGGCCCTCCAGCGTTTGCAATTTGTTATTCTCCAAATGCAGTGCGCGCACCATAGTCAACTCGTCGAAAGTGCCATTCTGCACGGACATTACATTCGAGGCGTTCAGGTAGAGCGCACGTAAATTACGTTTGCCCGCAAACACCTGAGCATCCAGCACCGGCAAGTTATTGCCGTCCAAATAGAGATCGGTGACGTCGGTCGGTATGCGTGCGGGTAGATTGATGCGGTTCTGTTTCCCACAGTCGACAATGTTTGTCGACCAGGTAGCGTCGTGGAAACAGGTACAATTGTCTGGGCAAACCATTTCGCAGTCGCACTGTTCGAAATCACAGCAGTGGCACGTCGCCGGACAATGGGAGTCGTATTTGCAGACAAAGTCGCTGCTGCTCAGCGTCGCCAGTTGACGTATGGGCGCATTCCGGCTGTGCGGCATTAGGCATTCAATGTTGCCGAGGTCAACAATGCGTGGATGCTGGCGGGTGGTAAGATTGTTGATGCGTTGCAGCCATTCCATTGAGCAGTCGCACTCGAACGGATTGCCGCCCAAATAAAACTCCGGCACTGGCTTATCGATGGCGATTGGAGCGACGCGTAGCGAATTCAAAGTGATCTTCGACAGCACGTTAGCATATAGATCCACGCGCGCTAAGTGTGTTTTGTCGACGAAAGTGTTCGCTTGTATCTGATTGATGATGTTGTTGTTGATGAAGAGCAGCTCAATGGAATTCGGCACGGACATAGCGCCAATCTCGGTGATGCGATTATGACTAGCATCCAGTGTGGTCACGCGTATCTCTTCTTGCAGCTTGTAGTAATTGCCGAGGGCCTCAATATAGTTGCCGTGTATGTCCAGCCATTTGAGATTCGACGGAATGAAAGCGTAATCGAACCAAACCAGATGATTTTCGGATAGATTCAGCCACAGTAGGGAAGCGAGCGTCGCGAAGATGCCGTTGATGTCCGTAAGAAAATTCTTATCCAGACGTATGGCCTCGATTTCGGAGTTCTTGGCGAAGGAGCCGCGTTCGATCGACTGTATGCGATTCTTGGCCAGATTGAGCACAGTCAAGCGTGGCAGATCGGTGAACATGCCAATTGTGATGTTGCCAATGCGATTGTCAATTAGACGCAGACCAGTCAATTGACTCAGGTTCGTGAAAGTGCCATTCTTGAAGTCAGATATCTGATTCTCGCCCAAATCGAGTGTCTTTAACATAGTCAAGTCTTGCACGGCCTCAGGCACATCAGCCAGCTGATTGGAGCTGAGATCCAGCTCCTTCAGGTCAGAGCAGTTGCGGAATGCCTGTGTATCGACAATGCTTATCAGATTATTGTTGAGCGTCAGTTTATTCAGCACAAACAGGCCGTTGAAGATCTTATTATCCAGCGTGTGTAAACGATTCTCGGAGAGCTTTAACGTGTGCAAGTTGTACAATGGCAAGAAAGCACCGTCTTCAATGTGCCCAATAGAATTGTTGCGCATGTCGAGTATTTGCAGGAAATACAATTCCTTGAAGGTCTTAGCGCCCACACGTGTCAGCGCATTATTGGACAAATTCAGCACAATCAAGCGTATGAGTCCAGCAAACGTATTGTTGTCAATGTGATGGCTCGTCAACTGATTAGCGCTCAAGTCCAGCACCAGCAGCTGCTCCAAACGATGCAGCAAACCTTTGGGTAGATCATACAACTCATTACCTTGTAGATGTATCTCGCGCAACTCCTTGTTGCCCGCAAAAGCATCGGCGGGCAAAGTCTCCAAATGGTTGTACGACAAATTCAGTATGCGCAACGAGCTCAAGCCAGCCAACGCATTCGATGCGAACGTGCTTATGTTGTTGTGCTGCAAATTCAATTGCTGCAGCCGGCGCAAACGCGAGGCGCCCCACACATCGGGCAGCGCGCGCAGCTCATTGTGCGACACATCCAAAACTTGCAATTCGGCGCCACCGCTAGCGCCATTCAGCGTGCACATCTTCTCCGAGAAGCCCAAATTGTCAGCGGAGCGCATACGGTTCGCCGTCAAGTTCAACACTTGTAAATTTTGCATGGTGCACCACACGCCCTCGGGCAGTTGTCGTATATTATTGTCACTCAAATTCAACTCGTTCAACTCGCGCAGACCCGCAAACGAAGTCGCCAATATTTCCAGCGATTTGCCCGGTCCCCAGACGGAGTTATGTGTCTGCACCGACAGCCGCTTCAGCGACATGAGCCCGTCAAATGTGTTGGCGTCGATGCGTTGCATTTTGCATGCATCCACTTGCAACTCGGAGAGCTTTTGTAGGCGCGCAAAGGCGCCGGCAGGCAATTCGCTGGCGTGCAACAAATCGGCGGAGCACTGTATCTCCAAGCGATTGGCCGTTTCGGCGACTTGCAGGTCGAGCGGCACCAGCGGTTCGATGGCGCGCAAATTACACTTGATATCGAGCGTTGTGCGCACAAATTCCCACGAGCATTGCTGTGCGTGCGTGTAGCTGCCGGTCAGGCTGCTGATGAGTATGATGAGCAGGTAGGGTAGGTGGCGGCCGAAAACGCCGGCCGTGCTGGTGCTGGTGCTGGTGATGGTGATGGCGGTACGCATTGTGGTTTTATGTGTCCGTTTTTCTTTATTGTTGTTTATTTGCATTAGTTGCCCTAGTTGGCTTAGTTGTTTTAGTTGTGGACTCACTCCACTTGTTGAGCAGTCACGCGTACACTTAGCAATTTATAATGCTGTTTTTGCTTTCTAATTCGTTTAATTTGTGTTTGGTGTTTGATTTGAAAATTTCTCTGCATTTACACTCAACAAATTCGGTTGCAAGCACTTGTTAACTGCACATGGCATAGTTGCAACATGGCGCATAGAGCATCTTCAACGCGTATTATCTTTGAAGAAACATATTTTTTCTTTGTTAAAAATTCTTCGTTGAAGTCACAGTACCTTTTGACGTTTATTAACTTTTTTGTTTTTCTTGGTGTTTCTGTTGCGCAGTATAATCGCTTAAGTCAGACGCGCAAACCGTAATCCTTGGTGGCAAATGCGAGCGGAGCGATTTCGTACACACTTTCAGTATTTGTTTCGGCACTTTTAAATTTTTTATTTTTTCAACCTTTATTTTTACACTTTATACTGGCTTTGCGTTCAATTTTTACTCTTTTCCAATTCGAAATTTTTTTTCTTTTCTAATTCCAAACAACTTTCTTACTTCATTCACTTTAGCAACTTCTGCTGCTTCAACTGCAATCAAGTTCTCTCGTTTGCGTTTTGAATTTTCGAAACTTTGGTTTTGGTTTTGGTTTTTATTTAACAGCAGCGCGCAATAATCCAAAAAAAAAAAGCACAAAGAACCCAAGGGAAACCCTCCACTTCTTCTTCTTCTTCTTCGTCTTCAAGTTCAAACACTTAACCGAAATGCAAACGTTGCGTTTTCGTGCGTACGTTTAGTCAAGTTTGTGGCGCGACGTGCGAGGAATGGAATTCATTGAACAACTTTTACTTAAAAACAAGAAACTTTCACGGAAGCGCTGCCTTCTTAAAAACCCATGTTCACCGCTTAACGTTTCGAAGAGAACTGATTACAAATTTTGCTCGTTGCGAGTCCGTTGGCTCGTTGTGAATTCTACCAGCCAGCTTTGCTGCTGCCGCTACGCTATTTCTTTGCTTGCTGCTTGCTGCTTGCTGTTTGCTACTCTAGCAAGCAACACACAACCAACACAGCCAACACGGCACTCCTGCGCTCCATGTGTATTTGTTTGTGAGTGCGTGTGTTTGTGTGCGTGTGTGTGTGTGTGCTTCGATGTTGGTTGGATGGCCGATGACGGCGTCGTCTACGAGCAAACGGGCAGGCAAGGAAGCCAACGCACACACGAACCAACACGAATGCCACACACACACACGAGGCAGCAGTGTTGTGCTCTGTGGCGAGAACAAAACCAAATACGCCAATAAGGCAACAAAAACAATAACAACAAAGCATGGCAAAGCATTGGAAGAGCAGAGCACAGCGCTGAGTGTGAGTAGTTGTGCTGAGTTGGGGGAGCTAGGTAGTAATAGTGGTGAGTGCATTATACACTAACAACAACAACAGCAACAACAACATGTAGGGCTAGCTAGGTATGTAAATGGTGCTGCTAATACTTTGAGCTATTTGCGCTGTTTAGTAAGCAAGCTGCGCTGACGCGCTGCGGAGTGCATGAAAATATACACACAAACAGGCATGCAGGCATACACACAGTTATGTTGAGCGGCGAGCGTGAGAGCGCCGAGCGCCGAGCGCCGAGTGCAGTGTGCAAAGTCATTTATGCAGACGTGTTAATGTTTAGCAGTGGACATGCATGTGGAGTAATGAGTGTAGCATAGTGTTGTTGTTGTTGTTGTGGTTGTAATTGCACTGCAACTGGTCTAAGGCTAGGCAAGTTAATGTCATGCAAGGGAAATTACTGCAGACTGCTAGCCCATCAGCTACATACAGTCAGTCACACACACATACACACACACACACACACGCGCACACACAGAGGCATAAATACTCATGCAAATGTTTAGCAGAGTCGCTTGCAATGATAAAATTTAGCAACAACTAGTAGAGGACAAACATTTAAACAAGTCACTGACTACCGCAGCAGGAATGGTTGTAATAAGAACAATAACAATAACAACAACAACACATACTCACTACCCTTAACCACTCTTTCTTTTACATGCTGCTGCCAATATCGACTGCGCTGCAGCGTCGAGGCGCTCTCAGCAGCATTTCCTCTTTCATAAATAACCAACAGCAACAAATGCATGGAAATGCAACAGGAATTGCAAGCAAGTAAACAAATACAAATGCACACACACAGGAAATCAAATGCCTATACGGATACGCTTGCATGTATATGCCGAAGTCACACACACACACATACACCAACACAGGCGCCCAAAGTAGGGGAAATGCAGTTAAGTGCATGCGAGCGCAATTGGTCGCACATGTGCCTATGTGTGTTTGTCAGCGTGTGTGTGTGTGTATGTGTGTGTGTATGTACCAGTATTTGTTCACCATGTTCATGCCACATCTGCGGCGCTCGCATGCTTGTAGTCATAAAAATTCATATCACATTCCGGACGCTTGTCAACAGCACAGCATACTCGCTCAGCGTTCGGCTCTCACGCGCGCTCTCTGTGCTGCCGCGTGTTTGCTGGCAGCTCGGCACAGCAAAAACCGGCCGGCAATGTTGGCCTCACACACACACACACACACACAACCGCATTGGATTGAGGTCCTGGCATACGAGCAGTTGGAGGCTGCTTTGCCAATTGTCATTGCGTTCTTTGGGAAAATTGTGTTTCTGCGGCGCGGCGACAAACATTTTACGAGTTGGTGAGCAAGTGCCAGTGGCAGGAGGAAGTTGAGTTTTATAAATTCCCCAAATTTGAAATGTAAAAAATGCGCTTGTGAGATCTAATAAAAGAAAACAAAACGATTTAATTTAAAAACAAAAACTTGTGGTTTCATTGAATTTTATGGTCGCAAAAAATTAAAAAGACATAAAAAATTTAAGGAAAATTTTAAATTTAGCCAAAAAAAAAAATAAATACTTTTAACAAAAGGAGAAACGCATCCTTTAAATTTTGTTTGATATTAAAATATATATTTAAAAAAAAAATTAATAAAAAGTTCAAATGAATACAAAATATTGCGAAAAAGAATAGTTAAAGATTCAAATAGTACCTAGAAATTTTCACCAAATTTACTGTATGTTTTCGAATAAAACAATTTTTGAGGAAAAAAAATTTCTTAATTTAGTTTTATTCAACGACCTAAAATTTAAATTTCTTCATACAAAAGTGAAAATGATAAATTTATATTATAAAAATCTGTTGAATAAGATTGCAAAACGACAGACAAAAAATCCATGCTAAATATCTATACTAAATTAATTTTCAAATTCTTAAAACAAATAAAAAGTTTTCAAAATTCTTAAAATAAATATGTTCAAATAAATTTTGGCAACTTTTAAATAGAGGAAATTAAAAAGAATTTACTTTAGCAAAATTCTTCAAATATTTTCGCATATGGCGAATAGCGTTATGAAATATAAAACAGAAATTTTATTTTTATATGCCATTTAATTAACCTTCAAATTCATTAAAAACAAAATTTGTTTGATACTTTTAAATAAATTTTTTTTATAAATTTCAACACCTTTTAAGCAATTTTTTGAGACATTTTGGTACCAAAAAATTTTACGAAATTAAAAAAAATAGTTTTTGACGAAATTTAAAAACTTTACCTAAATGTGTTTTTAAATAAGGCAGTTAAAAAAATTAGTCAGAGAAATAACTTTCACATATACAAATCTGAAAAAATATTTTTGAGCCTTAAATACTGCTTGTAGAAATTTTAATTTTAATTAAAGCGATTTTTTTTTGGATTTGTATTTTTACTGTTCTGATTTTTAGGTTGAGTGCGTTCGACTGGAAAAGATGTTGGGTGTTCAAATTCTTCGCCTACTTTGTTGTTCAGTGCAATTGTTGGAATAAAAATGGGTATACAGTAGAGCGCTAAAGAAATTTAAAATAATTAATTAAAATTTAAAAATTGATAATAACAACAAAAATTACACGAGACTTGTTATTATTGCACTAAAAGCTTATTTTCATATTATACTTGCTTTCCATACAGTATTTTTTTATTAATTGCGCGTGTCCTGCGTTAAAATCGTTTTCTATCTAAGTATGTATCTGTAAATATATCTAGCCATGAAAGTATGTATGTTTGTATGCGCGGGTTTATTGCAGCAAGGCCACAACGTCACTGGCTATAAACATTTTTATTGCCCTTAAAATGCGCAATGCGCGCATAGGCGACAACAACAACAGCAAAGTTATGCGCAGTTTGCAACTGAAACACAAACTTGTAGATTTAATAAAATCTTAAGAAAATATTTGCGCCTGTAAGCGCCAAAGCGCCAAAGCGCCAACTATTTTAATTAGCCGAGTGATAAACGCAGCGCTACAAAACTTAAATGCAAATTAATAACTGTTTTGAGTAAAGCAATGACGAATCTTGCATAAGTTGTTGGTGTGCAACAGCGGGAGTTGTGGGGCTGGAGTAATTGCAATTAATTGAGGAATTTTCGCCAGCAACTAGGTGTTGCGAAATTGGAATTCGAATTGAATTTCAGCTGTAGTTAACAGCTGCTCTGATATAATCAGGTGAAAATAATTAATTATTTTAATTATTAGACTTATAGATATTGAACGAAAATATTGTTTCAAACTCGTTGCGGTTAGTAATGAAATATTTGGTTAAAAGTTGGTATTTAAGTATATAGAATGTAAAATTAGTATATTTAAAATGTGCTTGAAAGATTACAAAATTATTCAAAATAAGATTTATATAAATTTTTGTGAAAAAATGTTATCCTTAGCTATGGCTAAGGAAATGGCCTTCCAATGGGGTTTTTTGAAAAAAATTGTTCTGCAGAAAAAGGTTTTTGAGTAAGAGCATTTTTTAAAACAAATTCTGTATTCACAATCTCTACATCTCTATAATTAATTTTTTTTTTTTTAAGTTTAAAATTTTTTAAAATATCACTACCTTTGTGAATAGGGATAAGAAATTAAAAAAATTGGAGTAAAAATATTTTTGCGTCTTTATAGTGAACTATTCTTCATTGGAATGAATTTTTAAGAATTTTGCACACCTCCCTTGAAATTGTAAGCTACTGCTACAGAGCGTTAAGTAAACTGAAAATGAAATGCTTGAGCATTACCAGTAAACATACACATACGCACAACACAAATAAAATATGTAATTAACAGTTATTCCAGTGCTTGAACTCAATTATAGTTTGTTAAGTAATCATTTAAATTTCATATTGCATTAGGGTGCGCTTTACAAATTCATTCTCATTACAACAACGTAAGTACCTAACTCACCACCATTCACCAAAATTCACCACTTATGTACTTGCGTAATTTTCATAATTCTTTATAATTTATAATTTAATAAAGAAACTTGGTTGGCTAAACGACTGCAGCTGCAATTAAACGGTCACCAGCAACGCATAACACTGTGGCACAACAGGCAACAGCCAGCAACAATAAAAGGGCGCATCAAGCCATAAGCAAGACCCCCACCACCCCACTCCCCGTGCGAGCTATGCCAGAGTGCAATGAGCCGTTTACTGCTACTTTTATTCGCAATGCAGCGCCAATGCGACAACAATTGTTGCACCAGCAGGCACAATAATAAAGCATCAGCATCACACAACAATAGCAATACTAGCAGCGAATGATATCCAGCAGTTCACCATAATTGAGTCACAACAATCACCAAACACCAAATGCAATAATAACAAATAACTGCAAGAAACTGAAAGAAAAGGAACAAAATGTTGCTGGCATGAAAGTTGGCAATGCAGCGCAGTCGACGACATCAGCTGAGCGGCGCACATGTTGTTAAAGGCAACAGGCGATTTCCGCACTCCCTTCCGTTGCGATTTCCTGCGACCACAACGCAATTCCGCGCTGTCGAAGGCACACTCTCGCTCGCATTCGTTCGTATAGTAAATCTTGCACTTGCATTGTCATGTGTCTTAACAGCAACAGCAACAGCAACAGCAACAGCAACAGCAACAGTTGCAAAGTCAACGGAAGTTGAGAGTCATGTGAGCATTTATAATGTGCCGCGCTGCTCTTGTTGTTGCTCTGGCACACACACATATCTAACGGTCATGTTAGTGGCGTACATAAGAGCACGGCGCTACAGCATGTGAGCGCTTAACGGTGAATGCGAAAACACATGCTCGCCGAGCGAGTGCCGGAGCGAACAGCACAGTAGCAGCAGCAGCAACACGTGTGCTTGCCGTCGCAGAGCCAAACACGAAGTCGCTGTGTTGCGGGCATAATTGGCTAGTGGGTTAGCTTCGTATATTGTTTATATATTTCAAATCGTCGGCTATTACGAATTCAATGCTTGCTCTTTTCTAATGTTGTTGTTTACTGTTATGTGGTGCTGTTAGAATTTCTTTTAAAATAACTGTTGTACAATAGTTGCTGCTATTATTGAATCTCTAATAAGCTCTTCGGCAAAATGTGCGCCCAAAGTTTGTTGTTACATTTTTTTAAAAATATATATATATATTCTAACTGTATATTTGCAGTTAAAGCTATGATACCGTTATTTTGGCATTTTAATTGGTTGAGAGTTATTTTAACAGTTATAATTAGTCAGAGGTGAGTTAGGGGTTTTGTGAAAAATCAGTTCTCTAAACTCTATAAACCCTGCAGGCAGGAACTTGAGCCGAATTTTCTTAAATTTTTTGGAACGTTATTAATAATAAGACATTTAAGTATAGATAATGAGCTTTTATATATATATAATAATATAATAAGAATATAATGAGCTTTTCCTCTCTCTACATCGAGATCAATGACAACAATTTTTTGGATGTATGGAAACTATTTAAGAACTTCGGAAAAAGTTGAAGTTCTTAGCTCGTGTATTCGTCCAAAAATTCATGAGAGATTAAATTAAAAATTTAGTTTTAGTTTAAATTTAATAGATTAAAAGGTCCACCAGCTGAGTAGTTCAAAATGAGCAATGGAGTTTTTGGAAAACTTTTGTAACCGCTTCGAGGTGTGTTTTAATGTAGAGAATTCTGGCAAATATTATAAGTGAACATATAAATGCATATAAGACCAACATTTTAGTAAAAATTAGGATAATTTCAGATAAATTTAGTAACACTATTGTCGTGAAAATAACTAATTTGAAATAAATGAGCGCGAAGTGGTTTCAGGAATATACTTTAATAATAGTCTTATCATTAGTTTAGATAGTAGCCATTAATGCTCTACTCGGAACTGAGATTTTCCTCAAAAATGCATTAAATTTTTGTCCAGCTTAAATTTTTCAGGAAGCACACTAAAATATAACAAGAAAACTTCGGTAGACAAAGCACAAGTACAATAAGAAAATGAAATATTTTCAATGCAATTTCAATTAGGACTAAGTGAGAGCAATCAGAGTAGGAAGTATTAGAAACTAAGAACACACAAAGAGCGGAGTTAATGAGCGCCAACAAAACTTCCTCCACTAGCGACTGAGTAATGAACAAAAGGCGGTGAGGAACTCCTCACGGAAGTGGTGCACGGTGCTGTGGCACAGAGTTGCTTGAATTCGCGAGCATTGGGTTGCTGTATATTAGCATTCATGGAACAAAATAAAGTGCAGAGAATCATGTAATATTTATGGTAAGAATCCGTAAAATAATAAAACATAACAAAAAAAAAAAAGTGAAAAGGCACCTGCACGGAAGAACAAGTAGTTAAGTAGCTTGCTTGCTTGTAGCGGAGAGCTTTTGGTGAATTCGGCAAACTCCAGGAAGGGTGGTGAAAGAAGCACATAACCTCACAAATGGGCGAACAATGAGGATATTGTATGAAGCAACCTCAACAAAACATGATGTGACTGAGTTATCAGGCGTGCTGTTGGGAAAATCAAGCGTAAAAATAACAGTTAGTGGGAGAATAATGATCTTGGGGGATCTTCCGCGCTCTTTAATAAAACAAAGTTTGCTTGCAACAAATGCAAACACAACAACAACAGTTGCAAGCTATACTTTCACTTAAATGAGCTTGACTTGTTGGTAAAAGAACAATAAACTTTCTTTCCACAAGAAAGGTTCCAACAGGCAGCAACATACATGCAACAGCTGCTTGCAACACTTCAGCCAACAGTAAAATAGCTAAATAATGCCATTTAATGAGAAGTTAAGGACGTGCAACGCGAAAGACGCCATTACGACATCAGCGTGTTCGGCAAAAAGTTGCAAGTACTTGCAACTTTAGCTTGCAACATTCATGTGTCGAGCATGATGTTAGTACTGAAAATTGGTAGACAACTTGGTAATCCATTTCAAGTGCATTGGAGGGCAACCACACTTGCAACACCAAGACAACGTGTGCAACTTGAACAATGTGTGTGTGTGTGTTGTTGTGTTGTTGTGTTTAGGTTCGTAAATTGTCACTAAATTTAGTCAGAAATTAGCTTAAGACTTCAGCAGCTTAAGATTGTTAATTGATTGTCTAAACAATATGCTTTTGTTAGTTGAGCATCTCAGTTTAAGCCATAATATAGGGGGGGAGGGCGAACCCTAGTATCGGCTTTGGAGACCCTCGAAGCTTCACTGATCCAGCGTTTTGCTCTTTCGTCATTATCTAGCGCCTTTTGCAACTACGCCGATCGACAAGTCACTAGCTTTCTAATTTCTAACTTTTCTAACTCACTATCCCGAATTTCTGCAGGCGCTAGTCACTATCATACTTGAGCCGATTTCGAAGGCTCAGCTTTCCAACTAACGCACTGTGACCTGAGCTTACATAACCACATTGTCTGGTATAATATTCTGCTTCTTCCTTTTGTATTTGCATATGCTATTTAAATAGATTATATAATTTAATTGAGCTTCATGCTCTGAGCTCAAATGACAGACTTTCCGGGAAGTTAATTAATTTCGTTTCCTTGCAACACAAATAAGCTCAAAGGTTGGCAAATCTGCAAAACGACACGCATGTCTCTGCATTTATGATAATTTTCATATTTCCACGTGCGCATTCTTAGCAATTAATTACTTCGTTTGCAAATATTTAAGTAATTTAATACTTGTCCATCAATTTTCAAGCAAAATCTCCAAGGATGAAGAACTTAAACGCCAAATGTCAAAGCAGAATGTAACACAAACCAATCAACCTCAATACGTTCAAACAATGCTGAGCAGTATTCTAGTGAGTGTGTGTAGGTGTGTAAGTAAATATATTGCATGTGTAGGTGTGTGCATATATTTGCATAAGGAGAGCGCTCATAGAAGTCATATCCTGCTAAAGGCAGCGTTCGAATTTAATTTATGCTTGGCGGCAGATAATAGACAAGTGTCTCTCCTAAGACGATATGTGGGTGGAATTATGTGCATGTGTGTGTATGCTCGTATGCATTTGGTCCATAGATAATGCATCAGAGGCAGCTTTGTTTTAACCAAAGCCAAAGCGTCTATTTATTACACATATATATTATTACATATTATATATATATATATTATTACATATTATATATATATATATATATATATACATATATACATATACATATGTATGTTTTATTAAGAACATACGAAGTCTGTGATAAAACATCGCAAAGAGACACTTATGTCAGCTTTAATCATACACACACACACACATCTATATATATATATACAGTTACTCTTCATATATATATGCTCTCTACATACTTTTGTTGCTATCAAAATTTCTTTTGTTGTTACTAAGTGTTCGATTTATTGTTGTTTTATTGAATGGCTTTGATTAACAAAATCTGTCGATGTTTTATAAATATATATATTTTCCCAAAGTTCCTAAGTGCAACATAGTGCCTTAAAGGTTTACTACTAGACTCATATTTGTATGGTCCTACTCAGACCAGCCCATCAAGGCACTATCACAGGCACATCTAGCACTAAAGTACTAGCAAATAAGTAGATATTCTTAACTGAATCGAAGCTTTCGATTTCCGCTCTAAGGCGGAACTCTAGCGTGAGGTAAAAAAAATTCCGGAACATCAACTCATATAGCTTTTGAGATTGGCTATTTCGGACTGAGACTGTGCCTGGTATGGAATAAAGAGCGATTCTCTTGGCATCCCCTTCTCGGAGGAAACTTGAAAGAGGAAATTTGACATTACGTACTCGAGCCAATACGGCTCGATATTGATCTCTCCACTAACGGGACATGCGACAGTGTAGTATATAGTATAGCATACTCTACAAATTAATATTGCATGACCGTAGACCTTTCGGTAGAGAAAGCCTAAGAAACAGTGAACAACTTTAGGTTTTTGTAAACTTAAAGGCCTGGGCATTTTAGCGCAAGCAAATACAGTCTTTGCTACGATCGTTTCCATTACAAGAACACAACATGCCTGGATGGCAACAAAGATATATATCTTTGTTGAAGCAATGTTTGGTAATGATATCAGAAAGCTTACTAAGACTGAAAATATATTTAGAAGTGGTTTATTGTGCGTAGTTCTGAAGACAGCTTCGGAAAAGTTAGGAAGTAGACTTCATAGTATCGAGTTTGGAGACTTTTCTGAAATAATTTTCTTTCACTCGGCTCAATTAAAGCGCTAACTTTGATTATTTTACCTTCGAGTTCTGCAACACACTCGAACATCGACAAGTTAAGAGCACAGTTAAGAGTAATGGCAGACAGAAATGGGTCTATTTGTGTCCATGCCTTGGCAACAACGAAAGCGGGTTGCACATAAATGTCGCCTTGCAATATAATATTGCTGCTGTGACAGCTGCGATAGCTGCTCGTGCTGCTTCTTCCTGCTATTATACGCCCACTTTGGTTGCTTTTTCTATATTTGCTGCTTGTAGCGGTGCGTTACGTGCGTGTGTTGCATGGTAAGTGCATGAACACTCGAGTGGCGGCCGTGTGACTGAACTCGCATGCAACACAAATGCAATAAGTACATTGAAAGGCTGAATAATGTTGCATGTATGAATGCAGATATGTGAAATAAAAGCTATAAAAACTGAGTAAACTTTAGAAAAATATTCAAAAGTCAGGCTTAAAAAAATGCAATGCCCATAAAACGCTTTGTCGCCTTACTTACTTGCCACAAGCTCTTAGCTACTTCAGCGGCCAATATGCAAGGGAACCTCAACTCGCGGCAACCCCTCACACACACACACACACACACACATGCGTGGTGCTCAGCTGCTCTCAGGCGCATTCATGGCTATTGATTGTAGGGCAGTGCGATTGGCAAGTGTGCTGCCATATGCCAGTGCATGGAGAATGCAAATTCTTGCTGCAGCTACAAAGCAATCGCTGGCTGCCTGCGCACAAAACACACGCTCGCACACTTCCAAATAATATGCACGCACACAGTCAAGTGTTTTGTAGTGTGTTTGCATTTATGCTTTTGTTATTATTATTACTATTGCCTCAGCTAGTACTATTATTATTATTATTGTTGTTATTGTTGTTGTTGTTGTTTTATCGCAAATGCGGCCTTTGGGTTCTTAGCTATTTACTTACTCGGTACTTATTGTTTTTCTGCATTGTTGTCGAGCTTTGTCGTCTGCTGTTTGTTGTTGGTGTTGTAGTTGTTGCAGTTGTTGCCGTTGCATCGTTGGCATTGTCAAGTGGCATATTTTGCATTTACCATAAACTCGAGCGCTATTGGTGGTGCTTATGTTGTTGTCGTTGTAGCTGTTGTTGAACGATTTATTGCCACTACCATGCGCGTGTGTGTGTGTGTGTGTGTGTGTGTGTGTGTGTGTGGAAAATAACACAGCATGCCAATTGCAGTGTGCTGGCACACGCATTACTTTCATACGCAGCTACCGTTTGACACTTGCAACAAAGCGAATTTTACTAGCGTTTGCAATGTACATGCCGCACTATCGATGACAGATACCGTAAAATTGTCGACGCAAATTTTTTATAGCGATAAGTATGGCATTCTTGGTGGAATTTCACTTCCAGCGGAATTCTTTTTGCACTCCTTCATTTCTCCCTAGTATTCATATAAATTCAAGCACCTGCTAATGTGGCAAGTTTTATGCAGGCTTTTTTTAAAGTACAGTTTTTTGGTTTTACATAAGTTCAGCGACAAATATTTAGCGGGTTAAGCCTACTGTTCTCTATTTGCATTCCAACATACACACTCTCTTTGGGTGCGACGTCTTGGAATGCGTTGTTGTTAACCCATGTCCAGCTCAGTATTCTTCTGGTGGCTTTCTGCCACTTCTTTTCACAAGTGATCTCTCACATATGAAAGAAATGCTGAAATTTTCGCTTGAGAAACTTTAGGAGCACACGACTGAAGGTATCTCCGTAGATAATAATGAGCCTACTCTAAAACAAGAGCTCTTTATAATAGCTTTTGAACTACTTGCATTTTCCTCTACCTTATCTTATATCAATATTTTTCATTACCCTGCTGAGAATTGCAATGGCAACAGCTGATCGAACGAAAACATGCGTTTAAAAGTCAAAACGACCGAAAGTATGCCGGATAAGGTGTAAAAATAAGCACGTTTGATGCTTTGTTACTGCTAAGCCGTACTTATACCTTAGAAGCTTTGATGTGAAGCTGAGCTTAAGCAAAGCGCCTGCTCAAAAATTAGTCAATTCAAATGTCAATTGTAATGTAATTCCTTTGATTTCGAAACTTTTAAAATTTCCAACTCATTCGCAGCTTTGGTGCTTCGTGGCTTTTGGTTGCATGCATTTCGAAAAGAGCGGTTAGTCGAATTTTTGCATATACATGCTTGTAGCCAAAACCGCGTAACTTTCTAGTTTAGTTTCCCATTGTGGGTATGTATTTTTGCACACACTTACCAACACACGCACATTTGTGGCGTGTGAAGCCAGCCGCATAGCTATGCAACCATGTGGCAGCTGTGTGCGCCTGCCTTTTGCATACAACATGTCTACGGCATAACTATGTCAAGTATATGCAATCAAATTAAACTCAACCAAATGCACTGAACTGTGTGGCAAGCGCCAACCGTCGCTAGCCGAACTTGCCACAAATAAGCAAAAACACATATGTATGTTGTACAAATGCACGCGCACACAACCTTCTTGCAATGGTTTTTAGTCAAATTATTGTTTCGCACTGGTGTTTGTTGTTGTTGTTGTTGTTGTTGTTGTTTTGCTTTTTTTTTGGGCACACATGCGCATTTTTTATTTCATTTAAGCAGCACGCTTGGTTAATACAGCTGACCGTTTGGTCGCCACAAGCGCCACTGTAGTCGGCAGCAGCCATGGCAAGGCGCATCAATTCCATGGCATAAAATTAAAAGTAAAAAAAAAAAAGGAAGCAAAGCAATTGTCCACAATCCGCCGCGTTGCAGCAACATGTACCCCGGCATCGAAGTTATATGCGCGTCCGATTTTTTATGAGCCCACTTTGGTCACATTTTTTATTTGCTGCTGCATAAAAAATAAACTGCTGTTGCAAGCAACCGACAAAAATTGCATTCAAATGTGGCACATAAAGCGACGGAGCGGCCAACCAGCCACATTTGGCTGCAGTTGTTGTTGTTGTTGTTGTTGTTGCCACTGTAAGCGCTTAATTGAATTAGAAAATGGCAATGGGTCAAGCGCACATGTTGCTGCCACTGCCACAGCGGCACTTACAGTTGTTGTTGCTGTCCTTGCCGCATGCTGACGGTCTGTGTGCCCGGCGCTCGATGCGGCCACAGCCGCCGTTTCAATTGCTTTCTGACTTTGTCTCTAATAATCTCAGCCTTTAAAAGCATTTAACGATCGCTGCTCGTGCTCGCTGCCACATTTTTCATAAATCGCGCTTTTGAGGACGAAATTTTCATAGGATTTTGGCTACAGTGCCAAAGCTGTCGCTCGCAATTGGATTACTTTTGCAAAGTCACCAAAAATAAGCATACATATGGACATATATTAAGCTGTGAATGTATGTGCAACATCATTGTGGCATGCAACTTTCGTACTACTGACACGTTTGCATAATTGTCTACAGCTCAATGGGGTCCACAAGGTAGTATGTTCGAGTGTGCTTAAATATACGAACTCTAGCGCTTCTGATTACAATATATTCTTTATGGACATATTACTGCTTCCTTTTTAGATCCAAATTTGAGTCCATAAGCAGTTGATGCAATTTTGTTCCCAAATTTGAATTTTCAACCCCAAGGCGAAAATATGGGAATAAATTTGTGATCTTGTTGTAGAAGATTTGTTTGCAGTTTCAAAATTGACATCGTTAGACCGATAAACCATACTATAAATATCACACGGAAAAATATTTTATAGCTCCCTCGATTCATATATTGAACGAATAAACCGATGTAAAGTGCCTTAAAATTTAGTCAACTTTAACTCTGTCTAGCTATTGAACCCGAAGAAACATGCCTCAGAACTGTTTTTCACTTATGACCCTGCTTCTCTAGATATTCTGGAGTTTGCGGAGGTTATTGAGTCTCCACCAGTTTGGGAAACTCATGGATAGAGTAACGAAAGTTGTACTTAACTGAGATCCAATAAAATGGTTGATTAGGTAGCTTGATCCCACCCAACTCAATCCATATACAATATCTAACACTTTCATTTGAAAGGCGAAAGATTGCTCAGTTCGCTTGAAAAAAGTCGAACTAGATGGAAGTAATATTTCTCTTTCAGAACCCCATTTCCATTCCCTTCTGAAAGGAAATCTCAACCGAGAGTAATCTGTGCTTCTCTGAATCCCTTCTTCATTATCTTCTGTGAGTAAACTTTAACTGAAAGTATTTTTTAAGGTTCAACAGTCGTAGTACAAGTATAATCTATAATCTGACTTTGGACTTAATAAGATATTTTTTATTTAAGATCACATCGAGCATTTCTTTCAGCCATTCTTACGGCCAGTCATAGGATTGCACTGCCTTAGTCAGAAGGATTGTGTTATCAGCAAATCAGACTGGAAGCAATAAAGAATTCACTAAAAGAATTTATATCAGTAAATCCAAGTTGGGTACAACTGTAGGTTTCCCCAAGATTCTATTTCCAGGAGGGTATTGTAAGCGGCGTAAGGAGCAAATAAAAATCTAACCACTGGAATCCCGGTTGTTATTGAATATGTAATATATTTATGGTCAAGAATTACATATAAATTCGGCACTCAGCTCAGTTCTGTAGATCTCGATCGATCGATCGATAATATTTGATGACTTTATATCTCAAATTTTGCAATCTTTATTACATAACCATATAACTGAGAGCTAACATATACATATATCCAAACTCAAAAGCAAATTAATACTTTTATTAATTAGAAAACCGCCGCAGAGTCGCCAAACCGCCGCGCTTTAAGTAATCTCTAAAATATCTGCCCGAAAATGCTGCACGTCATTACGAAATTACTTCGCTTTCCTAACATAGAATGCCACACAGGCAAGTTTTTGCTCAGCACGCCCATGTAAGCGAAGAGGAATTACGAAAAAAGTATTTTTCTTAATAACCATTTTGATAAATTTGCTCATCAGTATAAGACCCTGAATTATCAATCGGATATATTTAATGTTGCCTTTGCCAGACTATGCTTGAATGGAGCGCTACAAAAGTGTGTCTGCCAAAATGAGTCCAACACATACCGTCAAGTCATGCACATAAATTGCTCTATAATTTTATTTTTACAGCTACCAAAGAGGCGGCTGCAAACCTCAAGATTCTTTTTAGTTACACACACACGCTCAATTCTGAGGTACATGCGAGTGAGAGTTCGGTGAAAACTGCGCTGATAAATAGCACAAATGTAATATTTTACTGGCTGCCAAATTACGCGGCGATTAGTGACGCTCACCGGTGAAATTTCTGCTAAATGTATGTTTGTATGTGTCTGTATGTGTGCGTGTGTGTGTAAGTGTACTGATTCAGCAAGTTTTTGTGTGGTAGGCTTTTTCGGAAAATAAACACTACAATTTTAACACTTTACTACTGAATAAATAAGGCATAAATAATATCTAAAATAAATAAACAAATAGTTGAAGGCCCAACAACTAATTGCAAGCCATCTTCAATGGCAGCACAACAATGGTGGATGGCTCTGAAAACAATCAGCGCCGAGATAATGAAGCTATACATTGGTTGGTGGACTGCTGCCACTTGCAATACCTACGCCAAGTTTCGCTTGCCCCCAAACAAAAATACATACGAATATGTACACCGTCGATCAGTGAAAATATTTAATCGCTTGGAAAAATAAAAATAAACTCGCTGACGTTAATTGTCAGCAATCTCTTTCGTTTTACTTGTTTTGCTGAGCATTTAAGGCGACAATGTGACAAATACGTGTATATAGTTAGATATAAGTATAGTGGAAGGTTGCCGATTTTCAAGCGAAAAATAATAAAAACAAATTTCTAGCAATATTTTGTACATCTTTTCCACTGAATAATAGCACATCCTGAAATAATATTGAGCTAGTTGGAAAAATGACTGATTTTCACATTTGAAGCGAGCGATCAAGTGCAGCTGCAACCCAAGACGATCACTGCTTGATCGACAGTGAGGATCAGAGGGCATCTTGAAATGCATTTGCAATGGAGAAGCGTCTTATCAGCGCCGTTGTTATCGCTTAATGCACTTAATGAGTGCAATTTGCAAATATACGCATTTCTATAGCATTTCTACGAGGCAAGATCATTCAGCGAACACCTTGAACCCAACTAGACATGCGTTATCAGTTTAAATATTCTTACAACTCACATCATACTGTAATCTTGATTGATTAAATAAGCGCAAGTCAAAGTCAAACTTTGCGATTCTAAGCGTGGATCAGTAGAGATCACTCTTATTAGAGATTATTGCACGTTAGGAAATTGATATTCTGCCTGCCAGAAATGTTTGTGAATGTATTTTCTTTCAAATAATGCTGTAATATGGACTGTCGGAGCACTTTTTTCAAATATGTTTGTAAAATTTTAGAGCATTTGGCATCTGAAAGTCATTTATATAGACTCTTGATGACTGAGAGGACTTTGAACTTGTAACGAAAAGAATTTATTTAAAGTATTATCCCATTCACCTCAAATCCCATTTTGATCACATGCTCTCTAGAATAATCGAAAAGTTCTCAGTCTGGTGAGCGATATTGTCAACAGAAACTCCTTTAGAAGGAGATAGGGATCTACATTTTGAAGAAGCTTCGTCTACTAAGCATTTGGTCTCCAAAACACTCAGATTATTTCTAATATAAATGTCTAATACTTTAATTAAGGGCTACCAATATTAGCTTATAATAATTTTTATTAACAACTAAGATTTCAAGGGAACTTTTATGTTATACAAGCTACATTGCCTTAATCTCCTGGATAAACAAGTGAGTCAATAAATTCCCGAAAGCTAAATTAAAATGGTGCCAGAGAGTATAGTTCGGTTGCCTATATTGATACTACATCTTTGTAATATCAATTTTGATAGCCTGGAATGTAAGATTGACCTTCAAATGATAATGCCGGTTTTTTCCTTTTCTGCTTTCAAGGTAATGCCGGCTTTTAAGAATAAACTTATCTTCAAACCGCAATTAACTTTGAAATTAATGTGAAACTCTCTTCTAGAAATGATCATGCAAAAATCACTTACTCGTGGATCGCACTGATCAGTTTTTAGAGATAGCAAAAAGTTAATCTTCATCCTAATTCTGGTATTGAAAAATTAAGATTTTGTTATGAAGATCCGCAGCTAGGATCGATACCTTCAACAAAGATCAATAATTTTTGCTGACCGCATATTTTTGAACCTGTGGTAATCTTGGACTTTTAACCTTCTGAGAATTCGTCCTTACGCCGCATGCCCTTTTAACCTGTCATAGCGTATTTTGCGACGCTAATCCAAGATAATAACTGTATTCTACTATACTACTATACTAAACTGGATTTTCAGGCGCATTAGCAAAATTTCCTAATTACAGTCTGTAAGAATAACAAACTTAAAATTTCCTTTCTCATTTTCCACCGTGGTCTCGCATCGAACTGCTGTAAAAACATCACTCGGCACAAAATTTGTTTATCTTCCTGCGAAAGAATGCCGCTGCGAATGAAATCCTGTCTACGAAATCTCAATTGAAAACAAGTGCGATGAAACACGAAGCGGCGCGCAAGCAAAACAAACCTATTTCTGAATTTTCTGTCAGCAAGCAAGTATTCCATGGATTTTCCAAATGATTTCCAAATGCATGTGGCTGCTCTTTTGCCCGTGAAGAGTGAAAGAAAAGTGGTCCCAAGCATTACCGAAAATGTTATTTTTATAAACATTTAATAGCGTCGCTAAGCCCCGTCTTAGGCCCACCAACAATTCCAGTAAACCCGCAATTGTTTTCAGTTCTAGTGTTTGCCGTAGAGATTTACTCCATGGTACATTGTTCCATGCCCTGCGCTGTCATTGTGTGCCTGCCTACTCGCCTCTCGCTTTGCTTTTGTTTTGTTACCTTTTAAAACGATCTAATCTCCTTGTGTGTGTCGTTATATATACACTCCTGCGCTTCGTCTGTCCGCCTGTCTGATTGTGTGTTATGACAAGATCATGAGCTCCGACAGCGTTTAAGCAGCTATTAAGTCTTGTAAAATGTAGCAGGTAGAACACTGAAGTGAGCGCGCGCTAACTCTTGCTCTCTGGCTCTCTGGCTCTCTTGCGCTCAATTTTGAGGGGAAGTGCCACGCATACAACGAAAGCGCACCAACACATGCGTGCTTCAAACTCACGCACACATTGAAAACGTTTCGCCTTCGCCTTCATATAGCGCTCGCTCGCTCACACCGCTTGCTCGATCAAATCTACCAACTCATTCAATATGGCGTAGACTCTCGCACGCACACCTACAAAGCTGGCAGCGCGACTGAGGCGCTCTCGGCGATCGGAGTGCGCTCCGCAATCTAACCACCACTCTCACTAAATTAGTGATCTCCATTAAAGTATTTCACACGTTGACAGCCTTACAATTTCCGCTGCGCTGCCGCGGCTATTTGTCTCTCCATGCATTGCAGCAGCTGGATTGTGTATCTGGCAGCGCAAACTTATCTTGTTCTTGTTATTTGTTGCAGTTGGACTGCATTTTTGTCATTTCGTGGAGAAGAAGGAAAAAACGCTTTGCTTTGCTATTTGTGGTTGGTGCTAGTAGGCACAGAATGGCCGACTATAGATGGCGCTGGCAGGCCTGTTTCTGGTTATAGATTTTGTTTTGAGTTTGAATTGGAGTACCAATTAATTTTAATATAATGAAATCAAGCGCAATTAATGAAACTATGCCCTGGCTGTTGATAGGAGGGGGAAAGGGATAACATTCTGAATAATTCTAGCGAGGTAGACTTTAAAAGAGCCGCTAGTATAATGACTTTATTGTTGCCACAAATGTTGAACGTAGAAAAAATGAGATTTTGGAACTGATCGTAGGGCGTTGAAGTATGCTCTCGACTAAGCTGTCACCAACAACAACTGTATAAAAGCTCTCCAAACGTGCAGACAGTCTCTGAAGGCCAAGGTTTCTGGCAAGTCTCGCGCCAAAATATGTGTGGAAAGGCTTATAACTTTCTATAGCGCTCAACTCAAATGCATTGTTTTTGTATTTAATTGAGGAAACACTAAAGTAACTCTTTTCTATACTTTCAGACTTTTTTCTATACTCACCAGTTGGTGAGGCACGAATTTCGGAAAACCGTTCAGGTGTAGAAATTGGATCGAAAAAGCGGAATTACCGGAAAAAATGTTATGTTAAATTATAAAAGGTGTAAAGAAAAAATAAGATCAACGAAATGAAAAACCGCAAGCGTCGATAATGATAAATCATTGAGGCGTATAAAAATCAAAGAGCTTTGACTTGAAAAAAACTGCAGATGCCAAATTGCAAAGACCACAACTAAAAAGGTGTAACCAAAGCAGGTGAGAAGAAATAGCGGTTAAGTGCAAGAAAAAAACTTGTAACCACATTACACAAACATCAACCAACAAGAACAACAGGGGCGCAACTAATTCCACATATTAACCACCAGCGGTGCAACGCTTTCCTCATTTAACTTCATTTTTGCTTAATTTAACACAAAAATGCAATTGCAGCAGACAGATAACCATAACACACACACACACACACACACACACACACATTTAAAACCGCTTATGAACGCTTAGTCTCTGCGGTGAAACAAGTTAAGCAGCACAAGCAAAGCGGCAAGGCAACAACAACAACGGGTGTGCAACCTGAAACTATCGATCGGCGGCGACGATCGCTGCAAGTTGATTGCCTCCTCGCTGCGACACGATCACATTTCACATGAAAGCAAAATAAACGTCATTTTACGATATTGTCTTAATCAATGAAAGCCAAGCCAACAACAACAACAAAAGCCATCGGCAAGGAAGTACAAAAAACAAAAATGGACAGCAAAAAAAAGGTGAAAAAAGGGAAAAAATGGAAAAAATGTTTTCGATTACCAGCCAGAAATTCACACCGCACAACCGCTCAGTGGCGATGATAAAAGCAGGCTTAAGCTGGGTTGAGCAAGCGGAAGGCGAGAAGGCGAGAGCGGCAGCTATTTAGCTTAAACCGCAGACAACAAAGCGAAGAAACTCGCAAATACAGCGAAATAAAAATAAATGGGAGGGTGTGCAAACTAAATCGATTTGCATGCTTTGGGTGTTTGGAGACAATCGGCGGTTAGTTTTAGAAAGCGCCTAGATCGGAACCAGCTAAGTGAGTGGCTAACGGGCTGAGCTGTTAACTAAGTTGCTTAGTTGATTGGATAGTTCGAAATGCCACATGAAAAGACCAAGCAGCTAGCGGCTAGCTAGGCGGCAAGCACCGACAATTTTGAGAATGAGATCGACGACACGACGCAGGCGCCAAGCAAACAAAGCAGAGAGGAAAGCTGAGCTAGAAAACTGAAAGGAAGGAGACTTAAGCCTTTTATTTGCGTAAGAAAGTTAAGCTCACTAATTTTCAAAAAAAAAACAATTAAACAAGATATAAACTCGTGTGGATTCGGGCAGTAAATACTGTCACAAATATACAAGCGTCCAAGGAGTCTGAAATAAATCGAGTTGTTTGAAAGAATTTGTGAGAAAGACATTATGAGAATGAAAAAATGTAGTCAGAGAAGTAATTGTTTAAAAATTTTGCCAGTAATCGCAAGTGTGGACCAAATGAACCCCCCTACGGCAAACCTAAACCTCCTTATCCGTTACAATCTAAGTTAGTTATCTGACTTATCGTCGGGAGTAATCATATGGACGATGGTCGGATTGGCGGAAATCAGTATGGTAGGCGGGTGAAATTATGGGCCGATTTAATGAATACAACATCAATCAAATGACCGTATTAATTATGCATTAAAAAATTAGCTCTTGAATGTTTTCCTTGAGCTTCAACCAAAAGAAAACTCCAAAAAAGAAGTCAAAGGGAATCAGCTCTCGAGTACTGGGTGCCCAGTCAATATAGCCTCGATTACCATCGGCTGTTTAGATCTGTTTGAAGAATATCGCCCAATGATTGTTTTGACTCAAAATAGTCACTTTTTTGTCATGCGTCGGTCAAAACGAAGCTTTTATCTGACAAAAGGGGCTAAGAATTGTTATGGGCCAATTTTCGACATTTTTATACAACGTCGTTTTCTTATTAAGTTAATGGGGCTTTGCGGTTCTTACGCTCTAATAATTGCTCATGGGCTGTGTTTGTCGGGATTATCTTGTTTGGCCAATATTACTTATGAGCGATTCGTTAAGGTTACCAAATTTGATACCTTTGCTATAAACTTTGCGTTAATATCTGCAATAGGAATTAGTTTAGAAACTATGTTGGCAGGTAGTCGAAATCAGGACTCACATAAATTACTGTTAACACATTAACAGTTATATTAATATTAATATTAATTGTTATATTAAAAAAATGGAGAAATCAAATTGCTTGACTTGGCACATTCGGTTTTGTGGTTCGTAGCCAGGACTTGGGTTCGTGCTCCGCAGTTTAAAACAATTTTGTCACCGATCGTAAAAAGTACATGCTGCCGTTCTTTGAAGAAAAGTATTAATATAGTCAAAAATAATTAATATATAGTTCTTTAGCCCTTTAAGTTCTAAGCTGTACATGTGTACGTTTTCCATATAAAGCATCATCTGAATCATAATAGATTTTGTTTCTTGCTTTGCATTCTGGAAAATTATTTCTTCTACGACATACAGGTCATAACATTTATGCGCCTACAACGCTTGTAAACATTTTTGTTAAAGCCATAAAAAAAAATCAAAATAACGCAGTGGAGCGACGCTAAATTCCCAGGCTCTTCGCATGTATTGTAGTTACCTAGAAGACCTAAAGGAGACATCAGCAAGTTAATTCATTTTACTGCCGCGCAGCAGCAACTTTGTCAACATTCACGCTGTGGGCAGTGCCAATTAACAAATTAGTTTATTGCAATGGCAATAACGCTCACAAAAAGGGTAGCGCAAACGGAACCAAGTCTCCGCGCTGTAGACGCGCTGCAGTTTAGTGCCAATTCGGGCACAAAATCAATCCAAGCTACCATGTGAAGCGAGAGAGTTTATGCAGGTACGCAAGGGCTTCAAGCGCGCTTAATAACGTTTACAACAACAAACGGTAGCGTGTTCTTTTCCGCTTGCTGCCCGCGCGCCGCGCTGTCGTTCAACGACCGCTCGTCAACGCTCGATTTCGCAAGTCGTCGCCGCTGCGCTGCAGCGCGTTTTTACAACTTAATTAGCGTCAGCACGTTTTTCGGCCAATATTTTGTTGCTTTTCGCTGATTCGCCTTATTTCGTGTGCGAATTTTCAGTTTTCGATACGCCGCTCGCCTGCATTATTGGCTGCGCGCCGATTTGTATGCATAACTGCTTTTGCGCTGCGCTTTTTTGGCCGGTGTGTGTGTGGTGTGCATGTGTGGCCTCATCATAAATTGCAATTAATCGCTGACGCTGGCACTTTTTGTAGGTGTTTCATTTAACATTTTCAGCGCTGAATAATTTTAAGCGCAATTTCTTGTTCCCATTTTGCTCTTTTTTCTCTTTTTTTTTTACCCGCCACAAATGTCTTTGCATGCAAAATATGGGTGAAAAAAAACTTGGCTGACAAACAGTTGGCTAGCGTGTAGTCAGCCAGCTGTCCAAGTTTGTTGTTTTACACAAGTCTTTTGTTTACATTTTTATTGTTTCCTTGGAATTGGCTGTGCTTACTAATTTTTTGTGCCTGTTGTGTTTCTTCAACACCGCTTGCTTTTTACTCGTTTTGTAGTTGTTATCATTGTTTACTTTTTGCCATAATTTATCTGGCTGAGTTTATACGTTCGTTTCGCTTCGCTTGTAAAATGTTTACCTGCACCTTTTCACACTTTTGATTTCAGTTGCTTGATTTTTTGCCTCGCGCTCACTTGTTGCCTTCGTTTTTCTTCCCCGACTTGATATTAATGGCTTTGCCAAAAATTGGTTAACATAGCGTTTCATTAATACCGTTTATCTGCACTTGGAATCTACATCAAATATTTGACTGTTTAGTTTTAAATTGCTTTGTCATGACAATGAATTTTCTGTGGCTTTTTTTTTTATTAAATCTTCAAGTAACAATAAATATTATTACACTTTTCTGAATTGTTAACAAAATTAATTGCTGCTAGTTATAAAGTCAATTTTTTATAACTGTTTCGTGTTTAGCATATACTTTTTACCCAAGCTGCTTTACTTGCAGGTTGACTTGAATACTCGATATTTTGTGGAAATGCAAAGGTCAGCAGTTAATTGTTGTAGGAAATTAGTTTCACGCACAAATAAATGCGCTAACGAAAAGCAGTCAACAGCATAAATACTTGCAGCAAGGTCATTTGTTTTTGTTAGATAAACTGTTTTTGTTGCAACATGTTTAGTAATTCAGATAATTTCTCAAGTTTACACAAATAAAAATTACGTTGAACAATTTCTGTGTTATGTAACGCAGCATGCATGCTACGTTCACAGCATGCTACGTTACCTAGGCTTACGAATTCCTAGGCCAATTTAAAGATGGTATTTGTCGGCTTCACACGTTCAATCAACCTACTTCGCTGTTAGGCCAGTGTGGTGAGAATGGTTTTAGTATTGGAATTAGCTAACAATTGCTAAAGGTCTTCTAAAGTTTCCATTGATATATGTTTGTTGAGGTTACGTTATTATTTATACCATACTGAATGAGTTTAATTTGTTTGAAACGTTCTTCATTCCACGAAAATTCATCCATCCAAGAAAATTCCTCGAAGTAAGCTCTATGGCAGTGGTTACCTCCGGGCTTTCATCCCCGATATTTCACCTACAAAGGTTAGGTAAAGTCAGAAGGTTAGAAACATTCAGCATGCATTACTTACAGTGGTCTGATTTCGTGCCATATCTGGAACATCATTCCCATTGAAATTAGCTTGAAACTGAATTTATTTCTAGTACTTAGTTCAGAATTCTTTGGGAGCTGAATATCCCTATTAGTGGCAAGTTCTACCAATACGAAAGCTTTTCCGTTAGAAGCTTTTTATAAAAATTGGAAAGAAAGTTCGCTGAGCTATGACCATATCAGAATTATTTGAAAAACAGCTTTGGTCCAATGTACTTTAGTTCAAGGGAAGACAATGTACAATTTTCAAAGCTAAATAATTTTATTTGTTGGAATAACGTGGAATCTGCCGCAAAGCTAAGGTTCAATGAGCCTGTTGTTTTCTTTCCCTTATATGAAATATGCCATTGAAACGAATGGCTATAATTCTGATCGAGGCTTTGAGGAAATGTCACCTATTCGCGCCGCATTTGCTCTATGTTGGAAACCCCAGTAACAATATATGTTACCGAAAGAATGAACTTAGCCTCTAGAAGCTAAGAAGCTTCCTTTAAGAAGACCTTTAAGAAGCTGTTACGTTGATATTCCACAAAAGTTTAGTAGGCTGTTGTTTTTTCAATTTCAGAAGCTTCCGTAATTTCCTACCGACATAAGGTGTCAAAGAAGTAGGAAATTCATCTTATAGCTCAACATTGTTTAATAAATATGTTGAGAATTGCAAGCGAGTTTCGCAGATTGAGCAAAAAACAAAGGCAAATAATTTTTTTACAAGCGGGAGAGATTTGAGATGATAGCGTAAGAAATTCAAGTGGTTTAAAGTCGTTTATTTCAACTTTCTATTGGGGCCCAAGGTAGTACTTGATTTACTCAGCTATATATCCTAGTGAATATTTGAAAATATACGTAGAAATTTGACAAAGAAATCGATTGGTATAAATTTAAATAAATATAAAACTAACTCGCAAAGCTAAGCTATGAAAAGGCTTAAACCAGCCAGTGGAAATATTTGAATGGGCATTGAATAAAAGGCTTGCGTTGCAACCCTACTTTTTCATCACTCTGCTGGCGCGCAGGCATTTAGTTGCAGGTGTCAAACCAAAACAGCATCAAAAGCAACGCAATAGACCGGCTCTCACGCAACATACTGCAACGGGAAACTGTGTGAAGTAAAATGAATGGGATGCTGAAATCGAATCCTTTGAAGCCGCGCCGAATTCAATGAAGGGCGCTAATAGTCAACATTAAAATGCCACTAAAGCCCATTAAATTTGATTAAAAATGCGGACACCAAAGGGAAAATAAAAAACGAAAAAAATAGTAGTAAAGTAAAGCGACAGCGTAATTAAATTAAAATGATAGGATAGAAGCTGTGTAAGTATGTGCAGCAAAGGCAAATACTTGTAGTTACATTACAAGAGCAGACCACAAAAGGAATACAATATCAAATAAGCACAAAAAAAAAGCAAAATATTTGAGATAATACAGCATAAAAGTCAAAGATTTGACTCGGTAATCTCGATGGCGACGCAACGCAACGCAGGGGAAGCACACAGCAAAAAATTTCAAACAGCTGAAGTGAAGAAGCCAAATGAAAAGCAGTGCGAGGCGGAGAAGCAACAGTAGTATAGAGCAGCTTGTTTGAGAGATAACAAGAGATGTTTTGTGAATCAGCCAGCGGGTGAAATAAAATCAAAGCAGCAACAACAATACGAAAAACTGATAAGCGAAGCATAAAACCATGAGACACTTTTGCCCAAACAAAGAAACAAACGGCGATTCGCGCAAGCCCAAAGAATTAAAGCATTAAAAAGCGGTAAATCAAATTGCTAAGCGGAGCACAAAAAGGTGTAAGGTGTAAGGTGGCACTTCTGTTGTACTTAGGTCACATATAATGCTTCAAATAGCTATAAAATAGTTAATCTTTAATTAAAAGCAATGAAATCAAGGCGGCATTAAAGATTTCGAAACACTCTCAATCGATTGGAATGTATTTTTGTATGAAATTTTGTTAATTAAATGTTTTATGGTCAACCAAAACCAAAATGTCAATTGACTTGGCGTTTGGAGAGGCGGTTGAAGAGCTTCCGGCGGGGAAATTATTGTTTGCATTTTTTATTGTGCTTATGGGTATTATAGGTTGTTGTCTAATTTGTTAATTTTATCAGTGTTTCAGAATTTTAATGACTGTGTTTCAACTAGTTTCCAATTAAATCCGAAGGAGCCCCGAAGGGGTCAGTTCAATATTTCCTCTCGGAAATTTGTTTCAGTATTCCATTATACAGACAATCTTCAATTCAAAAGAATCAATTTTACAAATCAGGGTTAGCTCGGTTTAGCAGCAGTGGAGTCTAAACCAAACAAACCGAAAACAAGTGTTGATTAAGAACTAATTTGTTCTCAAATATACTTTTTGAAACTACCAGTCTACTTTTTGTTTTATTTTTTTAGGTTATGTGGGAAGTATTAAATTTTCAATAATTCCGGAAGTGATCAGTTAAATGTACATACATATTTTTTTAGCTATAATTCTTAATATTTCATTATATCGGCATTTTTTATTATTTTTATATATTTCATTTTACAAGTCCAGATAGTCGGTGTTTAGCAGTAAGTCCGGTCAAGACTATAAACATATAGGTCGAAATATAAGCATGTAATCCAAAGTTAGGCCGAATTGTGAACATTTTTGCCTTCAAGCCAACTTTTTGAAGGCACCTGGTTTCTGTAAACACAAATTTACTATAAATTCGTAATTGCTAGGCGACATGAAAAATAATTTTGATTTGGTATATAGCTTTACTATGTCCGAAAATTACTTGCATTTTAAAAGACTATAGAATATTGTACTGAATATATTTATGCCAATAAATATTTTTAATGAACCTGTTGAGAATTGAAAGTATAAAATATGCTAAGCGAATGAAAAGCAAAAAATATCTGTAATATTTTCTTAATAAAAATGTAGGTTTATTTTGTCACCTTGCTCAAAGGTTCGACTGTTCAACTTTTGTGTAGCACCGCCAGCACACCCTCGAATTGCTATTTGAAATATGGCAAATGTATTTTTGAAAACTCTCAGCGAATTTCAACAGGATTAACACTATACATTAAAATGTTTATAAATATTATTTATTGCTAAACCGCTTGAATAACGAGCGTTCATATCAGTATTTCTAGGTTCCCTTTGAAATTTCAGCTGGTGTTATGTGAGCACCACAAAAAAATTATCTAGTAACACACATTTTTCGGCCATTCAGTAGCTAAAGGGTAGCAAAGTTGATCAACATTAAAGGACATACATCTAATGAGTTTCACAAGGCGCAGGAAAATAGCGGCTAGACGCGGCGCTTTCATGCACCGCCGCGCGCAAAGTGGTTGACCAAAACGGAGGTGAGCAAGATAAAATGGAGATTTTCGTGCGCACAAAAAGGCGGCTAGGACACGCGGAAAACGCAGGTTGCAACCAGTTTTCTTTCTGAGCACAAAAACCATGAATGAAATAGCGCTGGACGAAAACCTTGATAAGCGTGTAATAAAAGGTACAATAAAAAAAATTTTTTTTTTTTCTGTGCTGAATGCATTAGTTGCATTAGGTGACACTAAAAGTGGTTATGTAGCGTTGAGCGCACACTTTGCATTTGTGGCAGAAGAGCATTTTATCGCCTGGTCGCTATGAAATAAGGCAGACGTTGTGTGGCTGCCGCGCTGTTTATTGCATTGGTCGCGATTAGATTAGCTGGTGGTGTGCGTGTGGCTACCCGCTGCGGGTTCCAACTACTTATAGCCTTTATGTGAAGCGTTTGCTGTATATGGCAGCACTGGCAGGGCCCTACTTGAGATGCATAAGCGCATAAGCTGGTGCAGTTTTCAAAAGGGTGCTAGTGATATCTTAATTATATACATATTTCTGCTTCGAATTTCGAATTTCGACAGCATCCAAGCATTCAAGCATCCCATCCACTTTGCACACAACATGGGTCAGTGCCAACTGTAGATAACTATTTTATTATTTCCCGTTTTAGGCATTTCAGATGCGCTTATTTGCTTGCGCGCCTGAGTGGCGGGCAGCTGCACTTGTTTGACCGCGTTGGCGCTATTCCGCTCCGTTCCGTCTCCTTTTCACTCCATTTGGTGGCATATCCGCTGAGTCGCAATAGCTACAACGACATACATACATACATACAGAGCTGCGCCACAAGCGCAAACATTTGCTTAATAGCTACGCCTAGTTTGCAGTAAATTTCCCATATTAAGCAAATATCCTGTGAAAATTTAGTTATCCTGCCGCCAGCCAATCATTTGGACCACTTGAGCGCTGGAAGCTGAACCTCAGGCATTTCAAAGAAGAAGCAAGCCAGCCGCTGCACTTGAAATTTGCCGGCACGCTCAGGTTGCAGGTCCTTTGTGTACACGCGCATCTGTGCGTGGCGTTGTTTGTGTGCTTTTCCAACAGCCTCAAATAGAGTCGGACTGCCCTTTAATGATGCGGAAAATCGCTATATTTGCCTTGTCTGCCGACAGCGTCTCGCAAGCCAGTGCGGAGATATTTAAATGTGCATGCAACACATGCAACATACACACACACTCAAATGCGCGCATAAATGCATATGTCAATTGCTCCAAATAGAGCAATTGAAGCTGTCATTCAACTATATTTTCATAGTTATTTGTTTGTGTGTTTATGCAACGAAGCGGTACAGCTGTTTGTTGTTCCCGTTTTTTACCCTACTGTTGCTTACTGTTGCTTAGCCAACTGCGCGTGTAATATGCAAGTGTGTATGTGTCGGCGAACGCGCCTTCGCTGCTTTCTTCTTTTGCATTTTACGTTTCTCCATTGTCCGTTCGCTTCTTGGTAATTCGATATGAATTTTCCTCTTTTCGCCACATTGACTTTTTCTGCAAGATGAACTCCGCTTAATTGATGCCGGCAATTGAGCAGATGTAATAAACAATACGTACCTCGGTTTACTCAAGCAGGTATGGATATGTGCATATGTCGTATGTGACACACAGGATTTGTCTACCGAAATAAGCTGTATCCCGAATTGGCAATTTAAATGTTATACTCAAGTCCTTCACGTGAAACCCTATACAGGCCACTTTAGATTCTCCGGTGATAAGCAGCTATGATTGCACTATCGGCAATCAATACGACTACTTCCTTCCTTTTATATCAACCGTATGACTTTTTTGCTAAAATAGACATCTCTCCGGCTGACAGGGGGTGCATTCAAAGGACATTCCAGCACTTGACAGGAAATAAAATGAGAAAAGCGCTGCAACCAGATCAATTTCTTGTCCATCATTGTTACACGTAACACCCGAATGAACTGAAAGAATACTGCAAAAGAGTCTGAACGCTCTTATGAAAACAGAGTTGCATTTTATTCACTGAGAAATCAATATAATGAGAATTTTAGAAAAAGTTTGCAACAAAACTGCTGTAATATTCTCTAAATTTTATGTATTTAAAGACTTTATAGAGACACGTACTTGATATACTCACCAAAATCGTGAGTAACTGCAAGGTATACCCATGTTTTTCATTTACCATATATCTTTAAAAAATCTTTAAATATTTTGAAATTGTTGCCGCAAGGAAAATACAAATAAAATATATTGGTCAAGCGTTATGTACGAAGAATAAAGCCCTGTGGGTGCTCATAATCTTAGAAGGCGGGAAATTTCCTTGCTAGGGTTCTCTAAAACCCGATTTGGCCCAACCTCATTTTTTAATCAAGATAGGAATGCCTTCAAGTCTTAAAACCTTCCCAACCGTTTGTTGGATCCATTATAGTAATAATAAGAGGAGAACATGTGTGCATATAAAGTATATATATATATATTATCATTGACTTGGGGATTAGCATTGATCCAAAAACATTAGCTTTTCTGTTATGGAAAAATAGTTTCGGCTATTTTCGAAACCCACTGGGAGATATTATCCATTTGTTGGGATCCTATCTGCTTAGTATATGAGTTGTCGCATGTTAAAAAAAATCCCTTTTTCAATATTGTTTTGCCATTCTAAGACAACTGTCTATCCATGGTTAACAATTTGCAGCCTCATCCTGAGCGGTGCTCGGAGCGCTGGAACACCCTTTCTATGCGCTCGATGAAACATTCTGCAAACTCTTCAAAACTAATAAATACCATGAAAGCAGCAGCTAGACTATCCGAGCCATTAATGCGTGTGTTTAGTTATTCATGAGACGTAAGAGCTGCAGTTGAATACGCGAAAGTGCGCTACTCAAAAAGTGTATTACTCAAAATGAGCTTCTAATGCTTCCCGTGCTTTTATGCTTTTATGGTTTTATGCCTTTATGAACGCCTTTTAACTGCACTCGCGTTTCACGCGGGGGGAAAAAAAACAAGTGGCAAATGTAAATGCACTCTGCATGCTTACAGCCGATGCATGCAACATTTAGCAAATTGCTGCGCCGCCGATCGGCTGCCCGGGCGCATTGTTAATTGCAGCAACAAAGTCAGCAAATTATGAGCGACTTTTAAAAGCTTCAGCAGCGAGTGAAAGTCCAGCAAGTAATAAGGAAATGACGAGCAGTAAAATCATGAGAATAACGGCCACCGAACGAAGTGTGGCAGGCATGGCGGCATGTTGCGTGAAAACGGCATTTCAGCGGGTACAAAAGGGCAGACTGCCAGGCGGAAGGAATATTTAGGCGCGTGCTAGCAAATAATAGCAAAAAACTAATTGGGTTAACTTGCTAGGTTTGCGCGCTTATCGGTAAGGAGTACTGCTTAAGAGCGCACTACTTTGAGGTTAAATTACTTTTGATTTTTTTTTTACAAAGTCCAGATCTACTCAAATGCACTTGCAATCTTATTATGTGCATACATGCAACGTGCGCGTCCTCCAGCAGTTGGACGCTTAAAGCAGGCTTCGTGTTGCCTAAGTTGGCGCAAATCGAAAAATTCCGCTTGTTTTGCATATTTCAACATTTCACCCACTCTGCGGGAGGGTTTGGCGCCTGGTTGCCACTATCGTCCTGTCGTCCTGCTGCCGTCAATTGTTGAGCTTTTCTCTTAAATTAGCCTTTCCACCCATAGAGACATACATATGTTGGCTGTGGCACGTGGCATGTGATGAAAAGTTACTTGCGTGTCAACGTCACAGCTCGCCGTTATCGGCTTTGAGTTAGTTGTCGCCGCTGTCGCCGCTGGCGTTGGCCATTAAAATTAGCATTTCGGTTAGTGAGCCGCTAAAAGGCTTCCATTACTTATGTCACGTTATAACGGTCGTATAAACAAATAATATGCAGGCTACGTATACATACAAGTGCTCCTCGCGCATACTCTCCAGCTTTTTGCCTCAGAATGTGGCATGCACGTATGTACAAGAATTTACTCAGGTTTTTTGCACAATTTCACATACCCTTCAACACATATCCTTCATAATTTATGACCCATTTGTGTCGCCATATTTCATAAATTAACCAAATTACCAAATTACTGCATGCAATTAAAAAGAAAGCGCGCGGAAAACAACTTTGGTGGAGGACCCCGATGAGTACGGTATTTCAGAGTTGCCTACCTTGAAGTGGCTTAGAAAACTACAAGCTTCAGAAGCCGTAGGAAAACGTATCGTCGTATTAAAGCTTATTATGCATCGACTATATATAATTTTCGACATATCCTAGCTAGTTTTGTAGCTAACTGGACAACTGTAGCTAACTTATGGAACACCAAATACTTAATAAGTTATGGGTGGAACTATTTCATGTTTCAGAAAATTTAAAGAAGCGTTGGATAATGGCGGCGGTAACAGATATTTTCAAAGAAATTTTGTTTTTAACTTCGAGAGTTTTCGATTAAATGTATGCAAAAATTAATTCGGATAGCTAAAGAAATATATGTCCGAACACCTAGGCCTCCATCTTCCAAAATAAAGTAAAAAAAAGCAAAAAAATATAATACTCTAAAGCTTTCCTTGAACTGATTTTGTTAAATTTCATGAATCCCTAAGCTTACGTTTCGAATTATCAATACGAATTACCATAACAGTACCACACGGACCCATTATGGCTTAGTCCCTTTTATTTTCAACACTTCGTTCGAATGGACTCGGCTTTTTATGAATTTGAGAGTACTCAGTTACCGACGCTGAGTTGATCAACCACTTTAATACATTTCAACTCTACAGATTTCACATTTTTCAGGTTACAGTTAGCTAGGCATTCGAAATTTTACATTACTAATCATTTTAATATTAAAGAAAATACAAACTTTTCAAATATAAATCGTAAAAGTATAAAAAAAAATAAATATATTCGTGCGAAAAAAAAAATAAAAAAATATTCCAGTGGTCGAACAAAATTAACTGTGCTTGTCTTTGTCAACAACAGCAATACATACATATCCACAGAATGTCTGTCCTGCAACTCTTGAAACGGAGCATAAATCCCAATCAGCCGACAATGAAATTCTTGGGCGCACGTCACAAAGTTTATCACAGGACAAATAAAGATGACAAGAAAAGTATTCTTGACTACGATGACGGCTACTACTATCGCAATGGTGAAGAGCGATATGCGCAAACGCTACGCAATCGGCAGGCCGAAGCCTTGCGCTACGATGACATCTTCTACGAAATTAGCCGCAACAGGCGCAAGTACAATCAAACCCATATAGACTTTCCGAACTGCACCTGTGCCGAGGACTTGAAGGAATTCGAAAAATTGAAAGGAAAGCAACCGCTACCGGAAACCGCTAGCCCTGTCAAAGACACCTATCGTCTCTACAGCATGTGAAAATATAAATCGAAGGACAAACACATAGGGTGTACACATCATTGTAATAGAGGGCCCTCTTCGTAATAAAAGTTTGGGTATAGCAAAATTTGTATTACAGAATAAAGTTAGGATTGATTAAATAAAATTTCTACTAAATTTAAAATAATGTGAAAACTCTGAATAAATGTACTTAACTAAAACGGATTTTCAATTTGAGACTTCTCGTCCTGGAGTTTTTAACAGATTTTTATATATGAAGAATTATTACAGAAGAAACGGCACTTTGGTCATCTCTACTATGATGTATGTGTATACTTGGGGCTTACACCTGCCTAAGATGTTTGACCGAATTTCCATTTCGATTTGCAATGGGACCTCTGAAATTATTCCACAAATGAAGGATCTCACAAGCCTTAAATCGACTCCGAATTTCTAATAGATTTATTGAGAAAAGTTTTAAATCAGAAATAAACTCAAAGATCTATATTAACTGTCGAGTGTAGACCGCTAAGAGTATAGTCGACGGGCAAGTATTCTATATTATAAACCGCTATGAATTTGTTTTAGGCAACTATTAAGTGATTTTTTTAAAACTGATCTCCGGAAAAGCTGCCTCGAAGTCTGGTACGATTACATTTTAATTTTAGTCTAATGGAAGGAGCTATTTCAGTAATTAACCCCTATAAGCTGCAAACATTTTTAAAAACATTTCACCTTTAAGCAACCTTTGGAAAAATGGGTTCTTTCAAAATATTTGTAATAATCTTAAAAAGAAAATATTAAAAAAAATTCTATTCTTTATAGCTTCATTTCACTTTATTCTAAATTTAAGGCAAAAAAAAATTATTTCAAATTTAAAACAACTGCTAAATTCTAAATTCTCCAATTAATTTGACATATACTTAAGGATTTTCTATTTCGGACAACAATTCGCTATTCTTCGCTATGCTAAGTTTAAAATCGCTCGCCAAAATGCTGACCTCAAAGAAAATGTCAGTAATCTGCACCCAACGCTTTACTTCCACCGACGCACCTGAGTTAGTACTAGGCTGCCGCCCACCACCTACTTCCAAGTCGGACAAGCATTCTGCACGCGAACACTGCAAATTCATTGAGCCGCGGTGCGCCGAAGAGAAATTGAAGGATGTCACTTGCACAAAGCGTGAATTCCCGCCACACTTTAATGTCGAGGAATGCTGTCCGCCCTGCAGGGATGTACTGCCACGCTTCGACGATCTCTACTATCAGCCGTCGGACAAAGAGAAACGTAAATACCAGCAAACCTGGTCCGAGTGCCCACGCCTGTTTATTGCACCGCGGAAACTCTGCTGTACTGAGCATTTCGATGTACCGAAAATGGAGAAACGAGAATTCAAACGAGATGAAGATCAGTTCGATAATGACACCGTGAAAACATGTAGAAATAATTCACAATCGCGTTGCGCAAAAATTACATGGCCCGGTTGCCGGATGGGCAGAGTGCCACCCAAATGTTTTGTCGTTAAAAATAGTAGCGACTGCTTGAAGGTATGCACACCCTACCCGAGTTATTCCGAGTGCAAGCGCCCGAAACCGAAATCATTGCGACCGGTTGAATGCTCTTGTCTTAGGGCTGGACCATGCATCCATCACTGAGTGTCTTAAGGTTGGAACGTGCATCCATAAATAATTTTTATGTATCTATAATTGGGTGTAATTTATATTGAAGCTCCTCTGGAAGGGAGCGTCATTAAGCAGTTGACTTAAAATTCATGCAAGCAAGTGCAATCAATTCGGCAACTTATTCAATGTAGGGGAGGAAATCGAAATTGAAGTTGTGCTGCATTGAAAGCGCTTCTTTGCTTTCGAATTAAGTTTAAAAATTGGTCTGTTTTCGATGATGGCGGTTACTTATTGCTGTGATATTGTAAAAATTCGACTTGATGGCAAAATAAATTTTTCGTTCTAAACATTTCTGATTTTGTTGTACTCTTCTTCTTCATAGGGAACATAACAATTTGTTGTTAAACTTTAACACCTTTTATCTGTATGCCTAGCTCCCTTAATTATGCACTAGTTCTCTATATATTTATTTCCTTTGATCACGTGATTTTATTAAAAAGCAATATTTGTTTTACATATACACAATTATACCAATACTAATTATGACCCTATTACAATTTTTTTCTTTTTATTTGCAGAAGAGATCTCTCGCTCTCTACACGAGGCCCGCACTCAAATCCATTTTATTGCTACACTTCTACTCAAGTTCTACACATACTTTCTTGCCTACTTTTGAGATGATATCAATGTGAAATTAAGAGAACTTTTCTGATTGTATCAACTTAAGAATTTTTCTCTGAAAACTTATTTTAAATAGCGTCTCTATAAGATATTTGTAAGCGTACTGCACATAAGTCTCATTTTTATTTCCAATAAGTACTAAATTTACGTGGAAATTTATTGAAAGAAAGCTAAGTGTATGAAAAGAAAATGAAGAAATGAAGAATGAAGAAATACGGAAAATGTTCCTAATGGATCTTAATGTCGCTTCTTAATTGAAGAAGAGTCACTGAATGCAAATAAATGCCTATAAAAGAGTATTTCAACTAATTTCCCTTTTTTTTCGAATTTTGAAGATGGAATACCTACGGAAAGAGAAGTAAATTTAGTAAGAGCACCGATTAGTCAGCCACTTGCTCGACCCGTAGGATTTACAAATCTTAACTCAGCAGCAAAATTTTGAAATTCTATTCATTACTACTTCAAAAACCAAAAATTTTAATTTAATTCGAAAATCTATAGTTTATTTCAATTCCCCTTTAAAAACACATAGAAAAATAACAAAAACAAAAAAAAAAAAACGAAATTATCGCTTTGATAACGTGAAATTCCAAATTCCACCGCTACTCCAAATTTCGATCAGAATCTCTCACAAAAACCGCAACTAGATAACTCGTGCACAAGTATTAGAATCGAAGAAAAAAGAGAATGTTGCTCTTTCGTGCATTTGGCAACCAACTCTTGCAAGGCCTCAAATCCACAGCCTTCTCAGAGTGTCTGACGCGTACAATGTCCAACCAAAAGCAACATCCCGGCTATCGTTCACATTGCGCATCCAATGATCCAAAGTGTGATGAGAAGAAGCTTAAAGAGAAGAAAGACAGCGGCAAATGCGATAAAAAAGAGAAACAAAGTACTTCCATGTGGTTAAATCCGGAATGTTGTCTAGATATATGCAAAGATGTCTTGCCGCGTTTCGATGATCTCTATTATAAACCCTCCGACAAGGCGAAACGCAAGTACACGCGCACCTGGAACGAATGTCCAGATCTGAAAATAGCTCCACGAAAGATTTGTTGTTTTGAAAATATCTCCTTGCCACCAATAGAACGACGCAAGTTGGGTGACCGTACCAAAGTGGCATGTCCCGCTGTGAGTCCCGAGGAAATTGCCAAGTGTACGTTGAAATCGAAAGCGCTTTGTATTAAAATTCGTTTGCCCCGCTGCGGGATGGTGCGTGATCCACCGAAATGTTTTGCCATCAAAAAGTCATCCAAATGCCGTAAGATCTGCACACCATATCCAGCATTTTCGGAATGCAAGCGACCCAAACAGAAACCTCGTCCACCCGTCGAATGCAATTGTCTGGTAGTCGGTCCACTCTGTGGGTTACATTAGTCGCGAGTATGTGCGCAAAATAGTCACGGTGTTGCTATGGTCTAGGGCTGCGTGAAACTGACTACATGTTTTCATTGAAAGTTTCAGCTTTCAGTTTCATGCTTGAAGCTGGTCATGATACTGAAAGTTGAAATTATTGGGAAAACTTATTTAGTTGAAAAAAGAGTTGAAAAGCTTATTCGTACAAAAAATATTATGAAGAACAAGACAGTCATTCCTTGCAATTCTTAAAAGCATACCAATTTCACTTATTTCGAAACACACTCCTATCTATAAATTGAAAATATTGCAAAATTAAAAAAAAGTGCTAAAATTAATAAAATCTAATAGTAACATAAAACACTAATTTCAAAACTTGTTTAGCTAAAAGAATACTCTCTAAGATTGCTTGCTCATCGATTTCACTCGTTGTCTGTATTTTTTGAGAGATAGACAGAGTGTTCTTAGTGAGTACCTGGGAAGGGTTTTTGGTTTGAAAATAGATATTGGTAGCCTTTAATGACCGTCCCCGGATTTTGGGAGATTGCACTGTTAACAAGCGTGCATCCATCAGACTGACAACTCGGTTTCGTTACAAGATGTATATAGAGTATTTCCAGTAATATCAGACTTGGAATTTTTATCCGTGAATTTATATTTATAGCCTATCTGCAGCTCATTGGCTTTGAAATTTTAAAGACATAGGAGCCAGGTATAACCAAAAATATTCTCTTCTGTTAAAGTGGCTATAGTTCCAATAAAGCCGAGAATTATTAATTAGTTATAACTTCTGATATGAATAATAGATTATATAAAATATGTGAGAATATTATCCAAAATATTCTTCCAGAACACAGTTACAGTCATTACCATAAGATCACAAAATTTCTTTGAAAATGCGCTATATTTTTGAGTGGCAGAGCACTGATTTCAGCTCAGAATTGAGTAGGCGCTGATTTCGCCTTTCTGACACCACTTAAGAAAAACTTAAGTAAATACTTCTGCAACTCGCGGACGTATTCAGTTGAAAACTTCAAAGAGAGCGGCGATTTCGATGACCAAAATAGAAGGCTTCCATTTATTTTGAGAAAAAAGCTCTTCATATTTGGATCGCGAAATGTACTTTGACAGCTTAGCCTTCAAAGGCGTTGCCTTTGAAAAGAGTAGAAAAGTACAAGCAAATGAGTGATTTTCGTCGAAATTTTTACAAAAACAATTAGGCAATTACCGCATGTACATATATATTTATGGTTTGGAATTCTGAAGAAAGGCGAAATATACTTGCAACACAGCAGAAGTGGAGTAAATACTCGTAGTTCATGCTCATGCTGGCCATGTAAGTAAGCGTCTATGTATGTATGTAAGTAACGGCGTGTAAGCACACACATGTTCGTCCTGAAAGTACCTAAGCACACACGCACATATTTATACGCATCTGTCTGCACCTAGTGCAACTGACAGCCAGCCTGTCTGCTGTTGAAGTGTCTGCCACACAAAGTGTTGAAATGCAAGCAGCAACAACAACAAGCAAAACTGTCTGGAGGGGTCGGCATGTAGCGTAGGGGAATTGCTGGCGACGAGTGAAACGATTTGATGTATGTAAATGTGGCATGTATACATATATATATACATATATTTGTATGTACACTTGAAAGTTTTGCTGCATGCGTTGGCAAGCAATGAGCGCATGTTGCGTGCAACAGCGGCGACTAGGAATTTATGTATAATTTCGGCAACAGCTAAAACAACAAATACAAGAACAAACGCATTGCTGTGCGGCACAAAAACACCAAAAAAAAAATCTCAAAAGTGAAAAAAAAATGTATTTCGACGCATTTGGAATTTCATCTGAAATCCAACTAGCAAACAACAACTCAAGTGGTTTGTCAGCAACATTTCAAACAAAGCGACGACACATCACACCACTCAGCAAAGCGGCCGAAAACTAGTGGAAAATGTCCAAAAGACCGAAATAAAAGTGCCGAAGAGATGTCCGAAAACCAACCTCATCGTTTCCTCCGCTTTTCTGTGTGTTGTTTGGGGTCAAAGAGACAAAGCGAATGGAAAATAGGCCGCTCGCACTGAGTAACAAATACCCAAAAAATTCAGAAAAATTAGAAAAACTACAAAAACGACAGCCGAAAAGGCCGCAAAGCCCTGCTGCATGCGTCACAGCGTGCCACCCTGTCTCTGCCGGATAACAAGTACATGCAAACACACACACACACACATATATATATATATATATGTAGTCAAATGCTTCACAAACGCTAACTGCCAACACAATTTTTCGGCTTGGCCATTGCTTTTCACTTGAAATTGTGTATACTTTTCGTTAACTCATTACTAGACACACACTTAATCATAAAGCTGGCAGAAAACGCAAGTTTTTGTTATCATTGTTGCTTTTTATGTCGTTACTTTGCCTTGACGTTGCCGCTGTTGTTGTAGTTGGTAATGTCAGTTAAACTGACAACAAATTTCGTTTTGTAATAAATTGCGTTGGCCGCACTCAACACTGCACACACACACACACACGCACATTCATATCCACATGTGTGCCGCCACTTAAACCCCTTCATCCATGTATCCGCGCTGGTCACTCAAGTATGTTGTTAAAGTAATTTGTTGCTGCCATCAACAGTACAAAGTTGCTATTAATATAAGCGCATCGTTGTTGTTGTTGTTGTTGTTACTATTATTATTACAAACGTTTCTGTTGCAAAGATGGCTTCAAATTTCGACTCCATAAAAATATAGATTTCCAAAAAATACTCCTCATAAGTAACACAATAGTACAAGGGCAAGTGTGTGTGCGTGTTTGTGCGTGCTTGTCATCTTGAAAACTGTTGTTTTTCTCACTTCTCATTTAGCGCGTTAGCGCGTCTCAGGCCTACATAGCATCTACCTCTTCTTTTTCTCGGCCCCAATTCACTCAACGTGTGGCATCAAGTGTTTCCAAGTGCTGACGTGCTTTGCCGCGATTTCGTTTGTAGATATGTACTGTGTCCGTTTGTATATAACGTGAATTGCTTTGCATTTGCCCACATAGATAGTAACTACCTTTAAAAATAATATTAGAAAGCTTAGAAAATATTATATTAGTGTTTTGCTGGCCTTTCGCAAGTACTCCATCATTTCGAGTCTCCATATCGACAAATAAGTTCGTGAAAGAGGCAGCAGCTTATTCAATGCTTCGTGTCACTTTCGAAAACTCGCTCGCAGGCTTTCGAATGAACAATCGAAGATCTATGGTGCAATTGGAGGAGAAGTGCGAGGCTTCAAGCAAGGCCTTTCTTTCGACAATGGAGTTGTTACTGTCTTCACCCTCCACCTATAGTTAATTACTTATTTTTAGTTCGATGAAAAGATGTTAAGACTTGTTGTACATGCTCAGATTTTTAACTGAGTCCAAAAGGGATAAATCAAAATTGATAAATGATAACTTCAGCTAGGGATTGAGATCAAAAAATGTAATATAAAAATTTTTTTTCACAATTTAAGTACCATCCCACTGTGACAGTTTCTTTAACCTCACATGATGTGGCACCAGAATCAATTTGTATGATAAACCCCATCTGAATCAAATCTGAAAATTGTTCTAAGAGATTTTTCAAATTGTGAAAGCACAACCAAGAGATCCTCCTCCTCCTCCTCCTCCAAGAGATCCAAGCGAGATACAATCCTCAGTCAGAGAAGTGGATTCATTTGCATGTTTCGATAGTCTGTTTTCAAGTCACTTAGTACATTCTTTAGACTGCCTCTATATTATCACTTAGGTTCAGCTCGGTTCCAATTAGCCCTATTTCTCAAAAATAGTAGGTCCGAAACAGCGTATAAACCTTCCCCGTTTTGTGAACTATATAGTAGCTTACCAGTTATTAGAACAACGTTTGCGATATCACATCTCAAATCGTCGGTCAGTTAAGTCTCTGCTATCCTAATGCCTTGCTATATCATTTATGCCAATTCAAGCTAACGCGTCTTTCAAAGGCATGAAACCTATAATTTGACTGAGCAAAGACCTTTCCCATCCAATAGTAGTTTTACGAGACTTCGTAACCGATTCGAGTTCATTCGATGTTGGGCGTACTTTTTTTTGGTTGATATATTGATAGAGCGAGTCTGGGGATGTATAAAAATTGCTCCCGGTCAAATATTTCTCGAAAAAGCGGTAGGCTGGGCTGGCTCCAAATCCAAAGGTTAAAAAAGAAGAAAAGTATTATAAATTGAAACAGTTGAAGGCAGTTTGAGTGCACCATTTATTACGCGCTGAGGCGAACCTGCTTTTATAGTTAACGACTTAATCTTCTACATAAATCTAAAAGTAAGAATTTCAGTAAATAAAATATGCGAGACACGGCAACGTTCATATTCATATTAAAAACCGATTGCCAATGCAAATATTATAGCGAATGTGCAAAGCTACGAGACTTCGGAATGTTTACAGTCGAGGACACCACCAACGAAAGCGACACATAACGTGACGGCAACTACACATTTGATGCATTTTAAAAGGTGCCAATGACGCACGAATGCTAAATGCCAACAAAATCTGCCTGCCACTGCCAGTGTTTGTGTATATATATATATATATATATATGTGTGTGTGTGTGTGTGGGAATGGACTTCAAGAAATGCTCGGTTGTATAATTTTGCATACTAAAATGTGTAGTTTTCATTTTCGATTTTATACGAAAAATGCCATTGTTTTTATTGTTAGCGAGTAGTAAATGCAAGCACTCGCTTGCTCAAGTGTCCGCTGTGGCCACTGAGAAGCCAGAGGGCGAGAGAAGGTGGTTATCGCCAAGAAAATTACTATGGAGAAATGTGGTGGGAAGTTGAGCTGAGTGCAGCCATAAAATTTTATATTATTCTTGCAATTCAAATTAATGATTTTATTAACCCTTCGCAGCACTGCTGTTGCTAAGGGCAGAGCTTTGCTTTACTGTTTATAAATACCTCGCAATTTTGCTGTGTTGCGCGCGAAATTTGTGCAAAGGGTATAAAAAGTTAATATTATGTTTTAGTAGACACTTGTAGGTTAAACTACTTTGTAGCTTACTTAGAACTTGGTCTCTAGATCTCAAAGCAAGTTATTAAGCTCTGATTATTTACTATTAAAAGCATTCGACCGATCTTTATATCTCTTTTTTAACTGTACCATTCTCAGATATTCTCAGAGATTCCGAGATTGAGTCTCAGTCTGTGTAGCAAGGTATCACTTAGGCCGTTCAAAAGAAGCTGAGATCTTTAAACTTAAAGACTTATGTAACACTTTGATCGACCAGATGCTCCGTGGAAGATCCCAGCAACGGCAAGTACTATCCAAAATACACGTGTACTTCGTAGAAAAACAAATCCATTGCACTCGTTGACACTTTTGACACAATACAAATGTCAGCAGCATTGCTGTTGTTGTTGTAAACGTATACTCTGCCGGGTAGTAATAAGTGCTGCGGCCCAAATGCACAACATATGCAAATGGAAAAATAAACGAAAATAAAAGAAAGAAAACAGAAAATATTAATAGAGGCGGAAAGGTTTACAAAAAGGCCGCCAAACGACACGAGGATGATCTACAATGGAAATCTTGTACTTCTACGCACATGGCAGATAGTGAATTAAAGAAAAAACGAATCAAACGTGGTTCAGAATAGTGTGGTGGCAACCAACGGCAGCGCCGCGACTTTTGTATTTTCCCATTTAATTTTCTACACTTTTTCACTCAAGTGCTTTTTGCTGGAAAGAAAGCTACACGCATCTGCACGCACTCAATCATCGGTGTGTTGCACAAGGCCTGACACTTTTGATAGCATCTCTCCGCACGCATTTGTTCGTATGCCGCGTTGAGATGAGCGTGCAGCCGGTCCTTAAGTTGTTGACTTCACCTTCAGCTGCTCAGATGGTCAGCAAGCGGCGAAATTGAAAAAAAAAACTTTTGGTTTTTTTCCTGCAGTAATGAAAAATAGAAGTGTGTAGAATGGAGCAATCACGTTAACTTTGTGCCGAAAGCGATTGCACGCAAGGCAGCGCCACGACCAGTTTGCATAGCCCAGTACCCCACTGGAGGCATTTCATTGCTTATTCGTATGTTTGTGAGTAAGTCATTGCGGTTTCAGCGCAAACGGTGTGTAGCCACTGCATTCTAAGTATCTATGCTTTTGCTGCTCCCGTAGATGTCAAGGCAGTTGTTTTCTATTATCTGTGCATTGTTTTTGCGTTGTTACCCCTTATACATGACCGAAGTTAGACTACCTGAGGGATACACACATCACATTCATCTGCGTAATATGTTGTAAGGTCTAGCATTAAGTGCCAACAGTGAATTTCTTGAACTCGTGTAGCATACCTTCGGTGTGCGACAAGCTTCTGAGCTTCTCAAGCCTCTTGCCGGCGTTATCTTCCCCCGAAAGATTAAGAACAGTAGAGTTGGGACCTAAGTAAAATGAGGCTTATACTTTTGGGATCGGAAAAGCAACTATTAAACTATATAAACTGACAGGATGACCCAATTGAGATCTATTTCTTGCTAAGATAGCCTAATCAGGGCTTACAAAACAGCCCTGTGGTGAACGAAGACACCAAATCCACATCCTCGGCAGCTAGAATTAATAGTTAACCTATTTATGTATCTATATTTAACCTAATAGTTACCAATAACTAATAAACTTCATTATACTTTACTGCTATTACCGTTGGACTCGCTATGAACTCTGTCAAACAGGCGATGACCGTAACCGAGTGTGGTGAGTGAGTTCGTTCGGTGGGTGGTTCGTCTATTCAAACCTCTGTTAGCTTCTGTTGTCGGTAGACCTTCGGCTGTCAATGTCAAACCTTCGAAGACTTACTGACGAGAAAAGGAATCACACAAAATCAATCAGCTACACTTAAGCGACCTGAAACTTGTTTGGAGGGGTCTTGACTGCGTGATTCACTAATAAATATTAGCTAATATGGCAGTTTGGAGAATCCGGGTTGCTCAGGTGAAACGCTTTCTCATTTTAGAGATCACAACTCAACAACAAATGTTTGTTGAACTCGAATACGCTGGTATTTTGAAGTAAACTGGGAGGAGGAGCAACTGAAGCTTGTCTGAAATCGAACTCTTATGCAATGCTAAGCACAAGAGCGAGTTCCTTGCTTAAGCTCGAAGCTGTTCTGTATTTGTACGGAATTATTTTCCATTTCCATTTTTTGTTTGTTTCGATTTCAATTTCCATCAACCTTTGTTAAAATTTTTACAATCGTTTTTAGAGGTTTTCCTTTAGGTTTTTTTTTCTAGTTCTAGCAATTAATTCTTGAAAACTATGAAAGCACGTTCACACATATTTCTTTGTATGATCTCTATTTGACCTCTTTTTCCTGTGCGGCAATTGTTTTTGTCCACAACAACGGCATACTCGCTTTTGACGGACGTTTCGGCATGTTTTTACCTCCAACTGCTATTTTTTTTATTGCTTCGCGCTTGACCAGCGCTTCGCCTGCCTCTGCGCCAGCATGCATTTGTAAATATGTTTGCAAGTGTGTATGTGTTTGCTGCAAGTCATTGTGCACAGTTTAAAGACCGAAACTTCATTGTTTGCTGTGAAACAACCAAGTAAGCGAGCGAGTACATACTTCCTGAACTTGCTAAAAAATAAAAGAAGTTGTTGTTGTTTATTGTCTATGACCGCCTGACAGAACTTGTTACAACACGAGACATAAACGCCAAAGCCAGTGAATGAGCAGCAAGCAGAAGCAGTGCTTAGAATAGGAAAAAAAAAGCAAAATTTTAACGAAAATCTATGTTTGTTGAAAGGCGAACAAAATGCTCAATGTATGTGCGTGTGTGTGTGTGTGTGAGTGTCGCATAGAGCGCGCAAAACAAAAAAATTATAACCTCAATGGAGGCCAAACGACATTGACGAAGTGGCATTTCAAATGAAATTGTCATAATTTCGGCAAAGCAAACACAAAGCGCGCCGCTTTTATGTTGCACATAACCGTCTTTGTTGCAACTGTGCAACATTTTTCATTGCAACAGCTTCAACCATTAAATGACAATGATTTCAAATGTAATGCATATGCAACACATCACGCTAAGTATGGGTTAATGAGCGCTTGTTGCACGCCTTTGCTTGCCATGCAACAGCAGCATGCCGCAAACATGTGTCATGCTCGTATGTAGAACTTTTAGTGTTTACCTAACAACGCTGATTACTCAGTGTCAGGCACTTTGTCAAAGGTGAACACTGCGCTTGCAAACAACTGCCTGTTGTTGTCAGCGCAACCGCCGCCTGCTGCTTTGTTGCTTTGCTGCTTGCAACTTATCGACTAACCAAAAAAAAAAAGAAAGCACACACATACATACGGAGATCCGATTCTCCCAAATGATCTATTACCGAAGTGATCGTTGGCGTTGATCTTACAATCTAAGAATCTTAGAATGTTGACAGCAACAACAAAATGCGATTGAAATTTGAAAACAATTATGCTTTAGTCGCGTAGACCTCTTGTGTTTGGCATATCAATTTCAATTCTTTCTTTCCACACTCATTCACCACATTGCAACGTAATGCATCGGCAATCTATGTTTTAGTTTGAAAATAACGGTTCAAAATCCACATAATAATAGCGTGACAAATTGTTGTCTCCGTGTTGAATGATCGCCTGCAAGCCCTTTTTTGCTGTACATATAAATAGCTGTGTGTGCTTTGTGATTGAATGATCGCAAGTGATCGCAAGTGATCTGCTGATAGCACCAAATTACGGCACATATACATACCTGATATTCCACGCATGAGGCTATAGTGAGTCAGCCAATTCGCCCGATTGCCAGTGCATTGCTTTTGATTGATGGGAAGCATTTCAACGGCAGTTTTCCTTCGTGCAAGTAATATATGCACGATCGTTTACCGATCGCTACGCGATAAAGCGTTATTTTGCGCCGCGTTAATTGTTCGAAATATATGCATAAGCTTTTCAGGGTTCTTAATTAATGAGCGCACATTAACAACAATTGTTATTGTTGTAAACCGAGCGATAAGTAAATGTTCTAATATTGTCACAAACATCCATTTAAAAGAAACAATAATTGGATTTTTCGATGTCGAAGATTTGGAATATCGAATTAAGTGTTGTAATATTTTAGTAGAGTTCAAAGGCTTCATAAAAATTTATTGAGAATTTTCTTCTTTCTTTAACCTTGCACTCTTATGTATTAGCATATACCATAACTTTAAATTAGTTGATGATCTAACTAAAACTTTTTTTAATAACTTTTATCACGGTAAGTTTTTCGGGTATTGAGTGAGCTATATTACTTCGGCGTTATCGTCTACATTTCGATACACTTCTTCTTTCTATTCCCGGCCATACTTTGAACTCTTTTTCCTTTAAAAGTACCTAAACGTAAAACGTAAAAGTTAAAAGTAATGACCTGCTCTCAGTTTTACCTCTCAGCCTACTTGTAGTCAGTATTGCCAGCGTTTCTCATAATTCCCTCTATTAGTTGCTTTGCTTTAACTGTTCCGAAATTGTCCAAAAAATGTTAGCAAGTGAGTAATGTTTCGTACTTTTCGCGATACTTGAAAATTATTATCGAATCATGAGTCACAGAAGCGACATTCTGAGCATACCTATGCATATCGGAATGCTCTGTTGTAACATATAATAGTTTCGGGGAGCTCTGCTGCGATGGCAGCCCTTGTCTGGGTAGATTTCTGGAACTTTTATTGCTACTTAGAGCCGACTATCTTAATGCTTATTCCAACAGACGTAGATAACATTAAGGACCTTTATGTTGAATAAATCGAAGAACATTTTCAGAGTATAGTCTTCGGACAGATATTTGTTTGAGATCACGAGCAGATTTGATTTAGCTAATATTCGGAAATTCGTACATATATAAATGTTTGTACAGAGAACCTATTGAAGAAGTTCTTTGTAGTATCATTTCTTTTGGTGAGAGGGAGTATTTGTTGGTGATATGGATCACAATCTCTTCTTGGTCCATATAGAGAATTGGTAGAATTATGTTATCATTATTAAAAGGTGATCTGATCTAAAAAGTGATCTAAATACCTCTATTGAACTACTTGAGTGCTACTGCTGGACTTCGGGGAGAGTTTTATTTACTAGACATTTTACTTTTGTTATTAAATATCTCTTTAGCCGCTCAAAAATAAATTAGTCTGCTTATTTCAAAGAAAATTGAGTCGGCGGAAAGGGACTGAATCGGAACGCTTGCATATAAATAGATTTGTGGAAAATTTGCCACAAAAAGTAATTTCCTTATTCCTCAATTATCTTCATAATGATTTTGTTGCAATAAACAAAATATAATTACGGCCTTACTAATAAACAATTACTTCTGAAAAGATTAACCGTTATATATTACACAAGCCATTTTATCGAATAAAGAAAACAATAACAACAATGAGTGCAACAAAAACTTTTGCAAAAGTCAACACAGGCAGCCAGAATGTAGTGGTGTGAGTGCACCAGGTAGCAAAAATGAAGCGAAATATACTAACAGACACAGATACACACACACACACACTCAGACACTCGCATCGATGTAGAAGTAATAAAAAATCACAGTAATTATTTTTTAATGTAACAAAATAATATCAGACCAAAACGATCTAGTCACGCAAAGCCACAAAAGACATAAAGGCAGGCCAAAAACAACAACAACAACAACAACAGCAATAATAATAATAACAACAACAACAACAGCAACAAGAATTTGTAGTGGTGTGGCAATAGTGAGTGGCAACGGCAGTACTGTTGTGGTAGACGCTGCAAGAATGGCTGCAAATGAAAGAAATATATATGTGTGTATGTATGTATGTATGTATGTATATACATGGGTATATGTGTAGTGAGGGAATATGTAATAATAAACACACGCAGCGTGAGGAAAAGTATAAGAAATTTAATAAGAAAATTCAATCAGCGCACGAAAGTGCTCCACTATTGCAGGTATGTACACACACACACACACCCACAAACACTCGCACACACACATACATACAAATGCATACTATGTACATCGCTGTGTGCACCCGTACAATGCGTGTATGCACGGCCGGCGGGGGTGAGGTCAGTGTAGGAAATGAAAGAAGGCGAATTTTTTTTGTTGGAATTTCTGCCACAAAAACAGTGGCAATGTTGTTGCTATTTGTATTTTATTTTTTCATTTCTGTGACGTGTGGTTAATTTTAACCCCATTTGTGTCGGCTCCGCGCAACTGTTAACTTGCCAACACATATGCGAAGCACTTAGCCGTGGTCAAGAAAACACGCACGTCATACAGGTAACGGTACTTGGTTGAGCGGACCGGTGAAGAAACAGACATATTTTTATTTAAAAACATTGTTGAAGGAATATTAGGAATAGGAGATTAGATGCTTTGGTCTTTAGGACCGTTGGATTATTAAATTATGTTGCCTAGTGTAAGTGACTGTTGAGAGCTTTTCTTAGTGAGTCCAATTGTTACCGGAAAATTTTCAAACATTTTACTGAGTCTCCGTTGGAGCCCTTAAACCATTGACCCTAAACCATTATATCACTGTGAAGTCATAATTATTTAAAGACTTACTTGCTTACTTAACTCCCAGAGAGCCCATAAATTACTTATTTCGTACAGCTAGTATCTGTTTTTAAATGCTCGAGTCCATTCAGTCCTTAAATTGATCAAAATACTACATTCAGTACTTACAGTACAGTACTGTACAGTAGTACAGTACAGCCTTGTGAAAATAGCCAGTTTTCTGATAAGGCGTGACCTTTTATGGTGCTCTTACTGAGCCAGTCAAACCTCCTAAGTTCAGTAAAAATTTTACTAACTCAAAAAAAAGAACTATAATATAAATGTTAACCTTCGTTCCACTATGTATTCAGCCTAATTATTTAAATATATCCAATTAAGATCAAACGGTGTATCATGAGTATGTCGTTCACAAGTATCAGCTCACTTTTCATCACATTTTCGATCACTGTTTGCCCAGTTTGGTTTTCAAGCAATCCCGTTGCAACTTCTTGCCAACTTTAGTGTCATATCAACACCTAATGGAACGCGAAACACCTACAAGCAACTTCACTCGATCCCTTTATAAAATCTCAGAATCTTATGCAAATCGCTGTGGGATTTTCCTTGATCAGTAAGTAGTCTCTACTAAGCAAGTCTTCGAAGGTCCATTTATAATATTTCCTTCCATTTTTAGTATCTTAGTTTTTGCTCATCATCTAGAAGTCCCTCATCAATCGTAAGTTGTCAGGTTATATCCTGTAACGCTTTTAAAAGCCCATTGCAAACTTTTAGAGACCCCTTTCCCCCCTTTCCGTGCATATTTTCATCGGTAAAATTTCTTGTTATATTGCCTACTGCTCTTCGAGAGTGTTGTCATGCTGCTAAATGAGTTCGAGTCAGGCCAAGTGGTAGCCTAACGGGCTAGCAGGCACTTAGTAAGTCAGTCAACTAAGCAGCGAGCACATATTCAGCCGCTAAATAACAAGCAAAAAACACGAACTTTGTGCTTTGCATTACAATTTTATATGCATTTTTAATTTTTCCTGTTTTCATACTTTTTTTTTGCGATTTTATTTAATTTTTCCTTCCTCTAGCTTGTTTTCAGATGTGTTCACTGATTTATAAAACGAACTTCCGTTGTTATAAAAAACGACGCAAAAAAATCACAGCAAAAGAAAGTACAAGAGAGTAAGGAAGTAATGAGAGCCCGACAGTTTTTTTCTCCTCTACACTAGCACAATCGAAGGGTTTACGTGCTTACTGAGTGTTGGCAGAAATATTCCTTTGCGCTTCGAGTGTTCGTATGTATATACTGTCGTCTAGCTGACTCATATTTGGACTCGTTTGAGTTCGGTCGCGTAAATGGCTTGCGCACGATTTGCAAATTACTTCGTTAATTGAACAAAGTGCAAATGAATGGCGTTTGCGCGGCAAAAGTAACAGCTAACTGCCGCTAAGAGTATTTAGGTTGTTAAGTAGGTTTATATTTGGCTACCGTTAGCTAGATAGCTATGTTTTGGGAACTTAACCAGCTGCTGATGGCGGTCCATAGTAGTCTAATGCATTGTACCCTTTTTTACTTGTCTTTTTACTGCTCTGAAATTAAGGAGATTTTTTTAATTTCAGTGATCTGTTTTGGGTAAATGTATTAAAGGCTATAAGAGCTGGCTGAAAATGAAGAACGTCGCAGGGAGAAGCTACTCCGGTAATCTTAGAATACCATAAGCATTGAGTAATTGTATTTTTTAGGTTAAATTGAAGTCTAGCCCTCGTACTACTTCACTTATACCTTTTTTTGTGATCTCCCTAAGCCAAGAAAGGGATCAGGAATGTAATTCTAAATTGCACATAAATCCAATCCAAAGGGAGTAAGGCCTGTTCCCCAAGTGTTTCCTTAAGTTCAGGAATTTTTTTAAGTGTTTTTTATCTCGTCTTCGAAAAGGTAAGGAAATTGGGCCAGAATTGGTGGAATAAATCCAGCACTGCGTGGAGATCCAGATGGCTAAACCACCGAGAAGTAAACGCAACAGAAATTTTTAACTTCTCTAACTAAAATCTGAACATAATCCTGGGGCATAAAATTCAGTACAATTAACTAATGATCTTTGAGAAAAGAAAAAAATTAAGTATGGCTAAGTTTAGGCTAGATTAATTAAGGCTGGCACAGAGTAGTTTCAACTGAATTAGGGAGACAGATTGCGCTGAATTAAATTAGGTTAGATTAAGGAAAATCGACGATTTTTGCAGCGATGTTAAAATGAAGTAAAACGATCACCACGTCACTCCACATACTCGTGCAACAACAACAATAACATTCGAGTTTAAATTAATATTGCGCTCCAAACTTTCAGAGACCACCCATCGGCTGCGGTAATTTGCCGAAACGAAAGGGTACGGAACTTTATTGCTTTATAGGCTAAGTAGAGCAATTGTTTTCAGAAACACTTCGCAATTTTACGCATTTCAAGCAAGTATCTCTTGTCCTTACACTATACAAATTTAGATACATGTTCAATATAGTCTGTGAGAAACGCGGTCAAGTATTCCGAATTTTATTTATTGTTATTATCTTTTTCGATTAAAGACATTAGCGATCAATCAACAAGTTCGGCAGGCTTGTTAGCACCCCGCGAATACATACATATATGCCTATTTACACACCGAGCTTACGGCGCCAGTCGAGGCTTAGCGCGTTCTCTACAGCTGGGCATTTACGCATTGTCATTAAAATTCAATTAAATGGCAAAATGTTTTGACGCCAAACTATGGAATTCACGGCATTTTACGAACCATTAACACTTTATTTTTCACAGACTTTTAAATTGTTTAAGCCCTTCTTATTTGGTTTCACTATTTCGCTTCTATAACTCATTTGCCTTTCATTTTCATGCCACACTTTTTATTAATGGCAGCTTTTGACAATTCCAATTGCTTCTGGCTCAAATTTTTGAAGACCGCTCAATAATAAATTGTGGTAATAAATTGATTCGGTTCAAAAAAAAATAAAATAAAAAAATAAAAGATTGAAGGAAACGTTCCATTTTCTTAAAAACCTTGAATTTGGACTTCTATTCGCAAAAGAATAGCGTCTTTTGGTGCCCGAGCTCTGGTTAAGGGATCTCCTTAGTTGGCAAAACACTTCCGATCTCTCTCTCTCCTGTTTGCAAATATTTATTATACCAAAGCTTTGACTAATGAGCCACCTTTCAACCCATGCGGATTAAAATACGCGCAAGCTTACGCACCCACTTTTAAGACACTTTATACAACGAAATTTTGTAAGCTTTCAGTTGGAGGCAAGAGCTCAAGTTGCGGGTTATGAAGAACCTCAAAACTATTCGCATTCTTAAAAGTGTAACGAAATGCAAATATATGTCAACATGACAGCTGACAGCTGACAGCTACAACAACAATGCAAACAAATTAGAAGTGTGAACACATATGTAGGAATTTGTTTGGATACCTTTAAGAACTTGCGAACAAGCGAGCAATTGCCCAATTATTTATAATGAATCACTCGACTTGAAGTCGAACGCAAAATAATTAGATTTCTTTAATTGTTATTTCAATGAGCGCTAAAGTACCGCGCAAGTGGTGTGTGGCACATATAACTGAGTATAAAAACATCTACGTGGACTGTTTGATAATTCTTGGCTAAATAAAATTAGAAAATTGGAGGCAACTCCCTCTTCATTCACCATATTCAGTTTCCTTTTGATCTTGATACTAGTTTCTAATTTCAAAATTTGAAAAAGGGGCTGGCTTATTACTTACTCTCTCTAATTACTCTTATTACTCGAAAATATTTCCTTCCTTCGAAACTAAGGTTAAGAGGTTAGGAAGTGAGAGGCTAAGGCCAATATAAAGGCCTATTTACTGGCCTTTTTCAGTTGTGACAATTTTCAGTTGTATTTCTAACACTCAAAAAATTTTTAAAAGCCTTTCAGCTAAACTTTTTTCTAGTCTTGTTTTTGTGGGCGGTATGTCGATGGAGACGATGAAAGTGAATATATTAGCCAAATGATTAGGATTGTTGAAATATTTTTACAATTTCTAAAGTAATTTATTTATTACTTTCATATACTTTTCAATCATTTGCTTTTTTATGACGTCATTTAGGTACTCAAAATCCATGGTCTGGCTATCTGCAGTTCCACCCAACGCAGCGCTTGGACAGCGTTATAACTTTTGCATGATTTTAGAAATGTTTACATTCATTGTCAGTGGCTTGACAGGTATTAACCTTTATAATAATTTCACAGACTTTTATTAGTTTTCTACAACGAGCACGGGCTCTGGCGCATGCAAAGCTACTTCTGGACTAAGTTTAGTTTTTTTTTCTAATTTTTGAATTTCGACTTTTGTTTTTCTTCAATTTCTAGGTATTCGAATTCATGCTTTTACGGCATTTACCCCCTTTTCTACACTTTACACGCCAACTTCCATCTTTTTATTTATTTTTTTTCTGCTGTATTTTTGTATTTTTGTATGTTTAGCTTTGCTGCATATATGTCTTGCAACATTTGTGCGCTTTAGCTCAATTCTTCAGATATGTGATTTTTCAAATATCACTCTCTTTGACAGTTGACAGTTCAACGGCGGTGGTTTTGTTGACTGCTGGCTTAGCTTTGCTTGCCAACGACTTGACGGATTTGTAAGCGCTTGCCACATATTCGTAAAAATGCTTAACAATATTTTTTGTTTGTGTGTTTGTGCGTATATAACTGTTGTATTGTTTGCACTTACATGCATATACTTGACTTAAGTTGCTTTGCTGTCATGGCGTTTGTCTTAAAGCTGGTATTATTTTGTATAAATGTTTCTGCGTTGTTGGTTTCTTCTTTCACCCTCACTGCTTACAAATACATGCGGCACTTGCGGACGTGTGTATGTTTCGGTTCATAATCGCCAACAAAGGTGTCAGTTTTGACTGATTGAGTGACAAGTCTACCTGTTTTTATGGTGAGTACTTGGTGGGCGCTTGAAGAAGGCAGCGCTCCCCGAAAGCAAAGCGAAGAGGGAAGGTTTATTTTTAGTTGTGGCAAGTTTTAGAAAAGTGAAAATGCAGTCAAGTCACTTATATTGATAAACGGTAAAAAGAAACAATACTTAATAAAGTAAATTGTTTGCATATCTGATAACCTAAATATATATTTTTTTACAAAAACTAAAAAAACTAAACCAAAAAAATATTTTTTTATAAATTTGCAATACAAATTATAAATTAGAAGTCGGTATGTTTTTGCGGTTAATATTTTGGGACGTAAAACTTGGTATTGTCAATGTTGATACATTGTTAGTATGTTTTTTTTGCTTTTATTATGTATAGACTTCCTCGGAATTCAGGAAGTTTTCTATGTTCTAAATAAAATTTAACTATTTTACTTTGCTTTAAGCCGCGATGTCTTCGAATTCTCGACTGTAGTCTATAACCCTGACGAATACAGTCGACTAAAACCTTCCTTTTTTTAACGGAGAGCCAATATTTCCCAAACTACAAGTTTTGTTTTCTAAATTTTTTCTAGGTCTCAAATTTTCAGAGGAATCTTATATAGTCAGATCAGATCAGAGAACAGTTCCAAATATGAGAGTCATCGTACAATAGTCAGACTTATTATTCGCAAAAGGCGCTACCTCCGATCAATGCCGAAAGGGGCAGAATGGTAAATTCGGTCCAAATTCTGCAATACAGCTTAAGTTGTCAGGACATTGTGAAATTATTTGATTTATCACAGCCATATTTTTTTTTATTGTGAATCCACATGTCCAGCTTAATAAACCGCGATTCAGGGATGTAATTGACGGTGAATTAAGCTAAGTGAACGTTGGAGTTCAGTGTTCGATTTCCACCCGGAGGTCGTGTTTTTTTTTAATCCTGTTAACCCTTGGTTGCCAGTGTCTATTCCTGACATGCTAAAGCTCTCTGTAAAGTTCGGCGGTCGTAGCCGAAGAGAACATAAAGCACTTGTGGGACCTTCTTTGTCGAATATAATCAAAAATGGCTGAGGTCAGCGCCTAGAATTAACCAGACATATGCTGCATTGCTATTGAGAATTTGAACGCTCAGCTCCGTAACGCCACCAAAAGCAAATTTCTTCGTTTGAACGAAGAGCTCTCATACATAGCTCGCATATACCCTTGTAAGCACCGTTATTACCTTATATGAAACCCACTTAAGTGAATAAGTCGATGGAGATATTGTTTCAGAGTATTATAGTCAACATATGCATATTATTAACCAATTTATGCAATTAATGAATTATTAAGCCTCTGCTGCATTTTCGATTTCCAGCAGCAAAAAACGCGCCCAAAGGCAACGCACGCTTAATGGCGTGCAATTTATTACGGCAATATGTGCTTAAGCCGGAATTTTCTTGCAGCTTTGAATACAAAATACAACAATAAATACAATATGTCTGTGCAATAAAGTGCAAGTAATCATTTGTGTGTGTGTGTTTGGTTGCAGTGCACAAAAAACCGGCAGCGCAATTGAAATGCAATGCCACAAACTAATCGAACACACTGTAGTTTAATTAAAAAATCGTGATCGGTTGCATATCAACATATGTATGTATGTATATATACAATAAGTATAAGTGCATATATAAGTTATTGGTATTGGAGACCTATTATTTACTGGCCGGGCTGCCTAGTTAACTGCCTCGTTGACTGCCGCATGCCCCAAACACACACACGAAGAGTGCTTATTTGCTTACCCGTTTGCAAACAAAAATCGGTTTATGAGCGTATATTTGATTCACCGTTAGCTGCATGCTTGTTGCCCATATTTTATTGAATTTGGAAAGCCAAGCACGGTTCCCAATGGTGCGATTATTTTCGGATTTTTAGCAATCAAGCTGCTTTTACGCGCGCAAATGTTAATTATAAAAATATACAGTTATTGAAAATGGCAGAAACAAATGGTATTGCAGGGATTGAAACATGAAAAAATAATAATCAAATAGAAAAGTCAACAACAAAAGAAAATACAAAAGCAACAAACTGCACACACATTCCACTTATCTTCGCTAAAAAAATCAACAGATAGACCGTTAAAAGCGCAGAACAACATAAGCAACCAGTAGCATTACGACAAAAGCTCATTTCACTCAAGATATAAAAAGCAAATACAATTCAAAAGTGGCAATAAATACTGTATTTGACGATCAACCGATTTTCTACACACACACTCGTGCATTCCTTTGCTCGCCTACATCCATTATTTGTGGCTCAGCCCCTATGCCATGCTATGCCATGCTAATTTCACTTTTCAAAACTTACACGATCACTATGGGCAGCCGCAGCTATTCATCCGAGATCAGTCATCATCTATGCAGGCATCCACCTTCACTTATTGAATTTTTTTTGGCATTTGATTTGTCTATGATCGCGCGCATTGCTACTACAGCAGCCATGGCTGTGCCTGTGGCGTTTTATGCGCATGCGCAAATCATTTCAAATGCTTACACGTCCCATTTTACACATTTACCGACGTATAAACATTTGCAGTAATAAATATCGCTGCTGTAGCGACTAAGGCTGTGCACGTAGTGGATTAACGGTCGCAGAGTTGATCTCAAATAACCTATTTTCTCGTTCTCTTGATTTATAACCGGACAAGGACTGCCAGCATTGCCAGATGACTGTCATCTTGTTCTCGTAATGAAGGGTTCAAAATGATCAATAGACTTTCCTAGGCTAACTTGTAACTAAAGACTCTCTGAAGCTCACCATTCATATTGTTTACGGCACAGTTCGATTTAGCTGGGATGTTGGTCTACCAGTCATTGTTTTTACAATAAAATTAATCTCTTTTGTAATATGTTTCTTTGAGTACTACCTTCTCTTCTATCACCATTCAGCTTTATGCTGCACTATGTGCCCAGCCTAATGGCAGTCGTATGCAGACATATTTAATCAGTGATCTATTCGTTGCTTCACTTAAGTGATGCCGCGCTTGTTCGCAAACAGCTTGTTGCCTGTCTTTATGTCTATCTGTGTCTGTCCATCCACATATTTATTCATCGGCATCGGTCTGCCAATCGTGTGGCTACCACAAATTAAGGTTAACCACGTTTTGCGTATCAAACAAATGAAAGTGCAATTAATTTTCCTATTTGCTATGCGACGGCTCGCTGTGTGTGTGTGTGTGTGTGTGTGTATGTAAGCAAATTTTTCGATTTTCAAATGTATATTTCTGCGCGTGTTTATAAATATTGAATTCGCTATTTTTTGCCACCTTTTTTTGTGTAAAGGCCAATGAACGAATGTGGCCACATTGGCGCGCGGTTTCGCTGAAATTCAACATTTTGGCAATTTTTGTGTTTTTGTTGCTTTTATATTTGGTTTATTATCGTTTGCGAGCTTTCTTGCACATGTGTGTGTTTTCTTGTTCATGTAAGTATGTGTGTGCATCAGCGTTTGAGGTGCGGTGGGTTGGAGGCAATTTATTATTACTTTTTTTTCCAACTGACCGTTATGGTTAACTGTGGCTTAGGTGATACCTAAAAGTATATATTTTTGCACAAAAAAAAAAAAATAAAAAAAATAAAATAAATTAAATTGTTGAACAAGCTATACTGGAGCGAATATATGTATTTATACATGTATATAATATATTTATAAAATTTTTGTAAATTTTTTCGCCCAAATAAATGTGTAAGAATGTGTTCCGCTTGTTGCTGGCTGTTAATTTACCAGAAATATTTAGTAAAATCGCATTGACATATGAGTTTCGGCAATAATATTGGTTTTTGCTCTTTTTTTGTTTAGTGTTATTTGGTGGCGGTATTTTTGCTATTTGAATAATAAATAAAAATAATTTATTAAAATTGCGCGCTTTCCGAGCAGGTTGTGCGCAAAATGTGCGCTTATTTGCAAATATTAGTTTTTATCTGGGAATAGTTTTAATTTGTGCTGTATGTAAATGGCTTTGCTGAAGGTCAAAAGGTTAAACGATTTCGCGTTAAAAATAAATCGACTATTTTCGGTAAATTATTTTCAGTTAACTGCATGAACTACGTTCTATGAATAATTTAAAAATCAAAGTGAAAATATAATGTAGTTAACGGTTTTTATTGGATTTATACGGAAACAAGTGTTGGCTTAACGAATAAATGAAATAGAATTTAGTTTTGTAATGAAACTACTTTAGGATTACAGCTTAGGGGTATTATGAGGACCAAAACATGTCTCCAGTTGGATGTGAGACTAAGGACTCGGGCGTTGCCATATGAGCGTCTCTTAAGTGTACAAGGTAGTTTTCAAGACCCTAGTTAAGAAGCACAGGCAGTGCCGTATCTTACTTGAAATAGTGCTTTATATTTGACCCTAGTACTTAATGGTTCCTTGGACAGCTAACCGAACAGGGACTACTAACTCGGCACCATTTCCCAAACTAGGCCCCATTGATTCCTCGATGACAGGGTCCAGCTAACTCGGATCAGACTCGTTTTATATTCAATAAGAGAATATCATGGCTTCCCGTATCGGATCATGATACCTAATAGCAGCTTAGATGTCTTTTCTGCAACGAAGTGAACTGCTCGGAAATCAAGCGTGGATGTAGGGTCCTCAGTGGTGATGCAATTAGCCTCATTTCTTCCGCTTCCTTTTGAAATTCAGGCATAGGTGCATGTGGTATAACACAGATTCCATTCGAAAAGCCTTGATGAAACTATCAGTGGAGCATTGTTCTCTGCCATTTATATATATCCACTGGGGGCAGTAGTTTATTGGTATCTCGTTCGTCGTAAGTTACTTCCGTATTTGATACTTCGTACCAGTGGTCTTCATTGCATTTACCAATAGCCTCTGAAACAGTCAGAGTTGAGGAGGCGTCTGCAATTCGCCATCCGGCATGCAGTCTAACATTTCTTGATTGTTATAAATCTTGCAATCGTAAACAAGAAGACTTCCAAATGTCACAGTTCACCGTTATAACGGTAAGAAAAGCCTGCATACTTAAATGAATACTAGATTCGTTCTAACGGTTTTACAAATAATTGTGATTTATGGTGTGCTACTTCGTGCAACATGCCGGATTAATTAAAACTTAAGCATAATTAAAACATGGGCACTTAAGCAACAACAATAACAAAAAGCTCTAAACTAATGCATGCAGCAAGTGGAAAAAATGCAAACCAACAAAGAATGATTCGATTTAAAATATGAGAACTGTTAGACGATTAATTTTTTATCTGTTTGTATGCCACTTTATGCACTTGACTGCTGTGTTGGTGTGTTGCTGTGGCAATGCCACTTTGTTTGAAGCGCTGCTTGTAAATAATTTACTGCTTAGACAGAAGAATCTGTGAAAAATTGCAAAAATGCAAGCTAACAAGCTCCGCTTTTAATTAAATTAAAACGCGCTTCAACCGGTGCTTGCTTAGCTTATTTTGCGGTTTTTTGCTTGGTTGCTCTTTTGATTAGATAATTTCATTTTATTTGTGTGGCATGCTAGGGTGTGCGGTAGTAAATCGTATATTTCACTTTTTTTTCATTAAATTTTCTAAAATAATTGGTGTTAGTCGATGTACAAGTTTGATAGAAATAAAAATAAAAAAATATTAAAAAAATTTAAAAAAATTTTATTTAAAATATTTAGATTTATTTTAAATCGATAAATTGTAAATAAATTGTCGATAAATGATAAATGTAGTTTTAAGATTATTTACGCTTTTATGTAACTTTAGACAATGTTTCTTATCCTTAAATGGCGTGATGGAAACTTTTTTTCGGAACGCCCTAATATTGCTTCACTCATTTACAATAATTATTTTTTATGAACTATACTTTATAGATATATATTGACATACATTTATTTTGCCTTTTAACTTTTGCTTTCAATTATTTTATTGTAATTTTCGGCACACCCTAATATTAACCTTTATGTACAGCATTTATTTAGCTAAACATTTTTCGTGATCGACTACTGCATATTTTTATTACACAATATTTAAACTTTTCTATTAATTATTTTAATTTTATACAGCGTATTTAAATTTTTTTTCATAAATTTTATTAGGCTCAACTTATCTTTTTTATGTTTAAAATTTTTCGAAGACACTAAAGTGTGCACTTTTTGCCACATTCTTATGTTACTTTTTTGCTTATAATTGCATTTTTTCATATCTCATTAAGCTTAATGCCTTCCCGGCCGCCACACGCCGTCAACATTGCGCTTCATCTTCATCCATTAATTGCCACTGTGGCAGGCATTTCAAGCACCTTTTCAATATTATGCTTAATATTGTGCAATATTTCATTTATGTTTACACTACAACTTCAAGGGCCGAAACATTAGCAGGAAACTGAATAAAAACGCACGTCAACACGCACGCACACACACAAACATACATGCAGTTAAACAAATTTCGGACAAGTTTATACAGTGGTACGTTGAAATAACTGTATATAATTTGTGCATCCATACAATATTGTAACAATAACAATAGCAATAAATTTATCTAGTTGCTGCGGCTGCTGTTGTTGCCGCTGACCTTCCACCATTAATTACTTCAACATGGCAATCGTGCCGTCGTGTGTACTCGAGTCGATTGGTTGGATTTTTTGATTTGTGCACGCGTTTCGAGTGCTAAAAAGTCATTAAAAACCACAGCAACGCAATGCAGTTGGCGCTGAAGTGGGAAAATACTCACACACACACACACACACACACAGACACACACACACACACACGTACACATGTATGGCTTGGCTCTGAATGGCTTTTTGGCTATTGCTCTTAGGTGGCAAGCTTTGTTGTAGCACAATTAATAGGTGGTTGCAAGTACGTTGCGTATACGCTGCGTTGGCTCAAGGACACCAACACTGCTGTGTGTATAACTAGCACAATTTACATTTATATTCATGCCTTTGTTGCTGTCTGGCTTCTGTAGTTATACAATTTTGTTTGATTGCCTTCTTTGCGTGTCTCATTTCGAACTCCGAAAAGTTGTAGTTAATTTGTGGTTTTCCGGTTGAACTAATTTATTGCAATAAATTATTTGAAATGGATAAAAGCCACTAAAAGTGTTCATTCCGTTTTGTGATGAAATGCTTTGAAGGTCACCACATAAGGAATTTCGCTTGCCACAGTTACTACTATGCGGCTTTTTTGTCTACAAGTTTTTATTGCTACTTATTTTCAATGTCAGCTGATAAATTGCTTAGGAAATCAATTTTTATTTGACATTGAAGAGTTAGAAAGCTCTTTTGAGAGTTATAATAGATATTTTGCTATAAGCTGTTTGACCTGAAGTAGTCCACAATTCTACTTCTCCGAAGACTTTAGAGTTTTAATTAGACTTTCCCGGAAGATATTCTTAACAACAACAATATAGAGCTAGAAATGAAATTTTATTATATTTTTCTTCATTATGCCTCTCCAAATTCCGAAAGTCGGTAATGTGATCATATGAAAAACTATATTCTTGGCATTCCAGAACAAAACCATATTACCATCTTATAAACTTCTGACAACTTATTCGTTATCAATCGACTCTGGTAGAGCAAAATAAAACTTTTCAAAGCTTTAAATACCCATTAAGTTGGGTTGGATACCTGGAGGTACTTTTTAGTTGTTCCAAGTACGTTTTTCCACACAACTCTTCCTAAGCCATCAATAAACTATCTGAACCTGATTCCTAAGCAAAATTGTAGATTTTTTTTTAGCTTTGTCCTGAGCACATATAATTCTTTACAGCAGCTCTATAGGAACGGAAATGACCTTTATAGGTGCCTTATGTAATAGTTCTTTCAAAAGATCTGATGATCTTCGAACGCTCTCTAAATTTGTTGCGAATTAATCATCAATATATCAAAGAACCGCTTTCCTCGGGGAGCGGATTTCTTTTCCAGCGGAGACTGGATTCAAAGACTGGTTTCAAAGTAATATTTATTGCTGAAGAGGTCTTGGTAATTTTTGATAAGGAACTGATATTCAAAAACAATTAGTTTAGGGGGAGTTCTGAATTCGGCAACTTTATGCCGAGTTTTATATTCTTCAGTTCGTTACAGATAACCTTTTGCACTGCCTTATTCTTCGTGCCATGGAAAGTAATATTGAATGTTATACCAAGGCTATCGTCAATTTACTGAATATGTCGAAAATGATCAACGATCACGATGTGCCGTCTCTATACACATCCTTCGGTCCTTTCCTACCTTTAGTAAAGGTAACTCGGTTGGACGCACCTATTAACTCCTTTACAGAGGTTAAGTATTACAATGTAGCTGTTTTGAAGCTTGTTAGATTATGGCTTAGTAACAGTCCCATTTATTAGTCCTTTTAGAAGCCGATCTATCCAACCTTCCCTTTTATGCTGAAATTGTCTGAAAAATTGCAAACCCAAAATCATTAAACCCGATTTGCTTTGAGAGATGTCACCAGAGTTTATACAAACCGCTTGCATTGAACGAAAGAGTTTCAAAATCAGAATTTAGAGGTACTTAAAACTTCATAAAGGGGCTTTTGCTTCGCAGATAGTTTGTTAGATATTGTTAGAGATAGATTTTACTACTGGTGAGGTTGCAAATTGAACTCTCTTCGTGCAAAAAATGTAAAATTGGAAGTTCTTGCTTCTAGAAGAGATCGCTATTGTTTCCAGAGAGATTACATTATAGGTGTTTGGAAAACTTCTCAAAAGTTATCATGAGTTATTTGGACTTTTAGATTTTGGAGAGCGCTCCATATGTGTACGTCGTGTTAATGTTATCATAACATCGCACAACATAATCGGTAGATAATTGAACTTCAAGCAGCTAAAAAAAAAAGGAATATTTTTTGCTCCACAATTTCCGACAGGCAATTAAGCGAATGTGTCAACAGCGCCAGCAAAAAAACTACACAAAATATGTGTACATGTGTAACGGTAGCGCCAAAGCGCCAGCAAAGTCATAACCCTGAAAGCACATTGAAGCAGCGACATGACATCTACAACAACAACAACAACAACAACAACAACAGCAAGTTTAATATATATTTCGTGTAATGGTTAATACGAAAATGCGCACTAAAGCGCCATGCGCTCGGGTCTATAAGCACGTACTTACAGTTAGTAAGCAGTTTAGTATGGCCGACTTTGCATATGCGCTTGACGCCAGAGACCAGCGACTTGCCTGCTGCAGTTCGAAATCAATAAAATGCAGATTATGCACAATTTCGAGCAATTAAAATGTGGCGTGCACTTTTTGCTCCAACTCTTTGGGATTCCAAAAAATCAAAAGAAAAATAACAACAAAATAACGTTCGCCAAAAACAACTACAACACCACATAACTACAAAAAGTCGACATGTCGATTTTGCTATGCTTTGTTGCGGTTTTTATTGCTGTTGTTGTTGTTGTTGTTATGTAAAAGTTAAGTAATTATTTTTGCCTGTATTTATATTTAATCGAAGTACAGACAAGGCGAGCAAACATATTAGCATGCGATCCCAACGGCCGAGCCTGCGCAGCTCCCAGCAAACGTCCCCATCGGTGGCTAAGTAATCTTTGCATATTTCTTTATATTGGCAATTAAGCGCGCATTATTTGTTGTTTTTGCTGTTGTTTATGCAGTTGCTTGTCATGCACCGTCGGTGGGCCCACCAACTGCCACCGACTGCCAGCGCTGGCGAAGCTTCTGCAAGCTGCCGTGTACTTTGCATGCTACCGAAATCAATGGGAAACGCTTCCGTCGGCTGTCTTAGGCTATGCTGGTGTCCATATTTATAATTACCCGTTGGTGATTAATTTGGTACAAATGGGATTTACGTGAGAGTTGTTTTTTATTGATTTTTACTACTGTTTAGCTACCTAAAATGTAGAAGAAGCCTCAGTAGCTTAGGCCCCAACTGTGGAGTTACAAAATAAAGGGTTACAAGATTTAATTCGCCTGTCTTAAGAATCCCACGAAAGGTGGGCCGAACTAGGAGCTCTGTTTAGCACTTGAAACAGAACTTTCTTAAAAATGCAAAGCTCTCTTCATAGCCGGATTTCGAGCATAGGGTCTATCAAGTATAGTTCAAGACCTTTCGGCTGATCGAGTCAAACAATTTTATAAACTGAGGTTCGAGAGCCTTTCGTAGAAGATCAGATTTTTTTATTTCATTCCTTGATTAAGTAACTACATTTCTTCTTTCTTGAGCTTTCATTTAATAGAGTTTCAATTAGGGATTTTTTCTTACAAAATCCACGGATATTTAACTTTGTTTCTGGGACGGTTTGAAGATCCCAAAGAACTGGCACGAACATAAATGTTGGGTGAATTTTTGAATTTTGCAGACACGCTCTTCAAAAGTTTACCTCAAGAAAAACAGAATTATCGCCTGCCCCTATTCACTCAAGAACAAATAGAAGTCCCTTGTATAACGTGACACAGAAATATAAGCGGTGTAGATCTAATATGGAACAGAGAATGAGACTACAGGTTTGTCTGCACAAAATCACCGTTCGTTCTGAGGCTCATCTTAACTCATCAGTTGAATTGAACTCAGAGTTGAGATCGAGTTTCGTACATCAAAGAACTCGATGTTATTTCAAGAAAGAAAAAAAGGCGTCTGCGACCAAAATAAGAGACAGCATAATAGTTGGTATGATCGCTACAGAGTTCTCTAAGTCCCGGTAGATCTAATTTGCAACTGATAACCGAACTTGTTGGAATTTTTCTTATGTGATGAACGTCAAGAAATAGTGATTGGAGAAAAAATAGCAAACATTATATTTTTTGGCCTACTACGCCGAGTTTTTCTAGGATTTTCCGCATTTTGTAGCCGGTTTAAACCTTTTGAAACTTTACCGATAGATATATAGATAGTTGGACAGCTGATTATGAGTCGGTTTCGAGAATTTAAAGCTTAGGCGGGCGTTAATATAAGTTGAGGAACACCAAGTTCCTAAAGTGATGGAATTAGTTAAACTAGTCTCTCTAAGTTTAGTTAGCACAAACCTTCAGTCCACAAGCTAACCACCGCTTTAAAGTGAACTGAGTTTTGTTATTACCGGAAAATTTTTTTTAAAATAAACTTTAAACTGGGTTTATAGTAGGATTTTCTAGACCTGGAATAAATATCTCCATGTTGTTTGAAAACCTGGTACTAGTGTTAAAAGAAAAAGGGAACGATATAAATGAAGCTAATACTCCAAGCTGAGTCTTTCTTTAGTGGATGTATCTCTTTGAATGCCTTACAAATAAAAAGGAAAAAGGGAAGAAGAAGTGTATGAAAACATCAGAAATTTTGGTCTATTTTTTTCCGAGAAATTTCAAATTTTCACTCGACTTTTACAGCTTTCACAAATTTTCAATGAAGTAGCAACAACTTTCGCCACCAGCACGGCCATTCCTTGCCCAATCTGAATGAACCCAATCTGAAACCAATTAATTAATTGTACACAGTTTTAAATAAAACACACACACACGCACATACACTTTGAAGATGATGAAGAGTAAGAGCAGCTAATGCAATTAACAACCATAAAACTAGTTTACAATGGATAGTTAAAAAGTAACCGAAAAGTGAATGCAACAACTTGAAACTTAATTAGCACGAGTCTGCAACAAAAGCGCTGATAAGCGGAATCGAAGACAATCGAACACAATCGAATTGCGTTGAAAGCAAATTTATTTTCTACTATTCCTATCTCCTGCCGCCTATCTCTCCATTTGGTGGCATGAAAATCAATCACTTTCACTCACAAACTTTTCAAACTGTAGCCAAATTAGACAATTTTCCAACAACGCACCGACTTAGCGTGTGTTTTAGCAATTTAATGGGCGCTAATGGATGTTGTTTGTGTCAAATATAACACTATACACTATTTCTTAAGTGTTATCAATAACTACGAATATCTGTTGAGCCAACCCCGCCGACACTTTCGAAAATAAAAGCCCAAACATTAACAGTACAGTAGAAGTGTACACTCAAAAAAATGGTAAGCAATGAAAGAATAATAAAACAGCAAAAACAAACAATAAACCGTTAGTGTAACGAAATTGAGAGCTTGTGTTAGGAAAATTAAACCATTGTGAAGGCAATCGGCGCAAATCGCTTTTGAGTTTAATTCAATTTATTTATTGTTATTGTTGTTGCTGTATATTTTATACGATTCTGATGCAAATGCTGTAAAGTAAAGTGCAAATTGATTAATCACAACAAACACAAATGCAGTTGGGCAAGCTGGCTTTACTGCCTGCTATTGTTGTTGTTGCTATTGAAAGCACCACACGCCTCGTCTGCAGGTGTCAATAGAAGTCTTCGGCGCTTTTAGTTGCTCATTAGTTGCATTGCCGGCTAGGCACGGGCGCTTGTTGTTGTTGTTGTTGTTGGTGCACTCGGCACTTCGTTGGTGTTTCTGAAACGATTAATCACCTCGATAGGCATTCGCCTGTGTGTTTAAGTGGCAGGCGAAACTGGTAAGTGCAAACACACACACACACACACACACATACACATATATACAAACATACATGTGTCATATGCTGTCGATCGCGTCGGCATGCGCTTTTGTTGACAAATGTCGCCGGCATTAGGTCAGATGGGACAGATAGTCAGCCGATTGAAGAAAAAGTGAAATGCATAGTTCTGCCGAGTGCCTAATGCCGCGTCAAGGCATGCATTGATGCAAAGTGATTTCAAGCATGTGATCATCACGTGATGTTGATCAACTTTGTTTTCTTTAAAAAATTTGTTATGTCACGTGACTGCGCTTATTTAACAATATTCTATTAATATATTAATTGTGAGCGGCCGAAAGCAACTCGTCTGATTTTTTAACACATCACTTGATGTAGAAATGCATCACCTGACATCACATGACTTTTGATCATATGATTTTTTAGCATATGATTTCCAAGAGAACTTCTTGGATTGCTCGGTACTTTTTCAGGTATTTTATATTTATTTCGCATTGTTTTTTAATATTTTTAGATTTTATACTTAGTGATGTAACATCATGTGAGCTTATTTAATCTTACTTAGCGTGTGATTATCTGAATTGCCTTTACTTGACTGATGTGACTACCAATTTTTAAGATTATTTTGACGCAGTACCAAGCAGAAGCTATTTATAGTTTTTTCTTTCATATTTAAATATTGTTCTTTATTTAACGGAAGTAAAATCTACGGTCGCTTCAAAGTGTCACATAGCATCAGATGTTAAAAGGTCACATGTGATGTTAAATATTGTTCCATCAAATGGCTCGATGTCATGTTCTTTAATTAGAATTGTGAGACAACATCACTTTGTGAGTTTCAAATAGAGCTAAGTTTAGTAAAATCTTCTAAATTTATACAAAAATATTTTTCAAAAAAAAAACTTCTTTTTCAGCAATAGTAAAACGAGGTACAAAAATCGATTCACTGCCATTTTGCAAACTTAAATCGCAAAAAAATGAAACCCAAGGGGCGATTGTAAGTCTATTTCTTGTACAATCTTTTACAATCAGTCTCTCACACACACATACACGCCAACTCACACTTTCATCGCTGACCTTTCGCCTGCGATATTATTAGTTTCGTATACATTTTCTTTGTGCGCACACAGCAAAAAAAAGTAACTGTTTAAGCTCCCTTGCCTTTCAGCGCAAATCATTCGAAACTGATTTGCTTTGTTGTTAGCCCTCTGTGATATCTGCGCGCTGTGGCTTTCAATTTCGTGAGAATACCCCTAAGACCACACACATGTCTGAGACTTAACACATACATGCACATGCCACATAGTACCGTTTTGCTCGTATGTGGTATTGTATGGCGCATGAGTAATTTATAGATTTGCCCCAATGTTCGCATATCGACCGACCACTTCAATTTAGGTCACCACAACAAGTTGCTTATTGACCGTAAATGTATGTATGAATAGCAACTGTAAATCATATGAATTGAACAACAACAAAACATCTTTTAAATCAAAAATAATAAAGCGAATAATTTCATTGCTGAAATTCAATATAATAGCGTTGACGGCGTGTGCGGCAGCGTAATTAAGAATGCAAATGCCAAAACTTTACTTATTCAGATTATGAAAGAGTATATATGTAAGAGTATCTACATATACATTTATGTATGCATATGTATTTCTATGGAGACATATGTATGCATTTGCATGTGTAATTATGGAAATTAAATTGCCGCAGAAATATTTTCTCAGACTTGACCGCAAAGCGAATTTAATAACTCAAGTTTTCAAGTAACTATTGTGCATATGTCTTTCCGATAGCATATGTATGTGTATGTGTGTTGAGCTTAATTAAAGACAACAATTGAGTGCAGCATGTAATTTTGCTTGAATGTGAGCAGTTTTAACATTTTCATTCAATTGGGAAATTCAATAAATGATAAGCAATGATTTTTGTTGCCACAAGTATTTTGTTAATTTTCTGCTTAATTGAAGCGAAAGTATTAAACAAGTCAAGCATGCGGAACTTTATGCAAAAATTCATGATTTATTTATTTATTTTTATATATTTTATGAATTAAAGATGATAAAATGATGTTGTGATGATAAAATGATGTAAAAATGTTTAATGAAAGCGTTTTATTACAACAACTATCATTGCTGCTAAGTGAACGGTATATTGAATCTCAACAGTATCTCAACAGCTTCTCAATAGTATCACACCAGGGTTTCAATAGTATCTCAATATTGTCCGAATAACACCTGTTTCAATGCATCTCTTCTCAACAATATCTCAATAGCATCTCAACAGTATCTCAATAGTATCTCAACAGTACCTCAATAGTGTCCCAACAGTCTCTATACGTTTTAATTTTGAGAATCACAGAACCATTAAGGTAAAATAATTTTTTACCCTGAATTAAAAACAAGAAATTTGCATACTCTCTTCCGACAACTTTCATTTACAACCCTTTCAACAACAAATCATGTAGGCTTGGAGAGTGAGTGCCATGACTAATACAATGAAGGCATAACTACACATATAAATGGGTTTACAACTCTCGAGGGTTGTAAAAACAAAACTAAATCACTGACTTTGCACATTCATCCATCTCCAAAGTCCCTATGACTAAGCAAGTGAGCTCAAGCCGAATCTTTGTCAATGCAAATGCAAAGCTTCTTTCAATTCCAGACGAGTCACAAGCAGCGCTGCCAGCCATTCAACATGCAACCAGCCCTTGATGCACGCGCATTTCGCTTCTCATTACATGCCACATTGGCTAAGTAGACCCAGATTGATTTGAAAAATCGAACAAACAAGGAGGCACACAATGGCATTTCAAGTGGCTGCCACACATTGCACGCATGCAAGTTGCAACTTCATTTGAGCAAAATGTAAAATGTGCATTGTGCGGCAAGTAGAGCGGTGGTTGCATACAAAAATCAACACAAATCAATGCATAATTAAGAAATTTGTCGTCAAGCTGGCATTCTGGCAATTGTTTACTGCATTTTAGCATTTTTTTCTTTGCCTTCAAGTTCTGGCCGAACATTGTTCTGAGGAAGTCGGAAATGTTGCGTACCTTCATTTGATTTGTATGGCATTGTGTTCGGTTTGATTGCAGCCGCATGCAGTGCCCAAATTGACTGCCGCCTGCATGGCTGAGGAAACGGCCGCTGTGTTGTTGTTGCCTTGTAAGTGCACTGTAGTGCGTGCGTGAAGCTATCTAAGTGCATGCGTGCCCACTTGACTGTGTAGTTTCATACGCCAGTGTGTTTGTGGCACTCCAATTAGGCAACACCTTGCCGGCTCGTCAACACGGAGTGGCTGTGTGCAGCAGGAACGTCGAGTGCTCGGTGGTTGATTGGTTGCTTGGTTGCCGTGAGTGCTTCAACTGCCCACTGCGGCGCAGAGGGCTCTCATTTGTGCAAATAGCGCTGCACTGGTTATGTTATACCCACCTTTGAAGTGCGCTGTAGGTATGCATGTACGTGGTTTTTATCGATCGACGTGTGCATACGCAGTTGATTGCATTCAAATTAATATCCTTGCAAGCAAATATCCTGCGGCTCACAAATTATAAGTAAAGAAATTGAAAAAATTACAAAATTGACGAAGCCAGTTTTACTTTTGCTCCAATATTAGAATAATGGCAGAAGAAATATGAAGACAGAAGGGAAAGAGTCGAAAGAAGAGAGCTATCGAAAAGCAAGTCGGTATGATCTTTGTGAAATATTCTTCTATTTTGATTTACGATGTCTTTTCCTATATCAATGATCTAAATTTACCCGGTGTTCATTTGACTTCGTTCCAGTGTTCAGGCTGGATGTGTTTGAACGGCCAGTAATTACCTCTTTCACATACACCGAAGCTTCCGAGCTGGCGCAGTCGATACCAACAAGCCATACCATGAGTTACCTTGTAATAACTGCTAATGAGGCCCCTCCGTTGCGATCTAATAAAGCCTTATTGTCAATTGTAATTTAGATAGATTTCTCCGAAGTGGTTATGCTGCTTGGGGTACTGTTCTTGACAGAAATTATTCAGCAGCTTAATAAAATATACCACCAATGAATACCAGCACCCATAGTCCTCAGTGAATTCCACCTATAAACCGAATTGGAGCATATAGTTCAAGCCTTACGAGATCAGGGAATATAATGGAAGGGTATATCGACTGAAAACATCTAAAATAGAAACGATTTTGTGGTTATGTGATCAGTACTACTTGACAAGTCAAATGAATCTCTGATCGACTCGCACTTTCTAGGGTATGCCTAATAATTTTTTAGGGAACCGCTAATTTTCAAAAACCTTTTTGGAAGTAACAGAATATACCTTTTTAGACTCATTTCTGGAAATCGAATACCGAAGTAAAGTCTTTGTGGGTAAATGTATGACGGAGACGGAGACGGAGACGGAGACCAGATTTGTAGAGATAAAAACAAACCCTTCATGGGACCGAAAATTCCTGAAATTGGATCTAAGCTCTTGTGTATTGCCTTGAACCCATCACTTATCTGCTTCAGCGATTGATTTCGGTTGCGGTTAGTTAGCTTCGATGGCTAAAGGTATGGGGTTCAAGATGTTTCAACTTTAGTCTCGTAAAATTAGGATAGTCCAGACAAAGTACCTCTTTCTCCACATCGAGTTCTCACGGACCCTTGGGTATATAATGGAATCGAATTTATTCTTTTAAGAACATGTCTGGGCTTTACTATCTCAGGGATCGATAACCATTATCTGATCATCAGAGATTTCGATTTTCCTTTGATTGAAAACCCGTTTTTTATTGCGGACTGACTGATATATGCAGCAGGAATGAATTGATGGACATAAATGCTCTATATGTGGAGTGACATATCTACTTGACTTATATAATGCATAGTCGGTCCACCGTACATAAAGGCATTGAATGGTGTTTATTAGTATGGATGATGCGTCCAGCACTCACAATTCACCAGCTCGACAGGCGCGGCAGTCAATGAAAGTGGAGGAGGCGGCAATTAGTTGCGTGTTGTTCGTACTAATTTCCATTTTCAGTTAAGTGCATACGCAAATGCAGAAGTTCTTTGCATGCATTAAGCGCTAGTAAACAACCCACACACACACACGCACACATACACACAAACCCGTTCATAAGTGTTTCAGAGTAATTTTAATGAAGTTATCGATGAAGAAATAAATTTTGTGTCTAAACTGCTGTTAATTACACGCGAGTGCAGCGGAACTGACTACCAAGTAGTGTCGCTTGTTGTTTGTATTGCATGGATTTTGCTTCTTTTTTAATCATGCCACAGCGTAACGACACGCTTGCATTAGCATTTCCGTCCATTGCACCAATTTTTATTTCACATATGCTGCTGTCAAACATATATGTGTGTGTGTGCGTGTACCTACATAGCTCACTGATGGCTTGCCGCGCGTTCCTCAAATAATTCACGTAATGTGGCACGTTTGATGGCGCAAAGATCTGAGCATCATGCCGCTGCGGTGCAGCCAATATGTTGCATCATTTGCATTTTGTATGAAATGAAATTTGAATACGCGCTACTTATAATTCTCACAGTACACACACACACACACAAACACAAACACATACACATGTATACATGTATATATGTACTCGTGTATTTCCATCATGCAAGTCATATCGCTGCTTTATTACTTTACATAAAATTTTTACAAATATGCGCTGATTTTTTATCCACACACAGCCACAGACACACCCACACACACACTTGCGCGCAAATTGTTTTCCTGCCTTTGTGTGCCACATGTGTTGTGCATACTTGCGTTTTTGTTGCTATTGTACTGCATGTTCGTACTGATTGCTTTGCATTTTTATCCGCATGCCTTTCATGTGAACCCGGCCGATCGCATAGCGCCGGCGACTGCGCAGGTCGGTGAATCTGTATCTTCGCTGAAGATTGCACTTGCGCTATTGTTTGATCTCGTGGCGCTAAGCGCATTCGCCCCGTTGTTGTTGTAGATATTTTTGTTGTTGGTCTGATTTTTATAGGTATGCGCTATTGTGTTTCGGTTCAACAATACCTCAGTTACCCCTTTCGGTGGCTTCCGCTTCGTTTTATGCTTTTTTTCGCCGCTTCGGCATTTCCATGTGATTTTTAATATTTGCTTCGAATTTTTGACGATTCCATGCGAGTTCCTGCTTCGTTTTAGTTGTGATTTTTAGTCTGTCTTTCGCTAGAAACCAGCAGATAAAAAAGAAACGTAATATTATTAGTACTTAAATAGGTTTGCCTATTTAGGAACTTGCTTACCACCCGCTCAAAACAAAGGAAGTCATTGGACCATCAAGTTCTACGAACATTGTTCAATCTAGACCATATTCCCTATTTAAATATTTTACCAAACCTTCACGCATTTTCAGCTGATTATACTCTCAAACGGCTGTAAGGCTACTGTTTAGAAACCACTATTTTAACCATCTGCATCAGAACCACTATCATTTTATACCTAATAAGACAATAATTGTTTAAGTTCGGCCCTCACAAGGCAATATATGTCACAAGTATTTGAGCTCCTTCTACAGCAGTACACGCATGTCCCGGCTTTGTTTGAGAACAGAAAACGTTTCTAACTGTTTGACCCCATCGAAATAATGACACGTAGGTCACAATTATACCCTGCCTAAGCGTTCCAGAAGTTCATATCAGGTTAGAGGTCCTTATAATCACCAATTGAATAAGATTTAGACTAGCAAACTTCAGCAGTCATCTGCTAGATGATTTAATGACCACTCAGCGCCAATGGTTGCCAGACAGATCGAACTGAATTAGATTCTTGCTTAGTGTTCCATAAGTTCAGAATATAGACTAGTTTGCTTATAGCCAAGAGTTAACCTGAATACTAAACTTTATCAGCTCGCATCATTCGCATAACTTTCTCCCGTTTTCAAACTCGAACGCATCCATTAGTGTAGCAGAAGTGACTAATGGTCCAAGAGGCATGCGTCATCGCTTTACGGGCCATCAACCAACAAACTGACAACGCCTTTGGCAAATCTCAAACAGTATATATAACTTTGTATACAGAGTTAATATTTTATATTTTATCCTCACGCCTCTTTTCATATGAGTTTTTGTTGTTTTTATTTCCGTTAGTTCTATTCACTCATTTAAGTGCCGCTAAGTATGTGATTAATGATGCGTTTGCGACTTGCTTTTGACAGATAAGCCAAATAAATAAAGAAATTCTTCAAAGAGTTATATATGGAAGAAGCAAACAACTAAGTTAAATAATGAATATGTGGAGTGTGTTCACAAAGTATAATGTTTGGTTGGCGGTAGGCAAAAGTTTATACAAGATAAGACAACTTGTGAGCATAACAACAAGTAAGCTTGTGTGAGACAAGTTTCACTCACGCATTAAGTTGACAAATAGGCGTTATCAGTGACGGTTTTGTTTGCAAATTTAATATTTATGATAGCTCTCCCTTGACTATATTGACTGTAATGGAGACTATGCCCAATACACATTTCGCAGCAGCAAATAATTTTCAACAAGCTCGGCCATCTCATTGCAAAAGCTGCCCTTAGTCATCTAGACAGTTAGTTCCTGTCTTGATGATGCGAACCTGACAAGCCACTTATTGCAGTATATAGATTCTTAAAAGCAATTTCTCAGGTATTATTTCCACTAACGACGAATTGTCCTATGCTGATGCAGACAACTGGTTTAAATGAAGAGACGAGTTCCCTCCGAGTATGACCGATTTTCAAGTTCACCTGTGTACTTGGTTTTTCAGAATTTCTAGCTTCTCAGGCTTCCAGAATCAAGTAAAAAATTTGTGGAGTCTGTTTGTCTGAAGATACAAGGTTGAATTTAGTGGCCTGACTCATGCAACTGACTACGTGAAACAGAATGACGTCAATGCCAATGAGTGAAAGTAAATCTATTTTAGTTTTCGTTTTATATAATGGTTTATACATTACGTAGCCAAAACTGTAGCAACGGTTCAGTTATAATTAGAGACTTTCAAGTACCGAATATTCTGTGTTATTGTTGTTATATGTGGTAATTGCTACAGAAAATACAATTCACCCATATTTAAATGATGAGGCTTGAAAAAACGACCTTTCGACCACTCAAAATACACATCAGCACATCGTTTACACGTCATAAATACTCGTAGTTGAGGTATACATGTAAATTAGTTATTAAGGCATTAAGGCAAGCAATGAAATTTTGTACGTTTTAGTTTAAGGGCCCAACAAATTGCACCTGCAAACAACTACCAAAGCGTATACAAAGCAAATTGACCCCAGAGAATGGACCGCTCGCCGAAAGCAGAGCTCTAATAAAGCAATTTTTCAAAAAAAAAAAAAATCATTATTTTTGATAAATGAGCGCTGGTGAGCCAGCGACTGGCAATTCAACGATTTGACACCTGAAAACGTCGACCAGCCTGGCTTCAGAGAGAGCATGCTCGATGTAGAGAGAGAAGCAGTTATTTCAGTGCGAGCCAACATCTCAACCAGTGCGACGACATGCTGTGCCGATAATAATTTTCCAATAATGACTTCGTTTTCTCGGCGCATTTTGTGTGCGCAGTGCGCATGCGCAAATGCCACCTCAATAATGCTCTCAGTACAACGTGCGCTTTCAACGATTTCATAAAACAAATGTAAATTAGGAACCTTGAATAATTAATTTGTAAACCCTTAAATGGTTTTCAATTTCCAAAGTCGAGTGATTTTTTTGCGGCCCAACCCAATCTTTCTCCTTTCTTTATTGGCTGCTGTTTCTTCAAGCATGGTAAATATGCTTTCAATGCTTGTTAAATGCTGTCATTACCTTGGACAACAATCAAATTTCCGACTTCCATTCTGAGCCACAACTTGCTCCAGTGAACAGGATAAGTGAGCTCGTCTCTCAGCATTTTTTTTTTTTTTGTTTCTCGCTAAGATAGAAAAAAAAAAGTTCTCCGCTCTACTGTCTGCCGCCGCGTCTGCCACCGCTTGTGCCTTACATGGCCAGTTTCTATACGAAAAAAAAAGAAAATTAATTAATGATTTTTCTATTGTTTGGCGTATTTTTCGATTTACGTCGCGTCTCGCTCACCCGCTGTTTCGCTTTTTTATTCTTCCGCTGAATAACTCAGCTACAGCTTCGCTATTAGCCAGCATCTCTCTACTAAGGCTACTCGTTTCGGCTACTTTTTTTTTGCCGGTAATGGCTTATTCTATAAACAATTACTATGCAAGATTAGTTCATCTTATTGCTTGTTATTACTTATTGTTTAATTTTCCACACACATATACACACATATATTGTTTTGTAAGTTTTGTAACACGCTTCTTTGGCATTCCGTTAAGTGCCTGAAGTTTTGACCCTGCAGGAGAGGTGGGGTTGGCTTGAGTGTTTCGTAGTTTCGTAGTTTTGTTTTTGTTGTTTCTCGCTTTTTTCGCCTTTGTATGTTCTAGGTACTTCATGCTGGCAAAATTCGTAACGCCAGCGTCATTAAAATAATCATTAACATCAAATTTTGATTCCTCATTCCACGCATGCGCAGCGCTGAGACGAAATGAAATGTAGCGATGAATAGCAGAAAGCAATTTTGTTTAACACTTTATAGCAGATGAAGTAATTTCCAACACAATAGAAGAGTGTTTGGAGTGAAATTTGTGCTTTTGGAAGTATGACTTGGCTCTTCATAGATCTCAATCGAAGCTGGAATTCGCGGTATTCGGCAAGCAATAACTTGACGAGCTGAAAAGTTAACGGTTATTGAATTTGTAGGGAGAAATTTTGTCGGTCTAAGAGAAGTTAATACTTCTGAAAGATCTACCAAGCTTAAAGCATAAAGTCTATATTTACTGGTCGCCGTACTCCGCTAGTCTTTGGACTGACTTTCCTTATAACTACTTTTTGAATAGTTGTGACAGCTCAAACCTGCTGGAATCTTCCCTCATTTCAATATCTATTAGCTTACATTTATGAACTTCATTCCCACACTTTAACTTTTCGTGTCTGAATTGAGATATCGCAGATGTAAGGAAGGGCCATCGACTTCGGGTATCGCACTTAAGACCTCTTGCGCAATATTCGATCCTTAAGTACTATACCGACTGTATATATAAATACCGACCGCTCTGCTGTACCGGTAACAGATTTGCCACTTCACTGCTCTTAAATTCTGGCGTTTGAATGACCTTTCTACACTTTCTTTTCACTTACCTTTCTTTCCAGTTCGAAAAGTTTTTAAAAGTCAAACGGTTAATTACAGATAATGCAATCGATTGTTTTTCTGAAGATTTTAATGTAGGTTAGGTTAGGTTCTACGGCCCATCCTCAAGTTGGTGATCGCTCTTGGACTGGTATATACAGTCCCCTGTAAAGCCAGCAAAAGAACTACCGTAATTGGATCTTATATGTCGACAAAGCGCTTTGAGGCTTTGTTTTATTTCTATTCTCACTAAGCCTTTCTCTGAACTCCGAGGGAGGCGAGGAGCTCCTTTCGCAAAGGCGGAACAATCACGAAGGAAGAGTTGAGATGTTTTTACCTCGTCTTCTTCCAAACAGCTTCTTCAATTGGTATCCGGTAAGGTTCTCAACCTTACTACATGGATATCGATAGGATAATGACCAGTTAGAACCCTTATACCTAGGGGAGGCTAACCTTGTTGAGGGCGAAGATTTCAGTATAGTTGTCTTATCAGTTTTTTATGAGTGTGTTCCATTAGTTCCGAAATCGGATAATAAGCTCACTTATAGCTACGATATCAGTGTATATTAGGCGGCTATATCTTTTCTAAACCAAATTAGATCAGAAAATAAACGTCTTTTGCCTACATTCACCAATAAAAGATAGATCCAATGGAGTTTATCTAATAGAGTTCTTTAGAAAGTTTAAACGTACCGATCTCAGAAATCAATTACTTGTCAAAAAAACATAACCTATAACGCATAACTTTTTTTTTTATAAATTTTATAGAGCACAAAACGGAGATTAATTAACTCTTCCACAGATTTTCACTTTTCCACAAAAAGTTCCCATGACTTACCAGTGTCATAATTGCCAATAATTACGAAGGAAGTAGACAACACCGATCATAAATCATTTACAGCGCAGCGCTATAATCGCTTGCCATTAAATGCGAATGACACTTTCGTTCGAGGCAAGAGAATTGAATTAAATCAGCAGAGATCGAAGCATCGTAAAAATATTCATGACGGGAATCTATGATTTGAACTAATTACATTTGATACAAGCCACGTGTAAATTTGTTGCTTGCGGCCCAACGCTGTGGCGACTGTGGCGACTGCGGCGACCGCATAACGGCAGCGTCTGTAGATCGGTTGTTTCAAATTTGGTAAAAGGTACAAAAGACTTCGCAACTCACGCGTGTGTGCTGCTGGCATGTGGAGCGTACGTCAGCTTCCTGCTCAGAGTCAATGTATTCCCTCAACGGCTTCGCTGTTGCTGACGCTCATTGGCCATTTATGCACCAATGTATCTTATTTACTGCTCTTCTTATGCTTTGCTGCTTCTTCAGCAACCGCTCCACTTCGCTTCGCAGCTGGAGACGACCAAATTTATCATGAGATCACAAAATTCTGACATTGCTCAAAATGATTTATCTACGAAAGTTTAGGTTTTTGTTTCTTATCGCTTTGCGGTCGCTTTTGGAGTCCACTTTGTATTTGTGTGGCATTATTATTTATTTATTTCGACTTTTTCCCTTCGGTAAGTTCGGTGTAATTAAAATATTTTCAGTTGCGCCGCCATTGTCCGAATACGATTTGTACTTTGTTGGTGGTATTAAATTAGTTGCTGCACAGAGACAAAGGGTGTGGATAAAAGGCCAGTTCGGCAAGGTAAAGCCTTAAGTCATTGAAAAATATTAAAGTTTTCCGGTATTGTAAGATAATTTCTATTAGCGCGCCGAATGAACGCCTTGCCACAATCCATATCGGATCCACACTCTTTGACATCTCAATAATTTCCGTCCACTTCTGGATAGGAGAGAAGCGCAAGGCGACCAAAGATGGTTTCTATAACTGCTTAGCACCCATATATGAGATTTGTCGTGCTCGTTGATTTTAGGGATAGAATGAGCTTGGTCCAACCATCAAAATTCAGTCTTCGCGACGACACTTTTGCAATGCTTTGTTCCAGCGTTATAATATACCAAACTAGATCGAAAAACGAAGAAACCAACCGATGAAATTGTAACCTATTATATGATACATTGTGTGCCTCTGGTGTCTTATACGAGGCACTCTCTGAGAAACTAAAATGTACTGAAAGCTTTATCTCGGCCACTATAATTCTCGCCTACATTCTTGCGATCGTGTGACTCTATTAGCGAAGTATACCATAAATTTTCATACCACTGAAGGCCAACATGCAACAAAATGACAGCATATGCAACGCAGTTGTTACTACATGCTGTAATGTGGCATAATATATGTTGCTGTAACAAATTGCAGGCAACTTAACAAAGAACAAAGCATGAGGCATTTGTGTAGCACAACTGAAACTAGTGGCAGATTCATCAACGAAACAGCGGTGAATGGTAAGGGCAATTAACACACCTAGCATGATGTCCTCGGAGGCTGTGGGCGCAAACTCACCCATCTACACACCCACAAAGGCTGTTGGGGTCAATTGCAAAAAGCTACTGGAGCTCCGAAACGCTTCGAAACAAACCGAATGAATGACTTTGCAGAGACTTTAATAGAGGCTTATATTAAGCTGAAGTACACCGCGGGCACGCTGTGACTGCGGAGGCATCAGCGGAGAGTGCGCTGCCCAATGGTTGAATACCTATTATATTGTGCCACACGCATTAAATAAAATAACTTGAACACAAATACCCATATTTGCCAAATGTACACTTAAATACCACGCTGTTGCATGCAACACACAGTCTACTGTTTGGTGACGGCAACCCGCTTCTAACGCACAGCTAAGCTGCTTATGTATATTTTCAAGAATATATGGCTTTTTGTGCATACGCTTCGCTTACAATGTTACCAAGTCGCTTGCAATTAACTCAAAGTGCCGGTAGTAAGGTTGCAACTTGTCAATTCCTTTCCACAGGAGTAACCAACTGTGCAACACAGCGGCTTTCTCGTTCATGTTCAACTATTTATTGTTCTCGCCGATGATATTGCTTGCTAAGTTCTTATTGTTGTTGTTGTTATTATTGTTGTTGCTGTTGTTGTTGTTGTCAACGTTATTGTCATTTTGTGTGGCAACAATGTCGAGCGCTAATATGTAGACTTTCCCAAGCACAGCTGGAACATGCCTAGCACTGTAACGCCTTATGCTACATTCTTTCCACTTCCAACGCCACTTTCATGCCCCCTTATTCTTCGATTTTAGACTATGCACTACTTACAGGAGTTGCGTCTAATCGGCGCTCCGATTCACTAATACCACTTTTGTTATAAAAATATGATTATTAATGCTGTTTGTCGTTACAATTTTCCAGTATGAGGCATATGTTTGCTTTAACGCCTCTCCCGGCGCCTCGCACTCTCTCGTCTTCCAATGTACCAAAGTACCCAATGATAAATGTTGCTGCCACATTATGACTTGCCATAAATCTGCTTTTGTAATCATTACTCATTTTTCAGTGAAATGTCGCACGCATAGGCGTACACTTACCCACATGAACGTACACATATGCATGTTGCAACAAGCTATTTATTCAGTTAGCGCCAGCGCGTGTGGCAGCAATCGCTTTCAGCTAGAAAATGCACATCATTGTCGCCAAACGCTTGAAATAGCTTAACACATCCATACACACGCATTACCGCAAGCAGCCAACCGTGTTGCATGCCACAAACCTTGCGCACAATATGTCACAACTTCGAAGTAAGCGCTGTTATCAAGCATTACTGCCGGAATATCGTCACACGCACGTTTGAGCGAATAGCCTGTTGGCTGCTGGCCAGAAAATATAGTCTGAGTGCTTAGCAAAGTGCCGTAGCTTACTGTAACTATTAGAACCCCGTAAGTTAAATCAATTAATAACGATGTATGACATTATTTAGTGGAGGAACTGAGCCACATTTGAGCAGGAAAGTCAGTTGGAAAAGGAATAGGCGGACATTGGCGCCGCATTTTCATAGAAAATATACTCAGCTGACTAGCTTTCTACTTCTTATTAGGCCTTCCTGTCTGTTCTCAAGAAAAACCCAAACTTAAATTGGAAAGTTTCTTGAAGATTCCCATTTCTTGACATTTAAGCACTTTTATTTTCCTTAAACCTCTAGCTCCTCGCACTCCTACTTCATTTACTTCCTCTCGCATAAAGAAAATCGCTTGAAGCTCGTAGTTTAATATTTGAAGGAACAAACCCGTCAGAGCACTTCTAGAAACCTTAGCCATAAAAATTCAGTCCCTTAGAAGCGCGATGTGTCCAATTTTGTGATTTCCGATTTGCAGGCAGTACACTTTCTTCCACTTTTAAACCAATTCTGTCGCATATTCTCTGAAATTAACTCGATTGGTTCCAGGTGGTTTAAATAGGTCATCAAGAAAAGGTACATCCATATATGGTGTATGTGTTAGAGTTTATTGGCTGGAGTTGTTGCCACACTTATCTCTCACCATTCCTTTTCACATATTCATTTTCCATTTTTATTTCTTTTTCGCATTAACCGTTCCAGCACTAACATTGTGGGTTAAATAAGAAACCGGCGCTGCATGTGCCTCACTGCTGCTGCTCGTTTGACATTAATCCTCGTCCAAGCTGATGGAGTTGTTATAAGCTATTCGTCCAGCTTTCTTCCACACACTTTTTGCTATCGCATGGCTTTTCTAGCAGCGATGGCATTTTCTTCATCTAGGCGCTTCATCATACCTACAGCTAACAGTTTGTTGCCACACGCAGTCTAGTGCGGAAACATTTGTACGCACAACCGTTTGGAATAACGCAGGCGGTCAGCGATGATTTGTAGACCGACTTACGTATGTTGCACTACTCATCCATATCGGTGTGTAAATATCGGTTGTTTCGCTTCGTTAGTCTCCATTCCTAACCTGTAATATATATATACATATATATACAGGCGAGTACTTAAAGCCTATGCTGAAGTAGTAGGGAAGTGGGGAGTGAGGCTTGACTGCCTATGAGGTTTTATAAGGCTTTTCTCATGTGAGCTTATACTGAATATACCTAAACTGTCTTTGATGATTTGTTAAAAACCTCGATAATAATTCGAATGGTGTCGAAATATGTTCATTCTGCAACAAAGTTCGAAATCGGTGAGTACGCTTCCTGTCACATACTTTCATCTAAGATATTGTATAAGAAAGGTCATATTTTTACCCACATATCATAGAACATTTAACAAGTAAACCTTCTAATGGAACAGTTACCATCAGCTGTGCTTAAGCCGGACTATTTGATTTCTTTGCTGGGTTCTCTGATAGGATGTAGCATGTTTTTTTTGAAGATACATAATTTCCTACGGGAAACACATTGGTTTGACATTTTCGTTCAGTGGAGAATCTCCAACGTCTCTTCCGACCTGAAAATGTAAATGTCTGGTGTGTTTGACTTGTCGAAGTCAATAGTGGTTCATACTATTTTTACCATGTTTATCATCAATGATGCGTCAGGTTCATTCTGTCATCTTTAACTTAACCAGCTGTGAGTTCCAAGGATGATCTTTCGAGTTCTTTCAGGGGTTCAGAAAAGCTGTAATGCTTAAAAAGTGAGAGTATCTTCTGATGTATGCATTGGCAGAGATCCAAAGTTGCAGAAACGATTGATTATATGTATTAGCACTATATTTCCTTTGTCTGTCTACCTTGTTTGACGTATCTCATTAACAAAAATTATTACTTTGTGGCATGTGCGTGCTGTTGGCTTATAAAAATGGCTGAAATCCTGAAAAATGTTATTCACAAAAGTGCAATGAAAACGGAGCGTGCAACTTGCCACAACTTGTCCAGGCCAAGCGTGCGATTGTTTCCTCCTTTCGGTTGACTTGTGTTCCCATGTGATATTTATCATGCCCGTAGCACTTGAGGAATGAGAATGTCTGTCGCTGATGTGTGCACTATTGAAGTTGCAAATATTTATTCTTTCACTTCGGCGTAACTTTAAGCCATTTACCAGCTTTTTACTGCAAACAGCGTATGTTTTTCTTGGCATGGATTTTTTCCGCCAACTTTTGTCACCTCAACAAAATGGGATTTTGCTTTACTCCTTTTTCATTGCCGTTTGCTTTAATGCGAAAGCTCGTAGGCGTTGCGATTTGTTCGTCGTGCGGTGTCCGTTGATGCCACGAGTGCTTGTTGCATGTGTGTTGGCTTAGATTTTGCACTTTTCTGTTGTTTGCTTTTCATTGCAGACACTGAGTGTGCGAGACTGCTTTCCGTTGAATGATGAAATCACACCTTGCAATACTTCATGCCCGGACCTTAGTGTGACATTGCGACCATTTGCTGTGCTGGCTATTACTATTTTTCGTGTTTTCATTTAGTCTTCTTTATTTTCTATTTGTCGGCTTATAATGTGTGGCGCACGAGCTAGAAAGTTACAACAAGCTGCGCATGTGTGTGTGTGTGGTGGCATGTGGCAAGTAATAGCTGCATATACTCGGCAAACGGCATAACCATTTGTTCTACCACACATTTCTGGCGTTATATAGCCGCACATGCATTTTGTTGTTGTTGTTGTTGTTGTTGTCGTTGTTCGTGCCCGCTGTTTGGCGTTCGAATCGCCAACAGTTTATGCAAAACTCGAAAATTTTATTGTGATCTAATCGAAAATATGCAGCGAGTGTGAAGTCCATGCCATGATTCTACGAAGCTAAGCAGTCATCAACACACACACACACACACATACACACGCGCGCGCGCTTAAACATGTATGCAACATGTTGCGGAGTATGTTGCATGCAACACGGGCAGGATATTAGTTGCGAACGAAATGTGACGGTAATGTATTTTTATTATTATTGGTTTTCTGACTATTTATGTGTTGATCTCTTGCTCAAAACACATTTGTAACGCACACACACACACCTAGCCATGCATACATACCAGTATGTAAACGCGAGTATTTGTCAATTCTAAGGATTATTATTGCTTTCTTGCAACCATTCGATCGATATGTGTATTTGTTGTATTTGTTGTAGTTGCTGTAACGCCTCACTGCGCTGGAATTGTCATTTGAATTTGTTGCTTTGTCACTACCATTGTGATTGTCATTGTCATTGTCATTGTCATGCTGACCAATGTTGCTATTAGCGCTGATTTGTTTTCCTTTTTCGGCCTTCCCCGACCATTATAGATCGCTGCGTTTTGCATTTGTAATGAATTACTTTGGCGATAGTCGCATACTGATTTCGCATTTTCAAAACAAGGTTTCCGCATTGCATTGTCGCAAGCGTTGCCCTGTCACCCTGGCAAATCTAGATGTTTCTATGCAAATTTGTTGTTGTTTTTTATTATTTTCGAATGAGTGTTTATTGCTAATTTGCCAAATTGCTCTTAGAGTTCAAGATTTATTGCACTTGCAAACATTGTCACTTTCGAAATTGCAAACAATTTTCTTCGATTTGTTGCTAAGTACAAAGTCTTTGGCTGTTGCATGGAAATTGTTGCAGGAAATTTATTACAATTTCAAAGCTATTACTTCTTTACCACTCCGGAGGAAAAGGTTGTTCAAAGTTTGTTCTATAAGTGGGCGCCAGTCTCCACTTTGTGGATATCCAATACATTCCATATGGAGTTTTTGCCATAGATATGCTATTCTGCCTGCTTTTGTTTCACTCCGGCGGTATCCATTTGTGGGAAAATTTTCTTGGAAAGCTGAGAAATGAGGTGCCCCAGTTAGTATTATTATAGTTATTTTGAACTAACGAGGCTTTAGAATGAACGAAGAAACTAGCTGGATATTAACTTTGTGTCATGGATAGTTATTTGTATACTTAAGGATTTTGGAAAATTTTCCGAAAACGAGAATTCAATTCAAATTTATAAGTAGCTTCCAGTTTTTGACCGGATTCGTAAGCAGTGAACCACTACCGAATTTCTGAGTGTCCTCGAATTAGATGTTAATCTGGATCATTTTGAATTCGATTTGATCAAAAACAGCAAGGCTAACTCGACCTTCGTTTTTGTTTTAAAAAAAGATGCTGTTCCCCAAAAAATATTTCAGAGACTGACAAGCAACCGATAGTAAAGGTTCATTCAAAGCTTCATTAGAAACCTACTTTTCCAGTTTCTGCAGCCTCCTCGCCTAAATTCCTTTCACGCAAGAATGACAGAAAGAAAAAGATTAGCAATATTTTTCACCGTTACTTTTTTGGAGAGCGTTTGACAGAAAAATTTACGAGATCGTGACTTCATGAACGAAAGGAAACTCTTAGCTACGAAAATTTGACGGTTTCATTATGTTGCCTTTTCCGATTCTGCTTTCTTTTATGATGTAACATTTCGAAATTTGTGACATCGGTCATTCTGGCATTGATAGCTATTTAACAATACATATATTGTATAATGCAATTGAATGACCGATAATGAATTGGCCATCCAGTTGCATCCAAGGACGCTCTTAATGAGTTTAAAATCTCTAGACTGTTTCGGCATTAGCCTGAACTCGGGATTTGTATTATACTTGTATTTTATATATTCCTCCGGGCAATTCCAAAAGGAGTTGAAGTTATTTATATCGAATACAAGTTCTACATATAAAAAATCCTATCTAATGATTGAAGTCCCTGGGGAACACACCCAAGGCTTTGAAACCCGCAGAAGACAAGAGAATTTTTTACTGTGTCTTTTGATCCTACGAGCAAGCGAAAATGTATTAGAGATAAGAGTTTGGATTTTAACGGACATTTAAACACCAAAATAAAAGAAAATTAGGTAAGTAATGAAATATGCATCTATCAAAGAAAGAAATAAACAACTTTGTATTGCACGAATTACTGATGGAAAATAAGTTGGCATATTTTCATTATTTGACCTCTACTCCAACCTGATAGCCGACACGCTATTTGGCCGGAAATCCGAGAAGGAGCTTGTCAGCATAGAATTTGACAGCCGAACGAAGCGAATTCTTTATGTGGAGCGCGGCAGACATTCGTGAATAATTTAAATACAAATCGCCGTTCCAACGTCTCGGCAGGTATGCGCGCATGCCAGTGGGTGGAGTCAAGTAAGTAGCTGATTTGCGCGCATGTGGCAACACAAATGTGTCGGCAGAGTGGCATGCAACGTGAGCGAAGTGTGTTGTGACAGGCCAAGAAGGCATCGAATTTTCGGCATTTTCCATTCAGCATGCAAATTTAGACGCTTTTTTTTTCTTTCTTAAGTTTTTCATCAGCAGGTGCACGGCATGCCACATATTTTGCCTAGATGTGCCGTACATTTCGCTGGAAAATTCAAAGTAGCGCATTTTTGCATTGTTGCAACGTAGCATCAAATGAAATTTATGCAACTTTTCGGCTATTCAAATTAATTTCCTTTAAGTTTTTCAACCCTTGCTTTCGTGCTACTTTTGTCAACGGGAATTTCGCTGTATATTTTATGAAAATAATTAAGGAAGGAGCGTAGAAAGAAACGAAATTCTCCCGCATTTAGTTTATTTGCATTTTGCTCGCATCAAATGCTGTTGTTCGGTGCATGTTGCATGTTGTTGCATGCACGTCGCGCATTGCATGTTGCATGTCGCATGCCGGTTCCTGTTCCTGTTCCCTTTCCTGTTTTATGTGTTATTTTCTTATAATTTTCCGGCCGCGACTACTTGTCGTACGGTCAGCGTTCGTTTTATTCATCGCCATTGTTGTTGTTGCTTACAAACGACGTTGTTGGAATTTGGAAAAACCGCCGCCGCAACGTGTATGCATACTCCGCTGCACTGCACTACATAGCACACTTGATTCTTTGAGGCATTTGGAGTCGGTAGCATGCACAAACAAGCAACAATAATAACAACATTTGCATTGTTGTACAACAATTATTCAACAAAACGTTAAAAATAAATAAACAACAACTGTTTACCTATGTGGACAGCTAGGCGTAGACGAAGAAATTAGAATAGCAGAGCGTTCTGCCCTTTTATGGAGGTGAACACCCTATAAACGGCTTTCGGCGCGTTAAAAATTATTTATTATGATCACGTACCGTTAGTTGGATAGTTCTAGAATAGCAGTACGTTAAGGAATAATGAAACTGCGGTCTTCGTATCTCAAAAGTGCACTAAAAACCCGAACTACAGAGCCTTAAAACCTATCCGGTTAACATCCGGTTTTAGGAGGGATATTTCAGGAAGTTATGGATACCTATATTAAAACGTCGAGAGGGACAGTTCCGACTAAGTGAATACTTAAGTCCTCATGCCTCAAGGTACCAAGTTAAGAAATCATAAAAGAAGAGTCGTTTGCTTTTTTTATAGGAGGCTCTTGATTAAAGCCCCACTGGTTTAAATTTGTATTAAACTTCTACAGAGAAGTTTTCCAATAATATTGCTTGATTTCCATCGACTAACTATGAATCTTACGACACCGTAGCGCCTTGCAGGAAGCCATAGAAACAGCCAGACAAACACCTTATATACCATCGACGGTCTTCTAATGCGGGTGACCGCGCCAATACCTAACGTATTGCCGTGGCATGCAAACGTGGAGCACATGTGAATCTTGTGGGCAATTGTGTCACCATACCAATGATGGCAAAGCAAGAAAAACAAGATGTTATGCACCTATGAAAAGGCGGAAAATGCGGAAAAGGCCAAACTTAACTGCAATAACGCGATCATTTCGTGCTTCGGCGTTTTTTCTTGGCCTTTCTCGGTAAACTCCTTAACCATTTGTTGTTTGTGTTTAACCACAAGTGTTCTTCTATCACTTGTTTATTTCGTTTCTAATTCTTGTGCTTTGTTTGTTTTTTGTTTTGGGTGCACCTTTCCGTTGTTGCTTCCGTTGCCATGTTTTATATTAATTGTCACGCATATGCACGAACGGAGGCAAATATTTGGCTTGTCTCAACTTTTTTTTTTCCCATACAAGCGACAGAGCTCCACTTCTTACTTGGTCCGTTTGCATTGAAGCGAGTAGGTGTACAAATAGAAACCGGCAATGTTATTTTGTTTATATTTAGAATATTATTTGGCTTTACCAAGCTCTATGAACTATTTGGTTCAATAAACTTAGTCATTTGTCATGAGTCAAACTTTGTCATGAGTTTAAATTGGGCGCATTATAGTTCTCATGGATTCTAAGAGGCAATTAACTCAAATTAACTCCAGTTTGAAATGAGAAATAATGGTCGAATTCAGCGTGCTTGTAAACCGGAAACGTACTAATAGTGTCGTAGGAAAGGGACCTTAGAGACAGTCAAAGAACTGGCGATAGCATCGAATCAATATGTTAAGAACAGCATTAGTGTGAGCTTCATCCCCGCTCCGATAAAATTCGTATTCCGCGGAGTCGAAGGGAACTTGTGGAATATTTTGAAATATTTCGCGAGAAGAATCATACTCGGGCTTTTGGTACGAGATGTTGTGAAGATTATTGTCGCGGTCACAGGAACTACTCCGTAAGAACAATGGATAGTAAGTGAAGTTGCAAGTCATAGCAACTCGAGAACGAGTTTTTTATATTCCATAGGATAATGGTGCACAATATTGGAAAATCGATAAAAGTCTTGATATAAACTTTCTATATTTAATTTCAATTCAGAATCTGTTGATTCTCTGGCTCAGGTAGGCTTAAGTAGTAGACAAGTATTCGAGCTACTATTTCAAGGATCATCACGAATGCCAATGCTGCTTCCCATGTAAAACGATGCTTGTTAACAAGAGCTCCAGCAGACCTTGCAGACCTTGACGATAAAACCAGAATGAAGAGCGTGAAGCTCCTGGCGTACACAAAATAAAGGATTCAGAAAAAGCTTTTATAGTGTCGTCAGAAATATATAAAGAGGTAACGGTAGAGAAACAGTACGATTTTTTTGTGTTTTAGATGAAACTGACTTCGCTTGGGTATGGAAATAATGTGAACTTGTGAAACACGACGCTTTCAATGCAAGTACGCGGTCAATCATCTCTTACGAGATTGCTTAAACACCCGATATATGAAAGGAAGAAAGGAACACTTGTTTACTGAAAAAGAATTATCATGCAACATATATAATTGTCACACATTTCACACATATTTTCCCCAAGAAACATATTTATCTCCCTTTTTCTTTGACTTTTTCTATTATTTACCAAATTAAATGTATAAAATTTTATCTTCCATATCTGCTGCAGTCTGTAAGTTATGCGGCAAATAGCTTTGCTTATTTTCATTAAAAAAACCTAAATAAATTGCCTTTTGTTATTGTTGTATTTAGCATAAAAAAAAAAACAAACAAACTCTCAACATGATCGCAACACTTTATTTGCTACCTCGCTTCGCTGCGCTCCAATTGTGTCGGCTACGCGTTGTTTTTGTTGTTTTTTTTTTGTTTAATTTTTTTTTAAAAGTAAGTAATGCGTCGCGGCGACTGAGCACCCATGTACGTGTATTGTGCAACAACAACAGCGACCTGCAACCTGCAACGAGCATGTTATTTTACTTATTAATGCAATTACCATAAGCAGCGGTGGCTCTGGTGTGCCATGAATGAATGTATATACATACATTTGTGCGGAGTGCGGGTCTTGAGCCGTGCTGCATGACCTGACACCAAGTTTCGCCACATTATTTCCTCCACACGCTAGTAGCTAACAATTTTTCCACGCAACCGCCTTCACTGTCGCCTCCAACTCAGCTAGCAATATTTACTATATGTACTGTTTGTTTTTGGTTTTTTTTTGCTTCGTCTGCTCCTTCTTCTTCTTCGCCATCATTTACCTTAATACTGTGCGTATTTACTCTCGGCTCGGTACTAAAATGTCACAGCGCATCCATGTCTAACCCCATTGTTGGACTTTTCTGTATAGCATATTTGTTTCAGTTGTTGTTGCTTGTTGTTGCTGTTGTTGCTTGTTGTGTGGCAACATGACGCGGTAGTCTAATTTAAATTAGCTGTGGATTAGTCTAAGTAAATTCAAGCCAAGTGGCAGTAGATAAAATGCCATGCAGTGCTGTTGCAAGTGTGCTTGCCTGTGCGGAAAGTTCGGTATTTGCATGAAAGCATGCTCATTGTGCTCTTTTATAATGATTTCCACTTTCTTGCTGGTTTTTGTTGTTAGTTACTTGTTGTTGTTATTGGCATTAAGCGTAGTTGTTGCGCATTCGTGCGCGTCTGTTTGTATGTTGCACGCTAACTATGTACTTAGACAGTCTATTTGGCTTTACCCAAGCTGCTGCTGCTGCTACTGCTGCTGCTGCTGCACAACTACCCCGAGTCTGCAAACAAATTCGGGCTTTGACGGCAAATAGTAACAGTAAATGGCGCAACTCATCTTCTGCCACATTTTGTAATGTTTCTATAATGATTGCTGTCGCTAGTGTTATTGTTGCTTTCGTTGCTTTCGTTGTTATTGTTGTTGTTTTGTGCTTCACTTCTGTTTAAATATTCAACTGTCATGCATTTGTGTTATATTGGCCGACAGCTACTGTGCCGAAGATGCTTGAGATTGCGACGTGCGGCGTGGTTCCACGCGCCCGATATGCATTCACTTCTATATACATTACTCCTCGGGAGAGCGCAAGCAAATATGTACACATGTGGTTAGTTAAGCGAGCAAAGGTGCATGTGGATTAACATTTCCATACATGCATACATACATACATTCATATATGTACATCGCCAAGTATATACACATGTGTATGTATGTATTTTCACATTAGTGCCTATGAATATTCATGCCGTATCACACTTCTTTCAACAGTGGCAACTTGCCTCTTTGTAATGCAGTAATATTCATACAACTCCGTGTATATAAGCAAGCATATACATGTGCATACATATACATACATACATACATACATAAGGATAATCGTGTGACATATTTATGGCTGTGTTGCGCATTTAATATTTCATTAAACAAATTTAATTAACTCGCAGGCTAATATGGGTTAGATAAGAAGAGGCTGAACTGTAAATATTGTCAAGTATATATTATATACATACTTCATACACATTTACACCTACATATATATAACTGTTTCACAGAATACACAGCTCCACAAGAGATCAACAATGTCATAGAAGAGTCGAGATTTATTTGCAAATGCTTACATAGTAGATGCCATTGTTATAAAGCTGTCGGATTATCGGTACAAATAAAATAAAACTAATATAATTAAGTTGCAACTGTACAAAGTGTACTTTACAAAGGGATTTGAGGTTAAATTAAGGCAGCTGCAGTGACGTTTCGACGACAATACTAGATAATATATTTTAAAACTCGCTCTACTTGCATTGCGTATAGTATTTATAACAGAGTTGAGTTTTATGATAACTGTAGGCCCCTATATTAACTGGGGCTTCCAAATTTTATTAATCGTTTAAAATTATTCCAAACTATATAGAATACTGCCAGTAGTTCAGAAATGAAAATGTCCAAGTTTAACCACTTACCTTCTTACTTATCCCATTTTAGCCTCATATGCAGTTGAAAATGGGGTTCAATAATATTAATACGATCGATATACGAAATAAAATGGTTATACCCTTTGAAGGTTCAACTGATACCTCACACACGAGTGTATTTCTGACGTGAAATAACCACTCATAAGGCCCATCAGCATAAAATTTGGTATACTCTTCAATTCTCCTATTTTATATCTTCAAACGACAACATTATGAGGTTTCCAGTTTATCTAGTATAGTTAGGCTGTCTATGGTCGGCCTACTTCTTAGGCAACTGCCAGATTTCTGTCAAATGAGGATGTTCCGCTTCTGCAGAATATCCAGTTTGTGGAATTCTTTTTGAGTAGAGGCTTACAAGGTAAGAGAGGTACTTGATTCACGGTCTCTCTACAAGCTTTTGTGACTTCGTATCATAACCCAAAATATTCCCCATTCTTATTAGCCTCTGACCGTAGGGTCGTCCAAATTTGTTAATGATGTTTTGAGAGACCTACAGTATATAGTTAATTTATTGCGTCTCCGATAATCAATCATGGTATTGATATTGGTGGTGCAGTCGTTTCTTGGTTCCATAAGTCAGCGGCAATTGGAAAGATAGGGTGAAATCAAGTACTTATTCGCTTTATCTTTCTAATATTGAAGAAGCCAACCTCAAATATGTACCATATTAAGCACTTTCTTGGAGATATTGCATAAACTTGTGTGACATCTCCTGACTCTACCGATATCTTTTCGCAGAACTATGCTGATATGAGTTCGTACAGCTCTTCAAGTCATCTCTGGATATATTCTACATTTGAATATAAGATGCTCTATTTTTCCCTCGAACACTGCAAGGGACGCAGCATCGGTTCTACGACCTAGAAAAATGATTTTCTAAAAAAAAAGGTATAAAAATATAGACGAGTTATGACTAATATCGTGCTGACTCGATTCTTGCTACACATTTCATGAAACAGTTCATCTCAATTAGAGGTGAAATTCATGTTTTTATTATTATTAATTAAAGACAGTTTCACCCAGACAGGTTTCCCAGTAATACAATGATTTAAGAACTTGAAACGACGCTCAATTCATTTAGCTAACAAAAAGCAGATTTTGTTGGAACATAAAATGATCTTAAAGTACCCCTTTCAACATGCTCATCTCTCTTTTTTCGATAATGAGCGTGTGATATCTTAAAACAGCGTGTGCTGAGTTTCGGCAATTTTCCAAAATTTTTCTTAATCAGCTCTCCATAGGAGTGGTCAACACCTGCAGACATCGAGCGGACAGTCAGTTATTAATGAAAATTTTGCACGATCTCGTGCGGGGTTGCTACAAGCAATGAAATGAAAAAATTTCCTCGAAATCTTATTCTGAATGTCGAAACATAAATGAATCCTGTTGAGTGCCTCTTTGCTCATTAGAAAACAAACAGAGCATTCGATTTCACACATTCGACAGAGAAGTGTTCTGTAAGGATAAAAATTGGCTATGCAACCTGAGCGCAACATATATGAGTACGAGATGTGAATTCCCTGAAAATTTCACATATGAGCTACTGGAGTGAATTGTGCCGAAATTGGAGCTCTAATTGTGCCAGAACAAGCAGCAGCAGATTAGTTGAGATATTTACTGAAAAAAATAAATAAAAAAATAAAAAATAAATAATTCAACATTTTCGATGGCTCAATGTGAAGAGAAGCGTGTAGGAAATAAAATTACAACAACAACTTTTGTACATAAACACGCTCTAATTGTGCCTCACTTGTGCCTCTGTGCACATTAAAGAGGACACTCGGGATTTGACTTGAGCATTTCATGCATGTCTGCACTTAAAAATCGAAATTTAACGCGCTCGAATTACAAAAAAAAATGGAACAGGAGATATTTTTGTTCAAAACTGTATCAATATTTATGACTCTTTTCTCTCAAATGCACAATTTGCCACCTCGTCATAACTACACTGGGTTGTAGCACATAGTGACTCACAACAAATGCTGTGAAATTAAGGATATCAGTGAAGTGGCATATACTTTATTTCGCCTCGGGGTCGACTCATATTTCTGTCATTAACAAATGCAATTGCCAAAGCAAGCAATTCGGCGGAAATCGTGGCAATCGAAGTGGTGTCGTTGTAAGCAAATTGTAGCACTTCAATTCACCCACACACACACACACACACACACACACATACACACATGTGCGTTGACCTGCATATCCTTACGCGCTTGCATTTATTAGCTAAGTGCGCGCTGTTGCATACAAATTTCGTTGAGCGCTGAGTGGCCGTGGCGTGTGGCACTTCCTGCAGATGCGCCGCTAGCCAGCCAATTGCGCTATTAATTGCGAAGCGCTGGCAGCTGTGCGCATACTTTAAGTGCATGTCCGCCACATTTACATATATACATATAAATGCAAGGGCTGTCAGCTGATGGCATTAGCGTTGCGTGGCAACAACTATTTGATGGCTTTGTTAGTTGCAACATGCAATTTGCTAGAATAAGTAGCGAAAGGCAGTGTGGAAAAAGTAAAAAAACAGCACCGGTATGGAGTCCTTGATGTCCTTGGTATCAATTTCCATTTCCAAGTGCACTCACTTACGTTCAACGCTTTGTGGTTGCTGTTGCAAGTAGTTCTGCCAAAGCAGTTGCACTTCCGCGTATTAAATATTTAAAACAATTGCACAGCTATACACTTCGCTTCTAGTTTAGTGCTTGCTGCCATATCGTGCTTGCTATTTCTTCTTTCCGTCCACTTTGTATGGCTCACTTGCATGTGGTTGCCACATACTTACTTTCCGCTTGCTCCACATTTTTCAGCCAACATTTCCTTTGCACTTTGTTACTGCCCCACCTCCTACACATGCATTTCTTTTGCCACTCAACGCTTGAGTAAAGTGAAATTTTAATGCCCCAAACTCTTTGCCACAACATTTTTGCTAATGCTGTCTGCTGGTCACTCTATGCATGCGCTTTTCACTCACACACACACAAGTATGCTGCAAGGATCCTGCTTATCGTATTACTTGCCAAATTTATTTGTATGTCGCACTTGCTGCGCTTGCCACATTCGCAACCAAACAAGTGTTTCACGGCTTTTCGTGTTGCTGCGATTCCATGTTGCATGTTGCATGTTGTGCTTTCATCTTGACTTGCCACATTTCCGTAAGCAGTGTGAGACCGCATACTTTACCTTGTGCTTAAGTTGTTTATAAAAATTTAATTGTCATTTGCTCAGCTTCTTGTTGAAAGTGTGACTTTGTGGTTGTGGCAAGTTACTTACTGACATATATTTTTTCTTTGCTCCTACTTATTTTATAAATCGTGAATTTCTTCGAAGAAGTTTACTTGATTTCGTTGCTCTAACATTTTTAAGAAAATTTTGCTCATAGTGGCAATCAGGGTTGTATTTTCAAGTAATGCATGCGTTGAAAAGATATGAGACTTAAATTATTCATTATAACTAGAGATGCGAGTATGTTTTAGGTCGCACTTTTTATGGAGGGGTGCATCAAGCCTTGCAAGCACATGATATATGGCTTGAGAGCACATACACTCTCATCATATAAAGGGGCTTTAGTCTTCGTTGTCAACTGATCTGAAAGCTTAAGTATTTTAAATGATAAAAAGGTCTCCAAGAGACAGATAAGAATCTTTTGCACCAAAAATCTGCAGGAAAGGGCAAAGGGCAAATGAAAGGGAAAGCTGTACTCGAGGGGACTGTAGGAGAACACGACTCTGATATTATAGAAATAAATGGTACTGTTTCTAGAATGTCAGCTGAGGAAGGTTCACGAGTCAAATTCCCCTAACCCCTTAGCAAAAAATAGCGTAGTTATATTAAGAGCTAAGCTTCTTTAGAGAGAGCCATGTATCTTATTTTTAACCATATTAATATATTCATCCATAAAATGAGGAGAGTAGTGAAACTTAAATAGAGCTGCCTGGAATTATTCATATAATACTTTTTCTAGAAATTAAATTTTATGCTTCTTTTTAATTTAGATGTATTAAGTGCCCTAAATTTTAGCGAGAGCACTTCAGAAAACGCGTTTGATACCGAAATACCCGAACAGGAACTTCACCTATTGATCAGTCAACCAGAAAATATGAACAATGAAGTTGCCTCTCAGCCCAAGTTCTACTCTCTTTATTCATTAATGGACAAATTTCTCAATTATTTAATAACATCGTTCGGTATCAGGTGGAATAAGAAACATTTTGACACTTTTTATTGACAGCATCCGCTACTAATTGAACTCCACGAGCCGATTACTTACGAAGAGCCGAATAGAAGCACAAGCCACGCAATATGTAAACCGTTACTGTTACTGTTACTGTTATTCTGCTTTTGCTTTTGCTTTTGTTGCGACAAATTTCATTAAAGAGCTGTTGCTGCTGCCACCTTCGCTGTCTTGTCATTCTTTCCACTTGATGGGTAGCATCAATTTTGTGCGCTCAGCCACTTGACACAATATGTTAATTACTCCACTGTTTATGCTCATCTGCTACTTCGATACGTCAATCGACCAATATTTGTGTATGTATGCGTATGCAAATTATAATATTTGTGTTTACATTGTTTCAGTAGCCGAGCTGTGGCAAAGCTGTGGCGAAGCGTAGTTGTGAGCCGTAAGAGTGTTGGAAGCAGAAATTTTTGATTGATCATGATTGAGCATAAATACATAAATAAATAGGCCTAAGTATAATATATATGTGGCTACGCAAGTGTATCCGGTTTATTTGTGCGTGTGTGTTGTAAATGAAGCGTAGCCAAACCCACTCGGTTAACGCGCAGAAACGTATACATCCATATATGTAAATATTGAAGTGTGTGAAACCAAAATTTTCTTTCCACTGAACTCACAGCTCACGCTCCTTCAAACGCGTTCACAACTTTTCTCTTCTTTTTTCTCTACAAACTTGGCCCCTTCTTTGTGTAAATAAACAAGCCAGAATATTTATGCAAATTAAGCTGTAGAATACACACAAATATTTAATTGGTAGGCAAACCGCTACAAAAAACAGCAAATTCATTCATTTGTTGGGCAGCAATTGAGAGGAAAAATTTTTAATATTTAATATCAGCAAGCAGAGCCGTAGCAAATTGTTGCGTAAATAAAATAATAAATTAAAAAATAGAATTCATAAAATATTCAGGAACTTCTGTTGTTATTTTTTTTTTTATAGACGTTGATTTTTTTCAGATTCAACATTTTTCTCTCATGAATTTCAAGTTTTATTCTGAGTAAATTTCTGTAATATTTTTCCGGAGTGATATCAGTATTTATAACGGAAATTTTCGATATTCTTACAACAAAATGAAACTAGAGAGATTCTAGCTCCATTTCATGTGTACATATTCGTAGATTATTCACGTTTATCCAATTAGTACTTGAGTAATTTTAAAACCGTAACATCAATAATGCTTCTGTAATTAACAGCAGTTCTTGTAATGATTCCGGAGAGCTCAAAAGTAATCATTTGTAGAACATTTATAGACCATTTTTAGTCATACAAGGTTTGAAAGGTGTTAGAAAGTGCCGAACAAACGATGATTACTAAAAATTGATTTCCGTGTACTTTCATTTCATTACCTTTTGAACTGGTATTGGTATTTTGTTGGTATTGCAATTGATTTCGATATCTGTACTGATATTACTATTGTGTTGGTATTATATCTGTGTTGGTATTGGTATTTTCACAGGTAATGGTATAGGTATTTGTAATGGTAATGGTATTGGTATTGTTTTTGGGATTTGTAATCGTGATGGTAATGGTATTGGTTTTGGTATTGATATTGGTATTGGTATTGGTATCAGTATTGGTATTGGTATTAGTATTGGTATTGGTAGTAGTATTGGTATTGGTATTGGGCTTGGTGTTGTATCTGGATTGGTTTTGGTATTTTCTTAGGTAATGGTATTGGTATTGTTTTTGGGATTTGTAATCGTGATGGTAATGGTAATAGTTTTGGTATTGATATTGTTATTGGTATTTGTATCAGTATTAGTATTGGTATTAGTATTGGTATTCGTATTGGCATTAGTATTGGTATTGGTATAGGCATTAGTATTGGTATTGCTATAGACATTTGCATTGGTAGTGGTAGTGATATTAGCATTGTTATATATATTTACATTGGTATTGATAATCAGATCGTGGTTGGCATTATAATGCTAATATAACAAGTATTGGTATTTGAATTCAATAGTATTGATAATGAAATGGAACGAAATTGGATAAATACTTGTTTAAGAATCTGTCTTAATACTTTCATTAACATGGGCATCACTATTCGTATCAGTTATGTAAAATTATTTGTTAATGAATCATTCCATGTCCTCATCTTCAAACAAAAATAGCTCACATTTTATTTTGCGTTTCACATAACGCTTTTCACCAAATTCACCACCATTCACCAGTCTTCTCCGCCACTCCATCATCACTCAGTATTCACATGCCGGAATTATGCAACGCATAACCACTACTTGCCACAGTATTACATTACAAAAGCAATTTGCAACACACAAACACCTGAAACGCAATCACTGTCTGGGAATATTATCTATCCGAGATCATTGCAGAGAGAATAATTGCTGTCACAGCGATTGCAATCAAGTCAATAACATGAATATCATATATCACAGAATCAACAATTTGTTGCACGAACATTTTACGCTGCACACAACTGCTTTCGTTTCATTTTATTATATACATTTTTTTTACATAACTCCTGCACTTAAAAATATGAAGGCTTTTCGCCAAATATAGTTAGTATGTGTGTCGTATATGCATACTCCCCGTTACATACTGCTCGCCACTTAATTGGCTTTTTCACATTGAATTAACTTTAGTGGTGTGTTTTTTGTACATTTGTGCGTTTGTTTGCCAGCGGGAGTGTGAGAAATTTTCGGGGCAGCAATGTGCCACCCACAAGCACGCAGCTTCACTTGCCGCCACTTGCAAATTGAGATATTTTACTCCACTTAGTTTTATTTAAAATGCTTTGTGCTGCCAGCAATCAAGCGACTTGTGTAACTGCTGAGCGCATTAAAGCCGCTGCAAGAAGCGTCCAATGGCAGTCGCCGTAAATGATGTGAAAGTGATAACAGCTGTTTTGCAAAAATTGATTCAGTGCTACTCCGCTGCTCCGCTTGCAAAATTCCCTATTGTTTTTGCTTGTTTGTGGCATGGAAGAGGAGTAGCGGCAAAACTGAATATTTTATGAAATGTACGCTCTGATTTTATACGCTTGAGAAGAGTGCTTTTGTTAGTAAGTTTATATATATATATATATGTAAGTATGTATAACACAAGGAAAAAGCAAAAAAAAAAACGAAAACAATGTGGCAGAGGTGTGGAGCTGGTATTCATATATTTATATAAGTATGCTGGGTAATATGCCACGGCGGATAAGATTACCGGTGCGAAACCGCCCACACACCTACACAACTGCAGAGCATTACTGTTCGCATACAAATATAATATGTATATGCTATATATATGCTTGCAACATTGGCAGCGTCAGCTTTGTTATACAACTCGTTGCCCAACAGTGCGCTGAGCGCTGCTTGCAAACACTTGCCACTTGCCGCTTGCCACTTGCTACCTGCAAACTGTAAACTGCAAGCTGCGTGCATAATGAGATTCATTTCTGCAACGTCTCGCAGCGCTTTGGTACACACACAGCGGCATATTTGTGCACACTTTCAACACACGGCCACGCAGCCATCGCACAAGCCGGTACAATTTCGCACAATATTGAAGGCAGCAATGCACTTCCATCAGCCACATTACATGCTTGAGCGCATTGCCTGCTTGTCTCCACTCACAGCATTGCCTGACCCGCAACGTAAGTGCCGCATGCTGTAGCAAGCAAATGATCCTTTTTGCATTGTTTTTGGGTTATATAAATGTTTGATTATGAGAAAAAGTATTAAGTGGCCCTTTGCGCTCAGTGCGCACAATGCAAACGCCAGCGTCAACCGCATATGCTGTACTCGGCAAACGCTGGACGCGCCTTGCAACAGGCACAACAACAAGTAGCACACATTATTGCTTATAGCTGCTGTCCCTTTCGCCACCACCGCTGCTGCTGGTAGGAGCTGCAGTGCCAGCCAATGCCATAAATGTATTAAATGCCGCAAAATAGTACAAGTAAAATGGTATTGCTGTTGCAAGTTGTGCGCTCCGGTCCTGTGTTGGCTAGCAACGTTCATGTCAATCATTCCACTTAAGTGAGCAGCTAACCGAGAATATCGCCGTAACTTTTACCGCCACCGTCACCACCGACGCCGCCCAGCCTGCTCTGCTCCACTTGCCACAGCTCATATCTGTGCCGCCTTCAACGCTTTTGTTGTCATATTGTGCACCTTACAACAGATTCAGTTACATCTGTGCGAATTCTGCACTCCTCACCGGCCTTCGCCGCCTCTCACTTCCGTTTGCCTTCCCCACCCCTTTATTAATGTCATTTTCTCACAGCTTTGCTTTGCTTTGCTTTACTTTTCCTTAGTTCGCTCTTCGCTGTCTTAATATTTTAAAATAACAACGCAGCTAAAGCGTTGCAAAAAATGCAAAAAGTGCAAAAAATACACAGATTTGCACTCCACTTGTGTGAAATGCCTTTGGTCCAGTTTTCCATGCGCACACATTATTTTGAAAAGAGAAAAAAAAATGCAAAAGCAGAAATTCGAGCGCGAAATTTAATCTCTCTTGAGAAAGTCCTTTGCTTCCTACTTTTTCTGCGCTTAAATTTCTTTCTATAAATAGCACTTTAGCTGAGTGCACAGCGAGAAAAAAGGACGTTTAATCTTCAGAGAATCACCTCTTTGAAAGGTTCCTCAATTAGCTCATACTTCTTTGAATGTTTCCAATACTGCTTTATTTATTTTCTTTTCGATTGAAGCATACTTCTGAAATATAGTTGAGATTCTACTAAAATAAAATTAAATTAGTTAAACTTCCAAATCCAAATCTCCAAAGACAAATTATGCCGCATCATCTCTTAACAATGACGGCTTATAGGTCATTGGTTATCGACTCTAAGTTCGTCTCGCAAGGGATTGAAATTTGACGTCGATCTTTAGAGTAGTAAAAAATATCTGTGGATACTGAACAAAGGAATGTCTTGGCTTCAGAAGGCCAAATTTAATTAAGAGTCTTTATTAACTATATCATTATTAATAATAATTAATTAATAACTAGTATAACTAGAGCGTAAAAGAAGATTTCGTTTACTCATCTATAACTACCACTAATACGTTAGCCGACAAATTTCGAGCGGAGCCGACAAATCCCGAGCAGCGCCGAAGGTATGACTAGTTATTGCCTGAGGTATTTTCAATTTCTTCAACTTAAGCTCCGTCTTCCGCTTCTGAAGTCTGAGAGAGAATGTGAGGTGATTTGGTCAGAGCAGCTCTTATCTCCATATTTCTCGATTTATTTCAGATACCCTAAAATCTCAGCCCAGAAAACTTGAGGTCTCGATGTACTAAATTCATGATTATGAATTGAAAGCTTAAATCTTATTTAAGATAGTGCCTGAAACCTACTTTGCAGGTCCAGTCTTTGAGTAAACATGAATTCGGAAAAACTTTGGATTTGTAGTCAACTCAATTCATCTCAAAGTAGCATATTCTGCACCGAATTTTTCGCAGCGTATTTGCTTCTGTGAGAGCAAATTTGTCTTGAAATTATAAACTTACAGAAATATATAGAGATTACGCTGCGCTTTTACTTATTTTTTGTCGCTTAAGAGTCGTTATGTTGCATAAGAAAGTTATGTGAATTATAAACGTAACGAGTTGTGGGCGGTCTATTTGACATGCAGTAAAACAAGACGTTCTAAAATTAAAATACAAGTTTGAAAGTGCATAAAATATTTCGAACAAATGGCATAAGAACGGCTAAGCGATATTATGGAGAAGGGTACTTGGTTCACGAAAAAAATTTGGTAAACATTTTGCTTATATGTATGTATATAAAGAAACATTTTCTGGAACTAAAATTCCGCTTCGATATAAATGCTTTTTTATCGAACATCAAATCTAATCGCCAATATTTGAGTTGCATTTCGCATGCCACACTCGTTATTCCTACCTCCTGCTCTAATCGCCAGTATCGCGCACAAATCACTGACATTTAATTCATAACTCATCTGCCAAAAAATGATTTACGCGCAACCCTACTCAATAAGAAATCTCAAGCAAAGCTAAAACAAAAAAAAAGAAGGCAAGCAGGAACTCAAGCGAAATGGACGCACACCCCGTGAAGCAGCAGCAGCGCGCCTGAGCAAATCGTTTCAAAAAATTGGGTAGCCAGTGGACAGTAAAATATTATCTCAACAAATGTCAGTTCGAAAGCCTTGCGCTGCTTTTATTTCAGTTTTTAATTTCCCACTTTTTTCACGCGTGTTTGCGTGAGTGTGCGTGGCGGCATGGTTGGTGCACAGTGGCGCGCAGGCGCATGGCGATTCCAAAACAAATGCGTAAGTAATAAAGAATTCTGCATAAGAAGCCAATGAGAGAACCGAACCGAAAACAAGCAAAAAACTATTAATGCCAATTCAAGAATTTTTAAGCAGCAGCCATGATTTGGCTACAAAAACAATTCACTGGTCACAATTTGTGAGTGAAGATCTCTTCAACAGAAATCGCTGAAGAGGTAGCAGGAAAAATTTAATATTTGACATAAAGCGATAAACACCAAGCATGAAAGACAGCCAAGCAGAAAACGAGCGATAAACTTAAACACAACAAAAACAATGTATGTTGCCAATAACAACAACTAACATATAAGCAATGCCATAACTACACGAAAAATCAAAAGCGGCGTACCAAAACAAGCGCATAAAACCGAAAATTATAAAAAAAAAATAATATATATATATAACTAAAGCAGCAACAACAAGAGGCAGCGATGCGATTTGAAACTGAAATGAAATAAAAACTTAAATGATTTATCATAATGTGATCGCAGCGGTGGCGGTGGCTGATGGCTGATGGCAATCACATGCGCGGCCACAGTTAAGACGCAGACGCGAGCGCAGTCGAACAGACAGATTGGTTTGGAGGTGATGGAGCGCCGCCGGTTATGCGCTGGTCGGCGGTGATGTCAGCACAGAACGCAGAATGAGGCACGTAAAAAAATCATTTTTCATGCTAAACGCGATGAATGCGACAAGCTGACGGGCGGGCGGCGAACGAACGGACAACCAGGCGTCGCGCAAAGCGGATTGTAGGTTGGCTCGTATAAAAAAAAAGAAAAAAAAAGAAAAAGAAAACTATAATAAGAACGACCACAACAATAGCAGGCAGCAGAGATAAGCCGCGTTTGGTGGAGCGTAATAACTTTTATTTTTGAATTCTTGAGGCAGCAAGGAAACACGAGAAAGCGTTGAGCAGTTAACTGCTTTTCTCGAAATGTCAACTCTTCATAAAAATCAAGCAAACATAAATTAAGTGCAAAGAAGGTTAAATGGAAAAGGAAGAAAATTTGGTGAAGAGCGCCACAAAAGCGATATAGAGCAAGAGCCAGCTGACCGCGGTCGGGCGTGTATCCATAAAAGTAAGGCGTGTATGGGAATTGACCGGGCAGTGGTGTTTATAAATAAACGAAAGATAATAAAAGGAAAGAGAGAGAGAGACAAAAAAATAAAAGCGCTAACTGTAAACTAACTCGAAGTTGCGGTGATATTAGATGGTTGCAGACACGGCGCGCCTTACCTCTAAGCGCCTAACATGATCGCGCACACAGGCAAGCGTCTAAGTCTGCCGTATTGCGGCATTTTTCAACGCTTTTTGTGAGTATTTACTTCCTTTGGGTGTTTTTTTTTTTATGTGGACTTTTTGCATTACATGCGCCAAAGTGATTGCCCAATGACTGCCGAAGTCGAAAATTGCTTCCTTCAAAATTTTTATAACACTCTTTCCACTTTCAAACGCGCTCAGCGTGTCTTTCAGCAATATTAAATTACCGAACGTTCAGCACATGGCGCGCATGCGCAGCAGGCAACACCACAATGTTCACAGGCAACTGACAAAAAGGGGCCAACAACTGTAAAAAAAAATTAAGTAAAAGCAAACAAATGTGTATTTTAGAAATATTTCTGCTCAAGGGTTTACCTAAAGAAATTTATGAATTTACGGACTTGTGACTTTTGACTTCGACTACGCATTGCACACCATGCAGTTGGTCCAGTCGCTGCCGTTGCACGCTTGATGACAATCTTGAAAATTTACGTCATATCGCTCGCAAGCAGTTATGAATATCATATTTGAAATTCTTATTTATTAATATTTTGTTTCTCTCTTTGTGGGCTCCAAAACTGTTATCTTATCAGTTGCAAGCGATCGCACTGCAGTGAGGTTTAGTAAGACAGTAGTGCCATTGCAAGTAATCCATACAAAGATATATTCTTAATTAATGTACACCAAAGTTTATGGGTTAATGGCGACAACCCGCAGCGCTGATTCTTCCCATACGAACATAGTAAAACTCATAAAGTAAGTGGGCTCCACATTTTGGCGTTCTCGATATCGTCTGAAGTACATATATTAATTGCGTCTACAACAGCTACTAACTCTGAGTCTTTACTGCACTCTACATATTAGCCGTTAATCCATATAATTGCCAGGCTTTGCAGTGAAAATACATTGCTGGAGCCATTCTAATCAATTTATGTGCTCCTTAATTATCGCAGTCCTCTTCGCAGTCATATTTTTCACATTATCATTCCACAATTATTTCTTTTTATTTAATTTACTTCTTATCCCCTAAAATGTCCCCACATATCCTAACGCGCAGTCTTCATTTTCTTCACATACATATATATATTCACATCTAACACACCTCCCCGCACATAGTCGACCACGCGCTTGCGCGCTCTTACTTTCCCGCTACTTTTTCCTCCGATTTCAGCGCTTCAAAAGTCTCATGTTTCATGATTTGACTTATGACAATTTGTGTTGCCCCTGTAAGGCGACTCACAAAGACTGGCGCTGACATTTAACGATTTTACGCGCTGATAATAAGATTTGTAGTACGTCTGCGCACTCTTTTCATTTCATTTCTTTCAGTTTTAATTGTAATCCCTTGGAGTGGTGGAAATTGATCCTCTAGAGAATTTATTATTATTTGAATATTTCGTAATTGAAAATGGTGAGTAAGTGAGTGCTGAGTCAACACCGTATTCGGCCTTGCAGGAGTCATACTTGAAAGAGAAAAAAATACGCAAAATTTTTAATTACAAGGAACCGTTAGCTTGAAAATATTGCAGAAATTCCTTTTCGAGAATTCCATGTTTAAGCAGTTGTGTGGTAAGCCGTGCATTAAGTGAAAGAAAGTGCAACAAAAGTTAATCAAGGAAAGCTACATAATCTCTTTTACCACAATTTCTAGATATTTTTGGCCAAAGTAGTTTTTTTTTTTACTTAAAAAATGCCACATAGAATCGGTTGGGTTAACGAAGTTCATATCGTATTACTTCTTAATGTTATTGACACTGATTTTGATACCAAATGAATGCTTCTGTTTCCGTGTTTAACCACAGCATATTAATTTGATGGTCAGTACATCTTCTCTGGGAAATAATACAAAACATAGTCCGATAGAGGTCTGCTATTCTGTTCTTGTAGGCGTAAAGTAACGAGCCTTCTTGATTTCGAAATTTCGTCAAGAACTTTTTACCAACCGATTTAATTTCACAGGTCAAGTCCATATCCAGGCTCCAAAATAATCTAGTGCATAATTTTTAGTTGAAATAAGCACTGAAGACAACTGTCAATACTTCTCATACAATTTTTATGCAGTAAGAATATAACCCCTTTTCAATTTTGTCAGTGGGTCACGGCTTAAAGTTGGGTGCTGCCGTAACGAAAAAGAGAGCAATTATGAAATATGATGCTTCCTGTCTCTCTCTGAAGTTAGAAAACGCAACGCTTGACGCTTCAATTTGAGGACGACAGTTAACTTTTTAGGGTGCTTTTTCAGTTAGCTTTTTCAGTTAGTTTTTTAGTTAGTTTTTTAGTTTTTTAGTTAGTTTTAGGACGACAGTTAACTAGCTTTAAATTTCCTTTTTTAAAAAGGTCAGGCATGGATCGGTTACAAGAACTTCTTGAGATTTGTCGGGTTTTCAAACAATGGAGAAGATACTCGGGTTTGGTACTTGGGGCAATAATGAATTTTTTATTTTTTAGAAAACCCTCTCAAAGTAATGGTTTCAAATGTCTTCTAATGACCAGTCGCCTTTGAAACTCCAAATGTTACAATAATCTCCATAAACTCAAGCAAGCTTCCTACCTATTAATAAGCCTACTTATTACATAATCATATACTCATTTTCGTTTGACAATTTTTAATTGAAATTCAAATTTGCCACTCCAAACTTGACGCCTCAGCGTGCCGTGTAGCCGAAACCGTTTAATCATTCGCAAATAAATCAGTAATTCAAAACCAGTCATAAAAAATTAATTAAATTATTTAAATGTACAATTATGCCAATTTCGGTTGTTCGACCGCGTTCAAAAACCTGCTCCTAACATTTGCTCCAACAGCCAAATGCAAATCAACATGCAATAAATATTAATCTAGTGAATATGTACCAATATAAGTACTTGTGTGTGTATTTGTGTTTGTCTTGGGCAATTTCACGGTTTTAATAGCTGCATAATTTTTTTTTTTAATTTATTTAATAAAAAAGCTATTATTTTAGTCTTACTAATTATCTATTTATATGCATTTGAATGGAAAATATAAAAATGCACAACAACAACAGTAAAATATTTGACCACCAAATAACATTTGCATTAATTCGATGACTTGTCGAATGTGTTTATTAACACATCAATTGATTGGCGCTAAGGTAGCGGCTTGTTGAATTTATATTTAGTTAGCTACTTGTTTTTCAAGCTAACATACATACCATGCATGTATATGGGGCATGGGTATGTGCAGTTAATTGTGTGCTCAGTCAGTTAGTAAGTGTTGCCAGTAAGCACTGAGTATACGACATACAACGAACTGTTAATTAACATATGTTAATCTTCATGGCTCGCGGCTACCGGGTAGAGATTGACTTACTGTGCGGCAAACAGCCAAGATTTGTCGCAACTCTGCGCTTTTTTTTTTGGTGTTGTAAAAATGAGAACAAAAGGCATGAAAATTGGCACATAAAATATGTTTAACCGACTCATTAACACGTCATTATTGTCGTGATTGCTAGTTGGTTTAGTTATGAGTTCAACGAGGCAGGTTGGACTTCGAAGAGTTCTCACGCCAAGATAAGGATTTTCGCTGATCTCTTTTTTGCTGAATAGCTTTTGAACTACTTAAGTTTAGGAGGTGAACTATTGAAATCAAATCAGATCAAATGAGCGTCCATTAATCATATTAATCTAATCCTATATGAGACATTAAATATGCGGAAAAGAAGTGCTGGACTGCTACTTCGACTGGTTATAAACTACTTTCTATGTAGTTGAGAGCGGAAGCTCAATTCCTCATCCCACTGCCCTTACTCCATACAAACAACTTGTAGTTTTAACGAGTGCCTTACGAAGTGTGAATTTTCTGAGTTGGGTCAGACTCAGTAAGCCTCAATGTCTTTCGATTCTCTTAACCGGTATATAAGTTCGAAAAAGTTACGGTTACTTAAGCACGACTATTGTTGAACAAGCTTACCACGTAATCGAAGGAACCAGTCCAAAATCATTGTGAGTCATATACAACTTGGGCGGACTCTATTCGTTTGCTGGTATTTGATATCTAAGCAAACGTGACGAGGTACGGGTCTCATAAAGATTACAATTTAGTTAGAAATTTATCGACCAGCTATGCATGGGAATTTGGCAAAATCCGACTGTTGTCGAGCTGACAGTTCTTGGCAGTATATAAATTCGTAGACTCAACTCATAGGGACTTAGGAAAGAGTTCACTTCTGTTACCCTGTAGTCGCAAGAATTAACTATAAATCTTCTTAAATCATATAGATACTTAACTCTTGGTTATTCGTAATTACTGTACACTTTTACAAAGATTCTACTTAAATTATTGAGTTTAAAGTCAAAGCATACAATTCTCTTGGGAGTAAATTATCTGTACGGAGTGCTAAATAATTGAATAATAATGGATCGCAAGCTTGTTGTTCTTTTCCTTAACAGTTTCGCTCTAAAGTATCTGAATGTTGAGCAGTCCAGCTTGGAAACCCGAAAATTCGAAATTTCATGTTTTTTTTTTCTTCAAAACTCTACTTTTTGAATAAATTAATTGAGCAGGAAAAAAGACACTCGTTTAATTCAATTGCTCGCAATCTTTCACTTCTATACCATCGTGTATAGAAGTGTGTAGTGGTGTAACACCACTAAAACTAAAACCGAAAATAACCGACACAATCAATAAAAATATGTCAAGTCCAGAGAAAGTGCTTGTCTTACACGCCAGTTAAACATGCAAGTCTTGAAACAGAAAAATAAATTCAATAAAGGTTACATAACATAAAAACTCCGCTTAATGCAGTGATCCTGATTAAATTTCCAAACACAAACAAGTCCCTACCACGGCGAACGTCGCTCAAACGCTCGATATCAACAACAACAAAAGGCTTCACACACATTTCACCAAAGCGTCGCTTTGTTACATGACTTGAGCTGTCAGCTTGTGTCTAATACGCATGTCAATGTCATTACGGCATTTGAGTTATATTTGTGTAATATTGAAATGCAACACTGCGAAGGCCGTTTTGACAACGGTTACCTTGTAAACACGATTCTACGGATGGTTGGTTGTGCATATGAATGTACTGGCTGGCTTGCAACAGCATAAAACAACAAATACAATAACATATATGCAGTCAAATGCAGTCAGATCTGCATGTGTGCATGTGTGTTTACAAATATGTAGTGGGGTATGTATAGGTGTGTGTGCGTGTGTGTTTGTGCCTCCACACACTTAGTAATTGTCATTGCATTTGTTGTTCACAATAAATTAGTAATCCGAACTGATTTCTTTTGACATTTTCCACACCCTTTCCTTTGTTTTGGTGTTCACTAATTCACTATATTTTTTCTAATTTCCTCATCCGCTATATTGAATGTTATTAATTTGTTGTAATTACGAAATCTTAATGCGATCAAATATCAGTAAGTACACGCCATCTGTCAAGCGCATGTGTGTGTGTAGCCAAAGCAATTAGATTTAGGAGTTTCTAGTTATCTGATTCGAAACTGCTTCGGTGAGGAGGTTTCAGCACACCACACAAGCGTTGGTTGTGAGGCGGTATTTTATTTTCAAGAAAGTATTATTTTAAGGAGAAAAATATCGTATAGCCATGTTGATGGATTGTAAGCCCGGTTTTATTGCTTGGAACTTTATCTTTTTTTTTTTAATAGCGCGAAGGTATCAATCACATTACGAGCTTTCAGGTGAACAATTAGACCACCAACGGTTTTAAAATTCCCCGAATTAAGGCAAGGAACTAAGAAAATATATTTTACTTGTCTATTACGACCAACAGAGTTTCTTGCTTTGGCAATGGATCCATTTAGAGTCTGAATAAACTGAAGCTCTAAGTACCTGCCGGCTCACAATCGGACCGTTAAAGGATCTTTGAAGATTCTATTCGCCTATCCACATCCGATTATCAAACAAAGTAGAGATATTTCTCAGCTTTGCGGAAGTCCCAGATTTCTACGCTCTTTCAAGCAATTGAAATTTCGGAAAGATTCGGTAGCTGCCCGGCGCTTCAATCGCCGGTTTTCGAACGTTATACGGAGGCTCACATTCGTGCCACGTGCTTACGTACGTATCGCCGTTAAGTTTTAAAAAATTTTGAAGGCATCTGGGTCCGCCTTAAACTAAATGTTCTCAATTTCCTCGCCTGTTCATTTTAAAATGCTTTGAGTGCGTTAGCTAGAGTTTGTTGCAACATTTTCTCTGTTTTTCAATTATGCGGAGAAAGAAACAGCTGTCGTAAATTTTTGAAACCGAAAGGTACTAAATCGAAGGACCAAGCTAGTGACCAATGCATTACTACAGGCTTCGTGTTAAGGGCAGAGGAAGTGTTAAGTTAAAGCATGGAACCGAAGTGTAAAACCGACTGGCTGGAAAGAACCAAGACTCACTAAGTGAGATTTCAGCAGAGAGGAAATGAAAGGCGTTCTACATAAATAGGCCATCAGAATATATCGGGAAACACAACATGATGATCTTTTCAGCAGGGGTATTGTAGAAATTTCTCCCGGTGTCGTAAGCCGAAAAAGCCTTCAAACAGAGTTCTTGCTGAGTACTTACGGTTTCCACCAAGGTTTGTTTTAGTCTGCCATTTCTGGACTCGACTGCACAACCTCTTAGGTCTCGTATCTCTCTGTTATTTTAATGTTTTCAGGAGTGATATCCGCCTAAATGAAGTCCCCTTGCACTACACGCCAACTTAACTGCACTTACCTAGTTATCCATACAAGCTGCATTCACTTCTTTAGTGTCAAATGTGACTCCCGCACGGAATTAAGCTCAAATTAAAGTAAAATAAATGTGAACACTTACGGGCGTAAATAAATCAACCGACGACGAACGGTGTACTTTCCTTACTTAAGGGCATTATATTTACCGTTATGACAAATATACGAGATGAGATAGCAAACAACAAATACACACACGGGTGCCTATAAGGTGAACCGGTCACTCTTGAAAGCCGTTCCACAATAAAACGCCAGTAATTTCGATGCCATTTGCATTTCTTTCAACGAAGTACAAAGCGTTTATGCACTTTGTGCCACACAAAGGCGCAACAGAAAGGAAATTATGATGAGTTGAAATTCAACAAAGCTGATTTAAGTCATAATTTATCATTTTGTTGGATTAGTTAAACTGGAAATTTTGGTAATGCCTGCAACACACATATACACACACACACAACAATGCGGGTATTACCACATTGAGCGCAACAGTTGTTGCAATGAAGGAAGAAGTGGTGGGGAGCGGCTTAAAAAGCTGCAGTGACACATTTGATAAGCAGATGGAGAGAGTAAAAAGAAGTAAACAATCTACAAAATGTAACCGCAACAAAGCAACAAAAATTATTGTGGACCGACTATTTAAGTTGGAATACTTATCCGTTGGGCAGAAAGAAAATGTTGAAAGTGTGACAATTCGTTTTGTGTCATGATTAAAATTTTAATTTATTAAGTATATGCAAACCTTTTTTTTTTTTTCAAAAGCGTAAAATTATGCATTTGAATGCCGTCAGTTGATCATATTACTAAATGCGGCTGCTACTGTTCCGCCAGGCATTTTATGTGGAGCTTCAAGGTAATATTAGTTGTGGTTAGTCGGCTTGTGGGCTTTTTGAACGGAACACAGCAGTTGCGTTGTCATAGACGCTCATTGGTCTTGTATTATTGAACTCACCGCATTACGTCGCACTTAATTTGCATAACAATATTTGGTTCTAAGGTGACCAGATGGCAAGAAACCGTAAACATCATTTTCTATGAGCCCCTTAATATCTTCAAACCTTCAAACGGTGTATAATATGCCGACCAAATTACAAAAAAGAAAAATAAACCACTAGAGACTTTAAACTCAAAGGCCCTTATTTAGCCTCTGGTAACCTCTCATGATAATGATCAAGTTTAGATAATAAGTTTAGAAATAATTGATTACAATGAGCCATTGAAACTCTTTATCAGTTTACGTCGCCGTGTAAGCTTTCTGCAGCTAAAAAGCTTTGATAAGCTCTTGGTACTTGTCAGTTCTTTGTTCGCAACGACTTAGAAATAACTGTATATAGTGTTTCCTTGAAGCTTTTGACACTCAAATACAGTCAAGTAAGCCTCGAATAATTTAGACAAACTTCAAGGATCTTACAGTGTGTTTTATGATAAGCTGAACTTAGATACTGGATATAATAATCCCTTGAAGCTTTGGGCAGTGAATTCGATTCCAAAACTTTTGGATCAATAAGTATGTGGATTTTCAAGCTTGAAAGCTCTGGTAAGGCATCTATTTTAAAGGAGCTTTTCAGAGCGCATACAAAAAGTTGATTTCATGCTAAATTTCACGTTCTTTTATGATTATAGGGAAGCTTATCGTCTGCCGAGAAAAACAGTCGTCTTGGAAAGCTGCTTGAAGTTGAAATAATTGTAAATGCCTTTGCAAGAGACGTTAAACTAGATGGAAACTGAAGTGTTTAGTTGAAAAACTTTACACAAGTCGTATATGATGTATTCGAATCGAATTGCCTTCCATATCTCCAGCATTAATGTAACTTCTTAACTATTTCCTTTTCTATCTCTCTTTGTCTATCCTGGCACCCTAATTCTGGCCACCTTAGCCGAGCTTAACATAAGTCGATTTAAGTCACTTGTAGCTGCCACATTCTTGCCCAATACAGCAGCAACGGCAACCGACGGTGTCATAATTTTACATTTCACACCTATTCAATTCCATTGTTCGGCAGTTTATACGCCACCTTGTGTGCTACGTTCCAACTATTTCTTCTCATAATTGTTCATTCCTTCGCTGCCGCGCAGTTGAAACATATTATTGTCTTCGGCGGTGCAGTGTCTGCGCGCTTGGCTCGTTGGTTGTTTTGCATTTTGGCTTTAAGCCCGAAATTACACTCCTTTATGACAAAGTATTCTCTTATCACCGCCGTCGCTGCCATTGTGTGCTCGCGCGAGTTGTAACTTAAGATGTACTCGGCCGCTTGCCATTGCCGGCATCACACAGCCACCGCTTAACTGTCATCGCTACCCCCATTTCTTTTCGTTTAGTTCCATTTGTTGCGGTCGCGGTTACGTGGAGGCTGGCCGTCTACGTGTAACGCCAATTGTTGTTGTTATTACTGTACTCTTGTACCGTACTGCTGTGGCCGCTATTTCGTTATAGGGATTGTGGTGATGGTGATGGTGATGGCGGTGGCAGAGTTGTTGTTGTCTCTATCTTTAAATGCATAAACGCCCTGCGATAGCCTTACTCGACTAAGCGACCAAGCGACCAAGCGACCGCGCAAACCCGTTCCATCTTTCTCTTTTGTTTTCCTTTTCGAACAGTTGTTGGCGCGAACTTTATGGTTACACCTTCAATTGCCGATGCGCCGCAGCATTTCCAACGGCTCACAGTGGCACACATACCACTTGTACATCTCGCATTGGCATTGGCAATGGTCATAGCGTACTTGTTGTCAACGTTGTTGTCGTCGTCGTCAATTCGTTACAACAACAATAATGGCAAGGAGTCAAGCATGGTAACAGCTGTGACGTCGTTGGCATTGCCATCAACCGGTATGCACCACTGGCTCTTTGGGTGAGCAAGGAGATTGCAAAAAGCGAATGAAAAAACCTCGAGAAATTGAAAAGGTAATTTTTCACCCTCTGTCCGCGCCTCGCGCAAAACAAAATGGAAAATCGCGCTGAGGCACACAATACACGTATTTTCTGCTGGAAAATTTGCTTATTCTAAAGCTGTGCGCCCAGTGTCTGGCCATTGCTAGGCAGGTGTACATGGAAAGGCAAACGGTTTAAAGTGAAGCGGAGTATTTACAATTCAAGGATAATAGTTTTGAACTCCACATTTTATAAGAAAATTGCATTCTTCGTAAATATTTTGCATTAAAGACAAGAAAGCCTTTCTTGGAGTACCTGGTTTTGCTTTAAATTGACAGCTTCCCAATTCTTTTCGACCAATATTGTGTTATTGCTTATATTTTTCGGAATTTGTTTTAATTTCTTCCAGTGTAGTGCCAGTTAAATACTCTCAACCCATTCACCAGTCAATTTCATGCTATTAGAGTTTAAGTAGCCACTTTTTATGACCATGGAATTTCTCAGCTGTGCCAATAGGCAACGACAACATATAAAGTATATATACACGATCACAAAAGAGAAAATATTTATACGTACTTATACATATACAAATTTTATCAATATAATGTTGATTTAATGACTAGTGACGAAAGTTTGGAGTTGTCTGTGAGTTTCGTTTTGGGGTTTTGTTCCAGCTAGAACTTTTGAAACCAAGTACTTATTGAGATCTTCCTCATCATCAATATATTTTTCATATATTGGGTTGTTCGGAAAGTCATTTCGTTTTTTTGGGGGAACATGAAAGACAGTTTTCGTATAATGCCTTTCAAATGGCCATAAACAGTTGAATTCGACAAATTTAACCTCTCACCGATCTCTCGTGTGGTGATTCGCCGATTTGCATCAACTAATGCCTTTATCGCATCGACCGGCCTTCCAGACCGTGGTGCATCTTCGACATCAAAATTGCCGGATCGAAATTTTGCAAACCAGTTCTGGCACTGGCGTACTGTTAACACGCCTTCTCCATACACATCCGTCAATTTTTTTCTCGCTTGGACAGCATTTTTACCTTTTCTGAAGTTAAAAAGTAAAATATGACGAAAATGCTGCTTATTGCTCTCCATATTTAAAAAGGCACCAACCAAAAACTACTGGGTAGAATTAATAGAACTTTTTCACACACAAGCCTTGCAATATCAGCTCTCATGACATATAATGGTTATGGGGCTTAAGTGTGAAGTTAGTTTCGAAAAAACGTAATTAAGTCCTCTGGCGGGAAAAAACGAAATGACTTTCCGAACAACCCAATATATATATATATTTTGATCCGTGGTCTAAGTCAATGACAGAAAGCCAAAGAAACCAAGCCGAGACATACATTAACCTGAGAATCAACCTTGCTAGAATAATCTTCATCGTCTCCGCTATATTCGTACGTAATATATAACAATCTGCGGGCCAAGAAGACCTCCTAATTGCACCTTAATCCTGTTTACAAGATTAAAACGAGTACATGGAAATCTGGTTGATACCAGAGAGAAATTTTTTGGAGCTTTATAGATAAGTTTAACTGAAATGGATCGAAGAGTCTTTTGAGTAATCTTTCTTTGGATATTCCGAAAGTCGCCTTGGCTAATAGAATCATTTAAATCATTTAAATTGAACTGTACGCATAAAAAACTGTAATACTGTTAATATAAAACTACATTGGGGTGTAGAAGTTGAAAATTCTTAGTACTCTAGAATGGTTTAGTTTGGACTTAATCTAATAAATCACTTTTGATGACTCCTTCTGACGGTAAATGCATTTCGATGTACCCTAATTCCACCCTGCGAACATTTGGAGCGATTCACTACAGTGGCTTTAAATTTCAGTGGCAGACCGAAAACTTCGTCTCAGGAGATAGTTCAGTCTAAAGACCCTTCTGGAATCTTAGGAACGTGAAAGTCTCTTTCTCGCTCATATTTAAGATGCAAGATAAGTTAAGCTTCAATGACACATAGGTAGAGTGAATAGCAAAGTTTGAGGTAATTATTTTCCTGCTACGTACTTCTATGCGGATGTAAAATCCAAAACACCCTCCCTTAATGGGCGTGTACCCGTGGACCACCAGAACGCACAAGCACATCGCAGAAAGAGTATAACGGTATAGTAACCGAAGATGCTTTTACGGCGATGTAAAAGTGACAGAAGAATGCAACGGTGCAGCCCACATTCGTGCGAGCTACGAAGAAACCAAAGACTTAAGGAAATACGAAATTATTATGCCTGAAAAAAGTCGAGCGCGAGGTGTGGAATGAAGTGTGGTCATAAATGGCCCACGCATTATAAAGAAATTAATTTCGCTTGCGCCTAGAAGGAGGGGCGGCAAATCAGCGAATAGCAGAGTTGGCGAACTTGTCGGATGGGTTATCGAAACACCTTCGGGCTGACCTGCGACTTTTATTGTTGGGCTGGGCAACGAGTCTCGTGCGTATTGTAATGCGATCCATAAATGCTGGTGTTGTTGTTGCATGCGAAAAGCCGCGACTTTGCTGCTGTACTTGTTTGACGCGATCGCCAAAATGTCTTGGCCCTGCAGCGCTTGCTGAGTACCCTGAATGCGATCGCTTGGCGCAGCCAGCCTGCCCTCAGTCCACTGCTGACCCGATGCGTGCGCATGCGTAGAACGCAAACACACATATAGTGTTTGTTGTTGTTGCTTGCTTTATGCTTTATGCTTTGTGCTTTCGACCAGCGATGCAACAAAGATTTTCCAGCAACAATGCGACAAATGTCCACTATGTATGGGCAGCGTGTTTATGAGTTGTAAAATGCGCAAATTAAGTTGTAATAAAATTGTGGCAATTAATCAATTGTGTCCGACAGGCTGTGCATAAAGCACACACACACACACACACACACACACAAACACATAAACCCAAATTTATGAGCTTGCATTGTCGGTAGTGTAAAACGAAGTAATGATGTTGTCGACCTGCCTTCGGTCAGTCGGTCACTTGCGCGTCAGTGATTGTTACGAAGTGTCAAGCAACTCTGGAAAAGCAATAACAAAAACAAACTTTTATGGCACACAAGTGCAGTTGTAGAAGTGTTGCAGAAGACATTTTAGTTGTGTGATATCGCTTTATCTCGTCGCGAATTTGCGAGCGTAAGCCACAGAGGCGTTAACGCGAATCCATATGGGCTTGTCGTGGATGCACACACACCCACACACACACACACACACACATACACATACTTTACAGGGGCAAGTGCACAACCTTACAAATGTGCAACAACACCAACTTGAGGCTTTGAGGTTTAAGCACTCGCGTCCGTTGCCCGCCCGTTTTCGGTTAACACCTTTGTAGCGGTTTTAGCGGTGGTACACACACACACACATATATATGTACGTGGTTTTTGCGGCATCTTGGCGATGCTTTGCATGCGCTCATACACTGTCGTTGTGACAAATTAACGTCATTCATCATTGCAATGCGCTGTGACACCGCGACGCCGCGACGCCGCGACACGCATGACACATTGCCGGCAAGATGAAGTCACAGCGCATTCATGCAGCACATACATATTGGCTTAAGAGACTCAGAGGCTTGTTTATTATTATGTTGTTGCCATATTTTGTTACACAAATTCATATGTTGCAAGTCATGTCAGGCAATCACTTGCGCACACGCATCCACACATACATAAATACTGCCAAGCCACACTTGTCATGTGAGCCCAGATTGAAGATTTCGACGGATTGTTAAAAGAACGCTTAGGTATTCTCACCAATTTGTCATATTCCATTGGAAATTTACACTTAAGTCTAAGCTTTGACAGTTTTGTTAGTGAAAGAATTTCGATTTTGTGCGGTTCCTAGAATTCTGGCATGAGAATATTATATCGCGGTAAAGAGTATGTCAAAAAAGTTTGTATTTTCTTATGTAATCACTTCATTTGTAACAATTTGATATAATAATAACAATAACGATTAGTAATCTTAAGCACGGGTGATGTTTTTTCTTTTGCAGCTTGGGAGGCACTGACGGTGACTTTGGTTTTATGGCGCAGTAAAAAAGGAAAAAAATATCGCAGCGAATTGGAAGAAAAGTTTTATGCAGCTTTTAGAGCTTTTTAGGGCTACTCAATGTTGCATATGGGTTGCATAAGACTCTGCTAAATGTCTGGGTGGGAAATATGGTGAAACCTAAGGCAAGTGTTCGACTCTCTATGATCTTCTTTAACGATCTTGCTTCTGTTGTTTGCCATAAGTAATTTAAGTTAAGTTAGGGCTCCCTCATCGTTCGGGGGATCACACTTGGATAGTACCAAGCAAATTCTTTGTGACGATGCTGAAGATGGATGAAACGCTCACATGTCGAGAAGATGTCTTGAGCTTAAGTTATTTTATTTTCAGTCTCGTGAAACCGGCACTCTCAAGAAGTAAGTGCAGGTTCCACCACAGTATCCGACAAATTGCGAACAACTTTTATAGTATATATCCGGAATGCAACGACCAGTTAGAATCACTACAACTAGCAAGCCCAACCTTGCTCGAAGCAAAATGAACCGAGCAACCTTCAAGCACTAGTCGGACCTTTCATTGAGCAATAAACAGCTAAGGGAATGCTTCAGCTTAAGGTGTCATGAAGGTTTTTAAGAAACACTGGTTCCAATGGCTTGCAGAGAGAGGAAATAGAAAATAGAGAAAACTTTAGGGAGTGTCTCGAAAAGTTTTCAAGTTTCTATCACTAAAAAACCTTCTATGAGAGAATCGCATATTCTGCTATGATGAGAGGTGCTTCGATACAGGATTACACAGAAGAACGGTATTTCGAATTGAACAGTCTTGAAAAGTACATTGAAGCTTTGATTTGAAAATCAGAAGAGATTGCACTGATCCGTCTACGACTAACTTCTGGCCTCCACAAAAAAATTCGCTTGTTAACGAACCGACACACTTATTTCAGACAATTCAGACAGCAATATCTTATATGCAACCGACAAAATCTCAAATCGGCAAAATCATATTTCATAAAGATTAGAGTTTTCTTTCAAAAGAATTTCAAAATATTTCGCTTCGACAATTATTTTCGTGTACGTGCCAAATGTTTTATGGCCGATGCTGATGTTGCCGCCGATTGGCTTCGTTGAGCGCCGGGCGCGTCATCTGGTGCTTTGCCACATGTAGACTCTTTCATATGATATGAATTAAAAAAAAAAAAACAAAAAAAAAATAAAACTATGGCAGCAGACTTCAGCAGGGGAGGATGCTTGAGTGATATTCGAAGCGCTTGTTTTATTTGACTGCCTTCGACTGTCTTCGAAGTGGCAACTTGTGTCATATTATTTTAAGTAACAATTTGCATAATAAAAATTTGAGTAGCATTCCATTTATACATACATGACGAAACCCATAAAAAATTACTACGAAAAAAAAACTCAGATTTTTAATTAAGCGCGCTTTGTTGCGGCACACGTACCAAAACAATGCGTTTCATAAAACATATTTAAACAAACACACACACGCACCCAAACTGACTTCGGGCATTCATTCATACATTTGAGCTGCCATATCATATCGCATAAATAAGCTCACGCCTTCGCGCCTCGCTTTCCGCCTGGGTTGTTGGACGCGCTCGTTGATTTCTGATGTTGTCTGATTTTTTCGCGCTTTAAGGTCAACAAATTTTACGACCGGACACGTTCGTTTGCAAAAGACACATTGCACTTTTCATACGAAATGTGCGCTAAAAACTTTTAAAACACAAATAAATTGTTGTTGTTCGCATTTCATATTTCATTTTGTACTATATTACGGGTTCTGAGCGACTGTGGCATTTTGAAGTGTTGACGCTTGACTCCAAGTGGCTTGATAGCTCCGACGGTTACTGCTTAATGGTGCTGATGGCATCGCCTGTCAACTGCGGTTGCTCAAATTACCCGACTGACTCATAAACCGCTTGCGCAAACATGCGAAAAGTATATCATTGTATTGTATCATTGACTGGGTATGGGCTGTAAAACGGCTTATAAACGTAGAGATCACTGAGAAATATATGTTCCAAAAAAAGTGAAATCGATTCCAAAGCCTAAAATTCCGGCAAGCTAATCCAATTCTTGTTGTTGGACGGTGAAGAACGAGAGGTTGTATGTGAGTTCACAGTCATAGTTTTTTGATTAAACACATATCAACGGATATCTTCGGCTATTGATCGGAGATAACTGTAGATAACTATTGAGAAATGTTTTGAGAATAATATAATTGAGTAAGAGAAGTACTTCCAAGCAACCCAACAACAAAAACCTTCAAAATAAAAATATATATGATAGACCTGGTGTAATCAAGGACATCCAGGCCGAAATTGAATAGTCGGTAAATTCTTTCATTGTTAATAGTAGTTCAGGCCAACAGCAAATAGATATGCGGCTTAATAATTCTTTGTCAATAGTGCTATCAACAGTCAGCGGTCACATTGGATGTTAGTTGACTAGGTAATACCTCTTCACCGCTTACCATTATTATATCACTTCTCTGTGTCAGTCATTGCCTTACATATCTAACTTTCAGATATTAACAGGTGGATATGACTGTCGAAAGACTTTCTCCATTGGAAAACAGGAAAAGGTAGGAATAATATCAATGAACTAGTGTATAAAATTGTCTTACAGACGCAGTCAGCTGTCACTTGTCAGTCACCAACAAATTGACGCATAAAACTGCACGTAATTATAAACAACAAAAAATATGAAAATCCAAGTGCAACCAAAATAAAACGAACAATGTCACAAGTGTATAAACATCAGGCACGTGATATAAAAAGTTAATATGTAAACACAATCTGCCTTGAACACTGCTTTGAACATTTAAATACGAAATGTCATTAGTTTCTTGGGCAAGAATTAAATTTGTGGCACGATTATTATGTTTAAAGTGGAATTAAAAAAACTAAGAACAACAATATATGTATTATAGTAAAGCACATTCGTTGTCATCGAAGCTTGTTTTCGGGAGTTAATAATGAAAATGTTTCTCCCCTTTTCAAAGGAAAGCACACAGAGTCCCGCCCGAAGAAATTTACTCCACCAACAACATTTATGGCCCACTGACAAGCTCGCTGATTAGTAGTGCAGTAAAAATTTCAATTTTATTGCACTAACAGATGTGCCGACACCAAAACAGCTGGCTGAGCACGACGAGTGCAGTGGGCGGTTTGCCGAACGGACGGACGGACGGACGCGGTCGACCACTACCACTCACACCAAAGGCAGGCGATTTATGTTTGTTTTTTTCACAGCTACTTAGCGGATTTTTAATTGATAAAACTTTCAGTAAAATAGCGTAATAATGCTTTACTTTGCGATTTATGTTTATCTCTTTATTAATCGATCGTTTTGTTGGGCATTTGTGTGGATTTTATGGCACATAAATGTAGGCGATTTGAAAGTTTTATCTTATTTTAGGTGTTAATGGGGGAGCTGTGAGTGTGAGGTTTGTGAAGTAAACTCTCAACTCGGGATATGAGTATGAAGTGATCTTGAGAAATGGTCATACGATCTTTGATTTTGGCTCTATTTAATGAAGAAAATTCTTCAAAACGCTTGCGCTTAGTTTCTGGTCTGGTGTTAAGCTCAAGAATTGTTAGCCACTCTTAACTAAATATTTCTTAAAAATTCGTGAAACAAACTCTGGACTCTGAAGCTCGATCCTTTAAATCGATTTTTGAGAACTTTAACCGATCTTTGGAATCTTCCAATAACCGAGAAGATCTTTCATGGTTCTATGGAACTTCAGGAAACTCAGATATAATGTTGGCTCATGTGGTCTGCAGCGCTCAGTTCGGACCAAAGAAATAATTGCACAGGAACCAGCCAAGTTTAGTAAATGGCACGGGATCGCTTAAATGTTTTTGATACTACTTGATTACCGGTAAACCAATACGATTTAAAAGAGTATCTGGATTTGGTTGAATTTAAAGGAATGAGGGGAAAATATGTGCCAAGGGTCTCTGACTTAAAGAAGCTTTACGTGATCTTAAAAATAAATACTAGAAGGTATAGTCACCACCGTCCAACGCTCCGCCGTTTTGAAATCCTTCAACGGAGGCTGTGACAAAACAGCAATACTGGTCCGAAGCTTGGTCTAAATGCGATAAGACTCTCGATGTTCATTACTAACTGATCCCTTTTCCGAATACCAATACCAGTGCCACATACCTCAAATATTTCTAAATGCCCAATTTCCATTTCAACGTAGAGGGTTATTTCTGGGAATGTCTTTAAGCCAATAATAACCGTAATTTGTGAGGCATAGAAAATCAATAAGAAAATTACACCACTGGAATTTGAAAAATAGATTGGAATGAAAATGATTGCAATTTTTCGAGGTGTCGAACGCCTGCGCCGCAAATAGCCAATCGGAACTGGACTCAGCGCGCTCCTCTTTGCCCCTTGCCTTTTTTACTCCACAGTCCAACGTAATATTCATCAAAAGCGTATAATCGTTCAACAGAATTCAGGTGTGAACAAAGCGAAAAGCAACAATAGCAATAAAAATTGAAATAAAAGTGCTTCGAACTACATACCATACATGCCAATAACGGTAAAGACACGCGCCACAAAATGCGACCGGGCTGCAAGCAATGGCCGCAGATCAATAAAAAGCGCTACCGCGGGTATATATGTAAATGTCTAAGTATGTGTGTGCGATTGTCCAAGCGCCACCGTTGCATGTTGTCATTGTAACTGTTGCAACCAGTCCATTTTTTAAATTGTTGCAACAACATCGAAAACAGCAGTAGCGCGGTGGCAAGCAACGACAGCAATTGCAAATTATGAACACATGCTCCGACTGGAGATACAGAACGAGATAGCGTGTGGCGCGCAGCTCGGAAGTTTGTTATTGATTTCTTTTTAAATATTGCATATAATTTTTATGAATTTTCGATTAAATTTGAATTTTTTTGTTCTGGAAAATATTTTTCAACATTTCATAGACTTTTATCGTTGCGCCTGCGCACAATTAATTGATGTTGCAAATCCATTGCAAATTTTCCACCGCAAGAAAACTGATTTATTTTGGTCGCGCCAAATGCAAACGTGTAGATTTGTGCTCTGCAAAAAACGCGCGGCTGCGCAGAAGGCGTTAAAACTATCTATTTGTCTCCAAACAACTGCCTATATAATCGTATAAAATATTATTTGAGAAAAATCTTTTCAAACTAAAAAAGTTCCCCTAAACCTAAAAAGTAGCTCGTGCTACTGGTAACTTAGATTTTGCTCGGTTTTTTGGTTTTTCAATAAATTTTTTGATTTTTTTTTTTTTTTTTGACGACGGCTGCTGTCCAGTTGTGCCAAGACGTAATTATGGCCTGTGGCTTTGTCGATCCGACATTGGCAATAAATTTGCATAACGGCGCATTTTTGCAGCTGTCAACTTTGTGGCCATTTGATTAATTTGCAGTTATAAAGCGGCCGGTTTCTTGAATCGAGCTTGTAGAAGTGACTTTTGAACAAGAAAAAAAAATATATATATGAAAAAATATTGTAAGTAGCTGTGACTGAACAGAAAAAAATTTTATATGCAAAGTGAAGTTTTTTCTTCCCCCCGAAAAATTTGTTTGAATGCAACTCTGTTTTTTACCAAAATAAAAAACAGAGTCAAACAGTTAAAAAACAGTTCATAGGAAAGTACGGAAACTTCTGTAGCTTCTTCGAGTTATTCGTGCAGATAGATAGATAGACAACTCAACTGATGTTAAGACTTAAACCAATTTAAACTACAATCCGCCGCTGTTGAGCTAGGAAAGCTTAAACATGGAGAACAAACCAATATGTTTTGAAAATGTCGGAAAGAGATTATGGTTAGGAAAACTACTCACAATCCAGTTCTGTCAGTTCTGTCTTCAAAGATGCCACACAAAACCTTTGACAAAAGCCGATCTTTGGCTTTGGAGTCTCCCAGACTGTTTAAGTGTTCTTGGCAACCTTCATGAAGCTCAACCAGATGGCAGATCTATACAAAAATCGCTCCTTTTTTTAGATAAAGGAAGAAAAGTGGCTTAATTATGACATTGAAGATCACAAAAATTGTTAAGTACCACGCAGTTAGTATCGACTTTGAGCCACGACTTCTCTAGCAACTTTGAGGTCTTAACATATTGAACATGAACGCTCTAACAGAAATTCTAAATCTAATAAGGTCACCATTTTGGCAGTCCGTATTATTCGACGCGATTGCATATATGTGGAGAGATTTTCGAACACCTATTTGAAAATGAAATGAAAATGAATATGCGATTCAGTGTTATTTAGCACTAAGCTGCAAGATCACTAACAGTTCTCAGTTGGCCTTGTTGCAAATTTAATTTGTTGTTGAGCACAGTTTTATCGTTTTATCATTTCATTATCGCATTTTATAATCTTTTCTCAGTTTGCTCAACAATTCTGCTCATAACTTTTCAAATATCAATCGGACCTGAGGCGCTTAATATTGGGTCATCGATAAATACTCAACACCTACGCATAAATCATTAAATGTTGCAATTAGCCTCTAAGAAAAAACCAAATGTACCGTAATGCAAGCATAAATAAATACATATGCTCTTAAGTGTACATGAACAGTAAAAGCATTTACACGTAAGTGTGTTTGCAAGGCTGTCCACTCAGCAGCTCGAATTGCACAACATTTGCTTGCATTTGTTGCAAGCCGCCCGACTAATGTGCATCAACAAGGTAAGTCCATAAACACTTGCGCATATTTAAACTCACACATGTCTGCCTGCGCTACAGCTAAAGTGGCTGACAAGCAATTGAGCTGACTGCGCATGCGCAAAGCCCAAAATTTGTTCAGCACTTTTGTAGTGGTTTCAAACGGTTTTTTTATGTTACGTTACCATTTTATTTGCTTCATATGCGTGCAGGCAAATTTATTGCACCAATTTGGTGAACGAAATTTTCTAGTTGTACGAGTTATTGCATCTAGCCTGCCAGGTGTTGAGTCTCTTTTTTTTTTGCGAACATATTTCAATCGCTGACGCAAGCAGAGTACACTCGCTCTCGCACTCGCACTCGCAGTGTTTTACAAATACTTTACATTTTGAATGAATTCGGAAATTTAAACTTAACTTGGTACTGCAGCCTTCGATTATTCCTCAAACCGGTTAAGATAGGTTTCAGAGAGGTTTCAGGTAGGCTTCAGGTCGGTTTCAGGTCGGTTTGAGATAGGCTTCAGAAACTTAAGTGACACAATGCTCAAAGTTGCAAAAATATTTGGAACATTAGGTGAAGATACCCACAATAGAGTTTGACGGCCTAACATACAAAGAATACAAAGAATAACCATCAATCAACCATAGCCAATATTTTTCATGCCACTGTACCAAAATAATTGCACCGGCATCAATTCATCTCTGCTGTCGGCAGTTTATGTGCACCAAATTCAATTAATTATAGTCAGGCGATTAAACACTACACAAGGTATTAGTGTCAAGAAGAGCAACAACATTAAGTACAACAACAAAAGGCACACTAGAGTTATCGCTGCAACTGCTAATGACAATAATGGCTTATATAAGATTGAACAAACAAAAAGTGTGTATGCTTGTGCAGCAATAAGCAGCAGTCTACATTTCTATGCAAAGCATGGAATATGTTGCACACGTTGCAATCAAATTGTGGCAGCAACAAATTCACAGTTAAATAATTTAGTAACATACCATATTGCAGACAATAGAGAGCACTTACACAAAAAGTTTTTGTTACAACAAATACACACACACACACACACACACACGCGCGCGTACACCCTCAGAGCAGTTAGTAGAAACCAGTAAATGCCTGTGAATTGGGTCAATGAAGTTGCAAAGCCATTCAATTGCAAGTATTTGCTGTGTGTGAGTGGCAAGTGGCAAGTGGCAAGTGGCGTAGTTGCAGCAAGCCAAACGACAACCTGACGACCGCTTGTTGAGTAACTGATGGCCGCACTTGCAACAATAGCAACAACAGCCACAAACGATGCTAAGCTGCAGGACGAATCAAGAGAAGATTGAAAGATGTTGCAGGGTTCCAAATGAAGCGCTCGCATGACGGCAAATAGAGTTGTTGCAACACAACTAAAACAATAATGAAAACTTGCCACATACGAGTATAAGTGTACGCAAGTGTAGGTGCTGCATTGTTCGTCAAAGCTTTTTACTGCACATTTTACACGTACACGTCTGCCAGCGCATTGACAAGTTGCATGAACAATAGCGCGAAATTTTCGAAAATACGGACTAGCTGTGGCAAATTCAGATGGCTGCGGCAGCGACAGCGACAGCGACTAATGTGCGAAATCCGTTGTGGCAACAAGTTGGTGAAAACTTGTCAATTGCTTGCCACTTGCAACAGCATGTGGCTGCAGTGACGACATCGAGAAAAAAGGTACAGCTATAGAGTGGAAGTTCGCCTGCCACAGCTCCCACGATGCCACAATGCAGCTAACTAAGCGCTTTTATTCGCATGCATAGTTGGTGGTTGTTGTTGTGTAATTGAATGTATATGAAAGTGTGCAATTGACGTACGTACATATGTGGCCACTCTTACGTGTGTGGCATGATTGCACAATGCAACTATTAGGTATTCAAAGCATATCTACAGAGTTATTTGTGCGAAATGGTAGCGTTTCCGACTCTAAAGAGCACACGTGCCGTATGAAATAATTGCTACAGCAACGTGTTGCAAGTTTGAAAATGACTTGAAAATTAAAGAAATTGAAAGCGTTTAAAATGAGTTGAAAAATATGATAAAACATACAACACTTCAATGTTTTCTTTTTTTTTTGTAAAAAGTATGGAAAAATAATACTAATTTAATCTAAACTTATTTAAAAAAATTTCATTGAAAAAAAATTTGGAAAAATCAGAAAATTTGGCTTGAGAAAATTAATTTTGAAAAGGAATTAAGCGTAGAAAATTTGAAAATACTAAAATTTTTGCATTATTAAACTCAGCCTTTCTCCAGCTGACAACTTGCAACACTCAATTGTGTTGCGACGCTCCATGCCACATGCGCTGCGCTACAACGAACTTTCAACGTGACTTCTTCACCCCTCACTAAGAGCAACTCTTCACCCTAATTGGTTGCTAGCATGGTGGCACGTTTGCCTTGCCGCTTGTTTGTTGCTCATTTCAGTTGCATGTGCGTGTGTGTGTGTCTGTGTACATTTGCTTGATTCAAATCAAACTTGTACGATTTATGTATTTGTCTTTAATACTATTTTATTACCGCATTTACTGTCAAATTGCACATGCGCTTTAAAATAGCTCGTTTCTTTGCTGTTTTGTTGCTGTTGCAAGCGAGGTTGTTGAATTTCATAATTGTTGCATGTTGTTATTTACTGTCTACTGCAGCGCCACTTTGCGCCGCGCTGCTTGCAACTTGCGCTTTGAGAATCATGTTGGCTTTTAGTAAATTATCTAATTTTACCATTGTCCTTGTTGTTGTTGTTGTTGTTGTTGTTGTTGTTGTTGTTATTGTTGTTGGTTTGCAAATTTACAACTGCAAACGGCAAACTTCAAATTCTGTGCGCGCTTACATAAAAACTTTGCATGTGTGCGTGTGTGTGTGTGGAGGCAAGTTGCATGAATTTGCGCGCTCTGTCAGGCTTCGTGCCACATTGAGGCATGTAAACATATATTTACAATGAATGTGTAAGTTATATATAGCTTTTTATTGTTGTTGGCATAACAACTTTGCCACAATCGCTCCGCTTAATTGCAATATGAGTGCTTTATTATTTTGTTGTTGCTGTTTTTGTGATATCTAGTTTATGGCAACTATAAATATAGCTGAAAAAACAACAACAAGAGCAAGAAACTTGATCACTACCTAATATTGATTACCCGCTTTGAATATTTAATTTTGTATTTTACAACAAGTTTTATATGCTAATATCTGCTTTTCGAATTTTGCGTTTGTGGCCACACAAGGCGCTGGAAGAAATCTTGGACAGAACGAAAGAATAAGTATAGAAAATGTTCAAGATAGTGCAATGGAACGTTTAATTTTCACCACAACTTGAAGAAAATTTGATTCACATAGTTTTTGTTTGTCATTTCGTTCACGTTATACGCTTCCAGGTAATTCTTAACCGGTTTATGAATTATTTTTTATAAAGCATGTGGCTTAAACTTTTTTTACTTTTTATTTTCTAAAGGCTCCCATGTCTGGAGTGGAAATCTATGTAGCTCTTAGTTGACCCGTAGCTTACCCCCACTATTATTGCTATGAATTTATGCAAAAAGCATTAGAAACTTTGATTATCAACGTTTTCTTGGCTATCCTTTTATGCGCTTTGAAGGAACTTATTCTTTTAAACTTCGAAGAACTATTTATTTCCAAAGATATGGTCTAAATTTGCTCTGTGATGGCACGTCTTCTGTTTCTTTCCATCCCGTGTAAGAATTTTAAACCCTTTGACCTTTAAGGAACCCTTAAATCCTTAAGGCTTTAGGGAGATCTTGTCCTATTTTCTTAAGCAAAATCTTACTGGTCTTATACATGGTACATATATATGTATATTTTGGTTTATCGAGGCATGACTGGACCGGGGTTAGTTGGTCAGTGCCACGTGGGTAGTCATGACTAGAAAAAGCCTTTCTTAGTTGTGTCGAAAGCAGAGATCGAATTCAAGTCCTATAGCGCAGCAGTACAATTAGATTACATGAAATTTAAAACAATTAAAAAATAACTGTAATTTATTATATATTTCGACTGCAAATATTTGTGCATATAAGTAAATCTCTATTAAAGCTCAGAAGGCTTCGATGATATTAAACAAATTTTTTTGTTTTTCTTTAATTAACCTTTAACAAAGAGCTTACAGTTTCAGAAGTTTAGATATGATTAGCTCGACCTAACTGCACCTAACCTAACCTAACCTACAAGGGCCTTTTAAATCACCGTAAAATTGCCGAAATTTTTTCAGGCTTCCTTGATATGTATGTACGGATACGTGTATTAAAAAACCATTTAGAAGTTGATCTGCAGCTTCTCATCATCGCCACTTAAATGCAACAACAACAACAACAACAATAGTAACAACAGAATCATCAAGTGTCTAGTTAGTATTGCCGCTTCGAGGTCGCTGACAATTACTGTGGTATTCCCAAAGACGTTAGTCACAACAACACCAACACCATGCAGCTAATATGCCACAAACTGGCACAGCAACAGCAATAGCAACAACAACAACAGCAGCAGCAGCAGCATCAAATCAAAAGATAAAATGGAGGCGAAAAAAAGGAAATATACAGAGAATCATGCCGGGACCATGCAGAGCGGCCACGGACTGTTGCTGCAACAAGTCAACGGCATGCTGCATTCACTGTGGCACAGAGCGTGTTGCCACACTAACTTGTCGTATTCCCTGGCACGCAAAACACTTTATAACTGTTTCTTTTTGCCGAGCTATTATTGCGCAAGATTGCATAGAAGTGATTCTTCAACACCTCGATTTCACGGCTGCTACAGCGACTACAAGCCAGCGAAATGGCTAACAACTATACAACAACGGCAACAGCAACATTCAAATACAAGCAAAAAGCTGTAAGCATAAGTTGGCAATGCAGCGTTTCCTAGCTGCGGCGGCATGAAGTATTGCTGCGCCAGCCAGCAACTCCTACTTTAACGCAACAACAATAAAAACAATGAAAACAACAAAAGAGTGTTGCTTTTTTGCCTGGTGTCGTCAATTTTTTCCACTATGCGCCGTTTTTTCCCTCTACTATTTCCTGCCGCTGGCTGTTGCAATGCTGCTGCCGCTGCGGCAATGACTCTACAGTTAGTTATGTGGCGCATTGTCCGTTCGCCGACTGGCTTGTTGCGGCCATCACATAACCGAGCAAATTAAGTTGGCACTCTTTAATAAGATGATGATGGTTTTTTGCGCCGTTGATATATCAGTGTCGGTCAGACACTTTGTTAACAACGCTCGAGGAGCAGCACAGCGCTAAAGTGGTCGGCAACGAGCAGCGGCGCAGGCCAACATAGTGTAGGGATAACAGGAGTCCGCAGATTAAGCGCGGCAAGGTGTCATGTTGATTAGAGAAATTGCAGTGTCAGACGACGAAGTGAAGTGAAGGCAGCGGAGGGAGCGAGGTGGAGAGAACAGAACGCAAGTGCAAGAGACACAGAGAAAGAAAAAATACGCCTCCTTACTGTGCCACGAGTACACAAGCGTTACGAGTGTGGTTGCATCTTGGCAGCATACGTAGTTAACCAGGCGGTTGCTGTTGTGGCATGCAACGTACTTGTATAAAACTACTCAGTTTTGTATAAATTAGGGTTGTGTGAAGGCTTCGGAAGTGCTCGAGAAGATCGAGAGATGATGATGATTACATAGTTAGTTTAAATTGCTGGGAGTTCATTAGTTCCTCACAATATATCTTCTTCAATAAATTTGTCACTTATTTTCTTATTCTCATATGTTACTTAGACTTGGTGTTCTATGCATTTCTGTTTGATTTGAATATCATAGGATCTCATTTTCGTTTTTCGCTGGCCAGATTTCAAGTTTCTTTCGGAAAAGCTCTTTAAAAGCTCAAATTTCCAGTTATACCATAATATCGGTGCTTCAAAACTTTGAAGCTTACACATATTTGAGCCTCAGAATAATCTATAGTGAGTATTTCAGATAGAAGGAGAAACGCTTCTTCGTTACCGATTGAGGTCTAAATTTAAGACTTTCACGAGAACTAAGCTTAAGACACTTTCAAAGAGTAATTCTCTGAACAGGTCAGTTAATCCTTTGGAAAGCTATTCATAACATGCTATTGAAGAAATCGAGCTTGAGTTTCCTAAGAACATTTTCAGCTCAGATTGAAACTGAAATTTACCAAGAAACTAAGGTCGTTGCGGTTCATAATCGTTCCGAAAGGCCCACACCTGTGGCAGTTTCGGGTTTGAAATGAAATTTCGTTGCAATAATATTAATTTACGACACAAAAAAAAAAATATATATATATATATATAAGATGGTGGTGCTTGGCCACATTTTGGTATATTTATTTTCAGGTTATGTTGAAAATATTTAATTTTTTAGAGTTTTGTTAAGCTTTAAGCTCGTACGTACATTGTTGGCTCCTCTCAGTAGTAAGGAGTCAAAGTATTTACGAAATGAAAATTTTTTAAACCGGTTAAGAATTCTAAACAATTTCAACACTTTAGAAGACAAGCTTAAGGCTTATTCATAAAATACAACAGAAAATATGTGAGAACAATGACATGCCACTTTTATTTCCTAAGCGCTTTGTCATTTCTTTTTATTTCCCCTCCAAAAAAATTTTTTCATTTCAATTCTTAAAATTACTAATTTTTTTAGCTTTCTTATTTTCAGCAACCCGCCAAAAATGTAGCTTGCCAAAAAACTTGGTGAATTCATGTGCGACACCGAATTCCGTTTTCCACTCAGCGCTTATCAGTTGCAGCAAACGACTGATTGTTGCACGCTATGAAGAAGGGCAACCGTACTAACCCTATACTTTTGCGCCCACTGTCTTATCAGCTTCGAGCGAGACGCGTCACACTGCAACAGCAGATATGTGCATGAGCTCCGTGGAATTGCGTCTGGAAGATGAGGGTATTTAGTGCGCTGAAATTGGAGCCCTACCATTAGTGCGCCCATCGACAGCCAGCTGCAATGCCACCACCACCACCACCACCACCACCACCACCATCACTAATCCAATGGCAATGTGAGTACTTTATGTCGGCCATGAAATGGAATCGCTGTCGCTGCCCCTACCCGCAGCTTCCCGTCCACGCTTGGTTGTCAGCAACACCTTTTCGGGCTACTCGCTCCTTAGCTCAGTCAGCGCGCCGGCTATCTGTTGCGTTTATCTTTTACGCGTTGCTGTAATTTTGCATTAATTCGGCTTCCCTTGTTGCTGTGGCATGCGCTTATCATTCGCTGCTGCTGTTGCAAGTTGCTGTTGCAATTGTTTTCTTTTTTCCGCATTTATTTTTGTTTTGCTGTAAATATATAGCATCTTTGGCGCTTTCTTTTCTTCTTTTCATGCATTTCATTCCGTTTTCGTAGGTGTTAACATTGCTGCTTTTAGTCGATTGCATCCGCAACCTCCATCGCCCTCAACACCTTTGGCGCGTCTGTCGTTGTCTAATCTGGAAGTCACATCAGTCTGCTTTTGGTGTGCGCGGTAGACACGTACTTTCGCCCGGCTGTGATCTACTCCATGGTTTCGCATATCTTTTATAAGACACTCTTGCACATATACACACACACACACACATACACTTCACCATTGAGAGTCCCTGCATAAAATGAAACAGTACTTATCTTGTCGCATGCGGTTACGTGCTGCTTTTTTGGTCATCATATCAACCAAGTTTATTGGATATCTATTACTGCAGACACATTTACGTCCAATTACAACGTTTCTGCTGGGAAGTTAATGTAATGGAAAAATGCTGCCGTTGAAATAACTAGAAAGTGCTGCCTAAAAGGGTGTCCAGCAGTCCAGAAGGCACAACAACGTTTTAAAAATTTGCTCTAAAGAAAGAGTGAGAAACAGTAGGGAGAGCGAATAGAAGAGAGAGAGATAGTGAGAAAGAGGAAGATAGTGAGAGTAATAGGTAACTAAGAAAAGAGCTAGGGGGGGAGAGATAGAAGGGAAGAGAGAATGAGAGTTTAAAAATGCACTTTATTAGTGGAATGTAGCGGCCATAAAGATACACAAAACAGAAGAGCTCTTGACACTCAACAGGGTTGGGTCCTCCCACGATCGTAACTGCTGAAAGTCTGCCCTCAACTTGGAATACTCAAAAAGCAGCATCGCTGTAAGCATTCTCTAGCCCATAGTAGTTATATTTTTTCATTGCTCCATGCGCTCTCAGATCGCATTAGTCCGATTTGGCTTCGTAAGTAAACCGTCAACTTGGGTCCAACAAAGAAAGGTATCTTTTGAGTTTCTTAGTTTATTGAGCACTCGAATGTTTGCCGACTCGAGACTTTAGAAAACGGATTTCTAAATGGAAACCCGACGGCACTCAAAGTCAACTACCGCACTTGTGAATTCTTAATTTTAGCACAAGACCAAGTACCACCATCTGCCAGCTTCGTAGAGCTTAACGAACCATAAAAACGTTCTCTTGCACTAAAAATATCTTTATTGCAAAAAGCAAACTGAACTCAAGTGTGGTGTGAAAATAAATATGGCTTTGCAGTGGCAGCAGCGATGCTTAACAGCAAATTGCATGCAACATATTGTTGCCAAAGTAACCCAAGTGGTTGACAAGGGAAGCGTAGCGGTAAACGCTGAAGTGGTGGAAGTGGAATTGCAGACTTGGCGTAGTCTCAGTTATAGTAAGCTCCATTAATTCCCATGCCGAGAGACAGGCTCGCCTCCATTTGAGCGGAAACAATAAATGACCTCCAAAGTAATGCATATGAAATTAGTCACACCATAGCAAATGACCAAGGCAACAGCAAAATCAGCAGCTAGCTGACAGACATTTAGAATATTTTTCGCTAAATTAAAACATGTGAGAGAGTGTATGTATGGGCAGCTCTAGAGGATGAAGCTGTAGTTGTAGTTGCGGTCTATAAGCCCAACACCTTGTGGCACGGAATGAGGCTGAGGAAGTGGAGAGTGTAAAGTGAGGTTATACTCTTTTTAGTAGCTTTGTTGTTGTGGTTGTTGTGACTACTAAGTTTAGCACGGCTCAGCACCTGTCAGTCCTTGTAATCGAAGTCCTTTTTTTTTCTCAAAGTGGCACAAAAGCAATCCTCCTTTGCCCTTTCCGTGCATTTAATTAGCTTATCTGTAATCTACGGAAAGCAATGAGTGAAGAGCGAAAGCTGTATAGCGCGGGCTGCTAGCTCGGGTTTTGGTGCTGGTGAATGGCGATGATGTTGGCTGCTTCTAAAGATATTAGTGAAGGAATTTTAATTGCTATGGTAACACTTCCAGCGATGAGGCGTTGCATATACATCGTATATATGTACGTGTACGTGTATACACGAAAGGCTTTGGAGCCCAGAATGAGCAGAGAAAATAGTCATTAGCAGATAGGAAGCGACTGCATAGATGCGCTGACTTACCGAATGTCAACAGGAATGGAGTCGTCGAGCAGCAGAGAGGGTAGAAGTGTGTGCGAAAGCTGCTGTTGTCTTAAGAAAGGACTACAAGGGGTGCGGTGGGTGCGCTGCAGTGTTTGTCTCGTGCAATATCCACCAACTTATTTATAATTGCCCTCCAAGTCGAGGCATTTGGGCAGCGCTTGCTAGATGTTCACACTGATTTGTTGAGGTGTCAACAAGGCAATAAAATGCAAACTGCCAACCAAAGTGGCGAGCACCGTCTTCGGTTGACTTTTTATGGACTGCTTTTAGCGTTTGTTTTATTCCCTCGTTTGCAGTTTCTGATTCGTTTGTGAAACACCAGCAGGTAGTTTGTACTTTAAATATTGTGCATATTTTACGGTTTTCGTCTCGTAAAATGGCTCATATTTAATTCATTACTTCGTGCAACATGATAGCCTTGTTTGCTATTGTGCTTCAGCTCACCGTAATTAATTGGTGGTGGGGAAGAGTAAAAATTTGCAAATGAAGTGAAATACAATGGTTGTGAAGGGATTATAAATTAAAATAAAATTAAGAGAATTTGTGAAAAAACCGGAAAGGTCCATGGGCATTTTAAAGGAGCTATTTTTTACATTTTGGGTCTTGAAATGACAATGAAGCTTAACCAGATGAAAAAGTTTGAATATCGATATCTAATTTCAAATAAGAAGTAGATGGACTACATCACAACGAGATGCTCGGAAAGCTCAACGGGTTGTGATAATCTTGAAAAAGGAAAGTTGAAGAGACTATAAGAGATTCCTCTCCGACCTTCACCAAGATGTTTGAACTGACTGTGTATAACTACGGCTCTTACCTGTTAAGGACCTCAGTACGTTATCTCAGTTATGCAGCCAACTTGTGAGGTGGTTTCTCGAGATATTGACAGAAATTTTAAGTTCCAAGTTCAGGATAAACAGACCTCTGGAGACATCGGACGTTCTCAATTAACAACAAATCGAGGTCAATCGAATCCGTTGCTATTTCGTTGGCGTGTGTTTATAATTCAGTAAAGAGAGAGTTATTGAACTGGATAAGGGGAAGGTTTACTAAACGAAATTGAAGTAGAAAAGCGATTTGACTTGCGTCGAACTCCTCTTTCACATTTCGAAACAATACTTGGATTTCTTCTTTCAGCAACGGTTCATTTGAAAACATTTCCTTGAACTTCCATCCCTGAACTTTTATACCCACTTGGCGTTCGTTTAGACTCTGACTACAGACTCTCACTTCAGATACGTTCGGTTACAGCCTCTCTTTAACTCAAGATACTTCTCACTGTAATTTCCCTACAGGGTCTCAATCGTAATACTGCCACATATATGTCAACATTCAAATGAGCCCGTAAGCCACGAATAACCGCTTGTTTGCATGTGACTTTTGAAGGACAAAAATAGCGAAAGATGTGGCGGCAAGTTAACAGAGTGACCGCCGAGGCGTGCAAGGCGACACGCAAGCGCAATTAACGAGCGAAGTAAAACAGGCGCGACTGAACGGTTAAAATTAAACAAAGATTTTTCAAAAATGCAGAAACAAAAATATTCGGATTTCTGAAAAATAGATATATAAATGAAACAAACGCAAAGAATTCGCTTGGACTCATTGAAAAGGAATCTGAAGTCTGCATTGGAATGGTCCAGGGTTCGGACTGTGGCTTGCAGGGAAACCAAACCAAACTGACTAGCTGAAGACCTAATCAGGCAATGCGTGTGTGCTGTCCACGAAAACACATGCGCCAACATATATGTATATGTACATTCTCTTGAATTGCTACGAGACACTGGTTGGACACCAAAAAATTGAGACGTCACTACCAATGTGTGGTGACCCAACTAACGCTGGGAGCCTGAAGAGTGGGGACAGGGTGTGTATGTGTGTTTTTCCATTTCATAAAATATATTTATCTTTGCGCACTTGTTTACAATTATAAGTATATTTATGTATTTCTGAAGGCGCACGCAGTACCACTTAACTTGGTTTAATGTCGCCGCCACCAACGCTGCACACTTCTGATGGCAGAGACACTAGTTTTTGACTCTCTGCCTACTCCACTTACTCCTTGACAATAACAAAAATTACCAGAATAAGATGTGCCCACTTTGTTGCGTTTAATTTGACCCTTTGTTATTTTAATGTTTGCTATTGTAGCTTGGTTAGTAGCTGTTTGATGGTGCGCATGCGCATCACACATGTGGCTCTCGTTGGCAAACTCGGTGCCTCAACCCGATCCTTGGCTTGCTGGCGCGTGTTTATTTTGTTTATGTCTCAAATTTAAAATTTCAATGTTTGTACAAGCAAAAACTGTCATGTAAACAATTTTGGTTGGCACCAGCCACCGAACCGATTGTGCTGTGCGGATGCAGAAATAAAAACAAAAATATGTTGAAAGCGTTTCACAAAATACAAGAAATTTAAATACTTGCGGAAGAGCGATGTTGGAGTTGATTGGAGTTTTGCAACTGAGATGCTGTTTTAACCCTTAAGTGATGCTAATAATTATGCAACCCGGAAAGGTGGACCCGGTGGATTATGCAACCCGGATACATGCATAATAGCCACCGGTCCAGCATTATTGATTATATTTAAGCGCTCTCTCCCCAGTTTTGTTTCAATTAGACATACGTATATTTCCTTGTTCGTATCCACTTTTTAAGAACTTACTGCCTTTTTAAGGGTTAGCGAAGAGCAAAAGGTATTCTCAAGAATTACCCCTTAATAGGCCACTCAAAATCTCCAATATAAATTCGAGCTGGAAACGCTTCCCAAAAAACCACACCATTTCTATGACTTCTTTAGAAACTTATGTTAAAAACCGCAGGCACTACCTAAGGGTTAGCCAGCATAAATACACACGATTTTACAATAAGCAAGCTCAACTGCGATTTGCGTGCAACAGTACAGTAATTTTGCGAAAAAAATTGAAGGAGTAACGCAGAAATCTTCAAAAAAATCTCGCTTCATTTGAGGTTTCAGAAATCAAGCAGCAGTGCTTCAGTAACGCAGTCAACTGCCGACACTTCTGCTGCAACGCCTTTCTGTGTGTGCAATCGGGATGTCCGACTGAGATTCAGGTGACTTTGCGTGCTTTGGTGCCACGGCACAACGGGACAACAGTCCAGGCGGTTTATTCTCGACCTGCTACATGTTGCTACAATGCTACTCGTATGCGTGCCACAGTCCATGTGGCATGTGGCATGTGCATGTGCCGATAAATTGCATGTTTAACCAAAATGCCATTCTCGTCTTTTCATGATTACTTCAATTTTTTTGGCTTGAAATTCATCAACGTACCACTGTCTACTCATCAAGTTCGATTTTCGAAGTGTTTTGAACCTTCGCAAAGCAGCCTTGAGCCACAAACCCGGCAGCTGTGGTTTTGCAAGTGTCATCGAATGGAATTAACTAAGTGAAATATAAACACTATGTAAATAAACACGAAGACGGACAAACGCACTTGATAATGATGAAATCTAGCTACAGTAGCGAGAAATCCGAGTCGAAATAATTCCGTAAGACCCAAGTTTATTAATTTGAGCCTTGCCACTTTGAATTCCTGATAGTTTAAAATATATACTTTGCATTTGATATACAAAAGACACACAAAGATCTCAAGTCCCCAAAATCTAAAGTCAATGACAACGTGAACAAGAAAAATTCCTTGGGGGTTGGTTTTTCGCCTTTACCAGAATTTCTGTACTTTCAACCATTACTTAAGTTACCAACTAAGATCCGATCTTCAATGAAAACTATAGAAAAAGTCACGTTTAGAATCTAAGGACTGCCGCTACACAAGTGACACTGCGTGTTCGAGTTCATATCGATTAAGAGGCCTCTACTCGGAGGCTCGATATCAATTTTGGAATATATAGATGTATACCTTTTCATAATTTGAGTCAATAATAAAAGAGAAGAGAAGGCAACCTTCCCGTCACTGGGGATCTACATTCCTGTTCACTGAGTGACTGCTCATCGAGAAGAAACCTCAATAAAACACTATTATCTCTTCTTATATTTTTTTGAACTGGATTGAATCCAGTACTGCTTAAGGGATACTTTTTCATGCCCATATATTGACGGAATCGTTCGTTCGTATAAGTTACTCTTTCTCTCTCTCCTTTGCTGACCCAAAACTACCTCGTGTGTACGCTGATAGTCTGGTAGCACTGAGTAGAACTGCTAGAGTTCATCCTTAAATTGTATTAATACAAATTTTCTCATGCAATTGAGTCCTCATCTCGCACCAACATTTCTGAAACGACCACTACTAATATCATTTCCCGGAAAATATCTAATGATGTCCTTGAACATTAATGAGTCAAATCTCGTCAATCTTTTAGGGTAGATCTTATCGTTTCATAATTTCAAAAGCAAGTGTAATATATAGAAATATCACTGTTCTACCACCTGTCGCTTCTCTAGTCCTTATTTCATGCTTCGGCGTCATTCGGTTCAGCATGTGCTCTGGTTGACGCCTCTATTTTGATTCCGGGTATAATTTAAAGCAACAAATAGCTGCGTTGACATATGTATGTGCACCTGATAGTAACGACAATAGTTGAACATATGTATGTCTCGTTAAACGCCTCCAACTAAATATTTACTACTGTTTTATAAATACGAACGTTTTGGCCGCCAATAACAAGCCGCTGACTTGATAGCTGCTTGTTGAGCGTGCGCGCATCCTTTCATTTGCTGTCTTTTATTATCCTCATGGCTACCGACTAATTTCGGGTGTCCCCTGCCCGCATGGCTTTGTTGCATTTATTGCGCCAGCGCCACTTTACTTTCGGCTTTGCACGAGTGGCTGCTTGTCTCTCTATTCGCTCCCGCAAGCACGCCTCTGGAGTTGGAAATTTCGTCTAGTGCTTTGTGTCATTGAAATTTATTACAGCCTACTAAGCAGTTAGCTGCTTCATGCGGCCACTAAATTTATGCCTAGCAGACGTAGGCTGGAGCGGAGGGCGTCTATTGTTTAGTCTATGGTCAATTCGGTCGTTTGGGGGCGCAAGTCACCGCAAATGCTCGTTTCAGCTATAAATTTTCAAATTTATGAACTCTATAAAAATCGGTGATTTTTCTTCATTGTCTCCGCATGTTTCTATATTTGTTGTTCTTTGCATTTGTGTACATACTTACACACATTCGGGTATTTGTTTGTTTGCTTGCGTTTTGCGAGCTCGTAAATCGGCGCATCTTACGACGGTCATATATTCCTTCTGCTTCTTCTCCAAACTGCTGTGCGCTTGTTAGTCACTCGGCTTGTTTTTGTTATTTTAGTAAATTGCATCCTTAAACCCATGTCGGTATATATTAGTGCCAATAAATTTCGTCTTTTAATTATCCAGTAGTTTTTCGGTTTACGACTATATCATGTTGACATATGTTGACAAGCGCAGCAATAACAATAACAAATAAGCTAACAAGCTGATTGATTTTATTTATTTATCTTTGAAGTTTGTTTATGGCAAGGAGCGTGGATTTGCGGCGCGCATTTGGCGGATAAAGCAAGCAGCTGCGCCACTTCAGAACTGCCATTGCCTCGTTGGTGCACGAGTTTTTCCAGAGATGTCGTGATTTCTATTTACAATCGCATAAGTTTAGCAACCAGTCTAATTGAAGCGCATAAAATACATACATATGCACGTACATTGATCAAAATTATTTGTTTTTCGAGACATATGCAATAATAAACCAGCAGTGGCGACTTTTCTTGAAAATAACATGTTTTAAGACACAGAAAAATAGAAGAAATTACCAAAGCGTTGGCTTTATTAGTTAGAAAATATCCTGGAATTTAGTGTCACATGAGAAGTTCGTTATGTTGACTCAATTATGGTCTCCGAATGGTCAGTCGTAACCAGTTTATTAACATAGACAATTGAATGTATATCTCCAAAAAATTTGGACTAACGGAGTCATATCACATGACCTAGGTGACCAATTGACAGATCCATTTCTTCACCAAATTATGTGTTCATAGAAGTTTCGGCTGAATCGGCCGGATGGGCTAGATTCGGCACTTAGGCGATCTGCCTTGCACTATCCAAGTAATAAACCCTTTCGAAAGTGATAATGATTTTATCCGAAACTATGGCGGAACTAAGGTACATTTATTAGAAAGACTGTAGTTGCAAGATTTTGCTTGGGCAAGCTGTAAAGCACTCAGTATTAGAGTCAGTAGTAGATGGTCCTAACTTGGTAAACAAAATGAAATTGATTCTCATTTTACCTTCGAAAAGAATGATGAGGCGTAGAGAATTACTACTTTTAAAATAATTGGAAGACCGTTCTAAGGGCACGAGCATCAGAACCCAGCCATAACAACTGAGAATTGAAGCCACGAACAATGAATTACTCTTTCCTTTTAAATGTTTCACCACACTTTTCTGATATTGATATTGATTTAAAGGTTTTAGGAACCTGGAGGGTTCTAGAATTGATAGACCGCATGTGAGCATGTAATAGATTATCTATTGATAGATTGATCTATAGATGGTCCGTATAAGGAGATATTTGGAAGAAATCGGCTAGCCAAAAAGAGAAAACTATTTTCAGAAATTCTTCGGATATTTTACAAGTTTCCATTTGTATTTTTTTTTTTCTTGTTCACAGAAAAACCCTTATAGTTCAGAGTTATGTGTTCTAATTAAGAAATAAATGTGACCCACATATTTTTAATTAAAAATGTCATAATCGACAATAATTCAGCAGTTTAATATTTAAAGTAAAATCGAAATATATTTCAATGAAATGCAAATCAAAAAGCTAATTGACCCACAGAAGTACCTCGTATGTATGGTTGACAGTTGTCATAATCACCACTCAGTACAATTAGACATTAACCCAATTTAAAACAATGCACAACAGAAAGCATTAAACTATAATTTTATGAGAATTCCGAGAAATGCCAACAACTTATCAGTATTCACATTTCTCCACATAACCAATCGATTGTTTTTTCCAGACCCATGCATACTGCATACCCATAAAAAAACTTGCTGCGCCTCAAAAAACGCCACACAAATTGTCCCTAAAGAGCAGCGTGTATGTGTGTCAATTGCACCTATAAAGCTTGGCGGCAGCGCCACGACCAAAACTAATCCACAAATATGCTTCACACATGTTCTATTCTCATAAGCACGCTTTCAATACGAAAACAAATTTTAATTAATTTTTTCGAAAATTTTACAATCCATTTTCCGCTGCGTGCTGGGTTCCCAACGCCCAGCTATCAACGGCTTCCATATATTTGATGGCATTTTCAACGCCATCGAAGTTTTATTTATATTCGAGAAATGCGCTGCCGCATTACATGGAATTTATAGACTTGTTGCTCGGGTTGCACTTGTTGTTATTATTGTGCTCTATGGTGTAAGTTGCATGCCTCTACGTCCCAAGTGCTCAATTATGTGCCTGCGTGTTCTAACAAGCAGTGGGGCGAGTGCAAGTGTTAATTGCCGAGTGTATCAGCTACATTTTAGATTATGTTTGGAAATTATTAATTTTACAAATGCAACATTTGTTCGGCGAATACAAATCGATGTGATTTGTTTCGAGTTTTTCACTTACAAAATCAACATTTGTTGGTATATCGATACATACATATGTAGATAATATGAGTTTTTTTCGGGTCAAATTAGACATTTCTGTTGATAATGGTGAGCAGATGCTTTAGGGAGCTTTAGGGAGCTTTGTATTTGATTTTCCATTTTAGCTAACAAATTTTTTACCAGCGTGAGGAGGTAAGCTCATAGCGCTAGGATCTTGGTCCAAGAGGCTAAATACTTGAGTTACACTACTCCATTTACTCCAAATACCAATATTTCAAGAGTAAAATTTTCAAAAACTTGTATGAAATCGCCTCTGTGTGGTCTGCAGCAGTTCTGGGAGAGGTCAAACCTTGATCCTTGACTTGAGAGAACAAACCTTGTAATAACCTAATTTTACTCAGATTTGTGGAGGTTATTGAACGAAGTCTCATAATGAAAAATGATGTAGTATGACTTTTAAAAAGTATGACTTTTGAAAAGTACGTATTAAGCAGCTAGAGACCCTACTAACGTTTCTGACAGAGCTGTGCAGGGCACTTGTTCCATGCTAGATATGATTACATATGTGGTAAGGTTAAGGGAGTCTGTCATAGTAAGCTTCTTTCTTAAACGTTATAACAACAGAGATAATTGGCCCTACACGCTCAAGAGATTTGTCTGGAACACAATAATAAACTAGTTATCAGAGAGATCAAATAAAAGGTCCACAATGCAGTCAATGTAAAAGGAAAGGGTCCAAATTCCGATCAGGCCAATAAAAACCATTCGCTTCTCAGATAACTGTACAAAATTCTTTCATTGAGAGGCTCCACGAGTTTGTTTAGAAACCCTCCCGGTGAGTTTGTCATGAATCGATCATGTGATAACTCAAAACCCTTCCGTAAAGCAAAAGCCTGTAAAAATAATGGTTTTGTTCTCAAAACACCTCACAAAAATCAATAGGTTTCGATAAAGTCGATCTTGTTTTTCTTGGTGTCTCAAACTATTCATCTTATGTCAATATTATACAAAATTAAGCTGAAAGCTCATAACAATAGGTAATAATAAAACGAAATGGCATAAAAATTATTACATACGAAATATCTTTACAAGCAGCGCATTTCTTCAATAGCGAAGGCCTACTAATAAGTTTTTGTAAAGTTAAATTTAGTCCCATATGTATGTATGTGCATTTTAGTGCTTTCTTTATGTGCTAAACAATACAAAATTTTGAATGAATTTTGCCGTGCTTTTGAATGAAATTCGTGGGCAATAAAACTAGGCGGCACATAAGACGAATTTTTATGACACATTAATGCCTACTAACTGCAACCGTTAAACACAAAATACCATAAATAAATTTATGAGCATTTCAAAAAAAAAAAAAAATTAAAAATAAAGGCCGCCCAGTTGAATTTGTGGAAATATTGCTATTGCTCTTTTTACAAATACAGAGTGAATATTTGGAGAAACACGCCCCAAAATGCTGAGCAGAATTGTGGCAATGTGAGGCGGCTGTTAAACTGAGTCCAACAACTCGTTGCCGATCAAATGGTCGCATAGAATTGATAGTCTGAGCAATGCAACTAAAATTCTATTACAATTTTTTATTGTTGCAACACAAAGGCCGCGAAATCAATAGATTCAACTAAACAGTATTGTCGTTCAAATTGTCATATGGAAAACATAACCAGATGTGTCGACCGCGATCGAGCGGACATGGCACTGGCGAGTGTCGAGCAAGCAACGCTGACACGCTACACCGGCTGGTAGTGTCTGGTGCAATAGGCGCGTATACTTGCACCACTTGCTAAGATGCATTTTTTTTTATAATTATGGACAACAGACAACAAAGTTAAGCACCATTGATGCTTGGTGACTGAGCTCTTGCCCTTATAATCTTATTTCTATACACTTAGTCGTTTTTTTTTTTCGAGCTGCCGATTTGTATTAAAAGCACATAAATTCAATTTGAAGCGTACACTTTTTATATCGGTAATCAGTAAAAAAAGCACCGAGGCGGCATTACAGAAGCGTTTTGTGGCGGAGAAGAAAATATCAGCCCCAAAATATGGTCATGAAAATGCGCCACCAACTGTGCCATTGTTGGCGGCCAACATTTGTCATATGCAAACGACGATCGGCGGTGCCTACTTAGTGTACTTGTTCTTGTTGGTTGTTGTTTGTTGCGCTGCTTGTGTCAGCAGCAAATGTGCGCCCGCCTTCGCTTTGTCACCGCCGACTCAGCATGATCGCAGAGCACAGAAGCTTCAAACGCTTATTCAGCGGTTACGCCCTTTTCGACGCAGGCGGCCGATATTTTGCTCTTGCAGCGGCCCGAAGATATAATTAATTCAATTTAATGGCATGTTCTTGGAGCGTTAAAGTTTGTGGATGCCGTAAGAAGAGTACTAATTTTGAAGTTTTTGAGTATAAAATGCAACCCTGCATACAGTAGGGTCTGCATTAATTCTTGCTAACTAAAGTTTACTTTAATGGTAGCAGAGAATACGTCTTGAGACTGGTAGAACTCTTGAGCAAAGAGTGCGAGTGATTGTTGAAGAACAGTCCTCAGTCATTTTGAAGATGATCTCTCACATTTATTCCAGACAGGACGCGGCTTCTCTGAAAGGAAGAAGTTATTCGTGCGATTTATGATTCGGTGAGTACAAAAGGCAGTTCTACTAATGAGAACTGCTGAAATCCATATGCTATCTGTAACTATATTCCGGAATCCAAAGCAGCTGATCCTCTCTTCCTTAAACTTGCTGATTCAGATACTTCCAAGAAAAGATGGTAGCCCTAAGGGATAGAGTCACACATTTTTTGTACGACTGCATTGAGGGCTACTACTTTCAAAGCAGTAAAGCTTAGCTTTATAGTCTTGAGGGCTCTCTTTAGCTTTCAATAGAACTGAGACAAATTTAGCAAGGCAATAAATAATATGTTCAGTTTTCGAAGTCGATAGCTCGTATGATTCGTAATTCATCAACAGCTGCTCTTTTGAAGGATACTATAAATTGACTAAATATTGTCTGTACATATGGTCAGCAGCCAAGCGAAGATTCTCTAATCTGCTACAACTACAAGTTCGACACGTGCGATACTTGAATGCCATTTCCGGTTTTCTATAGCATAGTATATATTTTGAGATTCTACAGTAGAATAAACGTAAGTGCCAACATTCGCATGTGTCGTTGCATGCCACATGCATTTTAGCTACGCCGTCAGTTCACTGCTCATGCAGGGATTTATCTAAAAAGCGGTATTTATTATTTGGCCACTAATACTCTTCATTATTACAAATAAATGTATAAAATATACGAATTTTTATAAGGTACCTAAGTCCGCGTTTGCCTCTCGGTCAACAGCCGCAAAGTGAGGTCTATAATAATAGAAATGGTATTATTGGGTTGTTCGGAAAGTCATTTCGTTTTTTTTGGGGAACATGAAAGACAGTTTTCGTATAATGCCTTTCAAATGGCCATAAACAGTTGAATTCGACAAATTTAACCTCTCACCGATCTCTCGTGTGGTGATTCGCCGATTTGCATCAACTAATGCCTTTATCGCATCGACCGGCCTTCCAGACCGTGGTGCATCTTCGACATCAAAATTGCCGGATCGAAATTTTGCAAACCAGTTCTGGCACTGGCGTACTGTTAACACGCCTTCTCCATACACATCCGTCAATTTTTTTCTCGCTTGGACAGCATTTTTACCTTTTCTGAAGTTAAAAAGTAAAATATGACGAAAATGCTGCTTATTGCTCTCCATATTTAAAAAGGCACCAACCAAAAACTACTGGGTAGAATTAATAGAACTTTTTCACACACAAGCCTTGCAATATCAGCTCTCATGACATATAATGGTTATGGGGCTTAAGTGTGAAGTTAGTTTCGAAAAAACGTAATTAAGTCCTCTGGCGGGAAAAAACGAAATGACTTTCCGAACAACCCAATAAATAAAAAATAGAAACGGAGCATTTGTTAGACTTCCCCCTTCCTGATGCTGAGAGCTTGCTTCGGTTGTTTTTTTTTTTTTTTCAAATTTCTGCCATTTGTTTGCGCCTTAAAACCACAAATAACAGCTGCTCCCATTTCTAGCTGCTGCTAATAGTTTTACTTTTTTACAATTACTTAAAATATTATATATATATAGTAGGTATGTGTGTCTATGCCCTGCCGCCGAGCTGAGTGATGGCAAATCTACGTGCTCGATCGTTTGCGTGTGGCATTATCTAATGAATGCATCTCAATGAATGGAAGAATGTTTGGAAATGCAATCACTACAAATGTTGTGGTTTGTTGATGATACGAAATTTGTAATTCTCCAGTAATCAACCCTTTGGTGATAAAAGTCCAGAGGGGAAGAGTACGAAAAATGTTAATTGTAAATAAAGAAAAATATTTCTATTGAGATATATGCCAGATATTTGTTATTCAAATGATTTTGGAAAGTGAGCTCAGTAATTGAAGAGTATTTTAATAATGTTAGCTAAATTTGCTTTTAATCAAGACCACTGCCATTTATTACCAAGACCATTATCAAGACCATACGAGTGAGAGAATACTGCCTGCCTTGCTGACGTCACGTTAGCGAGAGTTTTTCGGGCGCTTTCCATATTTTACATGCTCGGTCTAAAAATCAAGTCAGGCTCATGTAGTGTATTCTTGGAAGTGGGTCCCTGACTATTTAAATATTCCATAATTGAGAAAGGCTAAACCATAATAATGAATACCCAACAAAACCCTTGTTAATACTTAAAAATTATATCAAGAAAGTTCTATTGGAAGCAACTTTGGCGAAGGTAGATTTAGAAAAAGATTTAGATTAGAAAAAGAGAAAATTTTTAATTATCTTTTTTATAAAGACCCTGTAGACATAGTCTTATTATCAGAAATATTGCTTAGCTCACTTAGTAGTCGTGGGATGAACATTTCCAAAGTACTGACAATTTTCAACCTTAACTTAACCTTAACTAAAAAATTATATTATGCAAAAATGGACCAATAAAGTTCCAAGCAACTGATTGACATTACTTGGGCTTAGTGAAGATATCGGCAAAATGTGAGAAACCTTCTTTATGGAATATCTTGAACGACGAACTGGCCAATGATCATAAGAATAGAGCATTTTCCATTAAGTTCTCGAAACAAATCACTGTCCACATGGAGAGCATGCAGTGGGTATCGATAGTACTTGCCACATTTGCCACATTGATGAAATTGGTCAAATGTTATACATTCTGAATTACTAATTTCTTGATATAAGGTTAGACCAAGGTTAGAAGAATTCGAAGATTTATAGCTGCTCTCTGTAGAACTAGTCAAATGATGTTAAACAACAAAATACCACCCTCATAATTCAATTCAACTGCTTTCGCATTCATTCAAAACCAATCTTACACCTTTGCTTATGAGCAATTCAACTCAGGAAGGCACACGCCAACTGTCTTTGTAACCTTGACTTGTTGAGAGCTGAAATATAAAATTCGTTATGCATAAATTATTAGTGTGTGTTAGAGCATTTAAAATGTAAGTAGGCAACACACCTACACCACACCACACCACACCACACCACACCTTACACCTTTCACAAAGTGTCGACAAGCTGAAATAAGCAGAGTCAAGGCGTAACGCAGGAATTTTATACGCGCATGTATGCATTACATTTATATGTATGCCCATATGTACATGCATGAAACATCCAAAAGGATGTTGTAAATGTGGCATGAAAATGAAAATTTCACGAAGCAGCCAGAAAAAAAAGAGCAACATGCCCACTTGTATCTATGCAATATGCCGAAACGGTGCGACGCGTGCCTACATGGGCACGCAGTTACGCGGAAGGACCAGGTTAGAGTTGCTTTGTGGCAACCGGCGTGCGCGTGAAGGAACGTAAAAATCAAATTAGCTGGAAGAGTTGACATTTTGGTTGAGAAAACTGCTCAACTGAGGAGTGACTATTTGCTTTGATTTCTATATTTTATTGCTGAGCGCAATAGATTTTCAAGGTTGCGTTTAGCCTTGACTGAGTTAAGTGACTAAGTGTATGACCTTTGAAAATACTTTGTCACGGTGTTTCAACGTGCTGTGAGTTCGGCAAAAAGTCAACGGTTGATCCGGTTTTCGAAGACATCAATGAGCATTACCCTCATTGCTGACTGCAGGCTGCCGAGTTGGTTGGTTTATATGCGAAGAGTAAATAATTTTCACTACTTTAGACATTAGTTCGGACCTTCAATAGTGTTATCAGTGTCCTAGCGTCTTTTTATTGCACCTTAGAACGAAAGCCAGCATGAATTTGGTGTGACACTTCAGTCAGCGCATACTTCCAACATGTGGCAAGCACAATTTGGAGGCACAAAAAGGTTAGTTATTGCTAAGTGGTTCAGCAAATGTTTGCAGTTTGCTTAGACACTCAGTGATTTCTGTTGTCGAACACTCGTGCCACAATTTGTTGCGCTGTTGTAGCACAAACGATCATCATTTCAGCACATACCTTGCTGCTTGCAACAGCTATAACTATTTATTTGCCTAGCGCGGGCACACACTGCAATTAGCCATTCTAAGCAGGTAAACATTATTTCCCTGGGCGTAGCAAATGTTTACTCTACGCCTTCTTATTTATTTATTAATTTTTATGCTTGTCGAAAATTGATTGCAATAAAGTTACTCGCAACTTGCCACACTTAGGCGTTGTACATTTTATACTTTAGCATGAAATTCGACATGCCGTTGCCCACACGCTTGACACGCCGCGCTCGTATGTCCTGCCTCCTGGCTCCTGCCTTCTACCTTCTGACTCGTGTGGCAGCGATTCGTTGCGCTACCTTAAAAATTTATTACCCTAACTAAATAGTATGTATGTAGTTGCCACAGGCCAAACAGCGCAGTGCAACAACAACAACAACGATATGCATACAACGAAGCAAACACTTTTAATCGCATTCACATGTCTACTTATAAGTGTTTTAACTGTATTTGTATGCGTGTTGCATGCAGCGTGCCAACTTTCTTCGCTGCCGCCGCCGTTGCACACATTTACAAATGTGTATGATTGCACATTAATTTTACTCAACGCGTTAATTTTGTGCTTCTGCGCCGTTTAATTCCCTGTGCTCACACTTGCTTCGGTCCTGCTGCTCCACCTTTCCTCTCTGCACGCCTCCCATGTTGCTCTACTAACGGCTGCTACCTGTTGAGTTTACTGCCAAGCTTGCCAACACGTGTAAAACTGGCAGCTAAATTCACTTCAATGTCGCCAATTCAGCCGCCACCTCGACGCTTAGCCTTTGGCACTAAATTTACGGCTTTTCCTTGTGCTACAACAACAACAGCTGCGGAGTACCGGCTTAATTTTGATTGTGCGTATGTGTATGTGAGTTGAGCGCAACTTCTGCATAACTTTGACTTAGAACGCGGCTGAGGGCCTGTAATCAACTTTTATTGCTTTACGGGCACTTGCATGTGTATGTGTGTGTTATGTGCTTGGTGTTCCAGTAGTGGTTAGGTTCTGTTCGTAACGCTTCCCGGCGGCAGTTGTGGGCATATGAAATAGTTTTACTACTTCAACCTTGAGTTATCTGGATCTTTCGGTCCTTCTCGTTGTGGGTTTCGTGAATTATAAACAGTATCGCGTACAGGTATTTAATTTTTTCAACTTTCGACTCAAAACCCTGATCTCAAGTGGACTCTCTCACCAATAAAAACATATCACAGGAGCTGAAGTTAAACGCTCAACACCATCTCACAGAGCACCTTGACCTCTAAGTCATAGAAACATCGATCGGGAGCAGTATTGATAGATATAACATATGAATTTAAGATGAAAACGTTATACAACTTAGAAGTACCGTTAAATTCCATGGTAACAGTTGTCTATGGTATATGATTGATTCCCGTTCTCAGCGAACCATTTCTGACTCTTAACCAATTAAGACCACTTGTAAACACTTGGACTGGAGTCGAGTGGGTTCCGTTGCTTATCCAAATCTTACAGAATTCCCTATCTATAGGAGCAAGGTTAGGACTTAGCATATATTTCAGTTTTGACTCAATTAGAAGTTTTTTAAATTTTCGAAGCAGAAGTGATGAAAGAGACTCCACAATAAAGCGGGTTTGAATTTTACCAGATCTTCGTTCAGCCAGTCCTAAGTGTAAAGAGACAGATCCCGATATGCTTATTTAACTCATATGAAGAGAACATCTAGGAAACTGCCATATATAACGTGATCAAACCTGGGTTTTAAATATAAGGTGTATTGCGTTTTCTCCATAAGCCATAAATTTTACGAATTTCGAAATGAGACTGAAAAGTTCGGTGATGGGCGGCTTTTCTTGGAGAAAGCTCTCATTCATAACTAATATGTTAATCTTGCGTTCGAATTGATTTCTTAACGTTAGCTCACGTGTACTCAAAAATTATTTTCATTTGCAATGGGATGAACCTTACGATTCGTACGATATAGATCACAGCGAATATATGAACATGAAAGCTGAAATGATACCACGAAGACTAAGCACTAGATGACGCAGTTAAGTCCGTGCCCATTAATTTACCACCCTCAGTACCCAAAGTCGTAGGTTATTAGAAAATATGTTAGGTGCTGGAATACCGCTCTCAGGAGCTCTTTCAACTAATTTCACTTGCCTCAAATACTTTCCTTCAGGAGACAGCAAAAACCAGCTACTACTATAGGAGTAAAACCAACTTTTATGGCGTCTAACTAATACGTCGAGAATTGGCGTACGCTTAAGCAAGCAAATTGTACACTTGAATGTGCAACACTTTGGGGCACACGTATACTTGCGCACCTGTACACACACGCCGTCGTTTCCACAGCTACTCACGAGCAGCAAAGCCACTAAATTGTCAACACAAATACACAAGACAGTAAAAATAATACGCCATGAAGCAAGATATACATATATGAAAAACTTAAGAAAGTGGCAATCTAACTAAAAAGGCTGAGTGTGGGCTCAGCAACTGATGATGAGCGGTGGACCGAAAGTCCACTGGCGACCGACTGCTTAAACCTTGCTAAGGCTAATTTATAAATGAAAGTTAGATGAAGCCTCACAGACACACCCACATGCAAACAACCCGGAGCTGGGTAAGCAAATGTAGCGCGCGACACAAGGTACACCGGTTGGCGGGGAAAGGCAAGGAAAGGCTGGGAGGAAAAAATGAGTATGTCTGTTGCCATTTAAGCTCTGTGGAGGAAGGCGACTCCGAGTGGCGTTTAAGTAGCCAGTGTCCACGGCTGACCATGTACAGCTTGGTTGCGGCCAATTTCTACACCGTCGCACTCGACCAGTTGTAAGTACACTCGTTGACATAATAATTTTGTACGATAAGCTCTAAGCGGATTTATGAATCGCCTTTTGTAAGCCGATTACATTTTTGGATGCCGACGAGGACTTGTTCAGCTGCAGTAGCAGCGCCGTGGAGATATTGGGGCATTCACATGTCGTTACACATTTACTTATGTATTACATGTACATATATAATATATAAGGTAGTATGTGAATATATTTTTGCTTAATTTTATTTCTCATAAGAATTATGCCATCTAAAAGCTTATTTGTTTTAACATCACTGGCGCTTTTAAACCAAGTTGCTAGGAGTCTTCCTAGGGTAGAATATGAAGTAAGAATGTTTAAGGGGCTAGTAAGGGGTACTTTCTTCATATCAATTGAGCGATGTCAAGCACGGTTCTACAGTATATACAACAACAAGTTCACAGAATAGATTTCCTAAAATCTGTTCATAAAGATCTTTGCGTTGATTTTGGGCAAATTTGGCCCTTCTGAAAGCTCGGTTTGTTCAATCTTGTGAGATATAGTAACTGAATCTGGGCGATTCTTCGCGAGTGGATCACATTAGAGACTATTTCTCTGTAATCGCCGACTATCTTTGAAGGCTTTTTGTTTAAAGCTTTAAATCTTTTCAAAGCTTCTTAAAGATCAACACTACAACATATGCCAGATATCTGGTGCTAACACGTAAGGACGCAGATATTTTGATTGCGGAAGTTTACCTTACTTTATTCATATCCATAAAAGATCCCCGAAAAGACATTGTTATAGTTAAAGCTCTTCTATAAGCTCCCAAGTACTGTGCTTTGCTGATCAGTTAGGTATATATAAGGAGCCCTGTTATATTTAGAAATGGTTTGAAAGACCATAGTCCACCCCAGTAATCCGCAACAATTGATAGTATGCTACACTAATTTATCAGCTATTCACCAAATATGTTTCTCTCCTTGTTCGCTTCCATCAAGTATGTCTAATCTCATTTCTGACGATTAATAATACAATTTCAGTCTGTGCAAAGACATTGGATTGCCTTAAATCACATTGCAAATTTATTTGTGCAACATTTGCAATAGCAAATAATTCATTTCGCATTTGCTTTGCGTGTCAACTCGTATGTATACTGCACGCCCATCACAAAGCCTAAGCATATGTCCAAAATGTGGACAGTGGACAGATTTGTCCAGCGTGATAAACGCAGCAGGGAGGGAAATGGAGTAGAGGGAACGCAGCAGCAGCAGCCAGGGCATGTCAAATGGGATCTAATCGCATTTGCGAAAATTCGCACAACTGCACAGAGCAACTAAATGACCAGGTGGGTGCGCTAAATGGTTAGTTAACTGAATGGCGCATGCGCAGCGGACATGGTTAATAAGCGCGCGTGAGTGAGTGAGTGAGAGGAGTAGTGTTGGTTTGTGCGACAAGCGAAATGCTAATTTGGTGTGACTAAAGTGCGCTTGTACCGAGTATAAAGCGCACTCCATTGTCAGCGTGCCACATTATAAATGCTAAGTATGTGTATGTGTGTGTGTGTGTGTGTAGCTGTTTGCCCACACGTCTGCGATTCGTTACGCAGTCGCGTGAAGTTAGTAAAATTTATGGCGTCTACCGGGAAACAAATTTAACTGCGTACTATTTTATGCATAGCAATCATAGAACGAGGCAGTGTAGTACCAATGGCAGAAGCAGTAGTAACGGTAGCTGGTAAAAGTAAATGCGCATGCGCACACGCATAATGGTGCGATGTGTGTGCCGGCGGGCGATTTTTTCATGCTCAACAGTTGTATGTATGTAGTTGCAGCAGTAGCTGAATAGGAAGATACGAAATTTTCACGGTCATAAAATGGAAATTCCTTCAACAAATCAGATAAACAAAGCATTAGAGGCGTACCCAAGCGACTGTCTGTGACACTTGGCAGCTAAAGCGACTACCGTAGGCGTTGTACTGTGCGTAAATATTTAAAGCTGACTCTTCACGGGTTTCAGATATAAATTACTGAACCTTTATGGGTCTTTGCAAACTTGGGGTTCGTGACGAATTCATCTAGTACAAGGGGTATTTGCACATAGTTCCGGTAAAGTCAAAATTTCTCATGTGATCTCAAAAAAGGAACTGTCACAGAGACTTGTAGAGATTTTACTACGCTAAACGTCCAACGCTTCTATATCCTAAAATTATCTTATGGTAGCATCCTGAAATGCCTCAATATCACATTTGACCTCGTTAATGATGAGGAGCCATACATATGTATGATATATATATATATATATATAATTTCCTTTAACTCCTGTTGGCGCGTAGGGTTAAATGGAAAGGTCTGGTAGTACTCTAAAGCGAGATTGTCGATCCAAATGATCTAGACCCTAAAATATCTATTGTATATTGTAACTCCAGTGGTAGGAAAGAAAAGCACCAACTACTCGCTGTTGGAAAGTACTTCTCGTAAATGCTTTGTTGTCCATGATAATGCTAAGTAGTTCGCGTTATTCCGTACAAAAGTCGCTCAGCAATGCTTAGGTAATTAACAAGAGCTAATCGAAGCTAATCATGAAGAAGAAGGACGGCAAGTTTGCGTATCGACTGAAATTACAATGCGTGAACAGTGAAATTGATTTCACATGAGCAATGTGTCGTCTTCTTTAGTTGGAGGGCCCGTTACCTCCGCTATGAATATCAGCGTACATTTTCATTACCAATTCGAATATTTTTCGAAATTTCGAATCATCAAAAACTCAACCTCGACGCTGCTTTTTCCAGCAACTTTCCATAAAACACTAGCAGTAGCAAAGGCTCTCCTTCATAACAGCTTCCACTGCAGCTATTTCCTTTATTATTGCAACTTCTGTTTATTCCTAACAGCTGCGTTACCCTGGATACTGCCTTTTTGCCTAAAGACCTGCAGAGTAACACTATTTACGACCTGTTATGAATATGCCCTTGAATGCAAAAATTTCAAAAAAAAAAAAAAGTTATAATAATAATTTTGCCACTTTACGAAATATGCTGTGTGGCCTTTTAGCCCAAGTCCTTACTTTCGCCCGACACATACACCGCCTGCCTAAAATTCCTTTTAGCACTTTTGTTAGTAAACAATTCATTTGCATTAATTGGCCGTCGATATTGCCTTCGGTCCCACCGGGACGTCAGCCTTCAAGCGGCACACACACGCCGCTACCGCTGAGCCTTTTGCATGCCGTCATACGCACTCGGCCTCCCCCCCTTTGGTACGTTGCCATGGCCCGTGCCACCAGACACCGGCCAGCAGTGAGCAGGCAGTCAAACCCGCTGTTCACCGCCTTTCTTCTGCGCCACTTGCGCTGTGATTTTTGCCATTTCGCTTTTGTTTGAGCCGAGCGTTGTTTTGCTTACCAATTAATGCCGGTAAACATTGCTTATTGTTTTGTAATATTGTGTGTCCATTGTTCATGTGTGTCAATTAATGTCTTCTCGGCCAGCAGCAAGCAGTTGTGGTTTGTCGTTTCTTTCTGCTTTGTTTAGCCAATATTTGTTTCGATTTCAGGTGGTTTTCGTTGGCAATTTTCTGCTAGTTTAGTGCATTTTACTATTGTTGTTGCTGCTGTAGCGATTATGTTGGCCAATGTGCAGTTGCAAAGTCCCACTGCGCAGCTAGCAGCAGTGCTTTATTTGAAAATAATTAAAATTGACTTTTGTAACGAAATTTTTTCTATTTCTCTAGTTTTCTTGATTGCGTAGTGGCAAGTGCGTGCTGCGCCCAGCTGCAAAAATCGATTTCGAGAAGGCCGAGACAATGGAATGTGAGTGAGTGCAAAATATGTTTTAGTAAACGCACCGAAGATACCAGAAGGTTTGACAAATTTTGATCCAAACAACTCATAAAATGCCACTAACGGCCATTTAGACAAAGGTTAGCAGGCGTTCAGCTGTTAGACTTTCGATTTTATCTAAATAGAATTCGAAGAATATCTGTGAAGCTCTGAAGAAAAGAGCCAAAGTATCACAGTAATAAATATGGTGAAAGCTTTGAAACAGAAAAACGTATTGGAAATCTTTGAACCCTCTGTTTTTCAACTAACTGTGTAAGTCTGAATTTCAGCAATAATAGTCATAAAAATTAAACACCGCAGATGGATTTCTGAGGCCTAACTGACTGCCAAATTAAAATAACCGAGTGAAAAGTAACCACAAACTGACCTTTGTTGGACTTAGGAGAGCTCAACACTCCAAAAGCGGCTATCGAAATCGAACCAAAAATTTTCTATATTTTTCACATATATGAATACCTACATCTAAGGGTCTAGCTAAAATTCAGTGGTCAGAGCCGAAGAGTGTTATTGTGTTTCTGTTTAAGTCCTACTTCCATGTGGACTCGTTGTAGACTCCCTTAAGAGAGCTACAAATCAGCGTGTTCTACGAGTCATAGAAAAGCCTGAAACCTAATTCAGATTTCTTGAATTGATTAACATTAACTGAAATAAATAACATCTCACTCTGGAAATTTCGTAAATGGGTTTGTTCTTGAACGAGTAAAAATTTATATAAAACCACTAAGATTAATGGTGCAACTCAGATATTTTCAGCGCTATACGATTGGTCAGTTACCATTTCTTCACACAAGAATATTATAGACCTAAGTAAGGGTCACAACGGTCTCCCTACTGTTGGCGAAATGAAAGAGTCTATCTCTGAGTCAAGTTTTCAGCTTTCTCAATGAATCTGAACGGGTTCTAAGGAAATAAAAATATAAAACCCGTATTTGTAAACAGTCTGAGTGGTTAAAAAAGTTTTCCCAGTCCTGATAAAGCTATTCATTAATAACCAGAAACAAGGTATAAAATTTCCCAGTTTTGAACAATTTCCGGACGGTGATAAGATGAGATCTGGAGTTCTCGAGAACCAGCATAATTTTTTTACTTCATGAACATTGTTTGGTGAAGGTCGGAATGGAAAAGAGTAGCTTCTCTTAAGAAAGTTTAAGTTGGTCCGCTTCTTAGGAGGTCTGCGGACACGCGCTATAAGGTAGGGATACCGAAATCACCCTTCAGATAATAGATCTCTAGTTCAGATGGAAGATTAGAGATTGCAGCGATGTTCTTTTGTCACTTTTAATTTATTTTCCTTTAGCTTAGATGAAAGGGATCAACGTAAACTTCTTCAGCGTGAGAAATTTACTATAATTAAAAATATTAATAAGAATAAACATATGTAAACCCGAATTACACCAGTGATCACCGCTTAGAGCAAGCAATTATCTCCCATAAATAAATGCTGATAATTCTGCCCAAAAGTTTCCATCATGCCGAGCAGATGTCCTTTCTCCTTTGACCCAGATATGGCCGCCTATTGAGATCATGAAGCGTGGCTGATAGTTTTAAATAAACTAAAATTAGTGAAGGAACACTTTTTAACGACCAGCTGCGAACCCCGTTGCTGGCAATAATCGACGAGTACACAAAAATATTTAAAATCCCAATTATTGTAATACAAGTTAGGCTCATAAGAAATTTGCTACGCAACAATCTTCCTGCACTGTATGAATGTCCATATGCAACGTGCAACATGCAACATTGTACACATACTCTGCCGGGCCAACATACAGAGTTCGCGTTTGAAAAGAAAAATTTACGAGATTGACACACATTTCACGAACAATTAAAAAAAGCAGGCAGTAAGCAGGCGAGGCGAGCTGAGCGCGCAAAATCAAAGCGGCTCACACAAATCGTTTGTGACGAATGTGCGATTTGCTACGGGGGACTGCAGCAACCATGCAATGTCATAGAACACGCACAGACGCACACACGCACACGCACACGCAGCGTTGACACTTTTCGTTGTCGCTGAGCCGTAACGAAAAAGGAAATTGAAGATGCAAGCCAATACAGACGCTGTGGCAGTAAAGTAGGGAGGCAGCCCAGTTGAGGCAAGGATGCTCGTTGTGCATTCGGTTGTTGAAAGCAAGAAGATCGGCTTAAGTGCATTGAGCGTAACGCGTGTGTGTATACCTTTGAAGCACACACACACACACACACACAACACACTCGCGCGCACAATAGCTTGCTGTTGCCTTTTGGCTGTGTTGCATGAAATGCGTACAAGATCTGCAAGTGCTAATGAAATGTCCTTTGCTTTGCTCTCGTTTTGCTGCGGCAAAAAAAAAAATACACATGTATGTATGTGTGTTGCAAAAGCGGCAGTGACAGCCAGTCGAGCAAACAAACAAATGCAGAGATGCGTGGCAAATTTAAATTGCGCATGCGCAAATGCTGCTCATGCCCAGCCAAAGTGGCAGGCAACGCAAAGCAGCCCAAAAAGAGCGAAGCGAAAAAAGATTGCAAAAGCAAATGCGCAATCTTCACTAGCTCGTTGTTTTTGCAGTGGCATAAGCCGCATTATTCGCAGCTCATTGCACACGCACAAAGGCGCGAAGGATATTGAAAAAACAAATAAACAAACACAGCAGCAACAACAATACGTGCAAGTGGCAAAAATTGTTTAAAGGCGATTCGCATCGTTGCCGCCTTTCGCCAGCTGCCTGCTGTTGGCAGTTTGGCGTTGCACCGTTGGGGAACATGCGCTTGAAATGCGCAACGAATAGTGATTTCCGATTTGCGCTCTTTTTGCGCCTATGAATTCCGAATTTTATTTGCATTTTTGTCTCTCTGGGTTTTTTTCTGAGCAAATGGGTTTTTGGCTCTTTTGCCGAGAGCACTTGACCTTTGCACACGCATAAGATTCGAAAAGAAATTTTATACAACATAGGCCTGACATTATTTCCAAGTCAACTATAGTCAGAGCTTCTTAGAAAGTTGAGAAAGCTAAATGACCCATACAAGTTCTTTCTAAATACTTTGGTGCGCCAAGTAAATTCAATTATTTGAGTTAAGAAAGGCCAGAAGCCAGAGATCTGACGACCTCAAAGCTTAAGACTTCGCAAGGTTCTCGGCATATCTCAATTGATTTTCCAGGTTCAACTTAATACTAAACTGATTGATCTCTTATTCTGACATCTCAAGCCAAATTTTAATTTAGCTCGGCTCCGACGAAAATTTAATGAGTGGTGATTCGAACAAACAACTGGCATAAATGGCATAGGCTTATATAGTCTAATATATAGAGTATAGGATGATACTTTTCCAAACTAATTTGTTAGCTACATACTACCCTGAAATGGATTCAACTAGTTAACTTTATGGCCGCTTTCAAAGATACATTTCCGGACAAGAGAACAGAGCTAAAAAAAACCGAGTCGAGCAGAGGTGAATCGAAGACCATCTCATTTCGCCGAAATTTTGAATTGTTATGTGCTGAGAGACAAAATTAGGCAAAGCAGAAGAAGCCACGAATTAATACTTTCAGTTGTGAATCACAAGCAATTTCAAGACAGTGCCAAATCTCGCAGTATTTCGGACTGCTTTGCTTAATCTTTAATTGAGTTTAATTGGGGTATGCCATTAATTTAAGAATTTTTCTGCTCTCATTTTGAGTTCAGATTTTTTCCTCAGCTAAGTCACTTATAATTATCGGCAATTTCATGGCAATGTAATCGTGAACCGTGCAAAATTATAAATGATAACGCATTCCAGTCGACACGTTGATCAAGTGGAGAAGAAGCTAACTTGCCAGTTAAGCGGAGCGACGTTACAGGGCCACGTATATAAATATATTAAGAATACTTGTATGAGGATGTTTCAATAAGGCAGTATTGCGCTTGTGTGTAGTCCAATGCCATTCCATTTTTTTGTCCCATTAATGTTTTAAAATGGCATAAGCAAGTGTTTAAATTATGGTCCCTCTTTGAGGGGACACACATTAGTCGAATAAAAGGCACCTTGATACCAAATGACCTTATAGTTTTCTCAAAAGTTTTTTGGTGCACGTAGAGTCCGAGAAAACCACTTCTCGGATCGTTCTTAGTCTCTAACATATTTCGATGTACGCAACCTTCGTTTACGAAGCGGTGCAAAACTTCATTCGTAGCGCCGTCGTAAGTCTTTATTCATTGGTCGTACGATGGAGAGTCTAACCCCCAGCGTAATATAGGATATATAGTTATTTCTTGAGATAATACCCTTTGATCTACCGGCTTATACGGTATTACTTGCGATGTTGTAAAAGCGACGCATAAAAATATTGACGGACTCTAAGAACGACCCTCGTGTTTTTATACCAAGCTCATGTGGCAGCGCGTTTTGATGACTGACTGCTGAAGTGGAAACTTGCCGAATTTCGCTGGCCACGGTGCGCCAATGTTGTTGTACAAATTTATGCGATAACCTTGTGTTGCATGCAGCTGCCTTTGCGCGCAACATGATTAACGCACTCGTCGGTTGCGGCGATTTACAAGGTGGATTTTTATTATATTGCTTGATGTTGTTATATTTCACATTGTCTTACAAAGCAGTTTTTGTGATTTTATTTCGAGATTCAGTTGTTGGCGATTCGGCCGGATTGTCTAGTTGACCGAACTGGTTGGTGGCGATTTAATTTCCTTAACGCTTTACGTGATTACAGGTTGAGGTGTGAAAGCGCGAAATTAATCATGTACGTGATTTGTGTGTCCAGGACAAAGGCGGTGCTCAAGTAATAAGGGTAAAAATAAATATACGACGCATTATAAAGCACTTGCAGTGCGCTTAGCGCTTAAGTTGCACCGCAGTTGCTTTGGGGGCGTGGTTGTAAGTGGTTGATTAAAGTGCGCATCGCACTAATTTCGTTGCGGCTTAAAAATATGCACCGGCGGTTGGTTTGATAAAATTTCAGAATGAATAAAAAAATGCAAAACTGTACGAAATAAAAGTCAAACTCTAAAAGAGAGAAGAAATCAGTGCAATTAAATTTTTGGTAGAGCTGTTCTAGCTAACATCTCTCTCCCTCTGTTTCTATCTCATCATCTCTACAATTCGGTCTATCTCACTCACCCTCTCTCTCTCCACCTCTTTTAGTAAACGCATTCTACCGTATTTTCTAGACAACTCAAATTGCTCCGTTGCCCACAAAAAGCTTTAAATTTGCATATAATTAATTAGTTCGTCATTAATTTGATTGGCATGAAATTAGGCGGAAGGAACATTGAATTTTATGAGCGCGCTCGTAAAATATCCGCTACCTTATCAGTCGCGATAAATCTACGCGTACTTGAAACCTATGACTGCTTAGCTTATTATCGAGCAGTTGCGAATACCAGTCCGCTACAGTGTGATTCCAATGCTGATTACTCGCTGACCATAACGAGCGCATAAAATCACAGATCTCTTAATTGGAATATATTGAACTGTTATATTGCAAAAAATATGGTCCATATAAAAACGATATAATATAAACGCTTAATTAACTTGTTTGAGATCTTAATCGTGCGCGCAGAGCAGCAGGTTGTTGTTGTAGCGATATTAGTTCGGTACAAGTAAACATTAAAGAAATCGAAAAGATAGATGCTGATTGTTTAGGATTCATATTTTTGGAATCTGAGTTGAATGGTACAAATTATTTGCTCACAAGGAAGAAAGAACAAGCGCCACTTAGAACTAATTAAATCACGCGTTGTTTTCTTAAATCGTGATTAGGCAAACTTGCAGGGTTGCCAACATTGTTTAAAAGTATCGAAGTCAGCATATTTCTCTCTTTGGGCTATGAGCCAAAGTATTTTAAGTTGTTTTCTTTTTATAACGCTTTAAAAAGCCGCAAGCTCCCTAAGTTCCATTTGAGCTCTCTGACCCGTCAATGAAACGATGCGCATATACAGCGTTTAGCTTCGGCAGACGAAATTAAATTCGCATGATATAAATTTGTTTTTAATACAATTGAAATTCACAAAAGAGAAGCTTGAGTTCTCCAATCATTAAGAAAATTAACTCACAAATTATTGGGGGATTAAAAACCTTTTCAAACATGGATAGTTCCACGAAAACTACCAAATCAAATAATCTTCCAAAAAGGATCCAATAAAAGTCAGTTTGCGAAGAGTCTTTTTTGCTCTCGTACAATTTTTTTGTTAACCCACATCGACTATTGTAGGATCTCTTGTTGCTTCTTTGGTATCTCTGTTAAGTTTTAGATCCCTTGATGTTCACTTGCTTTCTCACAAGTTTCTATTTTTCGAAAATAGATTTACTAGTTTTTCCTGCGGAATAGCGATGGCGAAATTTCCAGCAAGCCGCTACCCTGCGCTGGGTCATTCTTCCCTGGTAATTTCTACAAAACGGCTCTAGATCGGAGCACTGTATTTGAGGTTAAAGTATAAAGTTCCAGATCACCTACTTGAATATATCTTCAACAAGTTTTTTAGAGTTGCTTGGCTATTTTAAAATCATTCGAGGGTCTTTACGAAGATTTAATTTTGTTGGAGACAATATTATATAATCTTTATATGTGCATATATATAATTTTAGCCTTTTTACTAAAAATTTGATTACATCTTCGGAGAAATTATTTTCTCGCATACTGGTGGTACTTATTCATTTATAAACATCCACTAAAATGCTGCCAGCATTGTTTCATTCTTCCACTCGACTCATTAATGTAGGCTAATCCCTTAAACAAAACAAATTTTCTTTATTAACCGCAATTTCTTTATTGCTGCTTTTTTCTTCCTCCTTAATGCTGCATTAATTAATGATCTACTACGCTCAGCCGACAAGCTGTAAAAGTAAACAGCAGCTTGGCAAGGACATCAAACAAAAAAAAACGAACAAAAAATTAGCGCTTGGAAGGAATTTCAGAGCAATTGAAAAAACTGAGACTGTGAAAAAGTGAACAACAACACGGCGTAGACAAAAGCGGTATTAAATAGCATTTAAAGTGTAGATGACAATAGTTGAAAAAACACAAACACATGTGAGCCTCAAATAAAAAACTGCAGCGTATCCTACGAAAGGATGCACACACATATGAACACACTTTTGAAGCCAAAATAATGGGCGTTGAGCGGGATGAGCGGCGAGCAGCTAAAAAAACAAACAATCCGCAAAGGATGCGAGCACAACTCGAGCGCTGCACGTATACGTGTGTGTGTGCGTGTGAGGGGTGAGTGTGAGGGTATGCGGTCGTGCGGCATGCAACTACCGTTTTTGTGTGCCGGCGCGTGAGTGTGTGAAAATGCAGCAGTAGTACACTGTTTGCTTGCACTTTTTTCTGGTATTACCAACTCGTGTGTGTGGGTGTGGGTGTGTGTGCGCGCGCAAATGCTCATTTAAAATTTCGTTGCTTAATCCTTAATCCTTTAGCACAATTGCCAACGCTCGAAAAGGCACAAATCTCTGCATGTGTGTGGCATAAGTGCCTGTTCTTGTGGAATGAGCCACCGTCATTTACAGCTCGTTTAAAAAGTTGAAAATTCTATGAAAAAGCCAGCGTAAGCAGCCGGCGTGAGGGAAGTGGAGATAAATTAATGCTCTTACGACTTATTACCCGTTTCGCTACAAATATTTAAATGTTGCATATAAATATTACAGCTAAATACAGGCATTGTTCTTAGAGAATGCATATAAACTCAGAAGACCTACCGCAATGTTGCACAACTTCTCGTCGGGAGGGATGAACTCTGAGCCAATGATGCAACCCACATTTTCTTTTACTTAAGTGGAACCGGGCTTTGACTCAATACCTCTTTGACTCTCAATATCTAACTGTGAATGCAAAGCTTCCCGAGTGAAATATAATTTTGGTTCGACATAATTGAAAAGATTCTCTGAGCTCCCCAACAATGTTCGTCTTTCCCTAGTTGTAGGGGTATTTGTCTAAAATTCTCCCATTAAATATAAGGTGGCTAAAAATATCGTCCGAAGACAATAGTTGAATTTGTATAAAAGAAGTCAGAGTGGAGCCATCCCAAAACTCCCTATTTTCTATATCCCCTTTGCAAAACTTTGAGGATAAATACCTTGGATCTCATACCTATAGCCATTCAGGGGATCTAGCTAGAATCGAAATAAAGCTATCTACTCTATATATATCGTTATCTACTCTAAATGCGACTTGTGGTACATGAGAGCGTAAAACCAAACTCAGGAGCTTATGTCATCACAGAGGCCTTACCTTAAACTTCTTAAAAATAAATTTCCATTTTGGGGTAAAGCCTTAAAACCTCACCGAACCCAATTTAATAGATAATTATCCCGATTTCTACATAGGGTAATCAGCTCGAAGAATATATGATGGCCTGCGCTAAAGGAGCTGATGCTGTCCGTAGAAAGGTGGGTCTTGCCTAGAAACCGAAAAATTCCTCCACCAACTTAATACTTAATATAATCGAGCTCCGATTCATTCCAGGAGCAATTTCAGTTTTCTTCTTTTAAACTCTTACAATACGCCCCCTCGAAAATCACTTGTAATCTGTAATTTTATTCTAAAACCACCTACCACATGTTACCACAAAATTCCACTAAGAGCCTGTAGATTGCCACATGCCTCATTTGCGATGACATGCGGCAAACTAATGTGACATAATCGCATACTTATGTAAGCACGGATTTAAGGAATTTCAATCACATCACAATGTGGAAGGCGGAGTAGAAATCAAAAAGAAAATTGAGAAGAAGTGATTTGAGTCTTCAGCGAGAAGACATTCAATGAAAAGCTGACGTACGTCAAGACTGTCGCAGTAATAATTTAGGCATGCAAAGGTAACATACACGGATATAGATACAACACGCCCACTACACCTACTCTTTGTCGCATCTACGCCAAGAATCTGTCTCTCCTTGTTTCTGCCTCTTAAGCTCCTCGAAGCACAGTTAAGTTTGCTCCACTGTCGTGCGTTTAAATCAATACAATTTCAAATGAAATTGTCTGTCTACATTGAGTCTCACTTCACCTGCGCAGCCAATGACGAAGTGCTGCGATTTCCGTCTCCGTTTTGAGGCCTTTTCCGCTATCGACAGCAAATGCTTTGACTTGCCTTTATGTCAGACGCGCGAACATTTCATAGATATTTTTCTTTGAGTCTCTCTTATTGCTGGTTCTTCATTTCCTTACAGAAGAGGTCCTTTTCTTTCAGTGCTGTTTGTTTGTTGTAGTTATAGGAAGATTGGCGGCTTATTAAAACTAGCGTAAATGAATCGAAAATAAAACTGAAGGGTCTACCAAGAATTCTAAAAATACACATTCATTTTTGGCCTGGCATCCTGTCAACTCTTTTCCACTGACATTATTTCCCATTAGCTCTCTCCTTTCTTGTCGCGAGTAAATTCTCACCGCCAGGTGGTGGCAATTCTGCGGTCGCTGACATCTCACGCAATCATATCCTCCATTATTTTTATACCAACGTGCAATTATACAAATGTCAAAAGTACTCCACAATTAGATGCGCCGCTAAAATTTCCCTCTTCAGCTAAGGAATTAAGGTGAAATTTTGAATTTCATGGTTGTTTAGTTAAGGACTTGGTAGTGCTGTATTTGTGTTTTTGTGGTTTTGTGGTTTCATTAGAACGTTTAGTGCGTGAATATGTCGAATTAAATTCTGTACCCCTGTCGGCTAGGGGCGAAGAGTGTGGAAAATTTAAAACATGCGTTTAAAAGGAAACACTTCATTTGTTTAATAAAGCGTGTAATAAGCGAAGCGAATGGCTTTGACTTAGTCACTTTTCGAATGCAAACAGAGGTTTTTTACATAACGGTTATTAAGGAAAATATTTCCCTTCAATGAAACGTTTTTATTTCGAGATTCGGTTTAGATAAGTACTGCTTAGATAGTTCCTATAATAAGGTTACGGTTGACGACAAAATGTGTCTTCCACTTTTGGACTAACCACACAAATGTATCGGATTTGAAAAGGAGCATGTGCTTTGAGTTTAAAACTCAAGAAGTATCTATAAAACTCCTTCGAAATTAATAACTTGAAAAGGAAACACATATGCAACTTAAATTTTCAGTCCTTACCCCTAAGGGTTTAACAAACTCTGAATCTGCTGCTTAAAAACTGTCTCTTGGACTTAAGTCTTGGGAACTGTAGGTCCAATTCCTGAGAAACTAAAAGACTAAGGAATTCAAAAGTAGTTTGCGCAGTTCGGAAGTATTTAAGATTCATGCTTGCAAATGGGTTTCTAAATATATTTCCAAAAAACTCCTAGAATTTGACTCAGAAAAGAAAAGAGGTCGAAGATCTATATTAAGCGGTTCAGAAAGGTCTTCAGATCGGTAAAAAGTTGCAAAAAGTTGAAAAAGTTGCAAACCATGAGAGCTGGTGCTGTTCGACCGAGATTTTAAGTACTTTTCTGTGATCCAAGCTTACTTAGAACCGCAGAACTGTTTTCTAAAACGAAACATTTTTCGAAAAGACTAACCAGATAAATTTTTGTTTAAAATTTCAACTTGTGGAAATGACCGGCAATTTCTTCGGGGTTACCGTGTCCAACTTTAAAGGCATAAAATATATACTCCAGCTTGTAAGACATACAGTTGAAGCATTTTCCCACCTTTATTAACAGAAGGTATTGTCACAACACCAACAAAATACCCAAAAAATACAATAACTGGAAAGATTTTAAAGAAGCTACAACACAACAACAACTGCGAAAATGCGTCTATAATGTAACAAACAAAAAAATGCCACACATCATCACTCTAATTGCGATTTTGTTGTCATTCTAACAATCTTTGAGAGCTGAATTGCTGACCTCCTTGAGGAACACTCGACTTCACCAACATTATAGAAGGAGGCAGAGCAACCAATAACATAAAACCCATTATTGTTTGCTGATAATGACAATGCGATTTACAAAATCTGACATCATTAAATGCCGCTTGCTACAGCCTCTCTCTCTCTCTCTGAACCAAGCGTAAGCGACTGCAAACAACTTCCCCGGCGGTCGGAATCTTGCCTGCTTTGTGCCCGTGTCTTTAAGTAAATGCGATTACATATTATGTAGTGAGACCGCCATTCGGATGTTAGATATTTTGCCGAAAGCCATTGGTAGGTAGTGTAAAACAACAACAGCGCCAACATTTGAGAAAAACGCAAATGTCATCTCTGACATTGCCAGGTGTCAAATGCGTCGCAGGCGAAGTGACGGACACATATTGTGTGAGAACGTTGCTACACTCTTTACACACGTGGGTATGTATGAATGCGTTTGCTATTTGTACGGCATGAAAATAGACTCGAAAACCGCAAATTGCTACCAGCCTAACTGCTGGTGGTAATGAACGCAGGTTAGCCGATGCTTAGGTATTTAATAAGTTTGGCAAACAAATAGATGGCATATGTGTATGTAAAATTTTAGAAAGGAGTATTTGGATTGAATACTGTTTGGATTGTGGATCATGGAGGGGTCATTTCTGCGTGAATAGAGTAAAATTGGTGGTGTAGAGGACAAATTTTCTAGAATTCGGCTTCTCTCGGCAGAATAAAGTAAGGTCGGGTCTGCGTAACTGGAACAAACTAGCTTCTCTCATATCTCCAAGGTTCTGCCAATCTTTTTAATGTCTTTATAGATAAGTAACGAAAGCTTTTAGGTGAATATAATCTTGGAAAAAGCTTCTACGACTGAATTGTCGGTAGCGCAGTGGAATTCAACTTACACTATCTAAATGAGAAGAGCTGTTTTACTATATCATGATATCAAAAGATGTGTTGGGCCGGAGGATGTACCCCCACCGCAAAATATTGAGCACTTCCTGCTCAAAATCAAGTTTCTCAGTAAATCTCAAAGTGCCTAGAACTCTTCGCCTGTTTGTGTGTGATTGAGAGTAATTAGTTTCCGTTCATTAGCGAACTTTACTAAACGAATTCTCGACGGGATCGCAAGCGAGTAGAGAAAGGCGACCGACAACTGACTGTTTGCGTCTCCCGATTGGCCTACTTAGGAGCTGGTGACAGTAGCGGCGTAACAGTAGCTCATTTTGTTGCGACACAATTGTCACCAGTGAAGTGATAGACAATGTTGTGTTGCATGCAACATGCATTTTCTCATCCCAAAGCGCCAAGTGTACATATCGCAGCTAGTTGGCCTGATTGTAAGGCGACTCAGCTTGCGACTACGGCTTTGTGGCGGCTGCGTTGCCTGTGATGCTTTGTGTGACGCCTAACAATTGTTTGATGTTTTATTTCTCCGGCTGCATTGCAACCGTTTTGCACGTTTTTTTTTTTTGGTTGTTTTCTTGTTGCGTCAGCCTTTCAGTGATTGCCGAAATGAACTTCGCTCGCTGGCAGAAAAGTGTTTCAATAGAGTGTCGGCCTGTTTGTTACCTTTACTTGTGCAACAACAACTATCTCTGCCAACACCACTTGATTGTTTGCACTCATTTGTTGCCTTCATTTGTCTTTGTTTATTTGTTCGTTTTTGTATTTGTTGTCGGTCGTTCTTAACAAAACACACGGAGGATTGATACCCGTCTCAACGCTTCCCAGCTAACATTCTCACACACTCGCTCGTTCGTATTCGCAATTGCTTGCTCGTTACTTCTCTCTCTGTTTTGTATTTGCCTTGTTCGCATTATTCATTTGCTTATTCTATGACTCGTATTACAATATTTTAGTTTTTGGTTTTTTGAACTTCCACTCAATTGACCGCATTCTCCTTAAAATGCATCATTCGAGTCGGCCTGTTTTCATCCTTTGTTTACCTAGCTGTCATGTTGCCGACTTACATTTTTGATCTTTACCCTCCCAACTTGTTTGTTGTGTTGTGTTTACTTTATATTGTGCTAAATTGTGCAATAATAACTTTAAATAAATATACAATAGTAACGTGAGTAAGAGTTCAGAGAGGTACAATATTTACTTTTCAGTTGGCTTCCAATGATTCCTTTGCTTGTTTGTCGAGTGTGTGGGTGGGCCTTCAAACAATTGTGTAAATATGCGATGTAACAGAAGACTTGGGGAAAAACCTAGATGTGTGTTAATTTTAGTTTATTTGGTCGGAAAAGGATGGGATAGGACTACAGTTGGCCGATTGCTGATGGTACTCCCAGATCAAGATCTGTTTATTCATCATTTTATTTAAAGTCCGAACTGTTTTGGTTAGAAATGGGTGTAGAAACGCAATTAAATTTCTAATGTGTGTGGATCCTCCTACACTTAGGGACTTTGATGATCGTTAGCTTTTGTTAGTTTGCCTAGAGTTTTATTTTGATCGAACTCTACTTGGGTGAGGTATAAGCTGTGTAAAGGTGTATAGTCCATACTAATGGACCGGCCCAAAAATACAAGCGCCGATCTCAGAACCACTTCCAAAGCTCCAAACTTCTGAACCATCTTGAACCGAAAACTTTTACAGGTACTTTTGGGGTTTTGTTGCTTTGGGAACAACTATTTCTTAATTTGCGTATTTTGTATACCCATCCCTCAGCTGGAGGTAGGGTTTCAGTTATTTCATTGCATACCATAAAACTTCGAGAGAGTCTTTTAAAATAAAGAGGACGCAACACGATTCTCGACACTGATATTTTATTGTAAATTTTGGGATCAACTCGGAAAAGATATGAGCTTAGCTTACTCTACCAGCTAGATTAAATTAAGAGGTCGTTGCGGTTTCTTCATGTGGTAACATATCTCTCTCATTCTCTCTCTCATTCATAAGAAGCATTTCAGTTCCCACGTTGAGTTTTTGCTCTATATATATATCGAGCTCATCCAGTTTCGATACGAAGTATATATAGTATTTTAGCAAGTCTACAGCTTTTCTAATAATAGTTCACTGGTTTCAGCAGTTCATATTTCAGTGCAGGACTGTGCAGTATTTCAATATAGATCACCCCAGCCATGTGCAATATAAACTGTGTCTTAAGATAATGGAAGGAACATTCAATTCGGAGAAGAAACAATAAAAAGTAAAAAATTTGGTTATCCATTTCAATTGTAATTCGATTGCAAACCTAGAGTCTTCTAGTATCAACTTGCTCTCGGAAGGAAAAGAGTCATAATACCAAAGTATCTGCCTTTATTAAATTTTTAAATTAATACCCTTTTCGGTACTGGATCGATTTATATTTAGCAGTTACAATTTAGAGCATATCGAAAATAACCAAAACCCATTCGTCAGCTCTCCAATAAAATATGAAGTAAAGAGCCCAGCTGCCAAAATAAAATTTCTAGCAGCATCTCCATCAGCGAATTCACCAGCGAATCACTATATAAAATCTAAAAATACCAGAATTTAAAATTCAAACTGAAAAGAGAACAAATCTTTGCAAAATCGTAATTCGGAGCACATTTTCGGAACGAATTTTGTATTAGTAACGCATGGCACGAATTTCCGATGACAATTCAGACTACAATCGAACTGACAGACAAACCATAATACTGATGGATGGCTGAGTGCAGACAAATATGTCGGTAAATAGCAACAGTGTGACACTGCCTACGGGAGGAAATGCAGGGGCGAAGATGAATGGTGACAAGCTATTGAGGACCTACCGCAAAATAATCACACACATGCAGGCGACGCACCAGTCGGCAGGCAAACACACATACCTAAACTATATGGTATACTTATGGAAATCTGACAAGTGGAAGACACTAGCTAAGCTGAGTCGAAGTAGGAGGGTAGTCTGTCTGAAATGAGCAAAGAAAAAGCAAATTTGCTGCATACGCAACCACACAGCGGCATTAAACGCTACGTGCATGCAACAGTACGGACCGGAAGATTATGCATTTCTGAGCGTTAGGAAATCTACCGATCATATATTGTAGATATAGATATAGATCATAGTTGTAGACAATAAGTCAAATATGCCTCACAGCGCACTCTCTTACACTCTCACGCTGCCGCTTTGATGTCCTGCGAAGACAATGTGTCTGGGACTGCTAAGCCTTCTTTTTTATACTTTTTCCATTCGACTTTTTTGCATTGTCATACGGGGACACCCCAGGATGTACGGCGTGTGACCGTGTAACAAGTGTAACAAATTTCTCGCTTATCCATGACTTCAACGCTTGACTCCGTGCTGCCGCCGTGGAAAACTCTTTTGTGAAGAGTTGTCGAGAGGCAAAAAATGTGTCAAAAATGCGACAAGAATTCGTAACGCCCTTTGATGATGCGCGCACTGAGAGGTCACTTGGTCAATCGACTGGGCTGTTAGATTTTCGTTGCGGCGATACATACTCAGCTTGTATGATGCTCTTTCTCTTCGATCACAGTTTTGATTTTAAATTGTTCGTTGTTTTTTGTGCGACATACTAGACTTTCCCTCCTTCTAAGTGCTACATTTGATTTTAGTTTAATGCATATGTACTTAGCCCGAGGGTGTTCCTCGCAGTTACGCCATTACTCTTTTCCTTTTAAGTCATTTCTTCTTTTGCTCTTTTAAATGCTCGCCGACAAAGTAGAACAGCGCTCAAACACTTTTACTATTTCTAAGCGACAATTTGTAAAAAATATATTTCAACAAAATGGAATTAAAGTAAATAGAGTGCATATAAACATAGGTACATGTACATAGTAGACTTGAGCTCCCGCCATCAACGCATTCGATTGTCGCGCTCGAGCAAAGGAGACAGCAGCGATGCTCAAGGAAAGTCACATTTGCCATTTTGCCAGTTCCTTTGATCTCGCATGTGGGCGTCTGTCTCACTTGTTGGGAGATGACGCCTCGCCTGGCAGCAGCCAGGTTCAGTCTGTCTTTCTTTTCTGCTGCGCTGCCTCTTTTAATATGTTTCTCATCATTATGCAGCACAACTTGTCATTGTCGGTTTGTTGATTTGATTTTTTGCATGCCTGATGCGTTGCATGCCTCTGCATGCGCGCGCGTGTAGCTGTGTCTGTTCCAGTTAGTAAAAGTCTACTACTTAGCTATGTGGCATCGCCCCATGTATTTGTACTTTTGCTGTCATCGCCGTCGCCGTCATAAGTCACTCAGTCAGTGTGTTTGTCTTTCAGGCATTGTTGCGCGCTGCGTCTGTGTTGCATGAGCTGGATTTTGTCTGGCGCGCAGTTGCAAATGCCACAATGCGCTTTAGCGCCTAACTTGACAAGGCAGACTAGAAGGCGCTCCAGACTTCAAACAAAGAAACTGGCTGACTATATGCATTAGTGTTTCGCGGAGTTTTATTTTGAAATTTCGTAAAATTTGCAGACAAAATTGGTTCAAGGAAAATTTAATAATATTTTAATATTTAAGGCAATAAATCGCCCAAGATCATTTGCTCAATTAGGTGTTAATAAAGAAAAAGGGTTATTCCAAATGAAAAAAATTAAAACAGATAATAATAGGGTAAAAAGATCGGGTTCCTGATTTAGCACGTTTAGAGATTGGTATTCGAGTCCAAGGTACAAAAGTTTGTATGTTCCGTATGTTATAATCATATATGTTATGGTCATATGTTATAACTTAAAACATGATCACTATAATTCAGAGCAGAACTTTTCCTATTTCGATGGACGATTTATATAAAAATATGAAAAAACAAGAGTTCGATCTATATTATAATCTTTGGAAACTTGGTATGAATTGAGAATTTTTTGACTTTAATTTTGGATGGCTTCCAAACCGATCTATAAGTTCACTGTAGTCCAGTCAACAGTTATCCGATCGGACCTCCTGCGTTGAACCGAATATAAGGCGAGGAAAGACGTAAAAATCGGACGTAAAAGTTTTGGAATGCACATTAAAAAATTTTCATCGACTATCTTGCGTAGAAAAAACGGTCACTTGCGGTTATACTGAAGCACGAACTCGCGAAGGTTTTATCCCGTTTGAAAAAGCATGCTCGCTAGAGAGCAATTTCGAAACAGTCATGTGGTAATCACTGTGATTGATATCTATTTTGAAGGCAGAGAGTACTAAAAAAAATTATATCGAAAATTTGTACGATCGCTAAATCGATGTATCGCTTTCAACGACAACTACGTCGAATACTAAAATATTGCGAGCTTTTTAATCTGCCTTTGAGCTTCGCATTAATATACGAGTAGTTTGTGTAAAAATTACTCTGAATCTTCTTTTTAATAATTTTATAAGTTAACAACTTCCACCGCTCATGCAAAAAAGGGCTTGCAGCCGTAAATCACAGGCAATTCGCTTTAAGCTTAAACAAATCGGATATATTGAGTTATAAATTTTTACCGTAATATGTAATATTAATTAGCAATAAAAAGTGTTTCTTGGCTTACATAAACATACGTAAATAAGCAGCGCTTTGTCAGTATTACGGAAAAAAACTTAGCGACGCCGCCAACGAGGGAGCACTAAAAGCGTCGCAGCAATTCAAGTAAAACAAATCTGCAAAATGTTTACAAAAACTTCACTTTTTTATGGAGCGTCAAACGAGTTGGTAATAAATGACGGCTGCGAAATTATTAATCATACATTTTATGCTGTTAAGCTTTAATAGGCTTAAAAGTACGCTTGACTGTGAGAGAGGCATTTCAGTTGGAAATTTAAGTGTGTTTTTGTGGCAGGTTGCAAATAGGTCGGCAGGAAGGTAGGTGTCTAAGGTATTAGCATATGTAACTGTCAATAAAGTATGCATAAATTACTTTGCTGGCCGCTTTCGGGTATTGCAGACAGCTCGCGCGAGCGTTGAAAACAGGGAACAGTGAGCAATTTGTAATTTAACAAAGCAAACAAGGGCATTTAAGGCGCGAGCCTATGCGTGGTGTAAAAAGAAGTGAAAAGGTGTGGAAATTCTTACACATATTATAATTTGTAAGTGTGGAAATCAATTGTTCCACTAACATGTGCTTTCAAGTTTCGAGTACGAAGGCAATAGCGAAAACCTACTAATCGTCAAGTAGTCAATAAGTCAATCAATAAGTCGCTAATGCGAAGAAGAGAGTTAATGTGCTTTCGGAGGTAATTCTGGAAGAAAAAAAGAGTTCTCTAAATTTCTAGTAGTGAACCGACCAAGTGGTGCGATAATGAGGCAGTATAGCCGGAAACTTCGTAACACTTCAAAGACATTGTTGAGGAATTGAGATCGTATATGTATGCTTCGGAGGTTATAGCTTGAGCTTGTTTTGCTTTTTGGTTTTAAATCCTAGGAGTTCCTTCCATTCCATTCAAGTGAGACAATTGCTTGTTATTCTATCTCTATTCGATTATGGCGATCTCTTTCTTTTATGCCAGTTGTTTATTCTATACGTTTCTCTGCAAGGTTAAGCGAATTGAAGACCGCTAAGTATGTATATTTTCGGCTCGAAATCTAACCACCTTGTTGCATAACATACATCTCATCTTCGTGAGAAACCAGTACACTCAAATGGAGTCTCTAATGGTAAGCTATCGTGCTGGAACCAGGTAGCGCGTGCAACAAGTTTTTCAATCTCGGAGGAACAGAGACGGATTATGATCGTTCGATTCCCGTCAAAACATTTTTTCACTACAGTGTCGATCCATACCAACAGCAAAGCCCTCTCCATCTTCTAAGAGTAATGCTGATCATGCTCATCATCTTCGTCATGATCGATGCCTCACATCGTAGCACAACCAAATGAAGGCACTCTTTCCAAAACTTATCATCTCGTGTCCTCTTCCCAACTATTTCCAGTACCAACCGCCAGCCACCGGCCCAAAGTAACAGATCTACTTATGTTTAATCACAAATAGCACATAAATAATGGACTTAAATGTCAAAAGGGGAACAATCAATTTGTTTTTCTGCTTTTTCCGTTGCTGCTGCTGGCAGCCACCTAAAAGTTTCAGTGTCTTAATGCGCTTATGGCGGGGGACACAATACATTTACGATATGTACAAGAAAAAAAAAAAAGCAAAAAATAGACAGCAGCAACTCGAAAATGCTAAAAATGCAGGCTGTGAGCGTCAATGAAAAGCGCCACGAGTTATTTTTCCAAGGCGTTGGTACATATTTAGCTGCGTTGCCACTTTCTTCTTTTATTTATTGCAAGTTTTAAAATGTTTTTTTATTTTTAATTTTACTTAAAACTTTTGTCGTTTACAAAATGCCTCGGTTTTTTTGTTTGCGCTCACAGAGTGTCGGCTATGTGTGCTTTGCATCCGCTGCCAGCGCGCGGCACATGTGCGCCCGCCAGCCTGGCCGGGTCCGACAGCCATTCCAGCTCAGCGCGTCGCTGCCGGAAAGCTGGCAGCCGCGCTGGCTAGCGAGCGTCGTCGGGGAGTCAGGGCCAGCGCTGCTGAGGGCTTAAGTGCTTCCGAAAGTGAAACAAATCTCTGACATGTGTTGCATGCTGCTGCTGGCCGCTCGGCCTTCGGCGGTTGGTTGCCTTCTTGCGCTTGATTTTTTGTCGCTTCATACTATGGGCGAGGCTATTATCTTATTGTTGCTGTTGTTGCTGTTGTTGTTGTTGCTTTTCATATACTTTTCAATTCCAGCGTAAAATGCCTGCTTGGCAGCCGTACTGTTACTTTCGTCGCTACATTTTATGCGCCGCTGCTTCGCCACTTGGGCGCTTTTTGCTGTTGCTTCCCAAATTCAAAATTTTGTTGCACATTTGTTTTGCAATTTCTTTGCGCTTTCTTTGCACCAAATGACACCTCCTGCCCGCATCGACAGCACTTTAGCGCATTTTAAGCGGCTTTTCACATAATGCCACGCCAATGGCTGCCACACGAGCTGTGGTGCCCTGTACGCTGTCGGTAGAGGAGAGTAGCAGAGCGTGTAGCAACAACTATAGATGCGCCGCGAGTTTGGCGCGAAATGGTCTCGTTATTTATGTGATCTGCTTATGTGCGCAATGTGCTGGCGATTGCCTGGCACCGAAAGTAGTGGCAGCTCCTCTGAAAGCATCAGCCGTTGAGTGCTACTGTTTGTTGCAACTGTTGCTAGCAAACAACTGTTGTTATTTATTTATTTATTTGCAGCGCCAGGCCCTAGCCATCAGTAACCTCATCATCATCATCATCATCATCAACATCATCGATTTTTGTCTTTGTTGCAATGAAATGCTGCGATTGTCGCTGTTGCTGCTGTCACTACATGACATTGGATTGTTGCATTGAATGGCATCGCACGGCCTGGCTCAGTGAAATGGAATTACATCGGTATGCCACGCGTGGCAGGCACAAACACATACACACATACATGTCAACATCGACAAATGTAAGTAATACCTAGGCCACAGTCACATGCGGTTGAAGGTGTTGCAGGCTACGTGCCGCTGACGGTGGGTAGCTGTCAACTTCGCCGATATGCAGTGTTTGTTGGGTAAAAATCCTTCCAACTTCGCTAGTACTTGAAGTTGTTCGATTCTACAGCACTTTTACTATATTTAATTTAAATGCAATACTTTTTAATATTAGATTTTTAGGTAAGATTTCTTGATTACTCAAAAATTGTAAGGTAGAACAAAAAGAAGGAAGGAGAGATAGCAAACAGCAGATATGGATTCTAAAAGTCAATTAAAGATTTTAATCTGAATTGATAAGTACGAGACGTAGGCCTAGTGGATCCTGGTGCCACCAAATATAGCAATAGTCTAGAAGAGTTTAAAGCGTGGATTATATACGGTACTACTTAGTCCATTCAACGACCATAAATATCCTTTGAAATTAAATGCACTTTAAAGTAGTCACTCAAAATTTTGACCAATTCAAAATCAAAACATCTCGTAAGCTACATTCCTAGGCTCTAAATTGGAAGAAGACGTAAAAAAGCGGTTAGTGCCCGACAACCTTGCCGTAATTGGTGAAAGAAAGTTACAGAAGCTCGGGAAAGAACCAAAAAAGTATACCAAGATTCCGAAAAGAGGGTCAGGGTGTCCAATTATATCTCCACTAAAGCGACTTCGAAAACCTGTTTGGTAATCAAATGGAATTTCATCATCTAACAAGCTTTCGCTGCATTTCGACTCAGTCTGCTCATTGAATGCGACGTCGCCTGAGGAAAAAAGGAGTCAATTCAAGGGGTCTCATTTCGCTGGATCATATGAATTTTATTCCGTTTTTCTGAGTACCACCTTCGATTACTTCACTTCAAAAGTTCAATAAGATGTTGCTTCAATTAGCCGGGCTTGAGTATTGTTTCCGGTTTTTTAGTTATTATTTCAATCATCTCAAACAAATCTATTGTAATACCAACACTACAAGACGCCCTCAAAAATGTTGTATAAATAAAGACTAACAGGTAGCGTAGGCTTAAAAACTACTTCAAGCCACACACATACAAAAGCTCAAGCCCCAATTAGTCACAACTGAAAGTGTTACAGTTATTGATGGCCGACAATAAAGTTTTTGGAAATGAAAAAAGAAAATCACTTAACGAGGAAATGATCGACGGCTTAGTGTGTCGAAAATAAATGAAATAAAATCTAGAGTGCGGATTAGCCGCACACATAGCACGACGCACAAAAGCTCATTGTAATCAGCAACTAATGCGAGCTTATCACTGCAACGAAAGGGATTAATTTCCGCTAAGCGGCTTTCGAAACAGTACTATACAATTCCTACAAAAACGAAAATACGATAAATAGATAATAAAGGTATGAAAAAGGTATGAAAAAGGTCAGCAATACAACCACAGATAAAAGAAAGAAAGAGTGAAAATGTTGAGCGCGTAAACCCGCGACAACGCCTTACTACTTCGGCCGGTGCAACAAGTTGGCATACTGAACTGTCAGCGCGGCAACGTGAGTAGTTGGTCGCTCAACCAAAAATCACATAAATAACGTAAAACGTTGAACGCAAAGTAGTGACCGCATTGAAAGCTTGTTACGGTGCTGGTCACCGCCAGCGCCCAGCCCAGCCGTTAACGTCCCAAAGTGACACTTTCGTGTTATCATGTTGAGTGACACTTTATGACACTTAACATGTCAAAGAAATTGACAGTCAAACCAATGACATTTGTAGATAAACATATGCTGCATGCATTACAATTACAACAATAACGACGAAAAGCAATAAGCACTATATAAAAATGCCAACAAATGACATTAAAGTGATTTGGTGACTGCATTCTGGTTTGCTTTGAATGCTTCAACAAAACGCATAAAAGACCACCTACCCGAACTGGATTTGTGCACGAAAGCGCTGCGCGCGTGATAGGCCATGAAAACAATAACAATAAAGCTAGTGCAAAACAATTAAGCCACTAATCAGTGATCATAATAAAAAAGCTTTCCCCGAAGCGGAATAAAGCAGTTTTGGTAAACAAGAAAAGCAGCCGTAAAATTGTTGCTTTGCACAATTAATAGTGATGCAAGTTTTGTGTCCATCAAGTGTTGGAATAGGCGCCTGTTTTGCTGGATAGGTCAAATAGCGATGAGCACTCCGAACTACAAAAGCCATCGCGTGAGCTTTCTGACTTTAGCTTTTTATCGCGTCATACACTTCATTTATTTCACAATAAAGATTCATGAATGAACTGAATGTTTAGGTTAGGAATGTTAGGAACTTATTTAGGACTAGTTTAAGCCTAGTTAAATTCTGTGGGTTCCCGAGGTGGATATCTTACTTTAACATGAACATGAAAGCAAGTCCTTTGTCACATCAGAAAACTATTAAGGGATAAGCATTTAAATAAACTGTCGAGAATTTCGGTCCGGTAAAATCGCTCCGTAATCTTATAATTGATCTCAGCCCTCACAGCAAGAAACCTTGCTTACTTTGAGATCCTTGAGAAAAAGTATGTTTCTTGGAAGACTAAAGAATTTTGGAATTTTTTATTTTCTGGTAAAGTTCAAAAGAGTATACTGGCGCATTTTTCTAATTCGACTCGATATGTTGACGTAAGTTCGAAACATTGATCGTCGAGAAATGGCCTTGGCAGTTTATACCGGAATCTATATTTTTGAGAGCTTGAAACCCATCTACCACACAACTGGTGCAGATTTGTGCCCTATAAAGAGTAGTGATATGAACTTGTGCCGGGAAGATGTACGAACTCTTATTTTTTAAACTGCTACTTTTTACCATAAACTATATTCATACCGGAATGATTAAATTGGTCTTGATCTTTTTCGTATTTTCTAGACTTTACGTAACACCTAAAAGTTCAAATAGATTTGGGAACCGTTTAAATTAAACGATGGAAGGTTGTTTGTGACATAAAAGTGCGACAATTTGAAGACTAGTGGAAGGCGACAATAAGAGTTAAAAATATGAGGCACAAAAATTTATATATAATCTAGTCATTTTACAATAAACTCGATGGAAGATATTTGTGCTAGATCAGCTAGATCTAGACTAAGAACTTATACAACAGAGCATTTTTCCTACCCTGGTAGTGTCTTTGGAGATATCTCTCCTATTTGATGTATTGATTGTTGTTGCAGCATTTAATTTAAAATAAATTGGGTTAATGGCTGTTTATGGGCCAATTGAAATGAGCAAATGTGCAAATGAGTGCTTTTACGACGGTCAGCTGAGTGGATTAAAAGGCACAGATAGAAAAGCAAGAACAATAAAATGCATCAAACCGGTAAAATAAATCAACAAATTTCAATTTGTGCAACGGAGTTGTGGAGGAGTGCAAGCTGCAACCGTAAAAAAATAGTGTTAGTAAGGCCATTTGGATAAACAAAGAATTCTCTTTAATCTACGAAGTGAAAAAACGCCAAGCGACAAGCATTTATTTATGGCCACTGGCTATGTAGGTGTTACGAATCTGATTAGCCGCGCGCTGGAGCACGGCACAACAATTAAGCAAATCGGTAGTCATTTGACGTTGAATGCTGCTGATTCTCCAGTGACACACTTTTGTCATTTGGGGATTCGATTTAATATTTCTCTGCCTGCTTTCAGCAATATTCTGTAGAATTTCCATTTTGCGCTTTGCACCTCTTTTGTTGCAAGTATGTATGTATGCTCATATGTGTGAACGTATGGGAAATGATTCGAGGAAATCGTGAAAATTGCCGTGGCATTCAAAAGCGCAGATGCATGCAAAATTAACGGCACTGGGGACAATAGATTGCCGCAAACACACACATACACATCTGAAAGGGCCTGTTGAGGCATCCTTTTAATGGCCAACTCTCAAAACAATGCAAAATTGTCGTCGGTGGTCGTTGACGTTGGCGGTTGTAGTGCTGCTGGTGTATCCCACGCACACACACACACGCACACACACACACCTTCAAAGAATGCAAGAAATTCCTTTAAATGAATTTACAGCGAGAGATATCCGCCATTTATGCATGCATTGACTCTCAAGGGACTGCAGTTTGTTGAGCACTGTTGCAGCCGGCCGTAGCAGATCGATGTGGCACGCATCGAACGAAGGCGATTGTGATGAGGAAACCGAAACAAACACAATGGCAACAGTTTAAACAAGAATGAAGTAAGGATTTCGAATGTGCAGTGGAGCGCAGCACAGCAGGCCAGGACGATTCGGTAGTTAAAAATGAGAGACTGGCAAGAAATCTGTGACACTAATTGCTAGCACACCTGGACGAATGCGATAACGAGCTGGTTAGAGTTGTTGTTTTTGTATGAACTGCATGTAGCAAATGGAAATAGTTAGTAAGTTCTTCCGAAGAACCGAAATACTATTCTCACAGGATATTATATTTTGCTAAGCTCAAAGCTCAAAGCTTTCAGATTTTCGGACAAATTTAAAAAAACGAAAACATTGAAATGAAAGCTTTCTTCTACCGAAGCACAAAGTTCGAAATTTCATTTCTATTTCAACCATTACGTGTACGTTCTTCTTGAATATATACTGTGTACACGTATTTACGACGAGCTTTTAAATGAAAGCCTTTCTAAATCATTGCATACTCCCGTTCTTCTTTAAACGAATCTTAGCTGAAAGCTTTACTAAGTTAAGAGAATATTTGAAATATCGCAACGCAACGGCTTAAAGCCGAATGAAAGTTTTGTATGCGAAAGCTCTGCAGTGTCAAGTGAAAGCTCTGTAAAGATTTTGTTTTACAAAAGTACGAACATTTTAAATATATTCAGAAGCTCCTTAAATGTTTGGCCATCCATTGCACATCCTTTGAGTATACAAAAGCAATTGCCAATACCATAATGAAATTAAGCGATAGCAAAGTGGGCGAAAAAATCAATTTCTGTAATGGCAAATGGTGTGCCTGCAAACTGTACGTGTTACGAGTATGTATGTAGGTAGATAGGAAGAAAATCGATTCGAAAAGTGGGGCACTACAAAAAGCAGAAACAACAAAGATGACAGCATTGCTACATGCAACAAAAACTGTTACAAAGCTTGGTGACACAGTTTCGCCAAATTTCATTTTCATTAGCCCACGAGCACATTGATGAAACTGCCAAGCAACACTGCGTGTGGAGGAGATGGCCGAAGAGGCACTGCAACTACCCGAGTGGGTAGACTTTCAAAAAAATTAAAAATCAGGCAAACGCCACAGCGAGAACACAGCAGAAGAAGAAGAAAAAGCAAATAGTATGAAGAAACGGTAGGTTGATAAGTGAAAGCAGTAAAGCGCTAAAAAAGCTCGAGCATTTGAGAGTAAAAGTGGATTATGCAAGAAGGGACATCATTTCATGCGAATGAACCTTGGATTCGTACACGATAAATGGGTATGTATACTGTACTGTAAGTCCGAGCGCACAGACATACCAAAAATCTTTTAAGAGCGCCCCAAACGTTATCGACTTTGCCGCTTGTGTTGCTTTCAGTTTTGTCAACCCATTGTGTCCAAGCGTCAATCATGTGTACGCACGCATACAAACATATGTATGTGAGTAGCTATGCAGTATGCCGTCGGTCGTTAGAGATTATGAGCAAGAAAAACGCAGATCCGTTTTATTGCCGCACATGCGCTTCCTCCTTTTCCACTCACGCTTTTGTGGCATGTAAACCCATCGAAGCAAAAACAAAGAACGAACGCATCGTTCACTAACTGCGGCAACATGTCCAGCAAAAGTGGACTAACAGCCTTGGGTAGCCAAAAGAATCTCGCAGTAAAAGAGAAAGTGAAAGAAAGCTCTTCCGAACAAAAGCAAACAATGATGACATCATCATGGCAACATCATCCATCTTCAGTAGTTGGCTTCATTATCCCACTATGGATTTGCGCTAGAACCCCAGCTGAGTATACATATAAATGCGCGGATATATTCCGCATGCAACACATAATGTAGATTTGCAAAATGGTGCGCCTTAAAGAACGGTTTTTAAGCTTTAAAGCTTGAAACTTCATGAACATTGGAGTAGAAATGCAAAGCATTTGTTGTAAGTTGCTTTATTTCATATGCAAATGCATATATATGTATATATGAAATGTAATCAGTGTGCCATATTTTCACAAAATTACTCTCGCTCTCAATATGTGTCATTTAACAAGTTTACTTAATATGCGAATGATAAAGCATTGCTCCCACAGGTAGTTATGACGTGCAACATAAGCTTTCCATTTATTTTGATGGTATGAAAAATGAAATTGCATTTTATTAATGATATTTCTAGGTCAAGAGATACAATGCCGTTGAACTGGCTGCAAAATTTTAGCAATAACTAATGTTTTCTACGAAGCTTTCAATGAAAAACACAAAGTTTATTTGATTTGCAGCTGTTGTGTTGTGAATATACTGATAAGACAAGTTAAATATAGAAAGTTTTTAAGTTAGTGAAAGCTTAAAAAATAGAACCTTAAAAGCTTTGAAGCCAGTGAAAGCTTACTAACTTCTTTTAAACTTAGGAAAAGCATACAGTGGTGTAAAGCAGTGAAAAATATTCTCCCAAAATATAAAAGCTTTATATGCTGTGAAAGCTCTAAATGCTTGGTAAAATATGAATTAATTTTAGAAATTTCTGGGGTAATAATTTCAATTCAAGTTTACCTAAAATGATGCCTTTTTTGTGTTATAGAACTTGGGGGTATTCCGAGTAATGCGATTTTGATATTTCAGTAATTTAAAAAGTATTATTCGACGTTAAATAGGTGAAGAGACGAAGATGAAATGAGGTATAAAATGCAGTTCCAAAAGTTTTTAAGCATGGCACTCCAACTTTTCAACATTTGTAATTAACATTGTAATGATTAACGAAGAGAGATCAGAGCTTCGCAACTGACGTAATCCAAGGCGAGTCATTTACTCGGATTCATTCGTTGGTCATAGCTTTCACACTGCCACAGCGTACCAATGAAAAATGGACTCTTGCCAGTTAGCCAGGAGAAGGTGCGGGGTGTTATTGTTGTAAATATATCACACACATGAGTAAGCTCACAAATTTCTTAGTATGTTTGGCAAATACGATTTGTTTGCACACCAAACAGCAACTATTACTTATTACCAAAGTGTAGCACAAGTGTCTTTATACGCGCCGCCTGCCGCACGCCACACCAGGTCCAGCCTGCTTTGCTGTGGCACATGCAACGCCACAAATTGTCATTGTGACTTTGCAAATGCAATTTCAAACGATTTATAATAAATTCCAAACCAATGTACATACTGAAATATGTATACGGACGGACGGACGGACGGACGGACGGAGACCTCAGCGGACAGGCATGTTACAAAGCAAATGAATGAATGACTAAATAAATGAAGTTGTGCGGTCAGACGCCGTGAAGCGAGTGACTGAGCGGTGTAAATATGTGGCGCATGCGCGGATTTGCAGCACGACGACGCCACTGAACGTTGACCAAAAGTCGCATATGTCAATATGTTCGTATGTGTGCGGGTATAAATGTTGGCAGCGTTGGTCGGGCTGCCGCTTTAATCGTCTAATGACCGCTTTTGGCATAAGGCAATCACTACACGCCGGTCCGCCCGCCCGCCCGCCTGCGGCAACGTACGGCTTGAGTGGACCACGCGTGCAAATTTGCATTTGCAATTGACTAAACTAATTTTACCTAACAAAAATCTAATTTACTTTTTATTTTATTTCGCACACATTCATATATATAAATGTTTGGATGAGTGTGTCTGTGTGTGTGTGAACTAAATAAATCGCTTATAATCAAGTGAGCGCAACAAACTTGTTGTCGTAACATCAGCTCGTACATTCTCAAGTGCTTTGAAAGCTGCCCACATCGACACAATCACCGCACAAACACATACACGCACACATGGAAATATTCATTCACTTTTGCATATATAATATTTAAATATATGAGTATGTGTGTGTGTGTGTGTGTGCGCGCGCTTGCGAATGGGCGTAGCGTTGGTATGTTTGCGGTTAACCGCGTCTGCATAAATCATTAATTTGCATTTTACAACATTTTATGCCGATAAACAAAACATTTCAGTGGTGTGTATGTGTTTTTTTTTTTATTAATACAATTAAATATGAAGCGATGCATATTTCGTAATGTAATAAAAACAGGATTATGTTGTGAATGGATGAGGGATAATACACGAAAAATAAGCAAATAATGACTGGGATACAAAAGAGGTAATGAGAAGAGGGTTGCTGCGAGATTAAACGAGAAAGTGAGGTTATGTTATGCTCTCTGACAATGTGTCTCACAGATTACTTATGTGCTATCTCTAAGTGAACTCAGAGTGACGTTTCCATAATTATTAGCGACTTTTCAGGAATCTGAGAAGAGTCTAGGTTAAAACTTTTCTCAATCCATTAAACCTATTTACCTCTTACATTGGGCAAGTATAACCTCTGAATATGCTTATCTTTTATATTTATAAAACTTAAATTGGTTCAAGCTCCGCTTTGGTAAAAATATTTGGTATAAAAGCAATATTTCAGCGCAGCTTCTATTTATACTTTACTTTAAGCAGCTTTCACTCAACATAACCTAGTATGAAAGCTCAATTAAAAAATACCTAAATATGAACTTGTGAAACGGATACTCTTCGCAACCAATATTATTATCTCCACATTCAAAATATTATAGCCAATTCGCAACTCAATAACACTTGAAATCTACGAAACCCTCGCTCCGATGCCAGAATTTCCAAAAAATAAAAATTAATAAATACTCGTATTAACAACAGCACTGAATAAAAATCTATAAATTTGCCTGTAAAATCATTTCTGCATAATTATTCAACAAAAGCAGCATTGAAAGCTCCATAACTATGTAAGTACACACTCGGATATGCATCATTAGTGCTGATTTCGATATTTATTCGCTATTGTTTGCCAACAAAATTCAGCAATTCAATTTAGAACGCATAGCAATGACAAAACAAAAGTAATTTCAATCATATTTGCTTTGGTTCTTTCGTGAAATTTCGATATTTCGGTTTAACGGTATATTTTAAAATGCATTTCAATATTGAGACAACCATAGTGAGTGCGGCCGTTTCAAGTATGGACATTGACAGTGAAATATGGCATTTAATTGATACCGCATCGGTATTAATTTGTGTTTGATTAACACGCCAGGGGGTTTTCAATGAAATTAAATCATTAAATGAAATTTATTGTTAAGCACATTGTGCTTATTTATGCTTGGAGTATAGAGTTTCCTTCTGTTTTCAATACTTCAATACAGTGCTGGAGTGAGATAGCAGATAAGCAGTGCTTTGAAACCCAGTGGAGAATCAAATTACCACTGAGGTGTGTGGCACTGTGGCGAGTTTTGCACAGTACCGGTTAGTCCAGCTAAGATATAGCACACTAGATAAGTATGCACATAAATATTAGTAAGAGATAAAGCCAAAATTATCGAGGCGTTATCATGATTGCACATATAGTGAGGTTTAACTAAAAAAATTTGCGTGAAAGAAACATCGAATAGCAATGAGCAGCTTCGAAAACACAGAAATATCATGCATTTGGTAATAAGGTTTCGGATCAGAGCGCATTGTGACATAGCATGTTGAAATACGAGTATGTTTCACAAGTTCATAGTTTTACTACTGGCTCGAATTACTTATAAATCTAGTGTGCTGACTATGAATGTGTGCTTAAATGTGCGCGCTTGATTGATAGCTCCAACCAAATATGATGGAGCGTGTGTTATTTTTACTTTAATCTGATTTCTCTCTCTCTTTCTCTCTCTCTCTCTCTCTCTCTATTTTAATCCACGAGCAAATGTTTGAATGAAAGATTTGCCTATTAAATTAGTTTAGCATGGAGGGTGTAAATGAAAGAGATAATCAAATTAAAAAATTTATGAAAAAAAGTGATTCATGCAACAACAAAAGCATACAGCTTGCATTTCCCACGACTCTTTTTTTGTATAATTAATTTTTTATTATTCAAAACTCAAACATGCGGAAAAGCTTCGAATGAAAATAAAGTATGCTGGCGCATTAACAATAAATTTTCAACTAATTGTCTGCATGAAATTTAAATATGCATTTTTGTATTTAATACTTTATAGAATATATATTCCACTGGAGCAATATCGCCACCCAAGAATTTTAAATTACAGCGCCAGCTTTACCAAGTACCATTTTCTATATTCTGCCGACTGTCGCATTCGTACATTGGCAGAAATATTGGCCGCCCTTTTATCTGATATCAGAAGCACCTGCCACACGCCAATGCGGCAGCAACAACGGCAGCCAAGTAGCGCGGCATTCGCTCAGCAATGCGCTACTGTGGTCAAAGTGAGCGCGCCTGCATTAACAGCGGCAGTTAGCATGCAATAAACAATGCTGTTGCAATGCAGCAGCAGCAACATCAACAACAACAACAAGCACATCCATTTGCCACTTTACTAGGCACCAACAAGCATAAAGTAGCAACGCATTAATGCCGCGCGGCTGATAAGCACAAAAACGCACACACACAGTGCAATACCAACAACAACAAGGCAACAATTCGATAGAAATCATATTTCGCTTTGAGTTATACGCGCTGAATGGTGTAAACGAGTAAATGGAGTAAAGCGCGCACATGCCACATAGCATTTGTTAAAGTAGCACCAACAGCAGGAGCACATGCCGCTGGTCGATGCAGCCACTTTCATTTCATAACCATAGTTGCCATAGTTTTGTGCCGCTGTTACATTTAATAAATTTCTACGAGTGCTTGCCGTCATTGCATCACAGCATTGCGGCATTATGTGCTGGCAGCAAGCGCACTCGCGCGCTCCACTGCCAGTGAGCAATGCATCAGCGGCCACGGCTGTTGTGCTGGACTTCAACTTCCTGTCCGGCTTAAGAAATATGTTTCACTGCCGCTAGTTGTCGGTTGCTACTGACTACTGCTGTTGTTGCCACTGATTACTGACTGCCAACTGCAGCTGCAAGCTGCTTGCCGCTGTTCGAGTGCCAATTCGTGTAAGAATCAGCACGGAAGCTGCAGCTCCTAGAGGCTTTCTCGACTACGACCGCGTAATGCAGCCAGGCAGTCGAGCAGGAAGTGGCTTAAATCAAAATTCGTGCCTTTCGGGCTCAATGATGTGTGTGAAGAGTGGTCTGTAGGGAAATCGTATGCTTTGGGTGAATCAAAGTTGATAGAAGATATGCGTTTTATTTCATAAAGTCTCAATGAGCTTATCTTCGTTGAACTTTGCTACAAGTTTTGATGAACTTGGGAATGAATACGGGTTTCTTATATAACCATCCATAACCACCATAATCCTTCAGGTTAAAAATCTTCCCGACTCTCCAGCGTTATCTAAGAAAATTCGGATGATGGATGGAGAATCATGAGATTACTGTACTATTTAGAGCAAAAAAACTAGTCAAGCATATAGTTTTGAAACCTTTGTTCTAGGGTCTCAAACTACAACATTGTAACTCTAAAAAACACAGTCACTTCCAATAAAAATTTGCGCAGTACTAAGCCTGCTAGCCTCAACAAGCTTTCCAGGTCGTTTGGCATTCAGCACTTATTCAGCTTCAGAAAATGATAGCTGAATAAGGCGCTGAATACCGGAAAGTAAGATTGGGCTAACTTTCATCACCATTACAAACCGTCCATGGCCGTAGACGGGTTGAATGAAACCGCGCAGACATGGTCTCTAATTCAGCCAAAGGTTCGATTTTCCGCCTAGGTATCCGTATCATATACCACTTATTAAAAAAATTCAATTCTACTTCATTAATTCTGATAGTTGTTGCCGTTGTAGGGCAAAGCTGGCACACTTGAGAAAGTGCAAAAATTAATTAAGTTGAAATGTGAAAATGAAGTTGGCAGCACATGTTGCATTATATGTGAATGTAAAAAGCGTATCGATGAACTTTTATGAATATAAGAAATTTAAGTATGGACAATTGTATCTGGCTTCATAAAAGCCCAACCGAAAAGTTGAGTTCCAAAACCAACGCCTGTCAAATATTTCCACCAGCTTGCGTGGGAAGTGTGAAAAATTGCAAATTTGCGTTGTCACTAAGGCATATAGTATTTCCAGCAGCAAACATTAGCACAGACTGCGTCGCAGCGAACTTCGTTAATTAATTCGTATTTATGTGCCTGCATGTGTAAGCAGAGCTTTAGTGTAGGCTTAAGTAGCCGGCACTGGTCATCTGCAACATCATAGACGCCGTTGCATGTTTGCCTATCAGCAGCACATGTTGCACCTACAAATCCACCTATGAGTGCCACACACATCCGCACAGGCAAATTAACACACTCTCTTGTATATTGCATATTTAATTAATGAATTTTCGCCTTTAACCAACTGGCCACACACAATGTAGCAGGCTCATGGAGTCGGTAATCTAACGGGGTGGTGGCTGATCAGCAGCACAGCACAGAACTTACATGCGAGCACATATTGCCACCCACCACTATTTATGCTTGCAATAAAACTCAGAAAGTGTCTCAGTGGTCACCAGCGCTTCAATGGCTTCATTAAATATCTGAATATTAACTGGTTCCACCTGTGTGTTGGCTTTTCCAGCAATTTGCCGCTCCGCTTGGCAGTGTCAGTGTTGCATGTTCATGTATTCGGTCTCTCGCCATTTTTTTTGGGGGAAAAATACTGGTTGGTTTGCTTGCCACGTAGGCGGAAGAGTTATTAATTTTGATTAATATCCCTTGAGAGCACAGCGTAGAGCTTATAAAGTGCTGGCGTAGATTATTGGCAGGGGAAGTGCAACACATGAAAGTGGATAAGCCGCTTCGTTCCACTCAGTCGAGTGCAGTAGCTAACTATTTCATCAATTAAAGTGCATTGAGCTTTGGGATGTTTATTCTGTGGAACTCTTTCTCTAGGTTTATCGCTCTCCATACCTCTCTATTATTCCCTAGGATAAAATCCAGGATGAACGACTTTCCTGCTCAAAAGTCCAAATATATAGACAAATATATATAATTTAAAAATTGGAAATAAGTTATGGCAATTCCCACAGAATGTTCAGACCTTCATTGTTCTGTGCTTTCCACATTTTGACCGGTGATTTGATTCATGATCTGATTTTAGAAAGCCTTTCATAGCACCTTCCAGATTTGCAATCTTCCTTGTATTTGTTCCTCGGTGTGCTCTGGGTACAGGCTCTCAAGTTACGAGTTCTAGTTATTCTTTTTGGAAGCTATTATATTTAGACGTTATGGAGATAATTCTGATTTCCCTATACATTAATAACGTCAAAGTCTTACCAATATATAGTCTGATGGCTTACGTTGACTTTGTCTGCTGTAGATCAACCAACCTTCCAGAAAATCCTTCAAAAAGAACTAAGAGAATATCCTTTATGTGGAATGGAGATAAGGAAAGTCCCGAAAATCTGGTAAACAAATATATATGAGTTGGGCTATATGTGTAAGCACTAAACCATTAAGTAAAGTTTTGTAGACATACACATTTATTAACTGGCAATTATGATTTACACTTATGAGGGCTCTCTTTACTTCTCAATCGATTTACAAAAATGATAGCCAACCAGAAAAGTTTTTATGATAAGTAATCTTGTAATTGCAGAATATAAAATAATTAAGTACATTTAAATGTTTAAATTTTGAATTAGAGGAGAGAATTCCTTCCCATTTGGGAGTTATAACAAATAAAAGCCAAGCTTCGAATATTCATATACAAATAGAGAAAATTTTTGAAATATATATTAAAATAGTTCGTAAATATATACCACGTTGGTAGTTCTAGTAATATGTAAATGAATTCAGTGCCACTGGGGACGCTTAAGCGAAGAGTAGTTCAAGGAAATGAATTGAGCACAGAACCTATCCCTTTCTTGTGCGGGCAGAGAAATGCTATTCACTGGATATTTATGCAAATTCTTGTACAACAAACACAACGTCTTGCCACACATGTCACATGCCTTTTTTGTGCACACAACACACATGTATGCATATGTTTAGTGGCATGTTGCAAGTATGCATTGGGGAATGCAATGAACGCAGCATGAACTTATTTGATTTATGAACTGTTGCAAAGTAGTTGAGTATGGGTGTAGAAATAATTTTACACCAGCAAGAGCTTGGCAACAGTGGCAAAGTGTGCAACAGCGAGAGCGAGAGGAAGATGCTCAATGTAAAGGTATGACAATCGCTCGCAACAAGTATTAAGAACTTTTTGCTTTTGTTGCAAACGAAATGTAAACTCGCATCGCCTCATTGTGAATGTGAAATGACAACAAATTGCAAAAAATCAGCAGGGACATTAGTAACTGAAAAGCGTAACAGCACAGCAGTTAGCTGACAACATACTGCGTTTGCTTATAATGTTGCAGCAACATGCATGCAAAAGCATTTTCGATTGCAATAACTCTTCGCAAAGGTCCAAAACTAAATTAGAAACACAGCTACATATAAGTTAGTCACTAGCGGTGCAGAGTAAGGTCTAACGTTATCAATAAATATGTTAATGAGCACACATGCAAAGCTCGGGCATTTCAACGGCGGCAGACGCAACATGTTGCCGCAGTGCGTATCGCGTGCATAAATTCCGCATGTGGCTGCTGTTCATTTGTCTGCACTTAGATGCGAGCAGATATTTGCTTTGGTGCCGCCCGTTGTTGCACTAATTAATGTTACAGCCGCAGCAACAAGTTTCGCAACATGTCTAGCAACAATTGCTTGATAGGTGGAAATGCTGTAGTACACAGCCGCCATTGGGTGGCAACAGGCGCATTGTTGGCGACAAGTGATCGCTCGCCTATGACTGTCGGCTGTCAGGTTGTGTGAACAAAATGCATAAAAGTCTCGTAAAGGAAGAAAGTGTTCGTAATTAAGCAGACAGCAAGATACAGGCGCGTATCGTCGTTCACTATAGTCGCCATAAAACGGATGGGAATAGTCAGAGTTTGGCACTAATGAATCGAGAAAGAACTAGTCGCAGAGGCCTGTATTCTGACATATGTGCGCATTTTGTGTGAAAACGGTGAGTTGCGCACTGAGGTGTTGCAATTAATTGAAACGTTCGCACTTTACTTTGCAACGGATACCGATGACAAGAGTGAGATAAAAATTACTGAAATCTACATATTTACATATGCATACAGCTGACAATTTATAATAATTGGAAGAATCCCGTCAGTTTCACAACTAATTTTGTTTCCTTGAGGAAAATAAAGAGAACTATGAGATGATATTTTGGGAGACATACATCTGTGACGTCATATTAGCTGGGGATTAAATAAGACTGGGGAAGAAATGTAGAAGTGTAAACATTACTCAAACAAAAATCAGTAGTTCTACATCTCCTTAAATAATACTTCTTGGACTGATATATATCAGACACGTTTCTCTTGCTTGCTAAAGTGACGTCAGCAAAACAGCTAATCAATTGCATATCTTATTGGAGGACCTTCATAAAATGGTGATATCGAGTGAATTCCATTCGAGTATTATTTCCTTGCGAATTAGATTATCAGTTGCATTAAAAAATTACCTATATAAAGCTATAATTCTTGCCACTGAAGTTTATAATCCCGGTGGATAGAACAAATATATATTAAGAAAAAATAAATAGTGTGAGCACAAGTAGTGGAAGAGCGCAGTTTAATATGCTTGTAGTTCTGTAGCTCAAATTAGTTTAAGCACATCATTTGATGGACCTAGAGTGGTGTGACAGTGACAATAGCGACTTGAAAAGCCTGTAAAATCGAGTCTCTCGCATACCTTGAAATTTTCTTTCTTATACATACTTTTATTACTTTCGGAATTACGTCAGCGCCTTCCGAAAATAATTACAACGTCAATTTTCCACATTTTAGTTTTACAGTTTCCATATTTAGGCGCATCTATTAGGTAACTTGCAATAGTAATATATCTGAAGAGTGAAAATTAGAAACTCCACATGCATATGAGCTCAGCTAGATATGCCTAATGCATACAAGCATGCAACCAATCTCAAGTTCACAATGCTCTGCGTCGCTAGATTTCGTAATTTCCGTGGACACGTTGCAGAGGCGTAACTTAAACGTGGCAGCAAAAGCAAAAGCGAAGACAATATAATAACTAAACTTAGCTAAACGCTCATAAGTATTTATTTTCTACATTTGCAACAAAAAAAAAAAAAAGTATTAAACAATAAAATTAGAAAAAAGTTTTTTAAAATATTGAAGAATTTTTCAATTAGCCATAATCCACGGCCATTGCTGCTAATTGGCAATATTTAAGCAAAATTTTGCCGGTAAGTACCGAAAGCGGCTCTCCTATTTGACCAGAGCAAGTGCCAGTAGTGTATTGCTCCAGTGTATATTCATACAAATGCGCATAGTTGGCGAAGTAAAACTGAAATGAAATTTTCAATTTCATCAAAATCGTTGTGAAAAGTAATAAAAATATGTTTATGACAGCTCTTTGGGCATGAGTAGCACGGGCCGCATAAGTATTTTGTCTCCACAGGCTGCAGTTTTACGAGCCAAAATAAATAGAAAACATTTGCCACACCAAACGAGATTGCATTGTTGCAGCGAGCGGCCTGCATGAATGAGACCAAAGAACGTCTCGAGCGAAGGAGCTCATGTGAGCTTTTACTTCGTTGGTCCCCCCCTATCATTCCTCAAGGCCCTGCGCGCATTCTGCTGCCTTTCTTTGTCATCTCCGAAAAACTTATTGTACTCTTTAATGACTTTTTCTGGCATTTAAACCGTGATAAAAACACATTATTAGTGTGAACGGGGCACAAGCAGCGCGGTAGTTAAAGCATCAATCGAACAGACGGCGAATATGCGGCCGACTGCCGGTCAAAATATTCAAATGGTAGCAAATATTGTGTGGTTACTTGGAATGGCAAATCACATTTACGACCGTTTGTCTATAAAAAATCTCACGGGATCGTTTGTAGCTGGAAGTTAAGAGTCGAATCGTCAACATGGTGGCATTGCTTATATTTGTATCCAGCAGTAGAATGGGCTTTGTCAATGTCCATGAGATACACGTGGAGAAATGAAGAATATGAGTTGAATGTTAAAAAGCGAATATGGTTGTAAATAGCGTCTTATAAAGTAAAAACTCTGTTTGAGCGCTTGAAAGACATTCAGATATTGAACGAATTTCTTTAATTATTTACAGTATCTCCAATATCGGTCTAAAAGTTCCACATTTTTGCTTGAGTCCGTGCTTTTTAGAATATGGTATGTTCAAGCAAACAGTTCGCATCGGAGAAACTATCAGAGTACCTCAAGTCGCCTTGAACTGTGCGATTTTATTTTGTTTACTTTTCAGCCTTGTGGAATTCGTTCAAAACTGTACTGGAAGTGGATCACAATTTTCTCTCTGCAGCTCACTGGTGGATCGAAAGCAAAAGGCATTTGAACATGTTGCTTTCATATAACGCCAACATTTCTCTTCCTCGAGGTTGAACCGAATTCGGATTCTGATTTCGACACCAAACTTGCTATTCAATTCCAATTCTGCATTTCAGCGTCATATTCTTGAGTGGATAGCAAACATAACGAGCCGGGAAGAGGCGAAACGAAGACGGTTACATTGCAGAAGCCAAATAAGTGATGTCTCGTTTACACTCTTTGAATATGGTACTTAATCGAAGTAGGCAATGAAGAGCTTAGTCATTTTACATGGAACTTCGGATCCTTTTCTTCAAATTCCGTTGTCGACGAATTGGTTACGAAAAAACTCTGAAGACCCAGTATTTACGAGACTGCTATGGATTCATTTGCCGTTAAATAATGTTAGTTCATACCAGTATTATGGGTTTGGTCAGACCCTGAGTTCCACGAACCCCTCTTAGTTCTTTTAGAGTCAAATGAAGTGGTGGAAGAGCATGATTTCGACATGCTCTTATAATCACGCCTCCAATGTACGAAAATCAACATAAAATTTCAATTAGTTCACGAGAATATTCCTCACAGTGCATACTTAAATATGTATCGTAAGGCTTTCGTTCGTTGAATAGGCTTCCATTAGTAGACAAGGCAATAATAAAAATGCACTTTAGTTGAACAAAACAAAAACACTTTTGAATTATCCAGTCAATTCCCTATGCTAATAAATAATGTGGCATTACTTATGCACCGCCAACACCTAAACACACCTAACCGCACAACAGCAACAACCACAAAGAGGATGTTGTTCAACGCTATCGGCCCAGCTGGTCTGACTTCATTTGAAATCGAAAATAATTTTAATTCGCTTGCAACTTGTATAAAAGACAATAAATATGCTGGCAGTCACACTAGCAATAACAATAACAATAGCAATATGCCTTTTAACACAATACGAGTATTCATAATATATATAGCAAGAACAACAACAATAGCTCCCCATTGAATACAACCAGCATACCAACACCGTCGCGCGCTGGTTAAGAGCATCAAGAGCGCTCCACCCATGCAAGGGCCGCGACAAAAGGCCGTCCATAAAGAGTGTTAAGGCCAAGTGTAAGTGCAAACAGACTTTAATCGTATTTATTAATATGTGTATGCACTGGGGTAACTGTGTGTGTGTGTGTGTGTTGGTTGGTGGTGGCAACTGCTGCACTGCAGTCAGTTCGTTCGTCAGTCGTTTGCTTAGCGCTAAACGAAATTGATTGCGATCGATCGCATTGAATAAATTCAACTTAGAGACCAGTTGCTGCACTGCGCATGCGCAACTCCGCTGAGCATTTGAATGCGCCTTTTTGGGCGCATGGACCCAGATGCTGCCGCTGGCCGATTGCAATCTGCCTGCGCGTGTATGCATATATTTATATACGAATATACATGAATGCATGAATCAGTCAATGAATTCAGCATGTGTATGTGTGTGTGTGTGTGTGTGTGTGTAATGTATGCTCGCTTTACTGTTTCGCTTTAGTTCTTGAACTCGCTGGCAATAACTTAAAGGATTAAAGGCATCGTTAAATCAGTTTTAGTGCATATTTTCCAAGTCCAAACAAATCATTTAGGGCTTTTCTTTCATACTTGCTTCCCTGCTCACTACCAATTTCCCCCCTTGCTCGTCGGACGAGCGCAGTTTTTTATGTGGCTACTCGCAGCTTCCGCTCTATTGTTCATGCTGTCAAACAGTGTTTGGGGACGCAGCTCCTTCGAAATTCAAGCGTGGCTTGCTCTGCAGGCCGTAGATTTGACTTCATTTCGTTACTTTTTCTACAATTTTTCATTGTTTACAGCAGCAGCAATTGAAGTGGGAAACCGCTTTTCAATCGTTCTTTAAATGAAATTTATGTCACACAGTCACACAGTAGATTCTTTCAAGTATTCAAGTTGCAATAAATTTTCGTTTAACTGCTTTATTTATGTGAAAAAAGTCGGAGTTAGAAAATGTTGGAGCGAGTAGTGCTCCGCTGGCAGATGCTGCGATCGTAAGGCAGATTTGCAGCAGCTTCTGGTGGAATAAAATGCTACTTTACACACGATCATTATGTGTTCAAGGACTGTGAAGGGCAACGCGTTTGAGCTGGTGTAACCATTCAATTGAGTTCTTTAAGGCTTAGACATTGGATTTTGTACTCTCTGGACTCATAAAATACGGCAAATAAATCATTGAATCAATAAAGATGCGATTTAAAATGTTGAAGTAGGGCTGCTTAGGGTAGGGCTTAGTGGGGCTGTTAGATTTGTATGCTAGATTAAGTGAGTTTAAGTTATAAAATTAGTGATCAATTTCAGATCAGTGAATTTTCTGTACAATTGAAGGGTGAATTGGTAGGTGTTCACTTGTAACTTGGAGTATTTTCCCGTCCCGGAAGCGATCGCTGTGGAGTGTCACTTAGGCCGTGATCTAAATTCGAACAGTTTTCGATGCCGTTTAGATGAGAGTAACGGCATTATAAAACATGTTTAAGGGTGCTAGATGGTAGTCAGCATATCATAGCTTCCTCTTACTATTATCTGGTATCAGCGGAGTATCTGCGAGTTCAGTGCTCGGTAGTGAACCGATCACTCCGTGGCATACTCGAGCGGAAGTATATCTTCAGCGTGTGTTTGTATGGCGATACTCAGTATAATTCTTAAGTTTGATATCTAACCTTAATAGGTATCGATTTTGTGCAACAACTTTATTTGTTCCAGGTGTGATAAGACTTCCAATAATTCTCAAACCTAGAGCAGGTCTGCAGCAATTTTTCAGTGAACTCTCCGCAACCCGTTTGCTTTTCCAATAACTCAAGACACTAACTAAATAGCTATATCTACATTATGCTCCGTGTTAAAAATCAATTCGACTGCTACAACAACAGACACGCGTCACTGCAACGTCTCTTAAGGCTATACAGCGATTTCATTGACGTCTTTTAATATTTGCTACCACTCGATTTGGCGATCAACAACTCTTTATAAACACTTCATTTTCATGTGAAATGAAATGCACAGTGACGAACTGGTTTATATGAAGCCATTCAAAGCGTCAGCAACAATTACAAACTGCGTCATTAAAATCATCGCCAGCAACAACAGCTACAACAAAAGTAAGCAATTGCAATGCAATGGTAATTTCATGCAGCGCCAGCATTGCTGTTGCACGCATATACGAATACGCGCGGCAACATTGTCTCTTTAACTTGACTTGTACAACAACGCTGCCGTTGCCATTATGCGGCCAGCGGCCAGCAGTTGGCGACTGGTGGTTAGCGGTTGATGGTTGACGGTTGTCGGCTGATGCCTTGCGGTAGCCCTGCGGCGGCGGAATTAATTGCAAATGAAAAGCAGCCATAATGTGTGGTTGCTGGTGAAGCGCGTGCGCACAGCGGAGGGTTGCGCGGCGGCAGCGGTGGTGTATTGCAATTCTCACATATTCAGTGTGACAAATTAACGATGTGCACAAGCACGTACACACGCACACACACACACACACACACATATATATATATATATACGATCTGTATGCGCGTAAGTCTGCCCGCTTGAATGCAATTTAATAAAAGTTTATTCACCCAATGTATCGGCATTACTGCCCGTTGGCGGCGGCGTGCAAGTGGCAATTGCGTCGTGTTAACAGATATATGCGAGTGCGCATGCGCAATTCGCAAGATTGCTTTGTTGGCTGCCTGCGCTTCGCTACGCTTTTCTATCGCACTTAATAAATGTGATTAAAAACTGGCTGTAATTGCCAGCGCGTATCTTTCTCGCCGTCTGATTCGTCTGTGTAAATGTGGTGAATATCATCTTCAGCGGCGTTTGTGTGGTGGCTACTGTGGTGCTGTCAGTTCGCGTTAAATTAACACTTCAACGAATACATTTATTTTGCACTAAAACAAGCATAGCTAATCACCGCAGCAATCTTTATGAGCTAGCGCTTGAGCTGGTAGCGAATGAGTTAGTGAGTTAGTGAGCGTTGCGGCTATTATTGCGGCGTTTGTGGTCGATAGGAAATTGTGGCGGCAACGCTCCATTCTTCGAAACTTAACACTATTCGGTGGCATCTGTTCCAATGCCCTCGGTTTGAGATACATTATTTTACCCCAGTTCGGTCTCTCTGTAGTCGACAGTTCTTTTAAATTTTTGGAGTTCTTTACTGGGGTATATCCAGTTAAGTAAGAACTTGCTACTTCAATCGGAAAGCTGTGAAACCCGAAATGGCACGTTTGCAGATCCAATTAAGGTCTAACTGATCTGATCTATAGTGGCTTTAAACCGTTTAAAGAAGATTCAGAAAAACCATTTGATCCCACCTATGGATATCCTGTCTTCTGAATCACATAAATTATAGGTCATATTTATTAGAACTAAGCAATTTGGTTTCTCCAAACCAAACGGAATCATCTTCATCGGAACGTTGAAAATTTTTGTCTTATGAATCCATCTGAGTAATTTTTCACTGCTTTACACTTGAGTTTTCAAAGTTGCAGATTGTTCTACTGGGTCCAAGTCGGTTATATGCATCCAAAGTTTTATCAAGCATAAATATTTTTCATTGCTTGAGTTAGAGAAGATAAAAAGTGGCGAATTTTGCTTTCATCTTTGCGTACATCTAAAAGGCCTTTACTCTCAAACTCGAAAATATCTAAAAACCCTATTTTTAATTCTCTTCTCTTATATTGGGTTGTTCGGAAAGTCATTTCGTTTTTTCCCGCCAGAGGACTTAATTACGTTTTTTCGAAACTAACTTCACACTTAAGCCCCATAACCATTATATGTCATGAGAGCTGATATTGCAAGGCTTGTGTGTGAAAAAGTTCTATTAATTCTACCCAGTAGTTTTTGGTTGGTGCCTTTTTAAATATGGAGAGCAATAAGCAGCATTTTCGTCATATTTTACTTTTTAACTTCAGAAAAGGTAAAAATGCTGTCCAAGCGAGAAAAAAATTGACGGATGTGTATGGAGAAGGCGTGTTAACAGTACGCCAGTGCCAGAACTGGTTTGCAAAATTTCGATCCGGCAATTTTGATGTCGAAGATGCACCACGGTCTGGAAGGCCGGTCGAAGCTGACAAAGATGCGATAAAGGCATTAGTTGATGCAAATCGGCGAATCACCACACGAGAGATCGGTGAGAGGTTAAATTTGTCGAATTCAACTGTTTATGGCCATTTGAAAGGCATGGACTTAACCTCGAAGCTCGATGTGTGGGTGCCCCATGTCCTTACCGAGCGAAATTTGTGTCGTCGTGTTGACGCGTGTGATTCGCTCCTCAAACGTCTAGAAAATTATCCATTTTTGAAGCGGATTATTACTGGGGACGAAAAATGGGTTGTATACAACAATGTTAAATGCAAGAGGTCATGGAGCAGAAAAGATGAACCGGCTCAAAGCGTGTCAAAAGCCAACATTCACCAAAAAAAGGTGATGCTCTCCGTTTGGTGGGATGTCAAAGGAATCGTTTTTTTTGAGCTTTTGCCGGACAATACAACGATTAATTCAGAAGTCTATTGTCATCAGCTGGACAAATTGAATGATTCACTTAAAGAGAAGAGGCCCGAATTAATCAACAGGAAGGGTGTAGTGTTCCACCAGGATAATGCGAGACCTCACACAAGTTTGGTCACTCGCCAAAAACTTTTACAGCTTGAATGGGACGTACTGCAACATCCACCATATTCTCCAGATCTGGCGCCTTCCGACTACTATTTGTTCCGGTCCCTGCAAAATTTTTTGGATGGCAAAACCTTTACCTCAAATGAAGATGTCAAAAACCACCTGGACGAGTTTTTTGCCAGCAAGGACCAAAACTTTTATGAGAGGGGAATTATGTTACTGCCAGAAAGATGGCAAAAGGTGTTGGACCAGAATGGCCAATATATAATTTAATAAAATATTTATTCATTATAGGAAAACTGCCTTTCATGTTCCCCAAAAAAAACGAAATGACTTTCCGAACAACCCAATAGAATAAGCGATGTAGAGAAAATTTTCGCATGCTTCTACAAAACTTATAAAACCGTTTCTTGAGCTTTCGCCATTTTTCCACTAGGGTCGCTACGGCAACACATCCGCTGTATGTGCAGCTACCAGAAAATCTCGGTTACACATATGTTGCAAGTTACATTCTCTTACTTTAATAGCTCTATGTATAATGAGTAGATGGTTAAAGCATGTTACACGCTTCACGCACAATCCGCGTAACGCCCTTTTCAAATGCCACTAGTAATGACGGCGATTTTCCACACACATTTAGTCATTCATATCTTCAAGTTGATGCGGTCATAAAAGTTGTGCAACACAAGAATCTCTGCTATGTCACGTTGCTTTATGGCCGCATATGTCAAAAATATTTACCACAGCACATTTTAGTGTTGCTTTAATTCAATGGAAATTACTTCATAATTACTAAAATTGATGTTATAATTAAATTTTGATAAGAAGAGTGGAGAAAATAATAAACTGTAGCGGAAAAACCAAGCTCTTGGCGTTGAGGCATCTGCATGTATATATAACAGGAAATGTCAACTACTTTTAACGACTTCATTGAAGGCATACAATTTTCCAAAAAATAAAAATAAATAAATAAAAAAATAAAAAAAATGAAGAAATTGAGAAACTAAGTCATAATGTGGCATAAGTTAGTTAGATGTTGCATGATGGCGAACCGAAAAGGCGCCAAAGAGGCAGCGCTGCTTGCGCTGAAACCACAAGAAATTAGTGCAACATTACGCACAAACTGTTGCAGCTTAGCCCGCCAGCTGCCTTGCACACACACATACACACACATGTACCTGTAATGCGCTACCCGGCTATCTGAGCGGCATAGCAAATAGGATTGATGTGTTATCAAACTTGTAGCGGCAGCACGCACGCATGCGAACACACACGAACGCACACAGCCAGCTCTGAAATTTTTCATGCCCACAGAAATGGTTTTTTCTTTGGAGATTTTGTAAAATTCTGAGAAGTAAATTGTTCTTATTTTGTAGAATTAAATGCACTTAATGAAGTGCATGTTCGCGCATATTAACTAAAATTTAAAAAAAAAAAAACAATATTCTGAAATTTCAAAAGCACAAACCTTTTTTGTTCATTTAGTTCTCCTTAAATTAAGATAATATCACACGCAATACCTTTAGGTCAATCTTAGTCTAGATTATTGAAATTTAATTCTTATTACTGTAAACGTGTTTTGGCTTTTTTCGTGCGGGTCATGTGTGGCATGTTAATTAAGAATTTGTTTTAGGCGAAAAGTGCGCTCAAGTTGTTGTAAAAGTGAGTACTTACTTCAGCTGGATCATAAAAGAGCATTAAGTATGAAGAAGAAGAGAGAGAGAGGTATACTGGAAAATCGTACTCTCTTTCCAGCATATACAAATATCAATTTGTGAAGCATACCTTTAGGCGCAAATACTAATTTGTATAATTGTATGAAGCATGCACTTATTAACAGATTAATGAATTAATAAACTAAATGGAATTTAAAAGAAGATGAAGAGTTTGTCGTTTTACTAATTTTTCAAGATTCTTGAAGAGTCATGCCTGTTGTTTTCAGTACGTTAAGACTAGTGGACGTTTAGACCACTAATTGCTTTCGTCGAGGATTTTGGAAGAATTCCGTAAATTTTTACGGAGAATTTTTAAATTTCTTACTTTCGAAACTACTACTTATGCTGAACATTGAGATAAAAGAGAAATATGGAGAAAGACGGTTGTAATGACGATTTCTCCTTCTATGTTAAGCATACCTTTAGGCGCAAGTGGTAATTTTATCAACTAGATTATAGTGGATATCAGCTGTAATTACAGATTCCCCGCGAGTAAAATGGGAAGACACTTGGTCACAGAACAAGTATTTTTAAAATGTCTCATGAGATTTGTAACTCTTTACTGTTTCACAAGTTCAATTAACTTCAAACTGTCGCAAAATTATTTATTGATGGGTGAATGTTAAAAAATTACCTCTACGTGGGTAGCTTGAGTGCTGAGCAACGGAAAAAGTCTTTCAAAACAATCCGATCACTAAAGCTTGACGACCGAGACAACATACAACTGTTTATGTACTCTGTACTTCATAATGGATTTTGTACTCGAAAAACTTGACATGGAATAAAAATATTATATAAAGCCTTTTCCTCGGAATATATTTTATGTTTGCTCCCTCTTTGCTGTGTCTGAGTAAGAGACACACTCAGAGATGAGCACTTGAGTCTACTTCAGAATAAATTACTCACTTCTGACCAAACTATATGCTTTGATTTAATGTGATTACAAAAATTACTTCTAATGCCTGTGAATTATTAGATTTATTTTTGCTCACGCTTCACTACACATCAATTTGTATGTATATACATGTTGTAAACGTGAACGCCTAATTTGGCTCACTTAACTTATGGTTAGAACGAAAATATCTCAAAACCCACCGGAGAGTAATTACTGCGAATTGGACGTGATGATTTTATATAAGCAGAATATAAAAGCTACTTCTCGCCAAAATAAATGAAAATGAGAGAAAGAAGAAGTAAAAATTGTGGGTACTACAACCGAAAACCGCAACAATTCCCAGGAAGATTCAGATGAAAATCACAACAAATGAAAAAAAATATAGTCATAAATTAACATTAAAGAGGCGAGAGAAATGTTGCAGACACCTACATGCAGACACATTTACCAAGAAGAAGGGCACCGTCGTGAGGAGTGATTGCCACAAACAAACGAGTAAGTGGTAAGTGAAATGTAACCGTTAAGGCAAGCGCAGGACGTGAAGGCGAAGGAAAAGGCGCAAAAGGATCACTCAACATTCCCAGCGGTATCGAAGTGACAGCGATAATATGCAACGTACAAACGCTCGAAAATATTATGTGGTGGCTGGTGGCTGGTGCTAGCTGTTGGCGTGCAACTCACACCTTCGCCAGTGCAAACGGTTAGCACAGCGATACCTGGATAAATGCGCCGGTGTAGCGGGCGAAGAACGTTCGGACAGCGAATATCTCATTCAGAAACGTAGACAAATGCATGTGTGGTATAAAATTGAGCAATTTTTTGGGGAAAAAGACAAAAGATAACAATCTTTCACGGACGTACGGACGTACGGACGGAGGGCCGATCGGTCGGTCACAGGGTGAACGGCAGTACCAAGCCGGCTGGTTGGCCTGGCCATCGAGCAAATGCAATTGAATGGGAAAGCAATGGACTGGCTGGCGAGTTGAGTCGGAACTCGGTTTCGCGCTGCATTGGCTTGGGTTGGGTTGGCGCGAATTGAATTGCGCTGAGCTGAGTTCGGTTGGTTCGGTTGGTTTGGTTACCGGAGCAGTACGCGTGTCTTGTCGTCGCGACACGTAATGTGCGTCACGTAGCGCATGTGAGATGGATGGATGGATATGGAATGGACACGGACGCGTACGTGGACATAGAGTATATGGAGTGAACTCGCAAAGGAGGCTGATAAATGTATCCACATTTACTTGCATGTAACTGAGTAGTATATGACGACCAATCTATGTGGAACAAACTTAAATGAATTGCAATGAAATTACAGAAAGCCAAAAGTTACAGCAACAGTTTGTCGAGGACAAGAACTAAAAGGCAGCTATAGAGAAGTAAAAAAGCGCGCTGATAAAGAGGCACACGAAAAACAAAAGAAGAAACAAAGTGGTACTGTATAGTAAATAAATAAATAAATATTTTATTGCATTACCTCGACGCTGTGTGACAGTGACAAAAATTGTAACAGCAAACAAATACGTAAGGGTACGTGTTTGCTGCTGGAGAGATGTCCCGGTGCCGCACACATCATCGATAATGTATTTGCCGTCGGTAAATATAGACGTGTTACAAGTAGCTGGGTTCGCTTAACGGCTACTTGCTGTTCTACCCTGCTTCCTGGTTGATTTGTGTGCCTCGCTGTTTGCTTTTTGGCTGTTACATGTCATGGGCTAGTTCGCACAGCGGGTGCTGATGACCTAACTGTGTACGTGTTGATGTCCCAAACCACACTATCATGAGCTAGATATTGAGACAACATAGGGAATGCACGTCTGAACAGAAAAGGCAACAATACATATGTAGCTACTAATTTAATGACATAATGTTTTGATATCGCAAACGTTCCTCTAAACAAAAATACAAAAAAGAAAAAAATCTAAAAAAAATAAATAAGAGATACAACCAGAATATTGTGCGCTTATCGATAGTGTCATACGTTTTGGAATGTTTTGTGGTAATACGTACAGGCAATATGAAGGGCAACTACACATATTGAGCCGGTATATACATGGAACCATTCATTTTCCTTGAAAGCGTGAAGATGCTACCTTTTGATTAATTTAATTTCAAAGGAAGCTGCGTAAACCCCGAAGAAGTGCAACTCAATCGATTTCTCTCAAGATTTTTCTAAGATATTTTTGAAAGGAAGTGCACAATAATTATGTGCGATTCGCATGCCACACACGTTCGATTGTGAGCCTAAAGTAAAGCCATATTTGTCTCATGATCTTAGCTAAATAAGAGAGCAGATATTATTGGATCGCTTATGATGCTCTTGATTAGGAAATACATCTTTAATTTAAAATCATTAAATTCTCTAAAATTTTTTGTTATGATGTTGATAATAGGTACAACATAGTGAAGTTAGCTGCTGTAAAACCAGTAGTTGTTTAAAATAAGAACACTGTAAGATAATGAAGACCAATGAGTTGTACTCAAGGAATCGGAGGTATGATTCTAGGTTAGTTAAAAAATTTTAATATTCGAAAGCTATGGTGTCCGATATTAAGTACTGGTATGAACCGCAGACGAACGGTAAATAATCAGATCATATTTAGGTTTTTCTAAAAACCTTTTCTATTTTTTTCTAAAAATTCTGAGTATTATTGAGTGAATTTAAACTTAAGTCCACGTATTATTCATTGCCAGTTATATTCTTTTAAAAACACTAATCTGTTTCAAGATTCAATATTTGAGATCTGCTCTCATTTTCAAAATTACTTTAAAGAGTAAAACTCATTAAAGAAACCCCTCGTTATTCTACCTTTAAATTTTTATGTTATCCCATTTGAGATGTTTGTTCGATTCGCCACTCTCCAAAGCTTGCTTAATCAGCTAGATATGAAATAGCAAACAGTTATATCCCTTACGGATGTTCCCATATAATATTCTGTGTTCTACATTTTCCCACATTTCCCTATTTTCAGCTAATGACTATGAAGCATGCAAATAACCTCGAGTACCTATAAACGAAACATAAATGTGTGTAGAAATGTACTTCTCGGGCAATCAACCCGAAAAATGTATGCAGAACTAAAAAAATTTTTGTGTCTCATTGAGATGAGTAATGCAATGCTTCGGCTGCGCGTGCTGCACGTTCTCGACCGAACTTGGACACAAGTAGTTTGCATACACGCTCATATATGAGAACTAAACCGAAGTACAGAGTACAATCTGTCGCAAGCGGACTCTTTTTGCAGCAACCACATCGAGACTGCCCAACCCGCCTAATCAATATTCATGTCACTCGAAATAACATTGTCTCTTAGACGTGTACGTGCCGCTTGGCTACCTTTGCTTGTTGTCTTCCCGACGCATACATATTCGACTAGCAGCCATGTGCAGTGGGCAGCTGAAAAGCAAAACTGCAAGGCGGGTATGCAGTTATTCGCATTACAAAGTTGCATTTTGAAGTTTAAACAGCCTGAGACGACAGAACGAGATATTTTAAAGTTGTATGTTTTTATTTTAAAGGCAGATTTGCATTGCATATTGTGATTTTATAGCAATAATGAGGCTTGTTTTGCATTTGAAGCAGGCGCGAAGTTTTTAGGAATACAATAAATCATCGTTATGCCTCAGACATAACTGTTCTGAAATTTAATTTTTATAAAGAAGTGGGCATGACAATTTAAAGAAAACGTTAAAAGTCTAGAATGTCGAATAAATTATACTCGCAGTTTTCTTAGAACAAAAGTGCGCTGTTGGGAACAACAAGCTTTAAACCGGAGATGTATAGTTTTGTGGCATTTAGCGAGAAATTCTTATTACATCTACAGTACAGTCTAGATTTGCTTGCAACATCTTCTTAAACGCTTGTATGGAAGAATTGGTCTAAATTCGATAATACGGATGAAAGTATAACCTGCGGAAAAAGCAAAACGCCCATAAAACTATGTGGAAGAACCCATAATTACTACTGACCAAGTATATTGTCTCTCCCAGTATCACTTTGAATCGCTTGGCCAATCGCTTCAAATCATCATTTCGACTTAAACCATTTCGACCAAGGCCATCATTAGATGGATGCTGGAAGGCACAAGTCTCCTGAAACTATTTTCACGCAGTGCCGATTCAAGAAATCTCATCGAAATCATCCCTGCAACAGAATTATTATTAGAATTTCCAGTAAGCCAGAAAATCCACTACTGAGCGGTCCGGCGGAAGATATTCTTCTGTGATTTTTTTTACAGTGCGAACCTTCTAAATTGAAAACCAATAAAGCGTTAGCGTAATAAGTACAGTAATATTAGGTGTTCAACTAATTATGTAATTTCAATGCCACATTCTTTCCCATTGAGCAAAAAATCGGCATGTAATAATAATCAGTTAACTAATGTTTTAAGCCAAGTGTTTTTGGAAATTCTCCACGCTGTACGCTCGCATTTATTAATGAGTTTTTAATGAGACAATGATATGGCGATTGGCTTGACTTACACTAAACTTACGCTTCAGACCTAGGAATGGCATTGATAGTTACATTGAAATGAATGAATGAGTTAGGTATATAATACCTACATATATATCATATATGAGCATATGTATGTGCATGTATTTTTAGTAATGGTTAGCTCGCTTGTAATTTGCCCAATTGAATACACTTTTTTGTAACTCTATTCTCTTGCAGCGTCCAATTGAAGTGCTAAGGCATCACACAAAGCTATTAAATAACGATAAGCGTCAAAAATAGATTTTAAATCACAGACGCCCAAACACAACATACTTACGGCGAACACATTTGCGGGTATAAAGCGTGAAGTCAAGACAACCAAGGCAGCCGAGCACGAAGAATGGCGAAAAGGAAGATGAATGAACGCTGCAGAGCATTGGTTTAGCTGGAGACATTGAAGATTTGGTGAAGTAATCAAGTGATTTGTGTCGAATTTTCTGTGGTATGAATGGAGGCGGCGTACAATGGCGTGGCAAGTACAGCGACATACACGAAAGCTTGCTGCAAAGAATTAAGGTGTCTTTTTTCACACAAAAAAAATAAAAAAAATAAAAATTGAACAACAACACAATGAAGCTGTAAAGAACGCCTCAGAACATGTTCGCGCTCGTGTTACGAACACAATTTTATCCATTGTTTGGGGCTGACGGATTTACTAACTTTATTTTTTTTTTTTGTTAATATTTGGCCCCTCGGCTGGTCCGTGCTTGCTTTATGCAGCAGACAGGAAGCGCTAAGCACTTTCGAATGATATAAGCTGAGCGTTTGTATTTATTTTGATGTTTTTTGTTGTGCTGTGTTGTGAGAATTATTTTTGTTGTTGTTTTTCCAGATGATTAGAGGCATTAAAACCATGTTGGCACGCGGCTAACACCAAGAAGATGTGTTCTAAAATTGCATGAAAACTATCAAATCGATGGGCGGATACAGCACTGACTTGCAGGCAGAATAGCGGGATAAAATCATTAAAATAATTTTTTTTGTAATTCTAAGAGGTTAATTCTTGTATTGTTAGCTTGTTTAAAAAAAAGTTTCAATTCGTTTTGTCAATAGGTTCTAAAAGCTATTCAGCTTCTAAAAGACAGAGTTTTCTTAGCAGTAAAACCATAACAAAAAATTTATTCAATAAATATTTAAATTTTTGAAAAAAGAAAAGTTTTCATAATGTTGATTTTTAAATATTCAAGAACTTATAATGTAATAGCTCGCCAATTTCCAATCATCATCAGTAAGCTAAAAGATAAAAAAAATCACAAACCGTTTGAGAGTTATGTGTACATACTTGCCAGCCTACGAAAAATTATATTGTGTGTGAAAAAGTTCTATTAATTCTACCCAGTAGTTTTTGGTTGGTGCCTTTTTAAATATGGAGAGCAATAAGCAGCATTTTCGTCATATTTTACTTTTTAACTTCAGAAAAGGTAAAAATGCTGTCCAAGCGAGAAAAAAATTGACGGATGTGTATGGAGAAGGCGTGTTAACAGTACGCCAGTGCCAGAACTGGTTTGCAAAATTTCGATCCGGCAATTTTGATGTCGAAGATGCACCACGGTCTGGAAGGCCGGTCGAAGCTGACAAAGATGCGATAAAGGCATTAGTTGATGCAAATCGGCGAATCACCACACGAGAGATCGGTGAGAGGTTAAATTTGTCGAATTCAACTGTTTATGGCCATTTGAAAGGCATTATACGAAAACTGTCTTTCATGTTCCCCAAAAAAACGAAATGACTTTCCGAACAACCCAATAGCTTTCATGCAAAGTGTATCAAATCGCTGTCTCTATATTCTCAATTAAATTGAGACACCTGTTTTAATCCGTTACGCAGTTTGCTCTCTATATCAAACTGATTGGCTGCCAGAGTACGAAATTAAAACTCTATTAGTAATAATCTTTTTTTAAGGCCTTTAAATCCAAAATTCATTGTTCATATGCAGCGCTGCGTGTAGTGCGACAAATTACGCATCACCTGCTTGTCTGGCAGCAATATTTCCATGCCACAAATCATATTTATCAACAAAATATAAAAAGAAAGAAATATATATGAGTGACATATCCTACCCAAATTGAGTTGGCAAGCTGCAAAGCAATACAATTGAGCACTCAACTTTTCAAAGGTCCCATGCACTATATTAAGGTAGATAGATATATATTAAAAAATTTTTTTTTAATGCAAAGTATCGGAATAATAATTTGACACGCTTTCGTGATCCTTTCGCTTTCGAAAAATAAATAATTAAATAATGTTTGGATAAAAAGGAAAGCCTACCATACATTCCACCATCGCTTCAGCTATGGAAAACCCTCGCTATCTAAATTTTTTGTGCGCTGATCTTTATCAAATCATTTACAATTATGCATGTGAAGTGAGAATATGCATTTCATTTTCACATTTCATATCTCAAACGTATTTTTCACATTTATAATTTCATTAGAAATCATTTTGACCGCTCTCTTAGTATACTTATGCACTTGCCACTTTACCTTCAATTATTTCCCTCCATCTCATATAATATTTCGACGGCAAACGTTACGCGCTTGCATGCTCGTTACACTAAATTATAGTTTTTGCCTGTAGACTGCGTACCCGTATACTCTCCAACTTGTCAAAATTTGTGACAAGTCATTATCGGTAGTTTCGGATCTTCAACTCGCTTTTTCACCGCTCTTCTTTGCGCTGACACTTTGTTGTATAAGTTTTGACAGGTTTTTCATGAAACAGCCCAAAAATGTTTGGGTTTGTGCGGCTTCTATGACTGAGTTTTTCGAAACCTTTTTTTTTTTTGCTTCAAGGATGAGAAATGTGTGGTGAAAAAGTGGTAAGTGAAAAAGCGTGTAAAGATAGAACGTTTCGTAGAATTCATGCCAAGTTGTTGAGATACAATTTCACAGATGAAAATTAGGACTAAATGTGGATGAAATGTTTTTTTTTTTATTGTATTCCGATGTGAGCACATTTACTCCGGAATTGGGAACCAGATTTTTAGAGTAAAGATTTGCGGAGAAATATAAACGAAGCTTGTGCAACGAAAAAATTTTAATTACAATAGAGTAAGTTCCCGAATAAATAATTTTATAATACCTTAACAATCAAATTCGTTAAAATTCGTTATTCGTAAAAATTAGGTAAAAGGCGAATCGAACAAACAACTTGTATTTAACCTATTAGACTAGGTAATGAAATGTAGAAAGATAAAAGTTATAACTTGTAAGAAAGAAAATACAAAATAACGCCTAAATTGACCTATTTGTAATGGAATCGGACATAAGAGATATGAATCTAAAGAGAAGAAATACTAACAATGATCTACAATATATAAAATTATATTTATTTCAGTTTTAGTTTCATTAACGCACGCTACAGTATTTATTCCTATAACCTTGGAAAATCGAAGATAGTATAAATGAAAGTTTTGGGCTTTATTTAACCTACCTATCAACCTCACACCTGCATTTTCTCCTGGATTTATAAGAACGAATATCCTGCTCATATAAGACAACTTTGTCCAACAGTTTCCACCCCAATCTAATCACCTTTTGGCTTGAAGAGCAGCCTGGATTGGCAATACAATATACATATGTTTATAGGTGGGAATGTAATCTCCACCAATTAATTTATAGTTTATTTGACAGTTTTTGGTAGCAACACTCATTGTCTTGTTACATTTTTTCATAATTTCACGAGAACATTACCGTCCCGTCCCAGGCACGTACGCACACCGTACAATTGCGTGAACCTGTCGGACATGAAAACCATTGCTCGGCTCGGCAAGTGATTTCTTCTTCAAGCGATCCTTATGATTAACTCAATTTTGAATAAGTACTGCTCACGTGTTCTGGTTTCCCGAATACCTGAATGTTCTCTCGTTTAAGTAACGAGCGTTGTTCGTTCGCTTTCATAAACCTAAATTTATTCGATTGTTTCGCGTTATTGAGTTGGATGAAAATTCTTCGAAAACGCGCGTATATGCCACATGAAGTAATTAATCCGTGGCATTGGCTTGCATTGGTATGCACTCAATTACTTCAGTTGAATTGTTTTAATTTGATATTTATTCAATAATTTATTATGTCGTTCTCGATACCTTGAGCACGTCTTTGGGTAACTCGCAGACATTAAATCATTATTAATTTATTCGTTGGGGGAATTTTTGAAATATTTGAAATTCTCAAACAAGCAAATGAAATATTTTAAAATGCGAATGCAGCAACCATCTTTAATCTAAGATATATGATAAGTTAAGTTCTGATGTCTTTAGAACATATCGTTTAAAATCAAAATTTTGAACTTTGAGTGGTTCCAGGTGTATAAGAAAGAAATCTGTAGAAACTTAGAAACGAAGCTCGAGTGCTTCAAGAACTTCAAACGAAAATATTTGAGAATATTTAGAAATATTTTTGAGAAGGAAGAGAAGAGAAGAAACGCTTCTCTGAAAATGAAATATTTTTTTCGTATTTTACAACGGGTACTTGTCTCGTTGTACTCTACAGAAGGCGCGTGCCTTGAGATTAACACGTCCATTTTCAAGGTCTTACCTTCCAAGAAAGTGGAAGAGGGGAGGATTGGTTTAATTTGCTAACACAGTGAGAATTTTACAAATAAGTCGTAATTTTAAGTGCTCCAGCTGAAAGATTTAAAACAGCAGGTTTGTATTTGCAAGTCAAGTCAAAATATGTTCCGATCTCCTTTCTGCCTTCCATATTGTGCAAAAGCATTTAGCAATAAACTCTGATAGAGATAAAATAGATAAAAAAATAGAGTCTAAAAAATTTCGGAAAACTATTTAAAATTTTGCACATTTTAAACGGCGCATTAAAGTGAAGAACCTTTGAAACCTCAAGCATAATGCTAAATCGTTTACCAAAACAAAGAAGAGAAATGAAGCGAGGAGAAAAGAATTAACGAAAATTTTGTGACGCTGCTTGGGCACAACGAAAAATATTTAATCTGCTTTCGAAATGGCTAATGCTATTATGCAGAGCGGCGCGGCGGCTGACATTAGTGCGACTGTGCAACATTTTGTTGCAGGTGGAATGCGACACAAGCGAAATGTGCCGGGTTGTTGCCATAGTCAAGGCACAATGGTCAATTAACGTGGCAGCGCGGCAGAGGGTTTCTCAAGCCACTTCCAGCCAAATCCGCTTAAGCTATTTAAGCAGGGGCGACATAAATTACACGCCACAAGAACAACAAAAAAAAATAATGCTGTAAAATCATACAATAAAGTAAACAATGTATGGCAGTAAAAATCGTGGGGCAGCAACTTAAGTAAGCTGATGTGCAGAGCCTTTTTGCGGTTATGCTAGAGCCTTTTAAGGGCGGAGTTCGTCACAGCGCTTACCTGGCGTAATGTGGCTATTAAACATGTTGCATGCCATAGGTAGAAGTAGTGCAGCAGAAATAAACGAATTTAGTTTAGTTTCAAATAGAATACATTAATTAACAAGTCTGTGTTAATATTTTCAAATTTTGTTTTACATTTTTATTATGTTGCATGCAACACTTACGAAAATATAGAAAATCAAGACAAATTAAGTTTTTTAAAACACTGCCGTTATGCGGCGGCTAATGAAATTGGGAGCAATCCAATAATTTTGTAGCGTAGTTAGCCAGTGTGAGCTGAGTGGACCTCAATTAGCATTTGTGATCAAACACGCTTCGAGAAAACAAACGATTTTCTATAAGTGCAGGTGTATGTGTGTGCTGCAAAGATTGATTTTAAAACACGCAAGTGTTATTTTGTGGACCATACTATGGGCTTTTTGGTTTTCAACACTCATCAACGTGTAGTGCTCAGCTCTGCTGTTGAAGTTCTCTAGCCGAACATGAAAGTGCCGACCGCCAAGAAAAGGCTTGGCTCTAAATTTTATTACACCGTTGTTTTTCTAAACAATTTACACGCACGCAAACAACTGTATTTGCCTTTGATTTGTTAGAGGGATGATAATAATTGCTTTCCGTCACATATCAATGTATAGTTCTGATAAGAAAACCACTGGATTCTTGATGAGCCACTTCGAGGTGCAACGACAACAGCCACCTTAGAGTATAACCGATTGAAGGTGCAAGAGATAGCTGAGATTTTGGGCATTTCAAAAGACCACGTGGCTCGAGTACTGCATGAAATATTGGGCATGAGAAGGCTGTCAAAGGCATGGTTGGCATGTTTGTTCACTCGTGTGCAATCAATCAAGTGCAATCCGAAGGAGTTTCTGCGTAGTTTCGAGACTTTTGACGAAACGTGCTTCCACAGGTGTACACCAGTGACCATGGAACAGTCGTAATATTGGATGCCACCCAGCGAATCTGCTCTGAAGAAGACGAAAGGTGTCATATCGACCGGAAAGGTGTGCTCTTCATATGAATTGGATGGCAAGTATAGCTGCTGTGTTCAAATTGCAAATTGCCTTGAGAGTCAGTTGACGGTATATCATAAAATTTCGTACGTCAAATTAATGCCTGAATTGTCTCTACTAAAAATAAAAGATAAAATACATTTAAAATTATTGAATGAAATGAATTTAATATGTTTTTACCGAAATGTGTCAGTCTGCGGTTGCATGCCACACCAAATATGACCACAACTTTTCACTCAAAATATTCATGTTACATATTTCTAATTATTTCTGGCTTTCACTGGTTGAATATCATGCAAAATGATATGCTTTAACTGGGAATTTCAAACAAAAAAAAAGCTTCAACCTAACCTAGAAATTTTGCGTAATTTTAAAGTACAGCGCAACACTGATTACTAATCGGCAACCAAAGTGGTTAAATCAATTTAGGAAATTTCTCTAATTTTCACAATTAAATAATGCCAAATCGATTTCCTCGATTCCTCAACTTCGAGACAAGCAATTTATAGCCGATGTACAAAAGAGGTCATAGAACCGAGGCAGCCCAGCCAGCGGCAGTAATGGGCGCCGTTGCCCAAAATCGCCGGTCGCGTCATAAATTAATTAATACGAAAACTTGCAGTTGACAACTCGCAAATGCAGCCAAGCGGCAGGCGGGGGGCGGCGGACGGCGACAACCAAACCAATAACAGCTTAATGCAGGCGAGAACAACAACAATGTGACAGCGTGAAACGACAACAAGCGGCGGCGCTTCAACACCAACCGTGCGACAGCGCGTATTCAATGTAATAATTGCGCCCCGTGGATTAATGGTGGAGACACATCAATAGACCAATTATCAGCAACTGTAGCAACAACAACGGTAGACAAGCGCAAGCATATAATACTGCCTTGACAACATAATTCAAATTCAATAGTATGATTAGTGACAACAACAACGCCAACAATAGCAAAGCAAACGAGAGTAGTCACAACAATTATTGTTCGAATTGCTGTGTTGTCAGCAACAGCAAGGAGAAAACAATGCAACCGCGCAGCTATGTGAGTATACACAAGTATTTGTTGGTGGATATTTCGCCAACTTCTTTAATTTGCTGCTTGTTATGCTGTTGTTAGCGCACATTGTACATAACTGTAACTTCAATTGTCGACCGCATTTGAGCAATCGATAATTCCGTTAAATTGCTTATTGCTGTGGCCTAAATTTAACAGTAATCTGTATTGTAGTTGTCGTGCAGGCGCTTCGACATGTGTATGCAACTGTGAAATTATTGTTGACGCCTCTATTATCGCTTCGGTTGTTGACTACAAAGCTGTCATTGCTTGTTTGTTGCTGTTGGTGTTGTTGTTGCTGTCGCAGGCATTGCGATGATTTAGTGTGCAAAATTATGGGTTAAATTGCAATAGTAACAACAACAAATACGAAAGCAATCAAACAATAACAATACCAACAACATACAAGTGTTTCCAGTTTTCTCTTGGATTTTCACTGCGGCTCCTCCATATTAAATTTATATTTGTTGTTTGCTGTTGTTGTTGTTGCATTTTCGCTTCATAACTCCTTCGATTTTTTAAAAATGCATTAATTTTCATTCAGAAGCATTTCATTTGTTGCTCAATTGCATGACGGAAGTTTAGTATAAAACGTGGGTGGGTTTTGAGATTATGTGAGGTCAGGATACTGCAAGAGGTTAGCGAGGATCATGAATGTCGGGTATGAAATTCGAAGTTCGAAGAAGATATTGGAATAGTTAAAATGGCCGGCATCATTGATAACCGACAATTCAATGAAACCCATCCCAGAATTTCTCTAGACGAGCTCAAATAGTAGGAGTCAAAGTATTCCAAGTTTAGAAAATTTCGCTATAGACACTTTGACTATGCAGTATGATTGATTGGCTTGATAACAATTAATGTAGCTGGTCTTAGAATCTCTTCGTAAAGGCGAACAAGAATCCAAAAGCTTCGAACCTTCCAAAGAGTCTACGTCGAGTGCCTGAGAGAGCTCCTATCAAACACACACTACTCTAACTTTTCCAGAAAGCTCTCACAAATCAGTTTAAACCTCAGTTAACACATAGTGAATTTCCTTCATATTATTTCCTCCGAAAGAGGAAAGAAAAAGTTCCTCTAACTTTGTCAGACTCTGACTCTGGAGAGCTTCAAAAGTTTCAATCAATGGTCGAATTCCGACTACAAATGAGCTTACAACATAGTTTGTAACCCGACCATTGACCCCTATTTCATTCCATAGGTTCAGATAAAATACTAATACTTTTGACACACCCTGTATACCGCCATTTTCTAATTAAATTACCAGCTCACGCCATGCCGACAAAAGAATTTCATTATTTTTAACCAAAATCTCTATTTGCCACAAATTGTTTTCTTCCTACATTTCGTATGACACAGCCAAAGGCCAAACAATTATGGAATATGGCAATATAAACGTTGTGTCGATCCTTCATGCATATGTATGCATATTTATGTAGACGACTGTACAGCGCAGTGGCAAAATGCAGCAGAGCAAAGACAATCAGCCGCAATTAGCAGCAATTCGCTAATTACTTTAGGCCGGCTGCCTGTCTCACTTCAAGCAAGACAGACATAAGCAAGTCTTCACACATTCACTCTCAGAAATTCTCAGCTGCAAGCAATGTTAGTGTTTCTTCGCGTTTCTTCGCCTGGTTTGATTAGCTCTTCAGAACTTTATTGGATTTGGCGGTCTTGTATATTTACTACTCAAGCGCCTTTTAAGCCATTAAGGTGTGTGCTCTTACACGCACCCCGCTGTCTATCACTATGGTGCTAAAAAAAATTCAGAATCTTCCTATATAAATAGGCAAAATTATACTGCTTTGTAGTTCTTCATAGACTGGCCGCCAGCGGAATTTCTGGCTATGTTTATTGGTCTGTCTCAGTAAACACAGACACTCCATTACTACTCATATCAGCGCTGAGCTGATCAGCGCTAAGGCAATCCAGAAAATAATACTAATTTTTTTTCACTTTGTTTCCCGATGGGACTACATTACCACAGTTCGTCTACGATAGTTTGTTTTCTAAATTTAATGTGTCATTTTGCATTTTATGACTAACTAATTAGATCTATATCACTATGTCTCCGCGGTATGAAAAACTTCAGAGCATATTAAGTTCCGAAGCATATGAACTATGGAACGCTGAAGCTAAAACAAAAAACGGTGCTCACTTCAAAAGCTCATTTTTAAACTGGTGACCGGGATTTTTCTACTATTAAAGCTTGAAATATAATATATCAATCACTATGAATAAACTCAAAAGTGTTTTTTCGAAGTTTGTTCTTCTCACACTATTGTTACCTATAAGAATACGATGTGATATCGCCGCACATTCGTAAGACTAGACTGAGTCATTGAATGAATCTTCACTGCAATACGTTGAAAAATATTTAAGTTTTTCGTAAAAAGTTTTTCTTAAAAAATCCAAGGGTCGCAATGTCCAGAATTAGCCGATAAAATTCTTATAGCATTTACCCTTCTTTAGACTAGTGTAACTCACTTATCATTTGCCTATTTCAGATGAGCGATAGAGGGTGAGAGAGAGAGAGAGAGAGGAAGAGAGAGGGAGAGAAAGAAATAGAGGGAGAAATATATAGAGGGAGAGAGAGAGACAGAGAGAAAGAGAGAAAGAGAGATACGTTTAATGAGCCAATATATACAATTTGAGGATCTAAAGTTAATTTTAAAATGCTGGCGGTGAGCGTCATAGATTCATTTTTTAAAAAGGTCCTCGTAGGTTCGAATTTTTATACTGGGATGCGGAGCTGTCTCACAAAATAGCCCACAATAACGCAATAAACGTCCATTTAATGATTAATTAAATTCAACCATGCACAGCTATACGCAAATGCAGCATCATTTCAGCTAGCGCTCCAACCATGCCCGGACTGTCCTGCGTATCCGCCGTCTGTCATGCTTTGCCCATTCATTCTGTTAATTAATTTGTGCAGTTCGGCAATGCCAAAGCTCGCTGTGTGCTGTCATGCCAGCAAAATGGAACAAATAGCATATGGTATATGCGTGAAATGCGTGTCAAACCACAGGCAACTAAACGCACACACACACACGCACAGACACACATTCACATATGTATAAGAATTTATATGGTCCACAGCTCACAAGCGCCGCCATGCTAACGCATCCTTGCCGGCAGACAACATTGCAGCATTTAATGTATTTAAAGGCGCCAATGAGTATTCAATATTCATGCCTACGCACAAATACATATGCAAATGCATGTGTATATGTGTGCATGCATTTCAGCAGCGCTAATTGTTTGCATGGCGTTTAGGTGTGTGTGTGCGTCCAGAAAACAGCCAACTAACTAACGCTTTCCTGCGAGTCCAACTAAGCCAAACTAGCAACTAACGCGGCCAGTTAACCAGACACATGATCTCCGTGGCCATCGGTCCAACAGTCCATTAGCCGGGCAGCGGCGTCAGGCAGTCATGTGTTGATGACATGTGATGTTGTTTAGCCAAGCATGCATGCGTGCAACCATCATCATTATTGTCATCATTATCATCGGCATCGTCGTACTCATCGTTGCGACGCATCAAATGTAGTAACTGTGCAATTAGTGCAACAAAGTGCTGTAAACAACAACAACAACAACAACAACAATTGAAACAACAAACACTAAGTGCTTACGTATCTGCATATTGTCGGCCTATGGGTGTACTTTTCCGGCACTGACCTGCCGCAGCGTGTATGTGTATGCGGCACAGTGGTGGCTGAGGTAGCCGCCCGCAACTAGCCGTAACTGCTTTGAGGCGAGCGCCAAACAATACCAATTGTGGCGCCACCCATACGCGCTTGCCACGCCACCCACTTAATTAGTGCGCCACTGTGGCAGCAGGTGGACTTAACTTATTTTGATGATTTTGACCCAAATACGCCGCAATACGGTGAGGGCGAAACAAGTGAAACCAATTTAGTGTTGTTGCTGCAACATGCGGTGCTCGCTGCTTCAGTTTGTTTCTTTCGTATTTACCGTTTACTATTTGCGTGCCTGCTTACTGGATTCATTGATTAGTTAAGCTGTTGCTGTGCGCGGCGCGTAGTTATTTGCGCGCAATAGTGGCATACAACGCTGCGCCTAACTGTGCATCATCAGTCTATTCCCTTTCTATGCCGCACTCTTCTATTGCGCCGCTGTGCACATCCCCCCCACCCTCACGGAGTTAATGCAATTACAACTTTACCGGTTTATCTGTGGCATGTTGTTGCTGTGGCTGATATTATTGTTTGCGGTTTGTTGTTGTAAAGCCAAATGAAATGTGTGCGGCATTGCGGCTTAATTATTTGGCATTTGTCGGTCGTGGCTGAGCATTGTATTAAACGCACATATCCAATCGCTTTGCATGTAGCATGTTGCAAGTTTGCGCATTTGCGCATTTAAAATGTTGTGCTTTTAGTAGTTTGCCTGTTTGCAATTCGTAACTGTGCCGCAAATTATATGCACAATTATCGGCGCTCCGCAGCCAAAAGTTGTGGCGACACTTGTTTGATTGGTTGGTGGGCTTTGCGACTAGGTTTTAGTGGTTCAAGTTGTTCCTTTTGTTGCAAGCAATGGATCAAACGCAAGCAAATCCGCATGGAATTTAGGTTGTCTAAATTGACTTAATATCCGTCAGCATTTTGGAGGGAATTAAGGCAAATACGCCTCTACAATATACTGTTCCACAAGTTCAGTTTATGATATGCACTTGCCACTTACATTCCATATGTCAAATTTTTTAAAATTATCGCGTTTCATAAGTTCAATGTATGATATTCAGTTGCAGCATGAAGATTAGATGTAAAGTAACCAAAAAGTAAAAGTAAAGTAAGTAAAAAGTGTAATGTTTCACAAGTTCAGTGTATGATATAGACATGTTACTTGAAGTTTATTTGTCAGAAAGCATGTAAATGTTCAAAAACAAAGCGTTTCACAAGTTCACTTTACAATATATAACGCTTACTATATAAAAATTAGACACCATAATGGTATTTTTTTACTTGAGCTCAGTAGCACCTCCGGCGTAAGAACATCAGCTATTAGAAAAGTGCTTTAGAAAACAGAAACATGATTGCATTATTTAAGATTAAATGTCATAATAAAGAATAGCGGGACTGCAAAACACAATGAAATGAGCATTTACGAGAACATCTAAGCACTGCTAAGAATATTCATAATGTGGACTAATGCAGCCAGCAGCACGAAATTAATTGCTTCATTATTGTGGCAAAGCCCAAACGACAACAACGACGGGCAATTTATTAAATTGCTGAAAACTACTCATACAACCGAGAGCAGTCACAAAGCTACAAGCTATTAAGCATAAGAACAGCTAATGAAATCAAAAACAATGACGAGAAAATTGTGAGAGTATAAAAGGAATTACTCTTGTAATAAGTTTGGAGCACGCCAAAAAAGCGTGCGAAGGGAAGACAGAAACGCGCGCACTTCAACCGTAACACTTCGAAAGCGTTGAATAATGTGCTGGCAACGCTGATGGACAGGGGAACAATGTAAATTTGACAGCAAAGCTAATTGAATTGTTGCCACAGTGTTGGCGGAGAGCAGCAGAGGCTGCGAAGAGCGGCAATGCAGTGGCATGTTGCATGCTGAGCGCACGGCAGCAGCGTGGCAGACAATAAAAAATGTAAATATATTAGAATAAAACACGCTACTTAAAAATAAGTAAGAGCTCATTTTTATTGCGGAGCATTTAGTGGTTTGTGTGAAGAATTCTTTAAAATGTAACAAAAACGGGGAAGCTAATGACGATGATGAGGGCGATCAGCAGCGGCAGCATCAATTTACTGAAGCGCTACATTAACTGAAACATGAGAAAAAAATGTGAGCAACAACAATTTACCGTAAATGCAATTGACTAATTTTAGGCGAACTCAGCCTTCCAGCCAAAACAGTGTTTGACAAGAAGTTGCCATGTTTCAGCAAAATAAAGTAAAAATGTTGACTGCGCTGGCGTGCTAATAGTGTCAAAAGTTTAATGATGAAAATGTAAAAACACATCGCGGTCCATTTACGTTCTCGTTCCATCACTTAAGTTAACTGTAGCTCGACCGTTTTGGGTCGTTCGCCGTTCGCGTTCGCTGTCTGTCTATCTGAGGCTGGTAGCGCTATGTCAGCGGTGTGGACAGGTGTCATTGAATTTTTGACATTCGTGGTTTGAATTGCTATTTTGCAGATTTTAAAGGGGTACATAGCAATTTCTGGCAGATTCTTTGCGGAATAACAATTTTATTTTTAAATTTCGAATTCCTTTTTGGAGTGAATACATATGGTAATATTGTGAAATTCGGTTGAAATTCTAAGTAAACAAAGAGATGGCTGTAAAAAACTTAATTGCTTCAGTTGATTCCGTCACACAAACGGCTAAGGGGCTTATTTGGAACAGTTGTGTTATAATTTTTGCCAGAAAAATTCGACCAATATGCCTGAGGGCATACCATAGAGGGCAACCTATGCCTATCCATAATATTATCGTGGTTGCCTGATTGACCTCACCTAAAACTCTCACCATTATCGACAAGTCATAATGGTTACAGATAATTAGGAAGTCTCTCACTTCGAACTTCCTGGCGTACTGCCCTTTTTGATCTGATCTTTTTTCATATCACAATAACCCCGGAAAAAATTCTCTATTAATCAAGACCAAACCGATACTTCAACTTTTCAAGTAAATGGCAAAAGTGTGACCTTGTCGGGGTTATAATTGAACTTTTTTGTGTTGGGAGAGTCAGTAGGGATAAAGGAGCACTTCCAAATTACATTACTCTACCTCTTAATAACTGGAACTAGAAAGCTGAGAGGAAATTTACGTCAACAAATTAAACCGGTCATCTATAAATTTCAGAGAGACAAACTAAAACTGTATCTTGATCAATATACTTTTCCATGATTTCATTAAATCCCTAAAAATCGGGGTTACTCTAGGTAGCCACAAATATCGAGCAGTTTAGTAGCAGGAATCCTGGGTTTCTTCTCTAAAAAGGAGTAACTGACTCTACCCTACTCGGAAAATTAACGGCGCCTTTAAGAGACTTGCATCTTAATTTAAAGAGAGCGTAAGAGAGAGCTGAACTTGTGGAACGTCTAGGGTCCACAAAGGCGAAAACCTTTCAATTTCTTTAAAGTATTATAATTTTTTTTCCTTCCGTGAGTATAGAATATGCGTTTCTTCGCACAACCTTTTTTTGAGCTATTCACATAAAAGCATTTGCGCAAGAAAGAATAATTCAAGATGCCGCCAAATTGATATCAACTCATCACAAAAAGACGCCTCCAGCGGTTCTCTTACAGAGCGCTGTAAGTAAGCATGTACGAATGTATGTAGGTTTGCCAAAACGTTATCGCGAACATCTCGTTTTCCAACGACGAGCACAAAATATGCGTAAGTGATCTCCATGTCGCCATACATGTGAGCCAGGTGTTGACAAATATACCAAAGAAATATGATGTTGCGGCATGTCAAGTAAACCACACCTGGCATAATCAACTCTGACAAATAAAATGGTGAGGATGTGAGTCGAAACGATGGCTCCGACCAACTAAAATGTAAAATAAAACTAAATACATAGTGCAGAGCGGTTGATGAGCTCAGCCGCGTGGCAGCTAAACCGACTTAAGATAATATCACTGCATTTGTTAGCGAAACCGCCTCCAAGCACGAAGTAGGCTCAACCAACGTCTAGCCTGAGTACTTGATTACAAGCGAGGATACAAGCGAGGATTTGCCTACAAATTTGTTAGAGACTTTTAAGCGTCTTTACCACGAAAATGCGATATGCCACACACTCAATACATGCATGTCAACAGGCGTCTGCAATTGCGCATGCGCAGAACTAGATCACCGCATTGAGATTATCGATCGATCGCATTTGCAGCGAGAGAAAATTGATATTTGCTGCATGCTTTTTCTACACATTTCTTCCATACCGCAACACTTTGCCACACACTGTCTCCAGCGTTGGCTGCGCTGGCTAATGATACCTTTGGTCTGCGCTCGAATTCTGCTCAAATGCAATGCAACAAATTGTGGTTGACAAACTCCAGCAAATGGCATTCCATTTTGTGCTTCAATGGTTTTGGTTTACTTTAGACAAAATTGCTCAGGCACCATGATTTTGTGAAATGGGAGAATGAAAAAGAAAGAGGCGTTTACAAGGCAATGTAGACGTTGTAGAAAATATTGTATTATTGTCGCTGCGTAAAGAAAACCAAAAATTGATTTTAATCAATTTCTAGGATCACTCCTTGTTTCTTCTCGCTTGCGCTCTATTCTTTATTTCTACAATGCCAGTACAATCTTCTGTGGTTGGCATTTGCTAAAAGTGCTTTGTGGCACATACATATGTGCGCGTGTATGTTTGTATGATTTTGTCAGACAAAGCCTTGCGGCGTGGTTTGCTTTGGGTAATAGCGGTTTGGATATAGGCATAACGAGTTGCTTTGACAATGACCAAGCCTTCGGGCCGCTGATTTTCCAAACCTATGCACACACTACCATACATATGCGCGTGTGTGCGCGCGTGTGTGCGCGTATGTGTGTGTGTGCGTTTGGGTGAGATTGTTGATTCTCATCAGCATGCGGCCTTTGTCAGACCCTTTGTCACAACGTCTGGCCCTTCGCATCTATTGTTCTATCACTTATCGATCATTAGATCTCGTTGCATGCGACAATCCAACGATTTTTTTCCCATTCTGCTTTGTGGCGCACATAATTTTTTCCTCCTCAACTATTATTTCATCGGTTTTGACAATATTCTAGCCGTAGTTTCTTCTTCAACAATACGGTTATTGCTTGTTTGTTGTTTATTTGCCTGTTGTTATACCAGTACACGCACATACACGCACATATAACATCAATTATTATGTAAGTTTTTAATTTGTTTCCCCTGGCCGTGCATATGAAAAGGGCCACATCCATATGTCATATTGGCTTACTTGTAGTGGTTATTTTCGGTTAGTAGCTCACATTTCCAAAATTACTTTATGGAATTCCTGCACTCCTTGCCGGCCAACGTTGGTCAACTATTTTGATACGAAATATGTTTGTTGACATCTTGTATTATTTATTCGAAAGGACAATCAACGCATGATTAAATATTGGATATTGTTCATGCTCGGTTTTGTGTGCGTTCCTGAATTGATATGGCATTGTTTTGGTTATAAATGTTTTCCGTAAATTGCTGGTTACTTTATTGTCGCTTGCGATTGTTTTGTGCTCCTTTGAGTGCTTGATTTAAGGCTTGACGTCGTTTGGACATATTTTCGCTTTGTTCGACTTAGTAACTACTCACTTATTATTTCATTCCGCGTATTCGCGTGCGTGTGGCGCCTCATGTTGCATGCCACCCGGTAGTGCGCTATTGAACTACATTGTTGCTGAGGTTATATATATAATACGATTGTGAATTTTCAACAGGAGCGCAACAAAATATCGAATATAACCACACATCGGTCCTAGCTGAACTAGTAGTAGCTCTATTTCTAAATACATAAATAATCAAAGAAAAACTCCCATGAACATTGGGAATGCACACGAGATCGCGCCGCGCAATTGTAGAGATTCAAAGCCAGTTAAAATTTTATACATGGCTTTTTGAAAAATAGAGTTAGATATAAGCTAGAGTCTGGCGATGACGATTGCCTAAACTTGCTGTAATTACGTACATATATATCTTGTGGCATTTATGAAAGGTAGAAATCCAAAGGTTCAAAAACTAAAGATCAAATAAAAAAATATATTTTCACTACCGAAATAACCAGAAACTATTCGGTGTCGAATGTGTCTCGCTCTGGAAGTAATATTATATGTGTATGGCTACTTTACAAGCATTGGCTGAGGTATTGCAACGTTAAAAAAAAAAATAATTTCTTTCAATCATTGTTCAAAATTTGTAATTCTCAGCTGGTTTATGAACACCAATCAATTTTACAAAACACCATCTGATGGGCCGAACCTGTAGGTAATATGACAGCTTGTATATGCGAAATTCCATAGAAATAAATATTTTAGAATTTCTTTAAGAGCTGAGCGATAGCAATATAACTGCATTTCAACACATATAAATTTACTTCTTTGAAAACTGTTTGAATAGCTGGTAATCTCGACTAAAATATATTGCTTTGAAAAGAAAATTATGCACCGCAGATACTTATCAGAAACAGCTGTATTATACTGCCTATCAAAATCTCACATATTCTTCACTTCAGTAATATTATCAGTTTCATATCTTCTACCATATGCTTCTCAGAATGTACATATATACAACTCATTTTGAATACGTAGCGAGTAAAAAAAGCAGCACAGAACAGTTGTTGTAGACAACAAGAGCACACAATTTGTGGTCTTAAACAATTGTTCTTTGTAGTTTGCTGATTATTAAAGAAACACAAGTTCTCTATGAGTAAATTCTGAGCTCAAAACATGCAAGGGGATCTACTTGAATATGAAGATAGGCTCGCATGTGCGCATCTTCACATGTTAATCTGTTGCTGGTGTTTCACATAGCAGCTTGGTGACAAACAACAGTATTTGCTTTTTATCTACAGTTTCATCGTGTTGGGAATATTTTGGCATTTGCCTTTGGAGAAAGTGAAATTCTAGTGTGAAATGTGAAATGTGTGGTGATAAACAGACAAGTGAGATGTTAGATTAGAGGAAATGGCAGTGAAGTGCAGATGTGAACTTTTCCGGTTAATGAGATTGTCATATGTTGCTTTTAAAAGGACGAAATTTGTACGAAGGTAGGGGTTTACGAACTAACTGCTACGTTTAGAGATTCTGAATATCCTTGAATATTACATTTTTGATTACACTTTTGTTTGTTACTTTAAAAAGCTAATACATATTCCGATATAATATAGTACTAGTATTGTATTAGTAGTATAAATAATACATATACTACTATACTGTTATAATACTATAGTAGTATAAAACAGAAGAGAAGACATGTTGATATGATAATGTTGTGTAGTCCCCCTCCAGCTTTCTGAAAAAATCGCTGCAATACAACCATGTCGAAACTAACTGCTTTCGAGCTCTTGAATGTTAGACAAACGGAGCACAAAAGACGAAGACACTCCAAAAACGTCTTGGAGATGCTGTAGTCAAAACAATTGAACCACTGGAAGGTATATAGAGAGATCCATAGTTCAAACAGTATACAAATACACCTACAAAATTACTTTTCATGTTTCCCAATTGCTCTCACTTACGTGCTTTCGGGGTCTTACAGGCATCAAAACTCCAACTCACGCCTTGTTAAACTGCAAGAGTCACTTGAATCCATCACTGCTAAGTGTGTAGTGGAATTCGAGGCTGTTCGCCTACACTTAACCTACAATTACAGACGCACATGCATACATACGTGGCACTTGAGGTTGCCACATTTCGGGCAGGTGTCAAAACAATTCGGCACAAAAGAGACAAGCTACAAAAATTTAGGCGAAGAAAATTAAGCAAGTGAAAAATAAAGACCAAGCAAATAACACAGTATATAAAAAACATATAAATATATTTCACGAATGGGCTGAAAATTGCGGAAACCTGAAAGCAGCGAAACCATACAACTGAACTGTCTACCAGCAGGCAGATGAAGGCAATCAAAAAATGAGTTTAACGATTGGTGCTTCCACGCGGCAGCCTCAGCAGCTCCTTCAAGATTTATATTTAGCGCCTTCCTGTTACTCCGTCCGCAGTGTTGGTTATATAATTATAGGCAACACCTTGGGTACTTGGTAAGGTGTCATGATATGTGTGGCAACAACGCCGACAAAAGATTTTTTAAGTAAAGATTTTTTTTTTGGAATTTTTTTTACACTTTTTCTTTTCTGAAATGAGTTTCAAAAAGTGCACTTTGCGTTGCGAGTGCACGTGTACGTGTGTGTGTGTGTGCGTATGTGTGCGGGTATGCCACAAGTATAGCTAATTTAACGACAAGGCGCCAACATTAATTGCCGTTTATTATAGGGCAGGTGAAAGACAATAACAACAATAAATAGCATACGTAGCATCGCACCGAAAAGGAAATATTGTTTACAACAAGCGGCATGATCTGCGCATCGCAAAAACAACAACACAATCACATGAAACAGGATCATGTCGACAGAGTCGTGTGTGTCGTTGTGTTGTTGGTTGGTGTAAAAATCGTAATTGTTGTTATTCGAAAATACATTTTAATTACAGCTTTTAACCGACCTAATGTAATAAACAACCTCGCTTCATAACGCATATGTATGTGCATGCCACAACAAGTGTCCAGGGTCGATCAACTGGTGAAAACAATGATAGTGTCAGTTTTTTGGAAAATTCAAAGTACAGCAACAACGTCAGTAGCTGTTGCATAAAAATTCAAGAACCTGACCTCCGCGGCTTTATTGTTATTTTATTTAAATTGTTGCGCCATTTCACCACTGCCGTATCGTCGATGGCAACTGCTTAACGCCGCATGACTTGGCACCCCGCCCTTGGCGGCGAGAATTCGGCGCACTTGACGCACGGCATCTTTTCTCAGCGCCTACCCGAACTGCGGGGGTGCCACGCCACAGGTGAATGTTGCCTTTGCATTGTTGTTGTTGTTGTATTTACAGAACTTTTCGAAATTTTTTTATGTTTGGGAAATGCAAACTCATCATTAAGGGGCGTCGACGCAATTTCTCAAACTGTGCGCTCCGACTCTGCCTTATTCGTTGTGGGTACTTGCACAAACATGCACACGTGAGAAGTGTAAGCAAGCGAGAGAAATGTGTAACGCGCACATAATAAGCAGTTATATTACAGTTGAAGTAAAAACAAGCAATTACATATAAGTATCTGTATGGATGTGTGCCTTTGGAACCTGCCTAACGGAAGCCAACAAATGTAAGTGGAAAGGAAGCGATGTTATAATTGCTCCCCTTACACACTTGCAACAATTGTTGCGCAGCAGGATGTGGCACCTTCTACCTACGCACCTTGCAAGAAACGATTTCTCACTACGTTGGCGTCATCGTCATTTTCACTCGAATGATTAGGTGCGAATTCTCTTAAAGGAAGAAATTAATTAGATGTTGAAGTAATTAAAGGGAGATTTCGTTGTTGAAGGAAGTTCAGGTTTACTTTTCCAATCAATTTATCCGTTGGGTATCGTCTTTGCTTGCCGTGAAGCTGCGGATGACCCACTATTCCGTATGGCTATCATTGACATTGAGGCATTAAACCAAGTTCCGTAATTTTTTCAATCCTTTCGTGAAGTGAAATATGAAATTTAGGAAGGTATTTCGGCAACTTGGTTATAAACAACCTTAGTTGAGTCATTCAAAGCTATATTAGACCTGTCGCAGCCTAATCTAGATGGTGTCAACAAATGGTCAATAAAGTCTTCAATATCGATTTTATTAAATGTTGTATGAAGAGATCCAAAAGAAACAAAAATACCTGTCTTTAATCAAAAAATTATTGGAGTATATCTTTACAACGATTTTCTATCGACTTTTCAGCACGTATACGGCATCCAGTAGCTGATTCAATGTGACTAGTCTCGCAAGCTGAAGTCTAAATCAAGCAAGACAATTTCCAGGGAAAGCAGAAACTCCCTAACTACCTGAAAAACAGAAGTTTCTTAAGATCTAAACACCAAAACCACTATATATATATTATTTCAAACCCTCATTGTGCTTCTACTTACTTCAAAAAAGTAACGAAAACCTTGCAACTTGCGTGTCAATGCCAGCGATAAGCCGCTCCACGAAGTAATACATACGAGCGTGCGGCCAGAACTTTCAGTGCCAATTTCTATCATCAAATTTCAGTGCATGCCATGTCAGAGAGCATTAATTTATGCATATACCAATGTCAAAAGCGCTGAAATTGAAATTTGGTTGCCCTGCATATCACTTTACAAGCTGAAGTGGCGCGCGTGTGTCTCGCATGTGGTGGCAGACCGGCAAACGAAGCTTACATGAGCGAATAAATAAAAGAGTGCAATAATGCAAGTAGGCTTGGCTTGGCTGCCAATCGGAGGCCATTAAGAGCTGTGTTGCCTGCTGATCTGTATCGAAGTCTTCAAAAATCAAAAAAAAAAAAAAACAAAAAAAAAACGAAAAATATGTCTAACTGCATATAAATGTGTCGCTTAAGTTAGAGGCTTGCACCCATTTCACATATTCAATCATTTAACTGTCACTTGCATTAGACCCCAATCAAATCCACACTTCTCTGCCACCCCCTAATGGAAGACGCTTCCCAGAGCTCACTGTAATCATTTTCTATGCGCTCGTTTATTTACATAAATGCTTGTTGTTGTTGTTGTCGCTGTTGTTTGTTTGTGCTTTTGTTCACTCATACGTCATCGTTTTTTCGCCGCATTCACACTAATTACATTATCAAATATTTGAACTTTTTAATTTAGATTGATGACATAAATTTGTCTGCCCGCGCAATCCGACAAATGGAAATGCCACGACAAACATTGACGCTGGCGGCACGTTTGTCTTCGTAGCTTTTTTTTTTTTTGTAGATTTGTAGCTTCGTATGCTTCTATAAGCGCTTTTGAGCACAATTTGGAATGTGTTTTGTCTTTTTTATGAGTTATCCACACCCCTTCCATGTTGGTGTCTTACTACCGCTCAATTAGTGTGTATTAGTCATGTGGAAAAAGATGATGAATGACTTTGGTGGCATTTCAAATTTTTACAATCATCAAAAGACAACAACAACCACAACAATAATAAATGCTACATTGTGTTGGGGAGGGGGTGTTGGGGGTGTTGGAAATTGAATTCAAGTGCGCGACGGGCGTATGTCAGCGGTGACGCAAAGCGGAAACATTCATAGAAGCATGAAGGAAATGCAATACTAAATAAGTGAGTAAGCGAAAGAGTAGAAAGTTCAGAATTTATGAATATTTACAATGAAATCCAAAGACCAGGCGAAGCAAAAATAAGTATGCTCGAGAAATAGTTTAAATTCGTTCGAAATTATGTCGCTCGTGCTCCGACGTACCACTCATTTCGGAAATAGACGCTGAAATGATATCGCAGAATTGAATGTAATGTTATGTGCTTAATGTATTTCGAGTTGGAATTCTTATATTGCATACTCAATCAGATCTGGAGGACAGATCTTCAATCACTCTTATGAATTCTAAATACTTCTTTGGAAAATAAATTTCGAAAGTAGCCACTGAAACTACACTGCAGACTCGTATACAATAGCATATGTTGACCAGTGTCTTCACAGCTCTTTTAAACACGCTCTTTGTAATTAAAACACTGCCACAAGAAAATCAAAACACTAAGCGTTTCCTTAGGACCTGGAGTAGCACTTTATATCAGGCTTTTTTTTCGCTTTGACTTTCAGCGCTTTAGGCAGCTATTACTATCTTAGGGAGTATATGTTTTGAAAGCCAGAGGTCTGTAAAGCCTGGAATGAAGTTCAAATTTATAAACCAGAAAACATGTGAGAGCTTATCCCCTGCGCTCGAGTCTGATCTCAGCAATATCCAGTCTCTTCTGAGCGTCATTTTTGTCAAAACTATTGGGTTGTTCGGAAAGTCATTTCGTTTTTTTTGGGGAACATGAAAGACAGTTTTCGTATAATGAATAAATATTTTATTAAATTATATATTGGCCATTCTGGTCCAACACCTTTTGCCATCTTTCTGGCAGTAACATAATTCCCCTCTCATAAAAGTTTTGGTCCTTGCTGGCAAAAAACTCGTCCAGGTGGTTTTTGACATCTTCATTTGAGGTAAAGGTTTTGCCATCCAAAAAATTTTGCAGGGACCGGAACAAATAGTAGTCGGAAGGCGCCAGATCTGGAGAATATGGTGGATGTTGCAGTACGTCCCATTCAAGCTGTAAAAGTTTTTGGCGAGTGACCAAACTTGTGTGAGGTCTCGCATTATCCTGGTGGAACACTACACCCTTCCTGTTGATTAATTCGGGCCTCTTCTCTTTAAGTGAATCATTCAATTTGTCCAGCTGATGACAATAGACTTCTGAATTAATCGTTGTATTGTCCGGCGAAAGCTCAAAAAAAACGATTCCTTTGACATCCCACCAAACGGAGAGCATCACCTTTTTTTGGTGAATGTTGGCTTTTGACACGCTTTGAGCCGGTTCATCTTTTCTGCTCCATGACCTTTTGCGTTTAACATTGTTGTATACAACCCATTTTTCGTCCCCAGTAATAATCCGCTTCAAAAATGGATCATTTTCTAGACGTTTGAGGAGCGAATCACACGCGTCAACACGACGACACAAATTTCGCTCGGTAAGGACATGGGGCACCCACACATCGAGCTTCGAGGTTAAGTCCATGCCTTTCAAATGGCCATAAACAGTTGAATTCGACAAATTTAACCTCTCACCGATCTCTCGTGTGGTGATTCGCCGATTTGCATCAACTAATGCCTTTATCGCATCTTTGTCAGCTTCGACCGGCCTTCCAGACCGTGGTGCATCTTCGACATCAAAATTGCCGGATCGAAATTTTGCAAACCAGTTCTGGCACTGGCGTACTGTTAACACGCCTTCTCCATACACATCCGTCAATTTTTTTCTCGCTTGGACAGCATTTTTACCTTTTCTGAAGTTAAAAAGTAAAATATGACGAAAATGCTGCTTATTGCTCTCCATATTTAAAAAGGCACCAACCAAAAACTACTGGGTAGAATTAATAGAACTTTTTCACACACAAGCCTTGCAATATCAGCTCTCATGACATATAATGGTTATGGTGCTTAAGTGTGAAGTTAGTTTCGAAAAAACGTAATTAAGTCCTCTGGCGGGAAAAAACGAAATGACTTTCCGAACAACCCAATATTTAAAATAGATTATACTGGCTCGCTACTAAGTTTAGTTGTATGGTTTCTCATTTATTGAATAAGTGGGTAACCAGTGTATAGATGCTATTAGAATTGTATAAAGTTTTCAATGTAATCGCTAGTTATTTATATGGTTTTATGGTTTTGTTGTTGTTTATATTGATTATATATGGTTGTTTGAAACATATGATAGTTCATAGATAGATAGATAGACCTTGGACCCAACTTTCGGTTATATTTTTGGTGTTGTTATCTGCTAGATATGGGGTTATAAATTTTATAAGCCGTGTCGATTCTGTAAGAAATATGCCCAGAGGTCTAAAAAGTTTTCAATTTAATTATAGTCTGTGTAAATAACAGTTCCATTTCGGTTGAAGTATTGGAATTCGCATAGTTTTCTTTTTAGTCACCAGTTCTTGTAAGGTTATAGTTAAAAGGTTAAAAGTTAGGTTAGATGCACTGTGGTACAGTCCATTTAGTTAATATAATAGTGATCAAATATCATTCAGAAATAGTAGTATTTTGACTCAAAATTAGCAAATCGTGCTTCACTTCTTTCCGTTTTCACCAAAGAAATTACCCAAAAATTGTATAATAATTTAATTAAAGAGAGTTACAAATACCTAACCATTGCTTAATAAGCATCTACGAAGCCCCTTCCTCCACTTCATTTTTCATACTACGTACAACTATAATCTAATTTATTAATACTTAAGCCCTTCTTCAGTAAAAGAAGCATCTTCTTTTAATCTTATCATCCTCCTTGCAGCCTATAATCGCCTAATTTCTGAAACATTCCATTGATGAGCTAAAAAAAACATCTCAAAAGCAGGTGCATCAACGCTAATTCGATATGACAGCTACGAAGTCCCGATCTCATACAAAAGAAAAGGGAAAAATTTTAATAAATAAAATAACACTACAACTAATCAGCTCATACAATTTCATCTATGCAATCGAAGATTGACCCACATTAAGGATTTGAAGGAGCATAGACACGAAAGTGTACAACAAAAACAAAAATAAATAAATTCGAATTCAATCAATTTAGGAAACAAATTTTACCACTAATGAGCAACAAATTCCAACAAAATGTCAAATGGGAGTTAGCTGAAGACAAAAAGCAAACAAGAAGCACACCAAAAAATAAATAAGTAGATAAAATAACTAATGCATTATAATACGGTAGTGAATGCCTTCGTGCAACTAGAATTATACACATATGTATGTATGTGTGTGTGTATAAGCGCACAAAATGGAAGCAAAAGTCATCGCAAAAGCAGGACGCTGTGCTTAGAGTAGCGAGAAAAGTGAATTTATTCAAGTAAAATGACAACAATTGCAGGATTTCACATGCCTGCTTATGCATGTATGTGGTATGTGTGCGTGTGTGTGTGTGTACCTGCTGCGCAGCATCAGCTGCTTCCAAAAGCATGTTGATCCAAATGTGGATGGGGACAAGTGTGTACAGGTAAAGCAATCACATTTTTCATCATTTCATCTCTTTTCTTTTTCTTTTTATAATATTTCTATAATAATAAGATAACAACAACTACCAGCAAGGAGCAGCGGATATGCGGGAATGCTGCTGCTGCTGCTGCACATATATGTGGGTTCTTAGCTGTCGAAACGCACGAGATGTATACAAATTATATGGCATAAGAAGTGGACGAAAGGATAAGAGCGAATAAGTAGCAGAACGGAGACGCGCTAACTATGTCAACACACACTAAACACACACACACACATATGTATACATGTGTATGCAGGACTCTGTGTTCCTATCAAATCCACTGGCCACGATGATTATGTCAAGCGGACGGAGGACCGTTGACTGCTGTGTGGATATCTAATAATAATCTGTAGGAGTTGCCAAACACAACAACAACAAAAACAACAACAACTAACTATACAGTGTCTAAACTAATGATGACACACATTTCATAACGAAATGCTTTCGAGTGTTGCATGTGTCTGTGTGGCGCAGAAATAAAATAAAAGCATGCAACGGAAGTAAGGCAGTGAGAGGCAGCTTCGACAGCAGCTTTTGACTACACCCAGCCACGAAGTGCCACTACACTTGCTAGTGTGTGTATTCCTTATATCAATTTATAGGTGTGTGTATGTGCGTGCGCTGCTGTGACGTGACGTCCAGTCACGCTTCATATTGCATACGTTTTATTAGCAGCGAATATCTACTTGCACATAAACGCTTATAAAGAGCGCTAACAGTACTTACTTAAGCACTTTCGTATACTTTCTTAAGGACACTCCTCTGCGTTGCCACAAACACACACACACTCTCTCTGTGTTCTCTTTATTTTCTTATTAGCAGCATGTATTTACTTGCCCTACTCCACAGACTGCCTTCTTCAGCTTGAGCTAGTTGTTCCAGTCCTGGTACTTATGCGCTTATAAGCATATATGTAAGTGTGGTTCTGCTATGCTTCCGGTTATTTTGGACACAAATAACAAATAGTCCTGAGACACCACAGCTGCCGCAACACAAGCTTTTGGCTGTTTATTTGCCAATACAAATATATATATAGATGTATGTGTGTGTGTATGTGTGTGTATCACGTTTGCTTGACCAATAAAATGAATAATATATGCGCATGAGTGTGTGTCGCATTTAATGCTTCCTCCACAACAAACACAACATTTCATTAAGTTGTTATCTTGTTTATGAAATTATGAATGTTTAGTGTGTAAATTTGTATTTTTATTAGTGCAACAGGAGGGTTTTCTTCGGTCAGCACTTCGGTGGGCTAAAGGAAGGCATCAAGCTTGAATTTCTCGCCGATTGTAAATGCAATGAGATCGTCTGAGAAATTACAAATATCTTACATTTCGATAGAGTAAACAAAACTCAAAATTTCATTGAAGAATTCAAGCCGTATGTGAAGTGAATAAATGAAAGGAAAAGCACTCGATAGGTGGCGCTGTGGTAGAGATCTCAGAAAATTCGCTACAGATGTTGAAATTTTATTTATTTTCATAAAATATATTATAAACGCACCTCACTGTCACCCTATTTAATCAGATAGTACGACAGAGTTTGTCAAGCTAGTGGAGAACTTTATTAGCAGAGTCTTCAAGTCACTCCTTGTACATTCGAATTTAACTTGAACTCGTTAAACGAAAGTTTAGCTGAATAGGGAAATTCAGAAATAGTGGACAAGAAGTATGGAATAAATCAAATACGTCGGTTAGATGACTTTGCCAAATGTTTGGCCGAACTTTGCCCATAATTTCTGCTGAACATCGTCATGAAATATTATCAGACAGTTACTAAGTTGTTCTACTATAAATTACTGATGAGTTTGTGGCTAGCTTGTACATAAAAAAGCATTTGGTGGTATAATACTGCCCGCCGAGAAATCACTTGGCTATAGATATGTAAAATTCTTAATTACTTAGTCATATGGTATATCAGGTAAACTCAGCTTAGGCAGCCAACTGAGCTTCACTCAAAGTATTGGACGAGCTGTCGAATTTATAATTTGAAAATTTAACGTTCAATGGATAATCTAAACTGCCCACGAAATGATTTTTGAGAATCGCGCATTACCCTGTGAACCTGCATATAATTCCACTAAACATCCGGTTTTCGTAAGCAGCTTACGTTCGTTACGTAATCATGCAAAGTTTTGTAAGTTTTTGTCATGTTTACCCACCAGCATTAATCCCCATGCTTCCCACACACACACACACACACACACACACACAGAACTATCAGCAGTAAATAACGGTCATGTCAACTAATTATTCGGGATTTGAAAAACGAAATACTTGTACGCATGCGCTATTGAAACTGTCAAAAAATCTCGCTGCACACTTTGACAATTGAGCAAAATCGAAACGAGCTATCCGCTGGCAAGCGCTAAGCACCCAAGTCAAAGCTTGCCACATTTTGGAAAGCCGCCGCGAACATTTCGAAATGATTATGCACACGAAATGTTGAATTGTTTAAATATCCAACCAACTGTGTATCGCTCAAGCATGCAAGACACATGAGCCGTTATCTATGATTTTGGTGCATTTAACAGCATGATGGATTACATTGTTGACGCTTGGGCCGACACATACGAGCAGCACAACGTAGAGGGGATGGCATGGCATTAACAACAGCCAACAACCGTTCTGCACATTGTGTATGTCGTTGTTGTTGTTCACGCACATAATTTACGTAATCGCCGCGCGCAACGTTTGCGTCATTGTGCTGTCACAATTTGTCAAATCAGTCAGTCAGCGAGTTAGTTTTGATAGTTCGTGGCAATTAGTTGCAACCATGTATGTGTGTCTGACAGCAATTGCACTTGAAGCTGTTAACAATCTCCAAACTTGATGCCAGTTCTTGTTGTAATAACAATTGTGCGCCGCTGTTGTTGCTGTCATTGGCGACAGATTATTACGATTTCGCTTATAACTGGAAAGGGGGGTGTCAACAGCATCAGTCAGCGAGCAGCATTCAATAAATGGAAGCATTACCAGTGCTCTCAATATATAACATGCATAATATAAATACATATAGTTTTGAGTGCACCGGCCGTTTGTTGCATGTTGCATTGTGGCATGTTCTAGTTAGGATTTAAGTGCTCTACGCATTTTATGTGCGGCCTTTATGAGACTCATTGCAATTAATACCAATTTGTTGATAATTGTTCATCAAAAAGATAGAGTATTTAGAACAAAGCCGGGAACAGATGTTGTGGTGATCTGTGTCAGTGATGACTACTCCATCATATCAACACATAATGATGTGACACCCTCAAATTCGGTGCGCTAATAAATGTTTTGGTTCATATGGCCGCTGTTGCCTTTGACACAATTGAGCTAAATTATATTTGCTGGATTACACGCTACTTTCATACACGCGCAACATCTTGCCATTAGTGTATTTTAGTTTTGTTTGTCACATCATAAAATGTTGTGGGATTATATCCTAGAAGGATACTAGCTGTCAAAATAAACACATGTGCTTAACATTTATATATGTTCTGTATTATTTAGCAAAGCATCAAACAATATAACCTTCATAACCTCTAAAAGTCGTGGAAATCTACTTTGAAAAATGGCTTTCGAGGCGGCCAACTCTGATTCCCTCGCATTTAGGCAAAGCTACGTTGTGATGTGGCTTGTCGAAGGCTTTATTGCTTCATATAGTTTTTTAAACTGAAGTAGGAGCTTGTGTTAACGCCAATCTGGAGCCCTACTGATAAATCATTTGGCACTTTTTGGTCCCTCAAATCAATAATCTCTGCTGATACATAAGCGACCACTGACCAGTTGGACAACGAGAAAACCCCGATTATGCTGGAATAAGTATTGCAAGTGCAGCACGTTGGAAGTCGAGCTGGGCACAAGTTCGAAGCTCCGTTCTAATCCAAATTTCCGCTAGATTTTTTGTACTATTGAAAGAAAAATATTGACAATTTCTTTAATTTGTTTGTGTTTTATTTGAAATAAAAGTTGTATACCTCTGAAAACACACCCTTTATACATATATATTAATGTTTAGAATAAGAATTGTTCAAAATAAGACCCGCTTTAAACAAAAAGCAAGATAGCACTTAGAAAAAAGCAAGATCATACGACAATTTAGTCTAAGTCTCATACCTGAATGCCAAGAGATGACTAAAGCATTGTAAAATAAGTCGAAACAAAGGTGTATGGACAGCGCAATTTTTCTGCCAGAATGACCGAAGATATAGACTTCCATATATGCACCAAATATAACGATGTCCAACTGCCCTTTTGACTACATTTTTTGAATTGATTTTTCGGTTGAAAGGTGGTTTATATTATTGAAAGTAAGTAAGTGAGCATAATGATCCATATCCATATCACAATCGGTCCATCACCACAATCACGCAAACAACAACTTTCTAATATCCGACGAAACGTTTTTAACCACAAAATCATTTTGATGCGCCCGAAGTATGTTCTTCCCTACGTACTTGCTTTACATTTAGCGATTCCCTTTAATTTAGTTCTGTAGATTTTTACACTCTCCACACAATAAGCCATTCGTTTCGCTAGTCACTTTATTACAATTCACTCACTCACTCATTCATTCATTCATTCAATCATTTCTATATTCTCATTAGCTGCATATTTCGTTTGTACTGATTGACTTTTACTGCTTTTACTAATTAGTGTAAATTGTACTAAATTCTTGCTATGACACGATTACAACTGTGATAGGAGCACATGAACTATGTATGTATGTTTGTATTTGGGACGACATCTAGTGACCTCCTTATGCATTAAATGTTGCTCTAATAATGACTGCTAAAGTCCAATAAGAATTAGCTCGATTCTTCTTAGCACACACATATATATATATCTCTTTTAAATTGATTCTAGTTAGATGTTAATATTATTTGAGGTCAAAAGCCAAGAAAATATTGCATCTTCGTAATGCGAAACAAGCTCAAATAAGAGTGACTCTAAAATACGCTAATCAGAATATTAATTTTGATACTTTAGCGCTAGTCCATATTACAAAACATTTTCATGACAATTTTAGTTCGCTTCTTCTACAGCGTTATTTTCCCAAAGTTTCGCCTCAAAACTTAAAACAAGAATTTTTCATATATCTTATATCATCTCTTTCATAAAATTATAATGTTTAAATTTACCGACTACGAATTTCCCACAATTATTTTGAAAACTTTTGAAAGTATGCCTTTCCACCTTCATGTTCGCCGCAATTTTCGAATCAACTTTTGCCCAGAGTTGACAAGTAGTTTTGAAAAATTCCCACAATTTTCTGATTATCCAAAATGCACGTAGTTAGACAATTATTCAATTTTCACCAAACGACACTGAGCATGAATTTTGAATTTCAGGCGATTACGAAGAAATTATATTACATAATTTGAGTATGAGAGTTACGTGTGGTTAATTTTTGCTGATGAAATCTGTACAGGTGGTGATGAATGTATTATGTGAATGTGAGTAATTTCTATTTTAGGGTTTTTAATTTATTATTTTATGTCCGGTAGTTGGTATGAAGTTTGATTGAATAGCATTCGAGTGGAATTTTTGCTTAGAAATATTATGAGTCTCTTTAAATGGGTAAAAATATCTTTCAACTAATAAAAGGCATATCATCTCAATGTTTGCCAGAGGTTATTAAATGGTTTAAAGTAAACACTACTGTTAGTTATTAAGGTTATTAGAATATGTTTGCCATAAATGCTGCTATAAATTTTGCAATTTTATAAATAGTACCTTCAATTCAACATCCTTCATATAATAACTATGACATTATTTGATGAAGTCATATGATGTGAGACTCAAGTTGCATGGCTCGAGACGAAGGCTGAGGACCAGAAAGGGCTCGCAAAGCCTAAAAGCAGCAATAAATTTGAAACTGAAGAATTTTAAAAAATATAACGTTGCGCCAAATCACCTAATCTAATTTTTATCTATACACTTTTAAACACGTATTTTCTCGAACACTACACTTTCGAAAATGCTGCATGTTATGAGTTAACATTTTCATAATGAAACTTCAACTTGGAAAATCCTCTAATAAAATCCCTCAGCAAAGCTGAGTTGCTTTTAGGTCCCTCTCTTTGTCGGGTAATACTGAGGCGCTGAAAATAAATGGAAGGACAAACTTTACAAAGCTGGTTGGTAAGCTTAAATTACAAACACACATGTAGACATTTGTATAAAAATGTATAAAAAATTTGTTTCAAGGGCGCATTAAATAATACTTGGGTCACCTTTATAACTGTCTTGTGCTTGCTGTAAAACAACTTGGAGAGAATATGTGACCAGATACAGCCACGACGGCGTGGAATGAATACAGTTGGTGAGTTTTTTCATATTTGGATGAGGATAAATGTATATATAAGTAACTTCTGATATTGTCCAAGACATAAATGAATAATTCTATACTTATTCAGAGTACTTAGTAAAGAGGTTTACGGAAATAATGTGATAAGTCGAGACTGAATTTTAAGATTTAAGAATTTTTCTAGCCTAGACAGCTCTTATTTTTTCTCTTTAATTTTAGTCAAATAGACAAATAAAAACTTCAAAATTCTTTCACTTGGAACACAGATTTCTTGCTTTCCTGACTTATTATCTCATTTAGTTGAATGAACCGAGCCGGCAGCCACACCCCATGGGGCAGAAGAAGAAAAGTTCACCCAAACACCATGTGTAGATACACTTAAGAATACACCAGCAGATATTCCAAAAACTTTGCATAGATATTTACAAACAACGATGAGCATATTTAGAAAAATTTATTCGAAAATAAGCAAAATAATTTTCTGCACGCACTCAACCAGAAAGCGTTAATTACACTTGATTATGGCTGTGAGTGAATGACTGACTCCTGTGATGGGTTAGAACTAAAAAGAAATAGGGTATGAGTATATAAATCAAAAATAATAAACAAAAAATTGGCAGCTACAATGGGAGAATATAAATTTTAAGCTGCAACATTTTCGTCATTTACACACATGCTTACACATTTACTTGCTGTCGGCTTCTCGGCTTTGAAGTTGCCCCGCAGAGACACACCTCAGCAAATAGTGGGAATAATAAATAAAAATAATAATAGAAAAATACGAAAATTCATGTGACTATCAACAAAATAAAACAAAAACAACAACACGACCAATAATTGGCGGTTATTATTCTTACGCGCAATTATCTAATATTTTAGAAATAATCCAAGCTACAGAACGCTTTTAGAAAGTTGAACCAAATAAGAAGTAAAATAAGATTGTGGAAAATAGACACACTCGTGCGCTTGCGCAGCGCAGCAGAGTTTATTGCCAGCAAATTAAACGGATGTTGTAGACTTTCTAATTGAGTGCAAACAAATTTAATATTCTTGGGGAAGGCGCGTCTAATATATTCTAAGTTAATCGCAGGCGTTTCTTTCTTATTTTTTTTGGGCTAAAGTGCGTTTAAAATGGGACCACCTTGGTTGTGTGTTGTTTCTCACAAGCAGAAATGTATAAAAATATAAATTTGAAAGTACAAGCTCTGCTAATCTAACTGCTCTAATGCTAATAAAGCTTTCACAAATCTCAAATGGAAGTTCAATTCGGCACATTTACGCATAACTGTCTATATGTTTTAAGACCAAACAATCTCAAAAACTCTCCGAGATTCAGCCGCCTTTTTCCGATACTAAAAGTTACTTTTTTACCACATTGTTACTATATATATTTTAAACTACTTCAGATTGCTTCGAAAAAGTCAAAATTTTAACTGAAAGAAGAACATACTAGATCTAGAATATATATAGGAATTTATTCCTGAAATTAAATCGAACCGCTGGTGTAATGAAAGATTTCGGGACTCAAAAAATAATTTTGTAGCGAATATATATCGAACTAGAGCTTTGCCTTACTGGAATGTTCACACTTCTCTATACGGGTCACAGTAGGAGGTATAAACTAACAACCCTAAACCAAATATGGCTCGATAGAGTTTACAGCGTCGACAACCTTGAGTGTGACGGAGATTATTGTCATTAGTATTCAATCTGAGAAGCGAAATCTATATATAAAAGGTATTTCTTTTTCGAAGTAGGCATTCTAAACATTTGTGTTTGATCTTGAGGTAGTTATTGAAGCTTGAGAGAGTTTAAATTTTTGATGATCTTGAAGATGGCAATAATTAAATTCACATCTAAGAGGAAATTTTTTTAAATATTTCTCGGATAAAATGTTAATCCAAACAAGTTACTTCGCTGTAGTAGCTTATGAGTTTGAAGCGCTTGGGTACTTGATAAAACTTTCGGCAATTCCATAGCGACATTTGAGATATTCACACCCTCAAATATATATATAGAGTTATCAGTATAAAGATTTTATTGTGATTTATTTCTCTCAACTAAACTAAAGGTCCTCCCCAATTCGGAACTGGATTCATTTAATTGAAGATGTTGTGCATTTCAATCGTTTAGTTTCAACTTTTGGCCATACAGAGTACACTTGTCAACAGCAATCTATTTATTTCCGAAGCCTTCCAAGAAAAAATTATAAATTAAAGAGCAAAGCAAGCTATTACAATGCAACAAAAATATTCTAAGTAATTTTGGCACATTCACACATCACTCAATTGGCAAATTCTTTAAAGTTTTTTCGAGTCTCAAACGCGCGCTTTATGCCACATACCACATGCCACATGGCATTTGCCAGCCATCAACCAAATTTGCAGTTCAACACTTTCTACACAATTTTGATTGGTACGGCATATTCGTGAATTTTTTTTTAAACAAAAAACCTCGCTTCCCCTTCAGAAAGTCGCACTTTTGTTGCCACAAATAAGTATGCAGCGGCGTTGCACTCACTCTCACTTTTGACACTTTCGCTGAATTCACGTTGGCAGGCAGTGTGGTTGTTGTGATTGTTGGTATTGCTCTTGTTGTTGCTCTTGCTGTTGCTGTTGCTGTCGCTATTGCCCAACTAATTAGTATTGTTTTGTCAGCAAGTTGGGACATGATGAGAAGACGAAAATTTTACACTAATTGTTTGCACCAACGTTTTTGTATATTAATTGCCTGCCTCGTAGCTTCGTAGCCATCGTTGCTGTGCCGCAACACAGTGGTGCACGTAATGTGGCGAAGTTGCAGGCATCACACATGCCACCACCACTTCCATGACACAATCAAATGCCAAATGGCAGCGTCGGTATGTTGTGGCACGTTGCCAGTTTGGTGGCAGAAAATTAATGCAGCGCACTTGGCGATATTTAACGTTAAATTTTCTGGCTTGACTGAGGCAATTTGTGTAATCGAATGCAAATACATAGACAATGAGGCGTCTAGCGCGCCTAATGGCTGTGGAGCGGTCGAGAAAACATGACCTGATGAGAACGGCACTCATTATTATATTGTTGAATAAATTTTGACGAGCATTCAATAACTTCCGGATTTTGCTACGATTTGCAAAGTCTATAAACATGTTGTAGGAAATCTTTTTGGATACCAGAGTTAAATGTTTTTTTATATTTAATTTCGTACTCCTAGTGGCCTCAAGAGAGACGATAAATTTCTCTACAGGGTTTTATTTCCAAAGGAGTAATCGTCTATAAATGAGTTGAAAATGGCCAGCAAATCAAAGGCAAGGCAATTAGAGTGCGGTAAACTAAACTAATTACTATGGAAGTTCAGCACTATTAATCGTAAGTCATCGGTAATAGAGTGCTCGCTTACGTGAATATATGGTATATTATACTATGTAATTTAATACAGAATATTTGTGCTATTTTACAAACTTCGGAGAAAAAAGTTATTGGAAAGTATACCCAAGATGTAAGAAAGGGTACTACATACTCTATAATTTAATGCAACGGAACTTAATCCCAAGTCCTACATTGAATCAGTGTATAAAAGAGAGAAAGAGAGAGAGAGAGAGAGAGAGAGTTCAGAACTCAGCCCTTATTTTAATAAGTTCTATATATCCTTTCGAAACAACCCGCTAAAGTTTTAAAATAATGATATTCTTGTCGTGAAAAAATTTTAGAGATTCCGAACCTAAAAGTAACAATGCTAGAAAAAAATTTTGTCGAACCAAATTTCGGAAGAAAAGCTTTGTCCTCAAGAGAATGAAATTTTGACTGCTAAAGTGTCTAAGAAAAACTTAAAAAATTGGCCTTTCTAAGAAGGGAGCTTAAGCACGGCCAAAGGAATCCACTCCAAGTTCTAAAAAATGTCCAAAACTTTAGAAGTGAAATATGTCAATAAATAGACAATCTCATATCTGAATATTTAGATTATACAAGAAAGGGCAAATAATCGTAAATGGATGATTTTCAAGAATAGGGCACTGAGTTAGCATCTCTGAACAGCATATTTTAAATGTTTGTAAAAGGCACGCAAACTATTTTTGGACAAATAGTCTTTAGCCTATTCGAATGCTGGCCGACGGACGTGATAAACATAATGAAAGCCGTTGGTCCTGTTGTTTTGTCGATATTTAGCAGGCTCCAAACTGAACACCTAACAGAATCTAACCAGGAAACACACGACTGAAACCCGATTAAGTCCGTTACTATCGATATAACGGTACATGTTAGACTACATTACACTACATTTCTCTCCTCGAGTCCACATTCGCCTTACTAAAGAAGTCTATTTTTTTTATCTATAAATCCGGTATTCTTCAGCTAAAGCTCTGACATACATAAATTCGCTTTGCTATGCTTTAAACAAAAAAAAAAACTTGAGCCTCATACTCCCTCTGACATTTTGATTCTTATCATATCACAAAAGCGACAATATTTCAGCGAAGAGCAACTCGCACTCGAATAATTTATTTATCTAGAGAGAGGCATGCCAGTATGGATGCCACAAGCGTATACTTGACACTTTTGAGGCGAAAGCACAGCGAGGAATTCGATTATGATGGAGTTCAGCTGCTGCATGGCAAAAACATATATGATGTACACATGCTGGGGTATGCATGTATAACTGTTGCATGCAACAATCCGCTAAAATATCTCGTGTTGACAATACACATTTATTTATTTTGTAAAGTTGGGAGCTTGCGGTTTTCGCTGACAAATTTGGGCAGAGAAATGGTAGGGTGGCAGCATGCCGGGGGTCTGAGTCTTGGGAGCATGAAAGCAATATGTTAGCGCATACACACACATGTATATGTGTACGAAATCAGCGCACATGTTGATTGGCATTTAAAAAGCAAGTGATGATATAAATCATTTTCAGCGGCGCGCACTCCGCTGCCAGCCCGCAAGCGAGGCGGCGAAAAAGCGCCAACGAAAACGGCAATGATGACACATATGATACGCGCCTGCGGCTGCCACCGAAGCTGTTGATGCTCTTGTTGATGGCTGTTGATGTTGTCATATGAGTAGCGCAACCACCCTTGTTGTTGTTTTCAATGTTGCTGCTGCCACTGAATTCAAGTAGCGTGTAGCTGCCGCTGCTGCCAGTGCGGGTGTCAATTGCATATTGTGTCAAAACTGTCAAATTTCGTGAATAACTAAGTGAACTGGTGGTGTGAGTCTGTGTGTGTGTGTGTGTGTGTGTGTGTGTGTGTGTGTGTGTGTGTGTGTGAGTGACAAAGTGGTGATAGGGAAGAGCTCACATGCGGGCTTAGAAAACGCCAAAGCAGTGTATGTGCGCCACAGTAGCTTGTTTTTTAAGAGAAAAAACACTAAAAAGAAAATAATTCGTTGTACTCCGTCTCTATGGTCTCCAGTATAGATTTCATTAGTGGACCTCCACTTACACTTACGGCAAATAAATGGTTTTTTCCACACCAGCTTAGAATGTTTTGAAAATATGAAATTCCTCGCTGAACCATCCTGCCCTAACGATTAACACCACATTCCACTCCACTCCAATTGTTTTAATTATAGAAGCGTGGCTGTACTTCAGTGAAGCACTTTGTTGTTTCCATTATCGCTTATCTCTACACTTTAATTTGTACTTACACGTCATTGTACCCCGCTGAGTCTTCACACATATTTACATGTGTACTTACATATGTAACTCACTTACAAAAACTCCACATATTTATGACTCATATACTTTATCTATCGATATCCTTATCCGTCAACAGTCATTTATCTCACAGTTATAGATTAGAGCTGTCGAAACGGTGACATTTTTGAAGTGTCACACGAAATAAAACGAAATTAAGTATTTTCGTGACATAGTGGAGATCAGGGAGGTCCCAAATGCTATACTTTAAATGGAGTTGTATTCAATTTAAGTTATACAGTTATGCAGAAGTTAATAACCTTTAAGTACTATTAGAGAAAAAAAAATATCCGCTGACGACAATGGGAGTTTCAATTTATCATCCATTAGGCTCTCAACTACCCAGAGCTGCGCGTAGATAATAGGTTTCTTTAGAAGATGAATGCATCACCTGCAAGAGTGCTACTAAAACTCATAACCCTTAACTCATAAGTAATCTTATCCGCACGATTTAGTATTGCTTCATTTGTGAGTATACCAGATAGGTCGGCTTTTATTTTCTCTCTATTCTTTCTATGTAAGAGTACAACTAGTACAAATAGTACATCTAGTACTTAGCACACCTAGAAAAAGTAATCTTCGTAGAAACCTTTAAGTTTGTACAACTTTCTTATATAAAGGGTCGGCTTAAAACGGCGATATTTTCTACGACCAATAGAGATGGAAATCGTTGTACAAGCTTAAGAATCTTCAACGAAATCTTCGGAACGATTACTACAGATTATCTCTGAATTAGTGACTTTGGAGACCACGACAATGACAATGAAAGTCATTTAGAATCATCTACTATATACGGGTTATATCTGATCGAACCAAAGGTTATGAAGGGATACTGCTATTTCGTTCTCTTTATGGAATCTTTGGTATGCCAACGATTAGCGCTTGGCGTATCAAACGTGGAACTTATGAAAACAACACTTTCTCTATTCTTTAGCGAGCAAATCAGGAACAACTGTGATCTCCAGCATTGGAATGAAGCGGAATTTTGCACAGGTGGGAAAGCAAACTGATGACACAAATCGCAGATAGCCGCACCTATTAGAAAGGCATTCGAGGGCCCGTCTGGTGAACTATTGAGCACGAATTTTGTATAAGTAAGCATCGCTGCGCGAAAGAGAAATGAATTGGCAGAGGTGGATGTGGGCAGCGATGACAACAGCAACGAATCAATTAAAACTGCAACCAAAACAGGCAATCAGCCGAAGGAAAGCTGTGAGCCGGCGATTGAAATGGTTAAAGTAGGTTGGTAGACAAGCAGAAATATCAGTTGTTGTAAAAAACTTGAAAACTAACAGTAAATAAAGAAAATAATAAGAAAAGGAGACCCCAAATCTGCAGCAACATGGGACCACATGGGAAACAGTTACTGCTGACAATCTTCACAGGTCACTTCAGTGCGATAACGTTGATAGCCAACAAAGGACAGATGAGCACAACAATGTCGGCGGCACGAAAAAAATGAACAATAACAAAATGCCGAACTCTCAAGAGCAATTGGATATGCCACCCACCCATTAGCCATACGCGATGGCTTGGAGTCTAGCGTTTCTTTATGAGAAAATACACGCCACAAGTATTTAAAGTATTGCACTGCGAGCTTGCTGCAAGAACAGCAAATAAAAAAATTGCTTTTGACATGGGTATACAGCGTTAGAAGAAAGGCGCGTCAGCAACTAAGAGTGCCAAACACTATACCGCGTGTGAGTAGGTAACGGAAGAATGGTGAAAGAAAGGATTGGCGCTGAAGCGTGTAAATCGCCCACGCATTCATGCACCTGAGAAAAATCTCAACTACAAGCACTAGGAGAGATATAATATGTGTCTACGTAGATAATGTGTGCAGGTACAACGTGGGCAGCCAAATATTCCAAAAAAAATTTTGCACAATGGAAATTTTTTTTTATACTATTTATACTTTATTTTTATACTATTAAAAACAATTTAAAAAAAAAAAAATAGATATATAAATTCTTCAACAAAGAGCGAGTGTTTCACGAGTTCATAAAATTCGCACAAGTTGCGGTTATTTATGTTTATCAACTTGCAAATATATTTAGATGAATTTATAAGTGATTTTCTAGAAATCTTAACTATCCTGCACATACCTGTTAGATATTTCTCTAAGTTCTCTAATTTCCTTTATCAATTATTTGTCACATTTATTTATTTGTAGTTGATGAAACAATGTGAGAAAATCTGGTAACTGTATAGTATAAAGCGAAAGGCTCCTATTATCTTATTAACTGTCGTAAAATGTGTTTGTCGGGAGCTCTAATGTAACAATTTTCAAGTGAGATTGTCCGAGCTGTACTGTGAAAACAAGAGTGACTAGAGTGGTCTTAGAAACTCTTGATGAAGCAGTTGTTCTCCTCCATCTCGATAAGTTCGATAAGTGTTGTATCCTTTCAAGCAAACTGGAAATTTTCCACAATTCATCGCGTAATATGATGGGGCCTATAAGGTTCAAAGAATTTTTTACGATGGGAATCTCTTTTTTGGATCATAAGACGGACTACATAACTTTTGAAATTTCTTCTTCATAATATTCGGCATCTTTTTACCCCCAACAAATTCGTCTGCTCCTTAGACACTTATTCGCAGAGAGAGAGCAACTAGTTGATTGTGTTCTCGGTTGATGATAAGATCATCGAAGATACACATTACACATTTTCGGTCCACAAATGTGAAAGCGAACGAAGCTCTGCGAATTTCCATATCCTCAACGACAGTTGCTGCAAAGAACTTTACCTAGGACCTTTCTCTCAAAATTTATATATTCGTATTGAGTCTAGAGTACAATTCAAAAAATTCCTAGTATTTCCTAGTGGTCTCCATATTTTTTGCAGTATATGCCCTTACTCAGCTGCAGTTTTGATTCCCACTTGTGACTCGCCGATAGCGTAGCTTGTTTTGTCAATTACCAGATGTTGCGAACGAGGTTTCGCGTGATTTTTTATCTCGTCTCTGGAATGAATGAACCGTTAATTTAACAGTTGACGAAAATTCCACTCTTCTTCTTGCAAAACAAAACAACAAAATTTTTATAGACATTGGTGCTACGCCAACTGTCGCTGATATGTGCTAGCGATCAAGAGATTTGACATGCACATGACAGCTATAAAATATCGCGATGTGCAACGAACAAGCTAAAAGAGAGACGAAGCAGAGCGCACAGGGAAAGAGTATAGGAAAATAGGCGGTATAAGCCTTAGATAAAGTGAGAAAATGTGTGTCAGTGGGTGTTTGTGTGTGTGTGAGTGTGTGTGTGTGGGTGAACTTCAACCGATGCTTCGTTCCAGCTAAGTGTGAATCCTCAAATATATCCGGATATTGACTTTCAGTGTGTCGGTGTGTCAGTTTTAGTATCGGCTGGGCTGAGGCTGGGCTGAGGTTACTTTAATTTCGCGCTTGCATGCTTCCTCTTCCACTTCGCACATTTTCTTTGTATTCATTAAAGGCTAATTTCACGCTTAAATATTTTCCCGATTCTCCTCAAATTGCTTGCTGAAGTAAGATACAAAAAAAAAATAAATAAAAATTCTGTGGTGGACCTTATGGAGAGACAAAGCTGACAACGACACCGCTTTAACGGCTAGAAATAATATTGAAGCGCAAAGTAACCAGGCACCAATAGCAGCAATTAACAGCTAAACCAACACCAACAATAACTGTCAATATTTCGTTGCTTTTCGGGAAGTACAGCAAAGAAAAATTGATTTCCCCTCCCTTTTTTCAATTTCACATTTCTAATTGTTGTTGTTGCAGTCTTTTCCCATATACAACACTGTTGCCAATTTATTGTTACTATTGCTATAATATTGTTGGTATTCATACTTCACTTCCTTAGCTCCACGAGCTCTCTTACCGCAACATTCCGACTGTCATGAATACACCTCATTTCAGCTCAGTAATGAAGGGTTACTCCATAGCTTTGGGTGTGTGCCTATAAAGGCATGCCTTTTAATTGCAACTCATGTTTAATAATATTTGGCAGGTACCAATGTAGATGTGTTTAACTAAAATGGAGAAGACAGGCAGTTCTCAAGAGGAATTCTGTACGGTAAGAGGCCACACACAAAACTGTTGGTTCAAATTCTAGCAAATAAGTCGTGAAGAAAAAAGAGATAGCTTTTGAAAATCGAATGAAAATTCTATAAATTTATTGCCAAAAATATTGGTTAATCCTGAGAAGAGTTCCTTTGGACTTGCCTTCCCGACTCAGGTACAGTGTCTCGAAGGGATAATGTATACAATACCCAAAGAAAGGTCCCATAGATTCAATGTCCAAAAGAAGGCCGATCCCGTTATGCAAAACGGGTATGACTTTTCCATTCAGGGGCATAGTTCATATACCGCTATGGTGATAGAGTTTTGAAGCTATTACTGAGAGGTATCGAAAAATACAGGGTTATCGGTCTCTTAGATATCTGAAGATCTTTGGAATGAAGATAAACTCCAATAATACTTAACTGACTGACTCTAGAGTTACTCGGATTCTAGCTATTTATTAAAACAATTTCAAATTTGAACTTCTCATTGCGAGTCCGTTTGTCGAACTTATGAGTACCACTTGTGGTTAGTTTAAAAACTGTTCTGAGCATGAAACGTTTTCAAATCATCTCTTCCTCATGGAGTTATGCCATCAGTAGCGTCGATTTCGTGCACTTTTTATAGGTCTTTTGAAAGACAATTACATTGCGTCTAACCTTTTAGCGGTATGAACGTAAGTTAACCTTTGAAATAGTTTTTTTTATAGCCACTAAAGCTTCTTTTTTGCCCATTACGTCATTACCTTATCGACATACGGACTAAAATTGGAATAACTGCATCTGGCTAAAAAGCGCCGCCACCCACACATACGGCAAATTAACCAAAGGTACTGTAAACGGCTCGAACAGCTCAGTGCGGTGGCAATGACAATGGGCGATTATACGGAGATCCGTTTTTTCAGACTCTCCAATGCAAAACCGAAATCTTTCAACCACATCCGCAAGCCGCCACAGTGCCAGCAAAGCGGAAAGCAATCCGAAGAAATACAAAAATATTTGGTGCGACTCTCACGCCACCACTACTGCCACAAAGCGACCCACAAGGTTCACGAAAGAGATTAACTTTAACGCTTTAGCCCACACCTTGCTCAAGTCACGCCGCCACGCCGCCACACTGAAGTGTCTTTTATGCATTACGGTACGCTTTAATTTGTCGGACGCATTGGGCGATACGCCACACACTCTTAAACTGCATGCAACAAGCATGCATGCCAAGCTGATGAGACGGAGGGCGTGCGAGTACGGATTTGGTAATGGAACAGGAAATATGCATTCAGACGCATTACTTACCAACACCTACATATGTGTATGGGTGAGTGTTCATGTGCATGTGTGAGTGTGCGCGAATGTCTCTGCAACATTAACGTTGCAAGTTTGAGGCAAGCGAATATTTCCTCAGCGCTTTTCTGTTCATTCATTGCTGTTGTTCTTGTGGTTTTCACATTCATATTCTTTCTTTCTACTACCTTCAATGTTGTTTTTGTGTTTTTTTGGTTTTTTTGATTTTGTTGTTCCTGTTGTCTGTTTTTGCATGGCAATGCCGCAAATTATTGAACGAGAAATGCTAAATGGAGATCGATGACTGAGCGTGGCCTCATTAATCAAATGACACACGCACGGCAGCACCCATATGCATACACACATATATATGCACAGGCAACATCAGTTTATATACATATTTACAAGCTTATATGTATCTGCGTACTGTATGTAGTCTCTGTGTTGCAGTCTCATATAATGTGTGCAACACGCTAACGGTCTTTTGATTGCCTTGCAACTGTTCAGCGCATTGGACATACTAAAGTATATTTGGCAATGAAGTTGCAACAGGTTCACGAATCGCAAGTCATAACACTCATGCCAGTGTAATAAGGCGAAAACAACAAAAACAGCAACGAAATTAATGCCAAAATGCAACACATTTAAGTTGGCGCGATTCTTCGCCCAACCAAATTAAAAAGCAATTTCACTTTGTGCCAGAAATGATTTTTTGTTGCACGTCAGAATTATCATTTAAATTTATGTCTGTATGTATGTATATGTATGCATGTGCAGCTCGTTATATGTCATATTCAGCAACTAATTGCCATCGCTTAGCAATCATTATCTTTCTGCACCTTACACTCATTTGCGCGTCCTTAATTAGCAAATGATGCATGCAACATAACTGACTGTTTCGCCAAAATATTAGTGCAACAGAGTTTCGTAGCCGATAAGCGACATAGCGAAGGTGAAGCATACAATTCTTGACAGTTTTGTGTAAAAATGATATTTTGCTTTCTGTCAAATGTTGAATGTAACGTTGTCCTTTAAATAACACAGTTTATATACAATATATATATATATAAATATATTTGTATATGTTCTGTATAAATTTACCCGTGATTTTTGTTCACTTAAATCACTTGTATACGAAAACAAAAATATTCTCGGTCTTATGCCCATTTTCGGCGATTGGTCAAACCACCTGGGAGTTGCTGGAAATATGCTCGCACGGAATTTTTAGTTTTGTAGATTGCTCAATGATAACTCATCGTTGACATTTTAGATTTTTAATCAAGTAATTGTGGAGTTTGAATAAAGATATTGGGTTGTTCGGAAAGTCATTTCGTTTTTTCCCGCCAGAGGACTTAATTACGTTTTTTCGAAACTAACTTCACACTTAAGCCCCATAACCATTATATGTCATGAGAGCAGATATTTCAAGGCTTGTGTGTGAAAAAGTTCTATTAATTCTACCCAGTAGTTTTTGGTTGGTGCCTTTTTAAATATGGAGAGCAAAAAGCAGCATTTTCGTCATATTTTACTTTTTAACTTCAGAAAAGGTAAAAATGCTGTCCAAGCGAGAAAAAAATTGACGGATGTGTATGGAGAAGGCGTGTTAACAGTACGCCAGTGCCAGAACTGGTTTGCAAAATTTCGATCCGGCAATTTTGATGTCGAAGATGCACCACGGTCTGGAAGGCCGGTCGAAGCTGACAAAGATGCGATAAAGGCATTAGTTGATGCAAATCGGCGAATCACCACACGAGAGATCGGTGAGAGGTTTAATTTGTCGAATTCAACTGTTTATGGCCATTTGAAAGGCATGGACTTAACCTCGAAGCTCGATGTGTGGGTGCCCCATGTCCTTACCGAGCGAAACCACCTGGACGAGTTTTTTGCCAGCAAGGACCAAAACTTTTATGAGAGGGGAATTATGTTACTGCCAGAAAGATGGCAAAAGGTGTTGGACCAGAATGGCCAATATATAATTTAATAAAATATTTATTCATTATACGAAAACTGTCTTTCATGTTCCCCAAAAAAAACGAAATGACTTTCCGAACAACCCAATATATGCTATTGCTTATGCAAAGCAAAGTCTGAACTTGGTTACACACTCGGTTGCGTAAGATACCTGCACATAAGACGGGTCCTCATCGTGTTCAGTTAGCATACTTCTAGGCGTGAAGTGTTTTCTGAGAGATTAATCTGAACGCCTTATATTCTGTGCTTTCTTCAGAGCACAGGTTCTTACCGAGTACTAATCGGACATTATTCTCAGTGTAAGCACTTCTTGGTGGCATATAAATCTAGATCCGTTCTGATAATGTAAATCCGATTACCACTTAAAACTTCCGGAGGGTTGAACAAAAAGCGACATCTAGCGTAGCTTAATCATATGAGTGGTGAAAATACAAGATATATGAGCTCGCCGATATTGTTATCACCCGATTATCGATCTTCTCTCCATCGAGGCAAGATCAAGCGGTATAAAATCTGTCTGCTTAATCTCGGCTTCGGGTGATAGGCTTCTGGATGTTAATGTAGAAGCAGTGTGATGAAAGTATAGCTATATTAACAAATATCATTTGTACCATTAAGCTTTTTTTTTTTTTTTTTGGAGACAATAAAGTGTGAAAGTCTCTCTTCTGGTAGCAGATTTGTGTTCTGAGTTCTTTCAATTGTGTTGCTCTCAAAATCGTTACACCCTTCCCGCTTCATTCGCGAAATCAGCACTTATTCATAACCAAAGCACGTGACTTGCATACAAAATGGCTATGTAAAAACAAATTTCGTTTGTTAATAGAACATAGGATGAATTCTTGGTGTGGCATGTAACGAAAATAAAAGTTACTTTTTTGTTACTTTATTAAAATTTAAAAAATAGCTAAAAATTTCATAATAAATCGCTACAGCAGACAGCACAAGTTGTATACCAGCAAGCTCGAAAGTTCTTTGTCGCACAAAGCTAATCAAATTCAAAACACAAAAGTTAATGAAAGCTCAAAGCGGTAAAAAAGTAGGAGAACCGATAAAAACTGACTATATTAGAGAAAGTAGCGAAATACTCAGCAATTGCTTAATACGCGCGCCATTTTCGGGAGCTGAGATTGCATTTCGTTCGCCTTTCTGCACTTCTTCTTAATATGCAACTCAGCGAAGCTCGCCAAATTAACAATGAAATCAAGGCTATGCAACAAAAAACCGAAATGGTGTGGCAACTGGAATAATAATAATAAAAGCAACACAAACTGGTGTCTTTAAGAAGTGTTGCAAGTTGAAAGGGAGTACAGAATTTTTTGCTTATGCAACTATCTACAAAATAATAGAAATATTTGTTAGCTGCAGTTCTTTTTATTAAGAAAAAGTATGTACAGAGTGTCAGCGAGTGAAGTGTTGTCGTAGATATATTCCTAAGCCACGGAAATATATTATGTAGATATGTACTATACAAAGCTTATATTTTACATACGTAAGTTTCATTTTGTTTGCTCGTAGCACGTCGTGATTTTTGCATATCTTAGCGCATATAACGAAGACTTTCTTTTATTATGCAAATTTTATATTCCCATTGTTTCAAGTGCCAACATTGCATTGCGTTTTCGTAAACATTTTGCTGATTTTTTTCCGCTCAAGTGCAGTAGCGCTACACTGGGTATGATGAACCGTGCAATCATTTAATATTTTACGTCTCAGTGGGTGCAAAGATAGCTTTTGTGTCTACGAAAACTACGGAATTTGTCAAACAAAGCTTTCGTCAAAATTTAGGGTGGTTTAGGCGTCTGCAAAAAAGTATAAACATTACCAAATGGAGCTGTCATAGAAATTAAAGCTGAGTTCAAAAAACTAAAGCGCGCAAGAGTTGTGAAAGCTTCAAAGGTAATGCAATAAAAAAATTAAAGCTTTCAGAATTTAGATATATACCACATTTAAATACGACTATAACAAATAATTTGAAAGTAATTCATCAAAGCTTAGTTACTATTACCTACTTTACCTTAGGTTTTTAAAATTCTCATGCATTAGCAGTAATTCAATTTATATGAAATAGTGAAAGCTCATATACATGAAAGCTTTATTAAATTTTCTTCTTTCTTTCATTGTAATGAAGCCGCAAATTCCTACATAAATATTTAGAATTATCTACGTGTAGCAATAAATTCCGTAAAGCTCTAAATAAAAAAACTTATATTGGCTATTTAATACTCGAAAGCTTCAATTTAGCGTTTTTATAGTCCAAATGTTCTCTCGCAATATTTTCGATGCTTCGAAACCTTAATAATTTGGGTGGCTATAGCTCACTCAAGCGCACATACTTATAACTTTTGTAGCTCTAACGCCGTTTTGCATATTTTCACTGTAACTAGTATGCTCGTAGGTACCACTCGTATTACTTCCATCGTTTTCATTTTCATCCTGAGTTCCATAGTTCTTCTATTGTTTTACTCATTTTGCCCCCTTATTCATTCCACTTCCATTTTTGGCCAACATGCAATTTTGGTATTTTTCACAGTTCAATGCGAAGTCCTCCCTGATTGTCGAGTTACTCCGTGGCAACTATAAAAACTACATTGTTGCCATTTTTTATTACATTATACATTTGGTTTTCGTTGTGGCCTTTTTCAGCATTGAAGTGCTAATATGCAAATTGTTAACTTATGTGAAAAAAGTGGAACCTTTGCATATTTGGTTTTGCTGATTTATTTTTCAATTTGTTCTTAGCTTTCATGGCTTGCCAAGTTGGTAATGTCAAGGCGCGTTTATCATGTCAATGAACAATTCAACTGCTCGAAGGTCAAATGAAATGCTTGAGCTTTTGCTTCGAAAGGTGCTTGCAATGGAAGTGTACGAAGGAATTTATTTGTATGCGAAAAGAGCAAATTAAGCGACGGTGTGAGGTTGTGAGGTGTTTGTTTAGTTGATATTGGTTCACATAAGTTCCCACGTTGTCCAGTTAGAGTGATCCCTAATGATTGTCAGTTTTTTTTGTTAATGGTATGTCTTTATAACGTGATAACTTACTGACTCTCCAAGACATTGCTAAACTGGTTTGTTCTGTAACTTGTAAGCTGAATCTGCATATATGGTCAGCTAGGACTTGTGGTAATTTTTTCAAAGGTTTACATGCAACAACGATGAACAACAATTGCGAAACACCGCAAGTTTAAGTTTTGAGTGATGCTAATTTAGTTCCCAAAATACTATTTCCAATAATGCCCTATATTTCAGACACCTCCACTAGAGTCCATTGCTAGCCGATAAAAAAATTCTTTACTTAAACACCTCCCACTTTCTCCAAGATGTGGGTTATGGGAACTATTTTTAGTAGTACCCGAACCGCCAAAAAATTCTTTACTTAAACACCTCCCACTTTCTCCAAGATGTGGGTTATGGGAACTATTTTTAGTAGTACCCGAACCGCCAAAACACATAAATAATTTTTGGTGCTTTTTCGAACAAGATGTCGCTGTTACGTTCATATTTTTAGTTTTCAAATACTCTTTCCGTCTAAGTTGCTACAATTTCAAGATAAATGTTTGGTAAAACCTAAGAAATTTGTGCTCAAAAACTGATACAGGTTGGGCTTGAGACCTCCAAGATTAATGAGCATCAATGTTATGAGCGATTGGACTTCTTTAAATGACGAATTACACGATATTTTGGGAGCACTTGTGAAGTTTGTGACTTCAAGGCGATTACCGACCGTTTTCGGTTATGTTATGTTATGTTGATAAGAATGCTGAATCACCGGATTTCAGATCAGAATTTATGTGTACAGATACTGACTTAGAGAAAGTTTTGATTACACCAAGGTTTGCTTCTAAAACAAGCAGCCTTATGAGATTCATCGAGGACTTCTATTCCATTCAGAAGTTGGTCTGTAAGAGATTTTCTAGTGTTCTTTGGCTAATATCTTTTGTGCTTGTAATACTAAAGTACTTTATAATATTTTTGGTATAATTCTAAAATATGTGTTTACAATTTCACTATTGTTATCTCTACACCCTCTATACCCTCTACACCCGCTCTGTGGCACTAGTAATTGCAAATTAGATTGAAAAATACACATTTCACCAAAAGCACTTACGCAAATGTTGTGAATTTACGATTTCGAACATATTTATCGTCTGTGTCTACACGTGTACGTGTTGAATTTTAAAGCCCCAGCCAGGCACCGCTCAATGCTCAATGAGTTTTTAGCGATTTATTTATACATTTAATTTATTACGAGTACTTATTTGGCACGAACACACGACTACTTTTGGGTGTTTTGGGTGTTCGACTGTGAACGACCACAGCATTTTAAATCACCACAAAATGAATTGAATCCGACTAATTCGCATGCGGCCAACAGACGGCGCTGTGCATGCATGCTTTCGCTGTGCTTTTTTCGCATTCATGAGGGATGAGCATTGATGCCCAAATATATATTTTATAATATATGGTTGTGGGCATTAGCAGCAATCTGTATGCGGCGTATGGCTTTGGCTATTAGCTGATAATTAATTATTTAATAGGCCATTAGGCAAATTGACTTTCAAATTTCATGTGCCGCCGCACAGTGTATGTATGTGTGTGTGCGAGTGCACGAAAATTCCGGTCAAATAATTGCAAATAATGTGCACAAAGCAGAAAAGAAATTCAAAATAAATATGTTTGTATTTGTAAGTAAATATTCGCTTGGTGTTTACTTTGGCCGAAAATCGAAATTCGCAAATAAATTATTAAAATATTTTTAGAGATTTGTTGGGAGCTGTATGAGTACATATATGTGGTTCGTGGTTCACATAAGCTTAAAATAAATTTTAAAAGGCGCAATTTATTTTAGGATTTGTCAGAAATGTTCACAGAACTTGAAATCGATTAGATAATTACTCAGTATTAGACTCATACCTCTCCATCATAATCTAAGCATGACCTTCTACTATTTGGGTACAATACTCGGCGAAGTCGCTTTCCGGTGCTCATATTTCAAATAGCTTGATCAGTATTTCTTAGATCACCTTACATTTTCAGAATCTCTTCAGAACCTGTCTAACCCTTTCCTTTAAAATGTTTCTTGAAGTTCTAAGCAATAAAAACTTACATTTTTCTTTAATTGGTGTTAAGATCCTAGAAGAATTTGATATTATCGTACAGCTTTGAACGTATAACTGTTAATATTAAAGATCTGCTGTTGACCTTCCTGACACCACCTGCCAGCTACTGGTATTACTCAGTGACATTTCATATAGCCGTACTGAGCTGGATCTTGACTTTTGGCTTCAAGCACTACAGATACCACGAGATTCGCTAACGAAACTGTGCAACTGGAAGGAAACGAGCTTTAATACAATCACCCAGTATTTCCGATTTAAGGGTCAAATAAACTTAAAAATGTCAACACCTCTCCACCGAGAGGTAATACAACTAACGGGGCCGATCCACGAACCATTCTTTCTATGAACTGTGGAGGGGTTGTCGTTTAGTCTTTCAATTGTATCTACGATTACATCATTGCTAAACAGATATAGATAACTTCGCCATTAATTTTATGCGCCATCCTTTATATGATAATATCGGGTTCGTGAAACTTCAGACTACTATAATTTGTCATGCGCTATTTATCGCGTTAACAATGCCAATAATCAGCGCGGCACGCTCCAGCTTGCGCTGAAAATGCCGTCATTCAGTAAATATGATAAGTGATAAAAATCGGCCACAAAATTCGTGTATTAATTAGAGCAACCGTGGCGACAATTGTGTGTGGTAGAAAAAAAACGAATTAAATTGAATTTAAACGTGAGCAAAAAACTGCTATACGATATAGTGTAGTATAGGCAGTAGGCAAGCTATGACTCTCCAACGGCACAACGACTGCGGCAAATGGGTTCAGTTGAGCGACCACACGCCGCTGCCGCCAACGCCTTGCGGCGAGCGGCCAAATGATATGCAGTTACGCGATACTGGAGCAAGCGTCAATGAGAGTGCGCACGTGTATGTGGCAGCTGCATATACAGGCGTTGCAAATTATCGGTCAACTGCGCACTGACCTCGCCCACGACAAGCGAGCGACCGCTATTGGCGCGGCTGAAATGCCGTTTGTGCCACCAAATGACACATGCCGCTTGCCATGCCGCGCATTAGATGTGACTGTGTTGCGCATAACTGTAGCTGCAATTGGTATGTAGTGCACATTTTAGCGAGTGGGTGGCGGCGGAAGGGATTGTGGCACACTGCGAAATGTTTAGCGCATTTTGCGTCCATTTCGATTTTAATCTGTCCGCTAAATGCAATCAACAGAACTCAAACGCTTGTTGCTGAATATTTGCTTGTGCAATTTTGTTTGCCTCTTCTGGAAAAGCCGTGGTATGCCAGCGCGCAACGCTGACAAGCTATGCGGCTGCGCGTCAAAGCAATGAGTTGCCGCTCGGTGTTTGTGTGGCGCAATTGTTTATTTCATTGTTGCTGATATTGCGACAAGAAGTGTGCCTACTCACACTTGGTTTTTATCCATTGCAATTGCCGCGTCATTGCAACACATAATGTTGCACATAAAATTTCTTGACACAATTTCGAAGCTCGCCAGAAACAGTTGTCTGTTGCATGTGGACCAGCAGCCCGACTGGCATGCAAATACCAGCATTATCAGGCAGTAAAATAAAAAAAAAACAAAAAAAAACAATTTGAAGCAGCCGGAGAGGCTAGTAGATTTGTATTACTCAGGGGGCGCCAAGCAGATAATTTACCAGCAAAGATAACTCCTAGTAGTCAACACAGTGAGATCCAATAAACCAGCTTGCTGTTGGCATCCAAAGTACTGCGGCAACAAAAGCGTATTGTGCAATAAAAATTGCTAGCTTCTGGGTAGTGAGAAGACGCGCATCTATTACACTTTGACCCACGGACCGCGAGCGCAACTTGTCACATTGTCACAGCATTACGTTAGTGGAAAATAGTGACTGTGTGGAAAAGGTGGAAACTTCCGCACAGTGGGCTGAGAGTACTCAGAAAAGATTGCAAAAGCATAGGATGCCAATAGTATGCCAATATTTAGGCATACTAAATGTAGGCTCCAAGCCTGTTGAGACCTCTGGTTCCTTTCTGGTTGAAACGAGTCAAGTACCTTGTACAGACTTTCTTTCGAAGCACTTTTGGAGTGACCACAGAGCTATGAAAACCGGAAACTGGCTTTCGAGTTATTTTTTCACAGTCTTCTGTGGAACAATCTGTTTTCAAGGCCATGATCTCTGGATCACTGGAGATGTTTAACCTGCTCCGCATCGAAAACCATTCTTACCGTTATGTATTCATCATTATTCAGTATTTTAAGCGATATTACTGGACTAGACCCTCATCACTTAATTGTATTTTCGGTGTAATACCGATATTGACTGATCTAGCTAAATAAAATTCGGTTATCAAGAGTAAGGACGAGTTCATGTACAAAACTAAAATCTGCTAAATTTCTTAAATTTCCTTTCGACTAAAACTACTTCCAGATATCTTCGACTTTCACAGATGGCGAGAGTCTCCAGACCTCCAGGCCTTTCCTTTCGATCATGGTTGTTTGAGAAGTATCAGATATAAGGTAAAAACGAGAAGGTCGTGGTATTCTGAGGTATACTACCTACGATATAGTAGACAAGCGTTTGGTACTCAATTCCTTTCTCGTCCGGCTACGAGATTTCGTTCCCAACAACGGACACCTTCGCACTATTGTATCGCCAACTCCGTTAGCTGTCTTTGTGGCTCGCTTAATTACTGCAGAAAGCCGTACGCCTCGTGCTGGAACGCGACCTCAACAGCCGCTCTGCGCCTTGACTCCACAAAGACAATTTCTATTGCCAAATTCGCGCTGTCAACAAGCGATATCATGTCTTGTTGACAGTTTCATGATTACAATGCCCCAAAACACAAGCACGCACACACAACCATTGCCGCATAAGCGGAGATAAAAAGCATATGTGCACACGGATCAACGCAACCGTTGGACAACCAAAATACTCCGTGCCAAGCTCCGCACGACACACAGCAGCAGCGGCATGTGACACTCCAAATCGCATTACGTCGCTGCGATACGCATAATTTTCTGAACCATTTTAGCATTGCAACGCTTGTCAGGGCCGCGCGCTGAGCGACGAAACCAACAACATCATTGCAAATAACAATTCAGCGTACAACAATAAAAGCATTGTGCACTCATTTCGCTTTTATTGCACGAGCTTCGCGGCGTTTTACATGGGAAGGGCTGAAGAGGTGCTTATAAATTGCACAAAAGCGCTGGCAGGCGCAGAATTGGTTGGCTCGTTGGCTGGCAGCCCAATTGAGACTAGCCCCGGTTGATTGAGGCAGCATTATCGGCGCATAATTTCGGATTCCACGCGTGTTACGCGCGTCGTTGCGCCACAAACAATTTCCAGCACGCAGCACCCAAGCTCGCCTTTGTTGCCGCCAGCTATGGTTTATCCGCTCCAAAGTTGCTTCGGTTTGCTTTGCTTTGCCTGGCACAAAGCACTCGCCGTGGAGGGAGCGCGGCAGAGTGTTGGATCGCGCCAAAATAAGTTGCTCATAACATTAGTTAACACAATTCAGGTTGACGGTAATAATACGTTACTTTCGGCTGGGTTGGACCATTTTCTTTTTGGCTTGCTTGGCTCCACTGTTCGGCTGTGATTTACTGGTGTTGACATTCGCTGTAATGTAAATGGATTTGTTAAACGGCAAAAATGTAGTTATTGACAGTTTTAAGAGTACAATCGACGCATTTTGAAAGAAAAGTGTAGAGATTTCAGTTGGAGGTGAAGGTTTGATCTTATTTAGGCGATATTTGGACGTTAATTGAAGGCAGTCAATCACTTGATGAAGAAAATTTTTTGCTTCAGAGCTAAAATCTAGAAAAATAGCTCCCAGGAATTGAATCGGCGGGAAACCTTGTTAGCGCGCATATCTCCTCCGAGTTTCATCTCAAAGGACTTGATTGGCCTTCGGTAGGTAAATGAAGAATAAACTAAGCTAGGGCTACAAAATGTGGGCACCCGATCTTATGGAAACCCCATTTCTAGAGTATTATAAGTTATGTTATTATTTAATTTTACTTTTATTTGGAGTTTTAAGCTAATAAATATAGTCGCTTAACAATTTTTCGATTGTTCATCAAATTTTGAATGTCGGTATTCGTACATCGGAAAAACGCAAACACGTCGTGCTGTTACGAAGGCTAATAAAATGCTGTCGTTCGTTCGTATAAGCTAAGAAATTCTTTTGAGGCTCTTTAATTATATAACTGGTGGGTGTTTTACATATTTCATACCATTTTATAATAAAAATGCAACAAAATAAATTAATTTACAATAAATTAAAATTAAATCAAATTAAATTAAATATTTAATATAATATAAAAAATTAAGTAAAATAAAATAAAATACATTAAATTAATACATGATTTGTCCATAGAAACCTTTCAGTTTATTTAAGCACTTGAGTATAACGATTCATACCCCCTGTTAATCTCTCATTGCTCCATAAGTTTATAGAATAAATTATGGCTTAAAATCAAAATCAATTCTTCTGAAATTTATGGGTTTTTACAGTAGCTCTAACAGCAGTGTCAGGCACTCATACTCGGTGCTGCATAAAAATCAAGCAGGACCAATTTCAAAGTAATATACGTGCTATGAGAGATTACTAAGCTATCTAACAAACATAAACTTAAGCAGCACACTGAACTGCAAGAGCAGTTTGTTGCTATAAAATTTGCAGCTCTTGCTTAAGTTGACTGCTAACATCTATACATATCTACAGATATGTTTGTATGTGTATACAAGTTCATATGTAAGGCGCTTAAGCGCATTTTAAGAGCATGTTGCATGTGTTGCAAGTGTTGCAAGTGTTAAATATTAGCAGCACACCAACGAAACTGCGTTGACGAGGAGTGGCAAGTCAAAGGGGTTATGCCGTGGTGAGGACGAACAGCCAAGTCAAGTCGTGGTGTTACTGCCATTTCGCATTACAATTTTATTACAGTTATTACCATTTCACATGTTGTTGTTAATACTGATATTGTTTTTTTTGCCTTTGCTTTTGCTTTTGCAACATGTGCATAGCTATTAAACACAATTGTTTGTTGATTTTCGACTTGTGTTGCTAGTGCGTTGGTGAAGTTTGTACAACAACAATGAAATAACATTTGTAAAAAGTTTCGGCACACGATCTCGTTTATGACACAACAACAAAAATTATGCTGGCGCTCTTCAGTTAATTCTTATTTGATTGTATAGCACTGGAATTGTACCCGAACATGCTACCAAAAAAAGTTTCGCTCCCGTCGAAACCACTAGCGTGCTTACTACTTAGCGTATTTGTTGCTTTTTTTTGTTTTTTTGTGTGTTGTGCAACAATCGATTTTTATTGCTTTCATTGCTGCTCTTTTAGAGCTTGTTGCTGTTGTGCTCTTATTCACTTTTGTATTCACTTTTCCTGCATTGGCCATGGTATTTGCCATTTGGCTGACACATAATTCGTAGGTGGCAGCTTTGACGCCTGCAACAGCAGTCATGTAACATAAATACTCATATCAATGCAACAGCAACAACAACAATTTGTGGTTTGAACATTTTACGAGACTGCAGCAAATCGTTACTCACGGCCGAACTGTGTTAAATGTTTGCTCTTGTTGTTGCACTTATTGATTTATCATATTTTGTGGTTGTGGCACATTGCATTGACAGTCTATCTGGCACTGTTGCCGCTGTTGCCGCCGTTGCTGTCTGACTGGGTTAAGTTGCACTCAAATGCTTTGCATAAGTGCATGCAAGAGCTGTAAATACTTGGCAAATTTTTTGTACATGTGTGTGTGTGCTTGCATGCGGCAGTGGCGTTTGTGTCTCTGCCGTCTGCCGTCTGCCGTTTGTTGCAGACCCCTATCGATTGCCCTGCCATTAAAGGTTGCTGCCTAAATTGTGGTTGCTGCATATTTATCGTGTCGGCGTTGGTTTTGTTGCACTTTATATAGTCGTGTGCATGTAGTATGCAACATGCTTTTCGGTGCTCTCAATATTTATATGCGCGTGGAAGTATGTTGCTTTCAAAGTAATGTGTTATTGAAATTTGTCAAATGTTGACAAAATGCGCTTATCTTCGTCTTAGCTGGATTAGGCGAGGCACATTAGACATGCAGTTTTGAGTTGGAGGTGGGTAAACGAAATGTGGGAAAGACTAAAACACACTCAAATTATTTAGATACAGTCTAAAATAATTTATGAACATATGCAACTGACATAAACATGCTCCCGGATGGTGTTAAAGTGCCAAAAATTCAGCATGATTAGTAAAACATTTGACGACATAGCAACATGCAACATTTTGAGTGACTACAATGGTCGTAAGTGAGGTTCAGCACTTGCAAATTAACTAATTTGCAGTTAAAGATGGAACTTTAGAAATGATTCGGGTTTCATCTATAACTCATTTTCAACGAAATGGTTAGACCAACCCCCATTCTCCTTTCTTAACTCATTCAAGCACACTCCAGAGCGTTCGTCGACCGATAATTTCATTTAGAAGCTTAGTCGGAGTCGAAATAAAGTTAAGCAAGTTACTCGCTCTGCAATTCACTTTGCAACTCAGTCGGGGTCATCTTTATCTCTCTTTGCATGCTCGAAGACTGTGATCTTTTGTTCAATGTCCTCATAGCTCTCGCAATATCATACAATTATGTTACCAAGATTTTACTGTAGTATTATTTATTTGGGGCCTTAGGGTCCAGAAAACTGCCCAAACAATAATGGATGCATTGTGCCTGTTTCTTAAGGATTTCGCCATGAATAAAACTAAGCAAGATATATTAGAAGAGTATAAAGGGAGAGTGCTTTTGGAGAGACCTATTCATGTCTGAATGAAGCAAATGGTTTTGAAAGAAGACCAATTCGAAGTGGAGTTAGTGATGTTAAGAGAATTTTATGTTGAATCCTACTGATAATATTTGGTGCAATAATAACAACTTCAGAATAGTTGTATTCCATTTATGAATGGATGCTACCATGCTGGAAGATCGGAATAATTCCAATTTCGATGCCATGACTCCTGAAACCAGCTTGAAAACTGCGCAGTTATTTACATAAAAAATATATTTTCAAGTTTTTAAACATGCCACCTGCCACCAAAATAACTTGTGGTTCCTCACTCAGCCATTCTCTATGCAGCTGCACTGATCCTCGTGAGCGAGGCATTGATATAAAAACTGGCAAACAAACTCAAAAGTAACAGGAAACTAACTAACATTTTAGCAGCCAATCCTTCTAATCTTTAATACCACTTTCCTTCAAAGTGAAGTCATTGCAGCGCAACACGCAAACGCACGCTCACTTGCCCAGCAACCGCATCTTCACAACCGTTCACATAACTTTCAATTAGCTTGAAGGTGCAAAGAAAAATTAATTATTTTCTTACTTTCAGTCTTTTCCTGCTTAAAGCATTTTGAGTACCCATGCAACTTGCACTGCCACAATTTGTTGCCGGTAGCGGCAGTAGCGCTGAAACTAGTAAACTTTTTCACACAACCACACACGCATATATATCGTGGGCTACAAACCGGCGGCAGCAGCATACTTAATCGAGTAAAAGTTAGTTAACTTGAAATTACTAGTTTACCGCAGTAAAAGATGAACTAATTTTGAGACGTGCAACAGTTGCTATGAATATGCTGTGTTGTGTGTGTGGGGTAGGCAAGTTGCTGCCACAAAGCTGTTTGTGTGGTAGCCAGCTCAAAAGTGCACTGCATAAACGCAAGAAAGCAGTGAGGGGGAGAGGATGGAAAACAATAAATAAGCGAGTAACAACAACCAATATCGCCAGCAGCAGCAGCAGCAGCAACAAGTGTTGCACGAGTTGTTGTTGACGACGAGCTTTTACCTTCATTTGCAAATCGTAATGACTGTCAGTGGTGGCAGCAGTCACCAGTCACTCGCACGCGGTTGACGAAGACAGGCAGACAACACCACCACCGTTACACTTGCACACTTGCAGCATAAACAATTCTGTAGAAATTATGTATGAATACCTGATTGCATTGAATGGGCTTAAAAGGCTGCTAGTCATGAGTTTCCTATTCCTAGCTAAAGCCTTACCATCTCTTAACTCTGAGTGTACCTCTAAAATAACTTGCCTATTCGTCTTGGCGGCTGCTTCGACTAACCTGTCGCTTTGGCTATATTTTGCAAATGAGTAAATAGCGAAAATTAAATCACGTACAAGATTAAAAAATTGCTCATGAAATTATGGCACAAAGCGTGCAAGTTTTCACTATCTTTCGGTCTCCATGAAGTATACAACCTATTAGGGCTCTTAAGTTGGTTATATAAATATATGAGCAGGCATAACTTAGTCGCCATGAATACCGCTGGGTAACTGGTTTCTCAAGCGCTCAAGAAAGGCAATCCCAACTAAGGGATATTGGGGTATAAGGGTTGGAAATTTATTTATTACGGGTGTTAAGGGTCAGTGAGAGAGTTTCGTCTACCTATCGAACTTTATACGCTTCATATATTTCATTATATTTCAGTAGACCTTTCTTGGGTGTGTTCAAGAATAATATTTTCAGGATTCGATGTCGTCTTACTCTGGTGCGCTGAAATTCAAAACTAGTTCTAGCACTAAGCTTAATTTCAAGACAGTGCTAAAGGCATGTGTCGAAGAGAAATGTGCCTACGTAAAGAGAGAATAGCAGATAAGAGAGAATACAGAAGCGTTACTAGTATAAGAGATACAAATACTGTACTGGAGGTATTTTATTATCGGTTCCCAGCTCTATGTCCAACAACAAACTGATACTTCTGTAATATATTTTTCGCCTAAGAGAATATAAAATCGGGTAAAATCGTAATCGGGTTTTTTCGTTACAAAGCTTGAGTTACTGGTTAGTGTTTTATTCCACAATCTTGTAGAGAATCTTTTTAGAATCAAGTCTCTGAAAGATACATACGGTGTACTTAACTTGACTACATTCGAATTTAGTCCATAAATCGGAGCAATATCTTTGCAAAATTAAAATAATTGAATAATGATGAAAGATTTACTTCTGTTTAATGCTGGCTAACTATCTATAAACTTCTTAGCATTACCTTGAGCATATTGTGCATACCAATACCAAGCACCTGTCCTCCAGATTTGGCGCAATAGGTTCGCTAGCCAATTAGAATAAGATTCACGTGCGCAAAAATCATAAATTTGCTAATCGAGCTCGGCTAATGAACCAAATTGAATTTATTGCACCGCAATCTTTTGGCAACAAAACAGCCAATGAACATTTTGCCAGCACAAAATTTGCAATGCAAAATATTGCAGTCGCTAAGCATAAACTAAATCGCTTGCAGAAACTGATAATCATAAAATTTTGCAGCAATGACCAATCAATCCGTCAATCATGCTTTTATTTTACCGCTTCACGTTCGTAATAGCCAATATATAAAATAATTAAAGTGCCTTGCTTTGAGCCAATCAATCGATTGCCTGGTCAATAGTCAACAGTCACCGGTCACCAGTCACCAGTCAGTCACACTGTCAAACGGCTAATCGGCATTTGAATGTTTTGAAAGAAGCGTTGTTTGTTGGCAATTAGCCGCAATCAAAATGTCATTAAAAATTCGTAAAATTATTTTGAAAAATGTGCAGAAAACAATGTTTACGAGCATAACTACGACCATGTGACTGCAGCTCATAGTAACGATTCCTCTAATTCGCTATGAAAATGGTAAATTGGTTGGAGTTTATGAGTGACAAATTTGAGCAAGAGTTGGTTAGTAGTGTTTGTTTTGAATGACGTTTACTCAGATTATTCGATTTTGGATCTTTTGTACGCATGGAGTCGAAATTCTAACCCCCAAAAACTTCAAAATTTATATGAGACTATTACAGCAGTTGGATTACAGCAGTGAGAGATATTATGAAGAGCACTATTTGTTAAGTCATTTAGATATAAGTAGTGCACACCATATATATCGCTCTTACCCTCTCTTGACGATATATTTGATGAATCATGTTATATAAGCCCTTTAAACAGCTGTTCCGAGTTCTGGTATCTAAAATCAACACTTTTATTTCGGAAAGAAATTGTTTAAAGCAATGAAGAACTTCTCAAGAGAAATAATTAATTTTGAACTTCTCCAGTATTTTTTTGAGATCACTCAGATATTAAATTTCTTATAAATTTTCAGAGAATGGAATGTCTCAGAGTCAAATAATATTAAAGCCATTTTTAACTAATAATCTCTATAGTTTTCGCAGTAGAAATATATAAAAACTACAAAAATTTTAATAAGAGCTCTTTGGGGGAGCTTTAGTGATCGAAAATCGCCAAATGGAGCTGTACTAGAGCAGTTAGCCGGCGTAAAATGGTCATTCCAGTAATTAGAGATGACTTGAAGTACTGAAAGTGATGCTAATGCAACGTTCAAGACTCATTAAAATTAAATAAGATCGGTGTCAACTACTAGAACTCAAAAATAGGTTACGTGAACTATGTTTACCAAGGCTGTACTATATGTGCTATTACCACCGACCTAATCGTTATATATAAGCAATTGTTGCAAGTTTATGTTAAATTCCGCTGCATAAAAGAGTTATGTTGCAAGACAACAACAAACAATCAAAGGCAAGCGAAAGTTAGTTTAAAAGCTCGGCATGTATGAGCTTGTGGCATACCGCTAACTAGCACATGCTAGTAACTAGTAGTTATCGTGTAACTACATATGGGCGCATGCGCAAATTTCAAATATGTTTTTCCCACTGCTACAGCGCACAGTTGGCTTCACCACAGCACTTGTGGCGTATTAAACAAAATTACCGTTTTCATTATTATTTGACTTTTAACTATGCATACAAGTTTACTTACTATTATTTTGCACATGAATTGGGTAAGCTTTTGCGGTTGTGTGGTTTAAGAAAAGCAAACGGCGAAAAGTGCAAAATGCTGCTGAAATCGGTGGATGGAAAAATTTTCGCGATAAATCAGCTGGAAACGCCAGAAATGGTTTACGAGACTACACCGAGTTAAATTTTTTTCTCAATTTTTTGCCTGTTCGAATCGACCTAAATGTTGCATTACAAAGCAAATCAATCTTGGTGTAAAGCTATTTTATATGTAATATATAGTTACTTGGTTACTCGCTCGCGATTATTGTTAATATATGTTTATTTTTTGCTGCAGATATTAATTTTGTGACCACCGGAATTTTTTGAGATATTAAAAAACATAATCTAATCTTAAAATCATAATCTAATCTATAAGGAATTAAAGAACTTTAAAAGAAAGATTTCAGCGAGCTTTTGAAAAGTGTCAAGAGTATTGAGCATGTTTTTAACAAATAAATACTTGTTCGAGTGGTTGTTATGGAGTGGATTGCACATTGATTTCGTTCGTTGAGTTGATTTACATGTAATTCTCAGCATGTTTATAAAGACATGCATTATATATGCTACTAGTGCTAGTGTGGAAACAATCCAATCTCCGTCAATATATATTGAAATGCATTTAATAAAACTAAGAGAACTTAAATAAATCTTCCTTAACGTACCAAAAACCATTTTTGAAACAATTTTTTTCTTGAAAGATGAAGGGTTCTATTTTCCGAACTTTATACTATATTCGGATATCTAGCAATTTGGAAGTTAATCTCTATGCACAACATCAAGGCGTTCCATATTATTTGAATTATGCAGCACAAAAATACCTTTTGCAGACTTAGATGCTTTCCCGGTCTCAGCAAAAGCGCGTTTTGCTCGCCAAGACCTACGACCCTTAAGTGCTTTGGCAAGTTAATTTACCTGTAAATGACCTGCGATAAACTCCGACTTCAATCATCATCAAGAAGGCTTACAAAGACCGCACAAGCAAGCCATGTATGGCACAAGGTACAAATGCACATGTGTAGGTGTGTGTGTGTATGTTGGACAGGCGGCGGCTGCGCATTTGCGCTAATCGCATTGCATTTTAGCCCATTTAGCAGCTTTTGTTTTGCAGTTGCAAAGCAAACTACATAAGTCAGCACACCCTTGCATACACACACACACACACACACACACATACATGCAAAAATATATTTTCACACAAAGCAGCGAGTGATGTGCAAAACCATGATGTGCCGGTATCTACGGCGTAGTTTGTCGGCACCAGTCAGTTTGGTCGGCACCTTCGCTTGCCCTGAGTGGGTTCTGCACCATTTTTAAATATTCCATTTCACGCTAATCAACGCGCGATTTAAGCGATTTAGCGCTTTGCCACTCCAGCCTCTAATGCCGTTTGCTGTATGTTGGCCATTGTTGTTGTTGTTGTTGTTGCTGGTTGACTGTTCGCTGCCGGCTTTCGACTGAATGGGTTAGTCAGCGTGAAATGCTAAATGCCAAACGCCTTGAACTTGCCAACTGTGGCAACTAAATATGTACGCGCGCTCACACACACACACACACACACACACACTTAAACCATACAAAATGCTACACGCTTTTTTTTTTTTGTTGTTCTTGGCTGGCATTTCGCAGCGATTTTTCAACATTTCAGCTCCTCAACTGTTTTTGGTGTTTTTGTTTTGTACTCTTTGATTTGCAACATTTGGTGAATTGCCTTTTACGACTGTGCGAATCGCTTATTGCATCGCATTTTCGTTATGTATTTGTTGCTGTTGCTGCCGCCACACAGCGGGAGTAAGCTAGCAAGCCGTCGTAAGGAGCTGGCAGTGAAAAATAGTCGAAAAGTTGGCGGCATACGTTGATGTTGCTGGGTTCATTGTTGTTATTGGCGCTGCTGATGATTATTATAGCGGTGCTGTTATTGTTGTTGTTGTACATACTATAGTTAGTACGTGTTAAAATCGATGTTTAGAATGGAGGTGTTGAAGATAATACACTGTATGAGGATTATGAGACCATTCTTAGTGACCTCTGGCTTGCACCGAAAGGAAAACTATGTATGTTCAGATTTTTCTGCTCAAAATAATCGAAATTTCAAGCATTTTGAAAGAAGAAAGAAAAGAAAAATCTTTGTATACTTATTAAGCACACATTATTTTTAACACGTTACTTAGGCAGATCCAACTACCGATTTTGAGAAGGTGGAAATTTTGTGGTCGGAAGCCATCTGGGCTGGGTAGCAATCGACGATCATCGTTTAAGTGATAAGATAACAAGACCTCCTAGTTTACCAGCATAGCCATTTTTCTGTTCGAGCATCCTTTTGAATTTGTTTAGGGTCAAGTTATCGAGTCTTTTCGGTTAAGCTATGAGAAACTTCTTCATCTAAGTTTTATTATCGATTTTTATTAAAGAAGTTGTTCTAAAAGGGTCAGACATTTCGAAGACTGCATACCAGTACATCGGATAGAAAGGCTTTAGGAGAGTACAAGCACCTCTCTTAGTTGTCGCTGCCGTGCACCTGTATTAACGGGGTTAAATAGAAAAGTTAGGCTCCCGGCTCTTTGCCTCACCAGCGCGCGCATTAACCGACATAGCGGTAAGAAATTTTTTCTCGAATAATCGATTAGTAATTTATCGTTGTATTCACTTTAAGGAAAGACTTTCGAAAATAACTTTTCTTAGCTTTAAATAAATATTTTTTGTGACCTTCATCTGCTTTTCTCATATATCCATATCTGTTACTCTATTTGCCTGCCTTCGATATTTTCTCGCAGTGCACCCGCACGTGAATGATTATGATGCACGGCTGTGTTGAATGCTACAAAATGAACACATGTGGTGCAAATGCGCTGCCTCGCAGAGTAATAGTGCCGAGTAGCTGCTACTTGCCACATACCCCTACGCGCACATAAACCAAAATTGGTAAAGTGTTTGCCACAACGGCAAGTTGTGAGTGCTGCAACAATGCGCAGACTTATTTCGACACCATCACCAACAAATGCCAAAAGAAAAGCGAAAAAAAAAACAAAACTGTGAACTGTGAACTGTGAAATGTGGCGATGCCGTCACCACGATGAACTTTGCCATGCAATGCTGGCTGGCAAATAAAAAGCCACACCGCCCTAGAAAATGAACTCAAACGCTGCTGCAGCAATATTGTGCTATTTGTTGTTGCAATCGGAGCGCACAAAATGCAGAAGCTGTTGTTAAGTATCCTCCGCATATCGATGTTGCAAGTGCAGCAGCTATATGGTAATCATCATGTAGCGGCAAGTCGAGCAAGTCGAGGGCACCTTCAATACATGCGTATGTGTGTGCGTGCCACCCGCTTTCCCACCCGCTGTGCCAGCGTCGAACACGTAGGGGTGTGCAACAAGAGCTTGCCACAATTGCCATGGACATAATAAACGCTATTAATCGCATAGACAACGTCACCTGCGGCACAAAATGAAAAGGCGTAAAAACAAAAACTACAACTGCTGCAACGAAGGACCAGCGTTATATACATACATACATACATGTTGCATGAAGGTATGTAAATGCGCCGGGAGCGCTGCTCGCTGTACCAACGCCACGATACTTGCAACGGTTAGGTAGCATATACCAGCATCAACTCAATTTGTGAGCGCACATCCTTTGCATAAATATTTTAAAATATAAAATAATATGTTTTGCGCATTTTTTCTCATTTTTCCTCATTTTTCTTCATATTGCCTACATATTTTCCCATTTCACACAAATGATATTAGAGCGTGCTGGAAAATATGTGGACGGGCCATTACAGCAGTGCGGCCTGTCGCACACCCTACATACACCGGCACAATCAAGGTCAGCGCTGATTGCCTCGCGTGCGCCTTTCTTTATCCGACATCGCTCCCTTCACCATTTCATGGGACCGCAGTAATAAAATTCGCAGCCATCAGTCGTCAGCCCGCGGCCCGGCGGGTTTTTCAACGCGCAGCCAACTGCTGCACACCTCGCCTTCAGAGCTGCCATTGCTGTTGAAGTAAACTTTTAATGTCCACTGTAGCAGTGTTTCTCATTCGCCGTTGTCATCTACTGCTTCTTCTTATTTCACTTTCCTTTTTGTATTTTTTTTCTTGCTTTTTCAAGGCCTTCAATCAACTGGTTGTTACTAACAGGACGGTTTTAAAGTGTGAATTTATGCTCTTGTTGCTAAATTAGTTCACAGCTTTCCTGTTGTTGCTTGTTTAGTTCAAGAATGTGCTTTTGGTCTTTTCAACTTTCCATGGGAATGGCTCTGGAAACAAAGCTTGGCCACATATTTCATTTTTAGTCACTGTATTGACATAGTTGATGGATTTTTTCTAGAAAATATTGTAGAAATCGGTGAATCGTAAGCGTTGGAGTGATACTATAACTGTATATTCTAGAAAGAAATTCTTCATGGACTTGGGTGACCTTTCTGTTTTGCTGGTTGCGACTTGCGATTCAGGCCTTTTAATGCATTGACAGTGCATCATAAACTCGAGTTTATGTATCTGAGTTTCCCATTATAGTCTAAAAGGGCTCATTTTTTATATATTCCAAGGTTAACTGTTGAAGCGGTCATTAGTGTGATCAAATTTTGTTGCAAAATAGGGTTGGATCTTTTATATAGTAAACTCCGAGTTTATGTGGCGTGTTTAACCTTCAACTTCAAAATGGAATGAGAGCTAAATTGAAATAAAATATTTCAAAATTAAGCTGCGAGTTTAAGAAGCAAATATTTTGCTAAACACCAAAATGATTAACTCGAGTTTGTGGTGTGATATGAAAGTTTGATGATATGGTCCAACTTCGATTAACTGTCATATATTTGTATTTTCTTATCTTATGGCAGTGTTTAGCGGCTTTGTATAGGGGAATGTTTCCAGGAGCTAAATTGAGGGAGAAAGACCTGAAGAGGCAATTTCCGAACTGAACTGCGGTAACTCCCAAGAAACTCTCTACGTTGACTTGAGTTTAAAGAAATATACTTGTTCCGCAATAAGAGTTTTAAGTCAGCTTCGACTGGCTGGTTTAGCAAGATCTTTTAGGTAGTAAAATCCTAACATGATCTCGAAACTAGTCATAAAATGCAACTAGTAAAAATAAAGTTCTACTAATATATACGCCCAGGGTATATAAATTAATGAACGTACATATCTTCTCACATACATATAATATATCCGGCGTGACTCATAATTTTTTATCAGTAGCAGTATGAACCACAACTATGACTAAGCCCACGGTCACACATGAAAAGTCTATAACAAAATTGATTTGTTTCTTCAGACTCATTACTTGGTCTATTTAACTGCCAATCGATATGTTCTTATAAGCATTTGTCCGTCCATTTATCAATCAGTTTGACTGCTGCGGAATAGTTTCTACATAAAGCATATAAGAATTCTACATTTTCTATTCTCCTCATTCAGTCACTCATTCTATTCGTTACATTTTGTGCCAGTTGAACTAGCTGTCACTATTTCATTGTCGCCGCATAAATTTTCCGTGACAAAAAGTATTGCGCAATTGATTTGCGCAGCACAGAGTTGCACAGCATTACACAAATGTTGAAATAAATTACTGTTTTATATTTACTTGTCTATTTTTATTCGTTTATATTTACTTTTTCGCCTACCTTTGCCGTTGTGCACACTCATTGCAATTATTTGCTTATTCAGCGCATGATTTGCGCATGCGCAGTTCATTGCGTAGCCAGTCCGTTCAAACGCAGTTGGTATTTTCTGACCACATATGCTTTGACATTTATTTTACAAATTCCACGCAATTAAATTTGGCCGAAATTCGTTTGGTTGTTAGAATTCCTGAATTCAATCCGCTATGCGCAATCAAATATTTTACTAATTGAGGTTATGGTCTAATGAAAATATTTTTCGTTTTTGTTTTCCAACATAAGGAACGCTAAACTATTTGACGAAAGGTATTGTTTCACCTATGTCGGGGCCTTTGCGCAGTCTAGAGCAGCAGGTTGGCAGTAGTTTCAGATAGACTTATTTCTTAGAGGTAAAATACAACCGAGGGGTTAGATGTCAAAGCAGACACTTTGAGACATGACTTTGTCCAGTTTTAAGTTTCCAATTCTTTAAATATGTATGTATGCATTTAGCTCTATAGAAAGCTTAACCTACACCCTTCCTTCTATTTCTATATATTATGTATGTATAATTTTCTCTCAGGGACCAAATCTGAATATCTCTTAGCTTGTTTCTTAGCAAAATCCGCCAATCTTGCATCTAGAGGTACATCTTGATACTGGCTTCTATGACAGATATGAAGATTAGGAGAGTGCCAACGTAGTCAAGAGCGGGTAAGCAAATTTCGACTGCTACAGTGACTACCATTATTGCTCAACTTGCAATTTATTGCCAGAAAATTATATATTTCCATTAATTTAATAACAAATTAAATAATTCCATTAGCTTATGTAATGCATAGCATTACAATATTTTATCACTTCATCACCAGCAACCGTAATTGTATTTAGTTGACACCGAACAGGTGCTGTTGGTGAAGTGCTGTTGCTTCTGCCGCGGCACCGTCGGCCATCAATCATTTACGAGCATTTTATTGCAAGCGCATTGAGCGCGAATTTCGTGGCAAAACATTGTTGTGTACATTTTTTACTGTCTGCATTCGCTTGTTGTTTCAATACTATTGCTGTTGCTGTTGCAACTATCGAACATATTTGTGGCGGTGACAATAAAACACGCGAAATCAATAACTGTTGCCGCGATAGCGAAATTCCCCAAAGTCATTAAAAGCGCGAAAAAGTAGCAAACGAAGTGGTTGGCAGCATGCGCGTCGCACACCCCTGCCCGCGAACTTTGGTCGCCGTCGGTTAGTTGCAGGTGCAAGCGGTAGCGTATCATTTGCCATTTGATTTACACATTTACGAGCACAATCAGCCCAACGAATGCCGGCTGCAATAAAATAGAGGCGATAACAACAACCACAATGTGCAACAACTGCTGGCAAGAGCCGTGCTTCAAGCGAAATAAATGTCAAATTTCACTTGTTTGCTGCTGTTGTCAGTGCGGCTTTAACTATTTGCCGCCTAATATCATTTATTGCTATGCACATTGTTGTTGTTATTGCAAGTTTGTTGTTTTAAGCGCATTGCTAGCTACTTGCTACCGGTGGTGTTGCGACTTTTAAGTGTAAATTTGCCGCTTACAGCGCTTGTGGCAACCAAGCACAACACAGCAATATGGCTGTGTCGCCTGCAACAGCGGCAACGTATACTACGGTGAGAGTGCAACAGCAACAAGCAGCAATTCACGATGCAATAATAGCCAAGAGTGCACAGTTTTTCGAATACACTGCGCCTGCGCAACTTTTTTCGCGGCTACCATGCAACTTTAACACTTTCATGTTGCACTTGGCATCACCAACACCGAGTGTGCAGGTGTGAGCATGTAGTAGCTGTCATTGCTGCTTAATACTGAGTGTTATTGTTATGGCTGACGGTAGTGCTGCCGCTGCCGCTGCTGCTGTTATATTGCCATTAAGTGTTGTAATGCGCGTTGTAATGGCTTGTTGTTGTCTGTGGAAATGTTTTGTTGCTGCTTCAGTTCATTGCCAACGACATATGCCGCCTTGCTAACGCATTTAGCTTGTTACTGTTACTGTTGTTGTTGTTGTTATTATTAACATCACGCTGTTTCATGTGGCTGACATTTGATGCAGCTGTTGCCTGTTTTGCGCTCTGCAATAACGACCGTTGCTGCTGCGATAAATGTTGTCGCCGCTGTTATTGCAATTGCCTACCGGCTTGTTGTTGCTTAATTTATGACTGCGACGTTTGCTGCTGTTGCTGTTGCTGCTGCTGCTGTTTGCCGTCATTACAACTCGATTTTCGCTCATTTAATTTAATTGAAACACACTATTGAGCGTCCGCAGTTACAGATTTGATGTTGCCTCATAATATAGACATTAAAAATCTACCACTTGCCGTGACTAGCGGCAGTACTGTTGTTGCCTTCTTTATTGTTCGCTGTTGCTGACATTGCCGTTGCCATTAACGCTGTTGTTTTAACTCCTTGCTGCCGCTGAGCTCCCTACGGCTTCAGTAATGTGCTTCTTCTTTCCTTTTTTGCAATTCTCAACCTTTCTCTCACCGTTCATTTAACCGTTGTTGTGTGTTTTTTTTGTTGTTTTTCATTAGACATACATAGCTGTTTTTATATGCCAGCGGCAACGTATTTTATGTTCCAACATTCAGCGCACTTTTATGTCCCTATTTCAACGCGAAGCAGCAACAATCTGCGAACCGATATAATCTGGGATCGTTTCTACCGATATTCACCTTCTGTGGCCCGTAAAAATATTGCTGATCATAAATGTTTTTATTAATATACGTTGTATACAATTAACTCAACAGCAGTGCGTTGCCGCTTGCCTCTACTTCTGCCTTCTGGTCCTCATAGTTATGAACAAAAAGAAGTATTAATCTAATTTCCCAGCTTCATTGGTCGCTGGAGATTTCAAAAGTGCATAAGAATCAACGGTCTTTTTTCCAAGAAGCACTAAAGTCAATGGATCAACAGATAAAGGTAGTTTGAATGGATGTGAACGCCACTAGAATTCGTTATGGGTCGATTTCAGTAATCGATCTCATCAAACGGAGACGACAGGCAAATCGTTCGAGCAGTTAATGGAATATAACTATTTACAGACCAAAGCCAACACCTTGATCTCAATGGATCTCGATCTCAAGTTGTATTCTATGCTGAAACCCTCATTTTTTGTATTTAGCTATGGTGGGGAAGCACACATTTCTTTTGTTAAACATGCTTGGAGTTTCCAAACTCTTAACACCTCTATAGTAGAGGGTTCCTAGTAGTAATTCTAAAATGAATTTGCCAAAATAGAAACAACATTTTATGAGTGACTTTGACTTCCCATTTGCGTCTAAAATAACATAGGTGCTCTAAAAAACATTCCTGTTCGGCTTGAGATCACACCTCAATATCCCTTTCACATCATAAGTATGGCTTGCATACTGAAAATCGTAAATTCCTTAGTATATATGACCCTTAAGGAGGTCAATGAACCTTCCGGTGAGCTCATTGAATTGAGGACGGATTGTCGACCTCGATAATGGTAAAAGAAGGTTTAGGATAGTTGATTAAAAATAATAAAAAAGCGGTTGAGAATTCATGAGTTATTTGCTGAAAGCGAGCGAAATGTTAACTATCCGGAATAAGTATCCCATTAAAGAAAGATAAGAAAAGATGTGAATAGAATTTTCTCTAATTTAATAATTCCAGCGAAGCAGTTGTTTTAGAAGGCCATTCTTCATCTTTTAAAATTAACCTCACATCTATTTACCCTCGCAAGCATCTGAACCAAATTAGCGAGAGGAATAAAAAGCGTACGAAAAAAGGTCAGAAATTTACTCCGATAACCGCCCTGAGGGTCATTTCTTTCTCATTTTCACCTCGCTAAAGGTAAACCAAAGAGTCATTGACCTCAGAAAGGGTTGCTGTCATTGCTAAAGGTTAACAAAGGGGTCATTGGTGTTGATGTATGGCCCTGGAATTTTAAGTATATTTTAGATTCGAGTAAGTGTGTTTTGGGTAGCGCAACAGCAGTGGGGCTTATGGTAGAGTACAAGTGCATATCTGATAGACAAAATGATGCTTAATCGAAGATCAAGCTTACAATCATCACATTTGCTTTCTGTGCTTGCCTCAAGTTCTGCCAATAACCGCTTTACATATTGCCAATTTTCAATCACTGTCAAACGAAATTTGCCACAATTTGTTGTGAGCATTTTGCGCACTGTCAGATGTTATCAAAATTGCATTTATGGCCAACAAAATAAAAAATCATCGCTGATTGACGCCTGAGCGCAGAAAAATTACCGTTGAAAGGGGGGAAAAAAAAATTATGGTTTGAAAAATGTAGCTAAATGTATATATATATATATATATATATATGTATATAAATGTGTACAACAGTAAAGAGACCAGAAATAAAATTCGAGCGCAAACAATATTTCTCCAAGTCAAGCTTTGGCTCGGTTGATCGCCGATTAGGATCGACGACGGCAAACAGAGTTGCAGTTTCACTTTTCATGGCGGCAGTAGTACAGTTAGCGCAACACTGCCGGCCACAAAATGGTGACAACAACAATCGAGCTAACTGTACTGGAATAGAACAACAACAACAACTGCAACATAACGCTGAGTAACAGTACTGTTTGCGCTGGCTCAGCGACCTGCAACTGAAGCAATCGCTAGTCGATGATCAGCGACGCAGTCACTCTGTCAGCAAGCCGACTACGCGTGTCAGTTCGTGCTACATTATGTAGCAACAGCAGCGTTGTTGGCACAACTGCAGGCGTTGCTTTTGTTGTTTTGTTGTAGTTGCTGTAGTCAATTTACTTCCTACAAGACGTCGGCATGTGTTAGCCACTAGCAAGCAAATGTGTTTGTGTGCGCCCATCCGCCATCATATTGCCGCGCAACATGCGAGCTGCAACTTTTACTTTTTTTCGGCGCCGCATAATATCAAAATGTTTCGAGGCGAAATGAAAAGTGAAAGGACTCGCGTTGACTTTTCGTGAATAGTTTGCGGTTTTTCGGTCACCATTTCCCTCCTCCTTTCTGCATTATTGCATTACTATGTGCCACAAACAGAAAGGCTGTAGGCCCCAGACGGAGGCTGCCAGCAATTTCCCTTTTTTGGGCAAGTAGGCGCCGCCGCCACCGCTGTCGCGCTTAACTGCCCGCCACGCGGACGTACTACTCCGCCAGCTACTCTGTGCCCCTCCATTACCCTAGCGGTGCAGTTTATTTATCGCTTGCCTGCCTGCCACAGCGCGTTGCATGTCAAATTAATTGAGCTTGTGCCCTGTTGCTGTATGTGCCGCTTTTGTAGTTGATAGGTTGTGCAGCAGTACTTGGCAGGTGTCTGTCTGTCTGCCTCTATTCATGCAACAATGATTTCTGTGCCTTACATTAAGTTTCATTTACAAACTTACTTATTTTCTTTTCTTGTTTTTTACTTTTTCATGCATATACTTCTTTTTTTTTGGGTCTCATTTTCGCCATATTTATCCGTTTCGCAGGCGCGGCGGTGTGATTGAAGCTGAATGACGTTGACAGTAAACGTCGACTTTTCTCCCCAATCGCCCCAATCGGGCTGATCAACGGGCTTGATGGATAGCGTGGGATATCTGCCAAAATGGCTGGCGTTAGCGCTGTTGCATGTGGGAAATTCGCACTATTTTCGTGGGTGAGGAAAGTGATTTCACAAAATTTTTCAAATAAAATAGAATGTAACGGAGGATAAAGGCTAAATACCAACAAATGGCTAGTTGTGGGGACGGCAAATCATTTATTGGGTCATGTGCTTACGATTTGCTAAGAATTAGACTTGGGGGTAGCAGACTTATCAAGGAGCTTCCCTCACTCTGCGCGCTAAAAACTGAAAAAGTTCGATGCGGATCTTCTATACTTTGGTCATTTAGGTTTCGTTCAATGATTTAATCGATCTTTGACCTTAACTGTTTCCTTTATTAACAGCGCTGTTGTCCCAAAAGCCCTTTATTTGCTTACTTTCACCGTTACATGCCAATTCAGCAGACAGGATAGCAAAACCAAGACATTTGTCCTACAAAGCACTTGAAGACGTTCCCTTGGATCACACAGTGGCCGCTTAGTACTACAGGAAAAAGCGGCTACCTTCTTGTAAAGTACTTAGATTACGGTTTTATAGCTTGTAGTGGATATAGAGGGCTTCCTGTCGGAAAGAATTTGTTAAAAAGCTATACGATGCCGCAGCAGTTGGTCCAAATACGTGCTTCTCCTTGCTATCCTACTACCAAGAGTGCCGTATATAAGTCCCAAACGATCCAGATAGTATTAAATCCTTCAGAGCTTATTGATGTGGCCTTCTCTGTCTAAGGTTCTCTGGATATTCTTTAAAAACACCCTGTGGCACCTAGTTTAGGTAAAGCGTAAAAGCAGCCTTCCATCTTGCGTTAAAGCTGCCGCTTCGCCTCAGAAACCAAGCAACTTCACTCTAATCCGTATACTCCATCAATTCGCCTGCATATTTCGACGGACTTTTTTATTTACATCTTCCGAACGAAGGCTGTAATTATTCATGTATTTGGGCGTTTGATTCGCTTGTTCCACAAATCATAAAACCGTGTTGAATTTGCAATAGACTGCCGCGCCCTGCACCAGTCTCTTCCGCGCTGCGAATATGACAAGCTCCGGCTGCGTTTAAGCGACACCTGTGATAAATGATTGTGGAGCAATGCGCCGCGTTCGCTACACAATTTGCAGTTATGACGCACGGTTGGTTGGGCCAGGAACACTTGGCTTTTTGGCGTCACATAGCTGGCATCTTGTGTGATCCGTGTCGCTGTTGTAATTGTTTGACACCCTGCAGCGCTGATCATTAATAATCGTCCGCCGAGCAGCGGCAGAGAAGTGATGTTTAGAATGTTGGTATTTGAAGAGCAAATTTATTCCTCCCTGTTATGCATACATATTTTTGCAATGTCGATTACTTTCCTTCCTTACTTCTTATTTGCTTTGCTGTTACAATATTTTTGCATGTTGCTTGTCCGTGGCAAGTTTGGATGAGTTTTTAATTATGATGTTACTTCTTTTAGTCCACTTTTATACATTTAAACTGCCAAGCGTCTCTATTAAAGTTCAGTTAGCGAGCAAGTCGGTCATGGAAAATTACATGCCATTCATTAGTCCTCAGAAATTAAGCAATTATTTTACAGAAAAGCTCTGTTTGAAGTCTCCGAAGTGTCGTCCGAGCTTTGCAACTATTGAGTTAGTGAAACATCTTCAAACCTTAATGAAGAACGTCATTTATATATTGAGCGACCTTGTCCTGAAAGTACAGTCTCCTATCGCGCGATGAGATGGCGTGAGGTCCACCAGGCCGCGTACAATAGAAGATTCACAAGATCACGCAATATAGAGTGGTATGATTGAATAGTTTTTGCAAGCAATTTGGACCGAGAAAGTGTTGTCTATGACTTCTTGATATCAAATCTTTCTGTTTATTTTCCGAGTACTTTATACTATCTTACTTCCGAAAACCTTTAAGCGGCTCTAAGGAGAAGCTTGCTTCGAACCTTCAAGTGTTTTGAGTTTTACCTGTGTGAGATGCCTAAATCGGCTGGACTTTTATTGTGAACTCTAACTTGGAAAAGCTAAGACTTGTGCACTACCACTACTTTGGACCTTGGTTCGAACGTAGCTTTAAACTAGCGGCGACAAATATTGTTTTGTTGTATCGGCCTCTCGGTAGACAGAAATGCCTTCCGGCAGTTACCGTTCTTTTTCAAAAGCAGGCTCTCTACCACAATGCATATTGAGAGAAGATTGACATGAGTACCTGTACATCGTTTCCCGTCCAAGAAAGGATGATAATAAATATATACTATCTTTTGTTACCCAAGATCTGAAAACTCGGACAATGGAGCTTCTAGCCAATTCTGTATGAAGTTTGCTTAACTAAGTTCAACTTGATTGAAATGAAAGATGTAGCTCTATGCTTCCAGTGTCGCAAAAGAACCAAGTAGGATGAACTATATAAAGAGTTCTTAGCTTATACGAGAGGCTCAGTATAACAAAAAGTTTTCTTCTTGTAATTTTCCTCATAATCCTTCAAAAATCGTACGCCTTATTAATACTTCTAACCATCCTTCCTTAAACACTACTTTAAAAACATGAAGTACTCACCTCTTTAAGAACAAATTTCAGCACAAAAACAACTATAACTCCTCAAGTGCGCTCGTTTAGCTCTTCACGGAAGCGTAGAACATGCTTCATCCGCTGATGAAGCGCATAAATCTCGAAAAAGTAGACTCCTTTGGTGGAGTTGCACTGTTTAGAGCGGCGGCGTTGGCGACGGCAGCAGCACCAACTATTTTGGCGCCATCTTTTATTGTTGACTATGGATGTTAAAGTAATTTTTTGTTTGCGCACAAACAACAAAATGACAAGTAGAAGAGTAATACAATTTGCAGCAGTTTCTTACGGTCTTGGCAATAAAAAGTGCAACCATATTTCTTCAATTTTTTATTGCCTTCACGAGTGGGTGACTATACGCTTATGACAAACACACACATACATCTATTCGGCTGAGCTTTTTCGTTTTCCTCCCTTTCAGGTGGATTTGGCTGCGCGCATGCAACTATAAACAATGACGGAAAAGTTTAAGCACCAAGCAATAACAGCAGCAGCAACAAACATCATAACAACTATGAACAATGAGCTCATAAAGTAGCAGCTGCCTTAGTGACTTTGCTACCGTTGCTGCGCGGAGTTGAGTTGAGATGCGAATGTCGTCATAACTCCTTTTAATGGTCACACAGTTGACAGCGTATAAATTCCAGCTGCGCGGCAACCCTATGTGGGTGGGAGTGTCTAGTGTGCTAGAGCTACCTGTGCCAACGCTGCTGCATTGCAGGTGATTTCCGTTACAACAACATCTTGGCATTGGCGAGATGCGACAAGTTTTGAAGACATCTCAGTTGGCAAGCGAAATGGTGCGCTTCGCATGCATATGCACCGCGTTGAGCTCATTTTATTGCCACCGTGTTTAATGTGGCGCTACGCCAAATGGTGCAAGCAAGCTTAAAGTCTGGGCTTAAAGAACAGAAATCTGCTTTAAAACTATTTTAGCTGCCTCTTCTCTCTTCATTTTTTTTTAGCCGTAGATCGTCACAGAATTTAAAATTTAATAGCAAATGCAACTGCAACTTTCCCAATGCCATAAAATCTTTAGCAATTCGCTAGAACAGTATGCAATTTTCCAGCTGTAAACTGAGCTAAATTACCAATTATCCATATTTTTCTTGTTTAGTGCTAGCATTTCCTAAATATTGAAGTGTCAATAACTTTTCGAAGACTTCTACCTGTGTAGCACCTGCTTCATCTAATGACAGACTGACTGACTAACTAACTGATTATAGCTAAGTCCAATGGTATAATATTTAGAAGACTTGTGAGGCAAACTAGCAGATGCTTACACTCAAGAAAATGTTGCAAGTTCATAAAAATCAATTTTCATTTCGGTCATTTAATCTGTTTACTATAGTTAGAAGAAAGAATTTTTTGTGAGTAAATACTACTAGCAGAATTGCCACGGTTGGCTGATTTGAAGGTGCCTTATTGCGAGCGGTCACACTAAACCCATCATAAGATAGTTGTTGTGCTCTCCCTTGAAAGAAATTCTTTCTAAATCAACTGAACGCTATGCAGTCAGAAGATAATATTCGACGTTTTGTCCCTCTCAGTTCAATTCTACTTGCCTGAGGAGAGATCTCCAGAGGAACAGATGACCGCTACTAAGCTTTTTGCCTCAAAGTATAAGTTTTTTTATTATCCACCGCCCACACTACGAAAAAGTAATTTTGATTATCACCTATATTGTTAGTATTCCAAGACCTGAGGCGTGCCTGTATAATAAATTGCTTTGGAACGAGTCCCAATAGGTTCAGGCGGTTCAAGATGGCTACATACCCGGTACCGCTTCAGTGAGTTGAAGTTTTTTACCTTATGCATCTATATGACCGGAACATCACTGAAGGTCTCTTGATTGCCTCTTTGCATAACTTTACATACTGAGTGCGACGGATGACTTTAGCTGCTGAAGACGTGCCTAGCTTATCGAGTCGTCTTACTTCACTTGAAAATTTATTGGTGCGATATGGATACAAATTTCCAAAGCCATTCTCGAGACAGTTCTTATAATACCAGTTATACTAAGTCGAGCGGTGTACTGAATCTGTTCCAGGGGTTTAATGCGACACTTCTTCTCTTGTACATTCCACCATACCAATATTCATCTTAGTATAAATAACATTTACCTAAGTGAGTATATTGGTCAACTAATAAATCGAGTGAGAATTGCAGAAAAAATATGTTACCGAAAGAAATTCTGCAATATTAATCTCAACTAAACGAAGGTAAATATCTGAGGGACATATTTTAAATTATCCCTCAATGAAAGTCAATATTATAATAAATTTTTACCATGTACTGCAATGATCTTTTTACGAGCCACCAGAATCATCAGAACCAATGCAGTCATGTCCGCTTATGGTCGTGAAATGATGTGACATGATTGCAGACAGATTGCAATATAGAACCACTGCAAAACCCACTGGAAGAAACGCCGGAAAGAAAAAGCGTCAGTACTAAACATATAAATGGCTTGCACCATGGCTACTTTGGAAAGCTCAGCACCTTCGCCTTCACCTTCAGCATCAGAGGCAGACAGTATGCGGGTTGTCAGTGAATTCACATATGAGGCCGTTGAAACAACTTTTGTCTGCATAGCTCGCTAGCTAGTTGACTAAACCACCGGCCATAGCCATTGACCATATATTTTCTTCATTATTTCCCCAAGTTGTCAACTGGTTGCTGTTGTGGCAAATACCAACACACATAATACGCCCGCAAGCACTACGCCGGCATCTTGAGATCGCAGTCAGCTGATTTTACACATTAGAGGCCGTGGCTTAACCATTGATGCCGCAGTGGCGGTATTATGCCGCAAAAGGTGCCTCATAATTTTCATCGGTTGCACACACTAAAGCGCATCATTGGTGCACTCACCTGTGGCATACATCGCAGCCGCGGCTTGTTGCAGCGCGGTGTGTGACACATTTATCGTCAGTGCGGGCTTCAATATGCTGACCCTGTGCGGCGTATGTGGACAGTTATTAGTAACTTGGTTGTTTAGTTGGTCGTTTTAAGCGTTTGAAATAATTTATTTGACATGCCACCAACAACTGCAATGGCGTAGCAGCAACTTACGCCTGCTTGTGGCAAACGGTGCATTTATGCCACTCAGCAAGCAGCTTTGCCGTGTTCTGGGTGCTTAGAAATTTTGGCTAATAACCTCACTTATTTGCTATTTGTGGCGAGCACAATATTTCTTTGTTTCTCATGCTCTTAACTGCGCTGTTGCCATCAAAATAACATTAGCGTCAAGTGTAATATTCACTTTTATTTCGCTATAAATTTCAGCGCTTTCCCATTGCGTCTTCCAATGCTGCCACGCGCGCTTACAGCTTCAGCCATTTATTTTGCAACCATATTTGGATTAAACCATTAAGGCCTTGCAATTTCTTTGTATATCATGGTCAATGGCTCTGTTTGAGTCGCACTCAATCAATGTGTTCGCCGTTTATTTGCTTTCTGGCCGCTTCTGCAGCTACTTTATTGCAATTGCTGCTGGAACATTAGCCACTTATTTATGTAATAGAAGGCTTTCTCTACAATTTACAATTTTTTTTTTACCTTGCTTCAATGCAACATGTTTAAATGCAGTTGTTGCAGCAACTTTCTGCCAAGAATCTCTTGTTGCCTGCGTGCTTAGTGCTTAACGATGTGACCTTGTCGGCGCTTGTTGGCATGATTTACAGGTTATGATAGTTTATTATGTCCAAACTGTCGGTTATGTCACTAAACTTCATCGTGCCTCACTTGCTGCTCTCACATGAAAGCTCACTTTTATTTGATATCTTGTCCAACCTATGAGTAGTGAGTTGAATTCGTTGCGTTTAGCAGTGACTTGCATACAAAATAACTCGGAAGTGCTTGCTGTGTCTTGATTTAGTAGGTTTTAGACATTTCCTGCAGTCGAGTGTGTGAAAATTTGTGGAATTTATTGCGATTGTATTATAGTTTGTTCAATTCGCTACTCTCCAACTGGTGATGAAACGAACAAATAAATAAATAAATAAGGGCTAAAATATTATATCTTCTCTACTCTCTCTCCCCATCTGTATATCTTTTATATATATCTCTCCTTCTATCTCTGCATTCAATTTTCATCTAATATCTCTCTCTCTTTCTATCTCTCTATCCATTTCATTTTCATTTTTCTCCCTCTAGCTGTGTCCCTCTCTCTCACTCCCTCCGTTTACCACTCTATCTTTCCATCTCTCTCAATTTCTATTTTTCTTTCTACCTGCTTTACTCTTTCTGCCTATCTCTCTCTCAGTTTCTGTCTCTCGCTCCCCTTATTCTAACGTAAAGCTGTATCAATATCGTCCCAGCTGATATTTGCGAGTCAAACCTTTCCCGAATTTATTTTGCTCCAGACAAAATCAACTCTATTGGAGCTTGGCCCCTTCCCAGCGTATAGCCCAACCACCATTTTGCACTGCAATCGCAATATGTAACTCGAAATAATTTATGTTGCAATGACAAACTTTCTATACCATAAAATCACTTTCCGCATGGCCCACTTAGAGCCAACAAACATTGCATACATTGCACCAACAAGCCCGTTAAGAATGACAACAATCGGACACGCAGACAAAGCGAGCCAATGTTGTCGGGGTCTATAAATAAGAAAAGACAGCCAATACAAGCTGTACTGTACGATTGTGTAGGAATAAAAAGTGGCAACATTCTTGGTGCGTTTATCACTCAGATGATAATCTTGAGACATTATGTCAAACAAGGACAAGGTAGCGTGTGTAAAAATTTTCTCCATCAACGGTTGCCGGCTACTACTGTTTCGTTTTGCACACAACCCAACTAATAATAAAAACCGGCGAGTGCGGCACGGGGGATATGCGTACAACCAACCAATCGAGCGAATGAAGTGACAACACGATTGAAGGCAGCACTGTCGTTGATAATGACGACGATTGCGAGCTGTTGTGTTGACGACTCGACGACTCGACGACTCGACTAGTTCGTAAACGAGCCATTGGCAGTGACAACGATTGACTTGGGCTGACTGTTGTTGATTTTGCTGCTGACAACAACGACAACTGACGCCGTGCGCATGCGTAGCTTTGACAAATGAAATGAAACTGAAATAGAGAGACGAAAAAAATTAAGAAATAAATAGCAATAACAAAAAGCGGACGACAAGTATGCACCAAACGTAGATAGATCGATGGTCGTAGTTAATGTGGTGGCCAAGTTTGTCGGAAGTTTGTTCGCTAGCCGCCGAGGTGTGTAGACACGGGCTGCTGCTGTGCGATGCAATGCGATTGCGCTGATGTGTTGTGGCATGTGGAAGTCATGCGAATGCGATTGCGATTGCAATTGCAACGATCGATGATCGATTGCGCGAAAATGCGTTGACATGTTGTTGAAGACATGAATCATGCATTTCAACTGAGGCAAGCAGAGAAAAAAAAAAACCAAATCGTGTGCTGTGAAAGCAAGGGTGTTGCAAGGAAAAGCGCTACAGCAGGTCTTTTTGACTAAATGTGATGCATTAAATGTGAACTTGCAATGCAATTTGTGCGTCGATGAGATTGAGGGAAAGTGTTTCCGAAGGATCCGCTAAAAATCTGGCTCTTGCTAAACTTTTAACCCTGATGTTAAGCGTCATTTAATCGGTAGAAATATAATATGACTAAGTTCACTGCTGACGGTTGACCTCTGCTAGTTTGATCTTACGTTTGAAACTCAATTTCGTTTCACAAGTTCAGTTTAACGAACTAATAGCTGTGCCAACTCACAGTAGCGCCACATGCATTGCGTAGGTTACCTTGTTGCAACATACATTTCGGGATCGTTATCACGTTGCGCTCAGTGCGAATATTCATTCCAGCGTTCGTTATGAGACCTTTTATAAAGCATGTTGCTCTTTCTTATTTTCGCAAATTGTTGTCCTTCTATACATTTCCTTTTTCTCTACACATTATTGCACTACCTGCAACATTTCGGTAGCTGTTAGGCCAATCAACAAATAAGTAATAATAAATTTATTTGTTGTCAATAATTGATGAGCATCTTCGGAATCGCTTGAATATTCTGGGCAACGAAAGGCATTGCTGTCATGCAACCATCTCCAGATCTCTAGCTACACACACGCACACACACACACACACACACACATAGACTTCACTAGTGTTGGTGGCATGTCTTTTGTTGTGTCAAAATAATTTTTATATTTTTTCTGCTCACCTACGGCATGTGTTGAAAATAATATTTATTTGTGAAAAATGTTAATGTGCTGAAATTAATTGTCATTAACAGCAGGCGCATCATTGATCATGGCAAAAGGTGAACAATCCTTGGTGAGACCCTTTATAATATTTTGAAGAAAAAAAAAATGTATTTTATTTTTTTTATATTATTATGAAATGTTGCATTGTTTGCTGTTGACATGACATTAATGCTTGCGTGTGCGTTGTGATTTATACTTACCTTTCACTTGCGCATCTACATAGAACAAGCGATAATGCTTGAATATTTATCTAATTAAAGAATTACATGATTTATTTGTGTCGTGAAAACGCGCCGAGTGCAAAGAAATGCGAATAAACAATTTGATTTACGACATTTGCTCATTTTGACATTTTGTATAGCCTGTGCATCTGTAATATTTTACCATTTTTTTATTATCTTCGAACACATTTTGAGTATACTCTGGTAAACTCTGCCTTTGTTGCGAAATTGTAATGCTCTGGAAATACCAAAGCATGTTGAATTAGGAACTAACTGACCGAAGCTCGAAGTTCCTGTATTACTCTTGACATAAGTTGGTGTTCGTTTCCGAAATTCGTCTTTCGAATTCAATAAATCGGAAATCCAATCGTGCAACTTTAAGAACTTCAACTGGTCTGTGTTTTTTTTTTTTTTGGTTTAAGTTATCGATTTTTTTAATATTTAACTAAAAGTTAGAGCGATTTGGTCTCCAACAGATCCACTAAAATATATACAGAGGGTTCCCAAATAGGAATTCTTAGGTCTTTGATATAGCTGGAACTATCCGTTTTCTAAAAAGAAGTTAGCGCTATATGCAGTAAAAAGGGATGAACTCAGATGTAGTCAGACTATACCAATAAGGTCTCTAAGCTTCAGGGAGTCACGAGGTATACTTGAATTATACCCCAGCCCATGGCGCTAATGAAGAATTACTGTTAAGGACCCGATTTTATGGTGCAAGAAAGATTGAAAACTCTAGAAGTTTAGTATGCTATGTGGAAAAGCATAGTGAAATATGGAGTATAACCAGAATCGATCAATTCCAAATTCCCCAATGGAAGCTGGATTATATGAAAACTAACTTTCAACAAAAAATATAACAAACGAGAGAACCTACACATGTTGTGCCAAGCGATTAAAATAAACAAAATCGGATTTTCTCGAAGGATGATTTCAAAAGATTATCAAAAAGCACCGTTATATAAGCGTTTTCATATAAGTCTTAGCATATCTCAACACTGATTAATTAATAATTACTTAGGTACAATTATAAGCAAGGCATCGTTTCCTCAGTGAACACACCGTGCCCTCGTCCATATTAGCATACTCGCCACACCAATACGATTGCATTTCAAACCACAGCTGTTTGGCATACGAATTACTACGACTGCCCAAAAACTACCCAAAAAGGCCATGTAATAAATAATAAACACGAAAATCGGACGTTGTAGCCAAAAAGGGGAAAGTGGAAAGGGCAAAACCAACCAATAGAACTCTTTTCTCGCCCAGGCGCTTATTGCTATTGTTGTTGTTAATTAAATGCCTTTTGATATATCAACAATGCGGCGCATTTATCAAGTGCTACAACAACAACAACAAACACGCAACATGTAAGTGACGCTCAATCATTAATGCAACGTGCGCTGAATGGACTTGCGGTGTCAGATGTCGCTTGGCGGCAAAGTGCTGCACTGCATATGTGAGAGCGCTTAATTCGTTTGTGTGTGTTTGTGTGTTTGTATGTGTGCGCTTTGGAATTAGCATAAAATGTCAAACAAATAAATATGTTAAATGACGCTCGCGCGCGCATACACACACACACACACACGCACACACACACTAGATGAATGCAGCGAACGTCGCATTACATGGCTGTATGTATGTGTGTTTTTGTGTGTGTGTGTGTGTGTGAGTGCAGTTGTAAGCATTTGTTTATACATTTAATTCATTACACCTTTGTCATGCGCTAACTGTTGGCCCACAATAACCGAAAAAGTCAACACCTTCACCACCGCGCCAACAATTTATGACATACCATTAAATTATTAAATTATGGGCGCTTGCCTTCGAATCGAAATCCAATTGGAAATTGAGTTGGTGTCAACGAGTTGCAAATGGAAATGAGTGCGTGGAAACGCATTGAATAGCAATGCGACTGTGAGTGACAGCGGGTGCGGAATTACATGCGCTACTCTTCACACACACACACACACACACACACACATACAAACACACACATGCATGGCATGCATAGAAGCGGTGTGTTCATTATTGCGTGGAAATGGAAATGCAAGCATACATATAGGCTTTGCGGCGCTCACTCCGGGACATCCGGCTTGCGGGGGGTGTCAGTGTCAGCGTGGAAGGCTGCTGCTGCTGCTGTTGCTGTTGCTGTTGCGCTTGTTTTTGTTGTTGTCAAAACATTAATAATTTGCCAGCAATTTATGTGTCGGAGACGTGATGATTTGTCATTTCTCCGCAACAATCATTCGAACACACACACACACACACACATATATACTCGGGATTAATTTACATATTTGTTGCGTATATTATTTATATAGATGTGTAGATATGTAAATTTAGAATTGCAACGCTTGGCTTTTGTTACTTTTTCAACAGTGTAGCCATTAATATGGATTGCCAATGCATTTGATGCGAGAATTTCGAATAAATTTCGAATATTTCACTACGCAATTTACTTTGGGATTTATGCACTGTGGTCTCTTACCTACAGTCCGTCACAATAGTGTCAACCTACCGTTCTTTATACGTACAAAAAACCATTTTAACAACAAAAATATCATTGAAAGTTTGTTGCTTAACAAATTTAGAGTTTAAGGTAGCAGGTATCAGGTTGCAGGTAGTCTCTGTAATCTCTGTAATAAAAAAAATAATAAATGCCGCTTATCCAGTGTGAAATACTTCCAGTGTTAACCAAATTGCTCCGGAGCCCATTTTGTATTTTACTAACCACCAAAATATATCCCACATTGAGCTCAGGCTTGCATCAGTACCTTCTTTCGAGGTATTCGAGTTTTATAAGAGAGCTGTCCCGACCTTTTTCGTTTAGTATCCAGATTTTGATTTGCTTATGTTGCCTGTAATAGTCTATCTCAATCGTTTTCAAATGAATAAAAAGTAGGAGACTTCATAATAATATGTTCAATTATAATATGTTATTAGAATATTTCGCGAAGAAAATCGAACGAAAATGTTGCTTTTGGTAGCTGCTTGATAGATATTCGGCCAAACTCTGCTGTGAATGAATTGTATTAGGAAATAGTCTTTTCTACCAAGTCTTGAACGTGCTAAGTTGGTGAAACCCTCTACGCAACTACATACCGATTTTTTTTGTTGTTGTAGAGGAAAAAAGAAAATCTTCGCATAATTTTGATAACTCTGTCGAGTTGAGAGTACTTGACCGTATAAAAACCGGTACCGATACTCTTGTCCTTAAGCCTCAGGTTTTCGGCTTCTGTATAAAAGATTCCTTGCAGATAGGTATTAAATGATCTCAGCGTTTCAGGTTGGAAAGTTGACTAACATTGAGCCTGGCGATCACTCTGTGGAGATAGTCAAAGCACATCTTGCAATGTCAGCGAGAGCAATATTAGGTGCAACCTAAACGAGGGCTTGTGATTTTTATCTCACCAGCCGGTTCGAATTAGGAAAAATACCGTCGAAAATTACCCCCGATTTTGTACAACTTATATTTGAAAACGATAGCAGCTGAAACTGCGGAGGGCAGCGCGGTCGGGTTGAGATCTTCGAGCCGAAAATTACGAGTGGAGTTATCTGTCGCGCGCCATTTTCACTCAATCTATATACAAACATGCTTATTTACATGACTTTATAATCACTAGAACAGATTTTTCTCGTCACTACACACACATACGCGAGCCTTCGATACCTTCTTGGCTGCTGTTATGACTCTGAGCTGAAGGAAATGTCAACATAAATACTTGTTATTGTAACCTTGTCGCTGTTCGTTCGGACATATTGCAATTTATAAGCACATTGCTGCTGATTTGTTCTGCCATTGTTGTTGTTGTTGCTGCTGTAATAGCTGTTTTTCTTGCTATTTGTCTTGCTGCTGCGGCAACTCGAATGTGTCAAATGTGGCCGAAGCAGTTATAATTTATTGCCGAATTGCGGACTTTGGCGCTGGCGCTGCTGCTGCTGCTGCTGCCTCTATTGCAGCGGCTGCCATTGACAGGCTGCGCTGCAACTAACCTGCTGTTGATGTTCATGTTGATGATGCTATGGCTGCATTGATTGTGGCTTTCGTTGCTTTTATTGTTGTTGTATGTAAAAAAATTCGAATTACTACATTGATTTATGTGTATTTGGTGGCATCAAAATTGTACAAAGTGCCCATCATAAGCGTAAATAATAACAGCAACAGCAACAGCAACAGCAACAACAAATGAACATAGCAGACAACAGACATGATGATTACATATGTATGTATAGACGTGTGTGTATGTATGTCTATTAATATACGTGTAACTAACTCGAGCTGGGCGCAAGTGAAGGCAACTTCAGCGACTCACCTGCAAAATTTATTTATCCGCCTGCTTGTCAGTGTCAGTGCCTGTCACACTTGTCTGTATGTATGCGTGTTGAACTTTTTGCTTGATGCGCGGAATGTCGCACGTTCGTTGCGACACATACACACAGGCTTACGTAGGTTTGTCCAAGTGCCCATTAAAGCTGCAAGGGCCACTCATTACAACTATCATAACATAACAGTAATGTAGTACGCCACACAAGCACACACAAGCACTGGTGTATACATGTATGTATGCATGTGTGCGTGTGTCTGTGTGTCCACGCGGAAGTGTTCGAACAATTTCGTTTAAATTGCGCGCCAAATACATTTCACTCCACCAATAGCCGTTGTTGGCTTTTTCACCTGAAATACACACACACACACACACACACACACATACACAAACAATGTTTATTGTCATTTTATGTTAAACACTTAATTGTAAATGCAAATATGCCTGTGTTTTTTATTGCACACGTCCGAGTGTGCGTCCCAGCCACATGTGTGCTTGTACTGAAACACCTTAAACAACCGTTAGCTGTAATTGTGTTGCGTTGTATCTTACATTTATGACTGCATTACATTTGTCGTCGCGAAGTTAAACACCAATTGCTTATGGCCATTGTGGCATGCAATAAAAACAATATGACAGCAATTTATTGTTCATTTGTTCAAATTGTTGCATTTCCTTTCACTTCAGCTGTGGCATGTACGCCATTAAAGGCTATAAAAATGGTTTAAATCAAAATGTAATAAATATTTAAATTGTTAAGCGTTCAACAAAAGCCCAACGACTCGAAAGCCATAAAAATTTAATTTTAACTGTTTTCATTATTCCATTCCAAAATTTGTGCATATTTGGTCGTCCAACGCGGTAATTAGTAAGATTTTATATATCCGGCATGAAATTTTGGTTTTCCAGCTACTTGTACAACACTTCCTTGATTATTATTATTTTTATGGAGACCTACATTTTTCTTGATTAGCTGGCTAATTGACTGTAAATTATTTCATTTACCGTTAACTGCACACTTTACACACTGCTAGTACTACAAAGCTCTGAAGAAGCAGGTTATATACTCTTTTTGGATTACCACTCGCGTCATCAGCACATTACCCAGTGAAGATCAGATCACATGCGTTATATATGGGTTCTGCGCCCATGGAAGAAACGTATGCCTTGAATTACAAGTAAAATGTGATTAAGACTACATAGAGGCCTAAAACACATAATGAACTTATTGGAGAGGGACCACACAATCGATTGCGAGGGATGTGCAGTCCTGAGGCGTACTCTTAGCTAACATTTACCTTATTAGGTAAAATCGAAAAACTAATTTTCTCTTAATGTTAGTTACTACCCAGCAAACCAACTAATCTCTAACTGAATGTTTCCGTCAAAAATAATTTCTTATAAAAACCGTTAGAACTACTACAGTGACTGCGTATTTCAATGTTTCAGCATTTTTCGAAAAATATGCCTCAATTGCCTTGAGTATAGCCTTGAGTTAATTAAAATTGAAGCATAATTCACCTTAAGCATTATTTTCAGCTTCAATATTTGGTCAAACTATTGCAAATAGAACAAACTAACTGTTGGGCGCCCCTGTTATAGCATTTTAGAAAATATCTCATATCCAAATTTGTAATATTTTGAAACCGAGGCACACTTTATTGCAATGTAAAGCCAAAGATTTCATGATTTCGTAAAAAGTTAAGAACCACTGAAAGCAATAAACTATATACTTACAAAAAAAAATTACATTATTTGCATTATTTATATTGTATTACATTTCGTCAGTATCCCAAAGTTGCCTGCAATTTTTCAACACATTCCATTTACATTTTTTTTCCAAATCCTTTGTGTGAGTGTCAACCGCGGTTGCCCTTGGCCAACTAATGTTCGCAATAATAAATCAGAATTTTTTAATCAACTTGAATGTGTGCTGTATGGAGGCATCTATTGCAAATACTTATGCGCAAACGAATTGAAAGACAGGCCACATTGTGTTGCTGCAACTGCATGGGCATAGGCATGCTAGCGTGCAGCGGGTTGCATGTGGCAGCGACAAAGTCACATCATTTACACTTTCACACATATTTTTCACAATTTCCAAAGTATTTTTCTAATAACTGCATTCGCCTCTGTGTGTGTGTGTGTGTGTGTGTGTTTGTGTGTGTGGGATATGAAAAATAATATTTCTATATAAAGGCGCACATTGTTGCTGCAACTACTTTATTATAATCAAGTACATGTGTATGTATGTTTATATATGTATGTGTGTGCTCGTCGAGTGCCGCCTGCGGGTCAGCGAGCAATGCAATTTCTGTTTTATTAGTATTTCCTTTTGATATACGACTACTATTCGTTAGCTAACTTTTACACACAACTGTAGATATTATGTGAAGATATATGTGAAGCCTTACATATTGTACCGTTACATGATAGAGTGCTTACTCTTTGTTTTAGCGCTATTTTAGTACTAAACTCGTAATAAAGTTGCCTTTTGTCATTTTATACGCCGAACGTATTGGGAACCAGGAAAAAATAACGGCATTTACTTTCACAGAGGCTTGTGTGTGGGTGTGTGTGTAACTGCAGCATGCAATCATGCCACACGAACAATCATTTTCATATGACCTTTGGCATTTTTATGCGGCAATAAATGGAGCGTATAATCAAAAAAATTATAACTAAGGGAAATATAATATAAGATATGGGAAATAGAAGTACGAAATGGAATGTACAGAGCTCATATTTTAAAAATTGTACTGCAGCGGGCTTAATGAAATGTAATGAGAAAAGGGATTACTCTATAGTTGCCACGAATATTTCTAACTGAATTTATGGGCGTTGTTTGCTGGGCGCAAATATTTTTAGATTGATATTTTTATATATTTTAAGGAGTATTTTAGGTGCTCCCAAAGAATAGAAACTCGAACTCGAATTGATTACCCGATAACGCTAGTTTCTTTTACACTTCTTAGAGGGCAGTAAATTTCGCACTACTGTAGACTTATGCCACAGTTAGCTGGGTTTCAAACCTTTAGGATATGAGATTTATTTGACTCACACCTGTTAATGAACGATGCGGGTCCGAATATGAGAACTGTTTTGACAAATGCGATACTACTCTGGGTGTAGTACAATAATCATTGGAGCATGAAATTGTTTGAATAGGGATCAAACAGATGTCCGTGGTATAAATTTTTTAGTTTTTTGTGCACTTGAGCATTAGCCAATACACAAACCGTCGTTCATGAAGAAAACGTTGTAGATACAGAGCACTATGATTGAAATCTATGATGTCGACTTGAAAAAAACCTAATTTAGTCTGGGTTAGGCTAGGTAGTAAAGAGATAAAGTCCGTTGTGATACCAACAACTCTAAGCAGGATCTAAACCCTCAAGTACTCAGTCGTGAGTGTTCAGAAAACTGTAATAATGCTTGAGGTCGATTCTATTATTAATAAAGCCCAGAGATAATTCTGTCTCGCTTCTTTCAGATGTGAAGAATAAACATATCTTCTTTAGTGTACCTTTCCGAAAACATCTAGTATGTCTCTAAAACCTTTGAACATTTTTTTTTCACAAGCAGGTCCACTTTCGGCTTCTTTGGCGTACTTCCTGGAAATATTATATTCATTGCAGTGACTGCTTCTCAGTTTCTGGTAAAGTTAGACGAACGAAATTATCGTGTCTCCATCTGAATCCAGATGCTTTTGCTCTTGTCTATCAATGTTCGTAAAGCATAGTTGGCGTTTAATGAAGTTGGAAACAGTTATGCACTTTGTCATAGAGGGAAGCAGGAAGCTTACTTCTGTTACTCGCAGCATTTGTCGATAGAAATAATCTTAAAATTTACATTGAAAAATGCCAAAGAAGATTCAAAATTCCCCATAGGTATTTGGATCAATAACTTCACTTCAATGCTATTATTTGACGCCTATAATGTCGATAAAAAATTAATGGCTATTTCAAACATTTAAAATTTTCAAATTAACCGTCGAAAGCCCGCCTTTACTGTGCAATACATCCATCCTTCCGAAGTAATACAAACGAAAGGGTTGGTACATAGACACAACCAGGCATACAACAATAAACATTAATGTATAAAAAGGCGTATTTCCACAACAGCCAGCTTATTAGCGCATATGTGAGCTTTTGTGGCACGTATGTGAGCTTTTTCACTAAAGTGTTGGCATAAGTAATACTGTTTGCTTGAACGAGTTGAAAGCGAAGCTTTTTATAGCCTTGAAGCTTTTTGAAGCATCGAGCTTTTATGGGTATCTACTTTTTGGCGCGCATAGAAAACGAAATAACGGCACTGCAAGGGTAGTTTCGTGCGGCAGCTTGCGCAAGCTTTTGTGGACGATGGGGTTGAAGTGTGAAGAGTGTTGGTATGGTTTAGCAATGGTGGAAGTTTTCGGCGTGAAGAGAAGTGTGTGTTGGAAAGAAAATAATTGTAGTTACAGTAATTTGTTGAGAACTATATTTGAAAATGCAGAAAAAAAATTTTTTTCAAAACTCACTTGGAATTTTTGATGGTCATTGCAAGTTTCTATGCTTACCTTTAAATAAAAAAATTCTTTTTTAATATTTTTATACCTAAGTTGTAGAGAGACAGCTCCTGCAAGTATTCCATCAACTAATAATTTAAAAAAAAAATAATGATTTTTTTCGCTTTTGGTACCTTGCAACTCTGCTGTTTTCCAATTTCATTAATTTAATTTCAATTTCTCAGAGCAAATTTGTAAAAATATCCGTGGCGGCAAACGCCTGCGGCTTGTCACATTAAAATGCATGAAACGTAGCCGCGCCAAAGTCAAGCAAATCGCTAGTCAGACAGGCAACCTTTTGGTCATTTGGGCTGGCCGAAAACGTTACGGTGATTTACACATTTGTAATCAACGGATTTCTGCTTAAATCCAACGGTCTCCGCCACCACACGTTGACTGCATTCACATCGTGTGCGACGCGAACAAAAACGAAAGAAACGAAAGAAACGAAAAAATCGCATACGTTTTATTATTGTGCATTTAATTTCTTGATTAACAATTGTTAACACTTAATAATCAATGACGTTTGCAAGCAAGCAGGTAGATAGCGGCCATTGGCCGCTGTTGACGCCAGCGGATAGGCAACTAAATGAAGATATTTATATGAGACTAAGTAGATATATATATATATAAATATATATGTGCATATGTATAAAGCCTTGCAAGCAACGGAAATTGGCGTTTAAGTCTCCGTGTGAGTCAGTTCCAGCGCCAACGCGTTGTTGTTGCCTCTCCGCCCCCTTGAAAATACTCATAGCTGCAAGCTTTGTTGTTGTGAATATATGATTTTCAGGTAATGAAGCCATTACTTCATGGCTTTATTGAATTTTGATTTCGTACGATTTTATTTACTTAAATGCATGCACTTATGTATACGTGTGTGTAAGTATGTGTTTTTCATGTCCCTTGGTTGGCGTTGGCCTCTTTCGTCTCTCTTGTAATTTCAATAATCACCCTATCAGACGTTTGCAGTGGGCTTGAAACGGTATTTAATATAAAATTTATGCGTTTATGCATTACTTTTCTTGTTGTTGTTGTTGGTTCTCTGCTGTCTTTGTCGCTGTTGTGCGGCCTATTGATGGAGTCATATGTGCCGGCGACGCCCACAACATTGCACTCGAGTCTTTCTATATATATATATATATATTTCATATATATTTATATACGAATATTTACAACCTATCGCCGACTTTTGTCCAAAAATACATTCATACAACTATACATTATTACATACATACATATTATAATTTATACATACATTCATATACGTATTCATTATTATAATTTCATTAAATATATATTGTTGCTGACTGCAGTTACGGTTATGTGGGAGTGTTTGACAGTTCAGGAAGTAAATATATTTAAGTTTAGAAATAAAGTATGTCACTTTACTAATAAGCGTCCATTTTGAGCTCTCTATTAGTAGAAATTTATGTATTTTTATGTTGGGCAAACAGTTTTGGTGAACCGTCGCTTTACCAATTGTTGTTTAGTACTTACCTGATTCAAAAAAGGTTAGGCTAGGTAAAAAGTATATGTTTATGAGAAGCGAAGCGCAAAATGAAAAATTTCAATAACTAGTTAATTATTTTTATTTTACCAGTATAGAAGATGTTACAATACACTCAAATAATTCAAGTTATTGATAAAATATAGTATTCTTATATATAGGTTCTTTCCATTAAGAGAACTCATTCCAATCTCTTCTTTGAGAATTTTTTCTATATGCTGAGGCTTTGTCATCTGTTTTGTACTACCGTTGTACTAGGAAAGTACTATACTAAATATATAAATCATCTGTTCAACGTTACTTAATCGCATGTAGCATTACTCCCTTCTATACCAAACTCACGCTCAACATATCGACACTGTGGATAAAGTTCGTCGTTGGGACATATATGTTTCTCGCTCGAATCAAAAACAGCAAGAGAAGCAGAGAGAGAGAGATACCGAGCAGAGTGAGAGAGCAGAAAAAATATTGTTGGAAACATGCAATGAAATCTATCAACAAAACAGCACCTATTTGGTCTTGAGTAGACTATAATAATTTTTTTAATTGCTACTAGCTATAGTTGAGGTAGCACGTTCTCCGTAAGTGTTAGGAAACGTTAATTTCCACCAATTCGTAGCGAACTAGAGACAAGTTTTAACGATCGTTGATAGTTATTGAGTGTATTGAGTTCTATGCTTCATCGAAAGAGAGCTTATTGTGTAACCATTTCGGTTATCTAGGCTCGTCTGTCGTGGGAACGGCTTGTGAATGTCGCTCTCAACGATAAATCTCAAAAAGTTTATGAAAAGTTCATCTTGCTGCCAGAAGAAGGTAAAGTTCAGGTTAGAATGTAAGTTGTTCTTTTCACGGGTATGCCAAGATAAAAGCCTCAAGAGCTTAAAGTTGCTTGAAACAATGCGTTTAGGTGGATAAGTAGTTCAGTTTAATTAATAGAAACGTGTAGTATACCTAGAGGTTTATTTTGGGGTTTTATCAATAATTTAATAAACAAAATTGCCGCATTCTTCCATTTAAACTTTTGGTCTGGTGTCTTGCGAAAGCTTTTCGTGTCAAAACGAAAGTTTCTGATAATGTTTTTTAAAGAAATTTGCAGCAAAACCGGTTATTTTGGCGACCCTCCCGCCATTTCAACATTTCATTAACACATAGCCAAATAAAAATAAATTTAGAATTTGTTTCCAAATTAAAGAGAGAGCAATATTTATATAGAGTACTTTGTATTTCACGAACAATTTATATGGCACCCGCTGCCACCTACGCTGCACACAATTCACAGCAGTTACTTCCTTAAAATTTTTGTTGCATCAAAACTTGCCACACTCACTGCGCTCTGTTGCAGCGCCAAAGCAATCAGCCATCGAACACTTGCAACTTTTTAACTTTTTGAAAAGTTAGTCCCTGCTGCCGCGTCCTCTAAGCAAAAAATTGTATTTTGCTTGAGAAAATTGTTTTCTGGTTTTTGTTTCCATTTTGTGTTGCAACTGAAAATTCCATTTAAAACCTATAAACGCATTTCTTTTCTGCACTTTTGAAGCTGTTTTGCGTCGCCAATAATATTGCGAGCTACTTGCATGCTCTTTGCTATTCCGGTTTTTATTTACATGTTTTTTCTAAATCTTTTTGTTTTTTCAGTTTCGTTGTATTTCTCATTTCTCCCCCTTTGGGGTACACTGTCAATAGTAAAAGTGCAATTGTTTCACATATTTTGTCTTCGATTTCCTTTTTTTCGCGCTGATTGGCTGCAATTTGACAGTTTCCTGTCATCGGTAAAAGTTTTCGCAGTTCGTTGGATTCAACTTTGATGAAGAACTTGCCGAGTTTTTTGTATGCAAACGAAAACTTTTCGAGTGCAGTTTAGTTGAACTTTTTCTCCAAAAATAGTTGGCGCACAATGCGGAACCATGGTGCTTAATTCCTTCTTATAGCACAAATTTTTCAATTTTTTACCTCGGTCGACGAAGTTGTTCAGAAGCCGTACGAAGTGGTAAACAATGTATACATTTGTACTTAAACGAAAATTTCTAGCTTTTAGGCAAACGAATTGAAGATATGCAATGAAGTCTGGTTTAATTCTTCAGCAACATTGTTGCTTCTTGGAGGAAAAAATCAATACGGCTGGTTTCGAAAATCAACTATCGATTTTTCTACCAACATTATCACTGCGAGTTGGAGGACTGAGAGAAGAACATTTTTTCCTTTTTGTTAATTACACTCAATTTCCAAAATAAAGTTCCAACATATTATGGAAATGGAGTGGTGTCGTCTGACGAGCCTTTGATGAGGTTAAATAACCCCCGGAGGCAATAGAATTAGAGGAGAAAATGTCTCAGTTGAAGAAGTTGAAGACGAGCTCTTGTAATTCAGAGATGTTCTCTAAGCTATCTATAATTCGGTGCAATAAAGTTATATGAGAAAATTTTCAGCAATTGCTTTGATTTGTTTCTGATTGGAAAGAGATCCTTCTCAGGCCTTAGCTTAAGAAATAACAGCAAGTTGTGGCAAATAATGTTATGACCACCTTAGTCATAAAAGTACTTCGTAGTAAAAAATATGGCATTTTATTGATGTCAAGAAGGTATAACAAAGTCAAGTGACCAATTTCAGACAACGCTTTCTCTTTTTTATTGAGGCATTGAAAGCTACATTTATTTAATTGAATGAAAGCTTGAGTTCTCTTGACCATGAAAATCTACAATTCATTTCGGCTCTTGAGCTATTTTTACATTTTATTTAACAAGCAAATAAAAATTATGCTTCATTGCCGACCCTTCCCGAGATTACTTGCTTAAGGCTTTTTGCGCATACTAAAACCACTCACACACACACACACACACAAACACTCACACACACGCACACACACACACACAAAATGTAAGGATTTTAGTAATTACAAACCAGTTAAACTTGTAACCCTTTTATTTGCATACACTTACCTTTATTTGCGCGCACAGAGCCACATAGACCCGTACAGATAAGTGCATTGAACTTTAGTGGAGTGGAAGAAGCTGCAACATTTTGCGGTTTTCACGGGCAGTTCGTCAGCAAATTGCACTCATACTTCGGCGCTGAGCGGCGGCTTGATGAAGTATCCTTTTCGCATGCTGCCAACAGGCCAGCTGGCATTCAGACGGGCGAGGTCGTCCGCACAGTTGTGATATAGACGAAAAAGTTTACGCTAACTTGCATGTCAAAGCAAGCGTTTCAGTAGCAAATATTTGCGCGATAATAAAACATGCAACAAGGATCGCTTTGATGTGCGGCTGAAAAGCATGCTCAACGTGCATGCCACATAGTTGAGGGCGTGCGGGCAGTTCTTATGGAAAGAGTTGCGAAAGTAATGCGAGAAACCGGCATAAATAAACAGGCTGGATACCTGCATAGATAAACTGCTGGTTGCTGCACACACACATGAGTGCTGGTATCTTCCTCGCTCGTACCACACGCGTAGCGCGTTTGGCAGCTGGCCAGCAACGACAACAAAAACAGCAGAAACAACTCGCTGGTAACGAATTAATTTCCCAAGTGTGCCAAAAAGGAAACGCGCTTTTAATTTAACCCAAAACCAACATGAATGTCGTCCACACACACACAAGCACACACATACACATACACAGAAAATGCGCGGTCAGAGGCAACTTGTACGCTGCATGTTGACTTTTTGACTGTGAACGCGCGCCTGTGTATGTGTGTGTGTGATTGTGGAAAATGTAATCAGCACCCGACAAATTTGCGCTCTCACTTTGGCCAAATATGATGCCAAAGTCAATTTCGAGTGGAGGCAGCGCGCCCTAGCTAGCGCTAAGTAAAGCACTCTACCTTGCCACACTTATCTTCTTCGCCTCACACCCCTCCCGTAGTAGCGCGAATTCTTTTTCTCATTATGCTCGCAGCAGCCGGTGCCACAGTTGTAAGTGTAGCAAGTCATAGCGCTATGACTAGTGTTGTTGTTGTGTCAGTTGCGGCTGTTAATAAGCTTCACGTGGCGCATGGCGCGCGGCGTATGCGCAACTACGCAAACACAAGCCGCCGCACGCCAGGCAGCCAGCCAGCCAGCCAGCCAGCCGGCTGGTTACCTAACCGTCATGTGGAAGATGGCAAAGTTGGCGAGCGCCATGCAGGCGGTGCGGGTGGCACTCTTTTAGCTGCTAGCAGCCGGTGAACTACAATTTAATGAGGTTGCTTACTCAGTTAATTACATGAATTTTATATGACAAACATAAGAAATGCCGCATATAAATGAAAATTATAAATGAATTTTGTTTATTCGGTGAAAGCCACGGCTCACACTTGCGCTACCGCACACATAAACACACGCACACATACACACACACATGCAAGATATTGAGTGAAACGTTTGTAGGCATGTATGTGACCAATTATGTAGCGAAGTCTACTTCGTTTGCTTTTCACTTTGCTCGGCTTACCCTATGTGCTCGTTTTTTACCGGTTGGCCTAAAGTTTTTGCCACATTTGTTGTTCTATTACCTTCATTACAATTTATTTATTTTCGTTTAGCCAAATTTTGTATGTGTTCGCTTTCCAAATATCCCAGGGCACTCGCAGTGTTTATTAAGTAAAAACTTTATAAATTATTGCGTATTCATCTCATTTACGCCTGTGGCAATTTAAGAAAAGTTTAATGATAAACAAATAAACTTGACAATGAAAGAGGGTTTTTAATAGATAGAATACTAATAAATAAGGCGTTCCGATAAGTGTTTGATCTCACCGCCAGATGACGCACCTATCGCAAGAGAAATTTACTAGCGTGTAGCATATTCTCGTAGTCAACCGGAACGGTCTCATTGCGAGCGCTTGGACGCTGTATATAGTGACTTCTTTCTCCCTCGACGACGTTCGTCAAAAATTGGCTTAACTAATTTCAATGTAGTCTCACGACGGTTGTTGATTAGTTACGCCCAGGTGCTCCACGGAAGTACTCGAGGTTGTTCAAGCTCTTCTTTCAAAGGAGTTTTCGCGTGGAGACTAAGAAATAGTCGAAACGGAGGATTTCACTCGACGAACCTACTTGGAACTAAGCAAAGACTGAGCTATCGGCCGGAATCACAAGGTGTGTTTTACATTGACTACCAAAATGGATAAGAGGGCTCCACTAAGCCGAATTAATATGCAGATTCGATACCGAATTGCTGGAAAAACAGCGCTTTTTGGCAAAGAAAGAAGTACTCTTCCATCGTGACAACACATCGGCTCATACCTCCGACTTTAACTCCAAAAAATTTTCTAATTTCCATAATAATATATGCACTTCCATTATATATTATGCCTACACACAATATCTTTTCAATGTCGAAAATAATTGATGGTGCACAGAAATGCTGCACAAATAAACTATGGTGAAATTCAAAAAAAAAAAAAAACCCACAGCCTTGTATGGCAGCCGCCGGTACCAGTCGCTACCCAAAATATAGCCACTGCTCGTGCATCCATATCTACGTATGTTGCCTAGGTTGCCGCAGCATGCAATGTTGCACCAACGAGGTAGTGGAGCTATTGTCAGCACTGTGCTGCAGCAGCGCCGGTGCTACTTTCGGCTGCTGTTTGGCTTATGCTAATCATTGTAAATCAATTGTGTGATTTATACGTTTGCCTCAGCCAATTAGTGGAATTTTTGTTATTGCTGTCGTTTAGCTGCAACATTGTATGCATATGATTTGTTATTGTTATGCTGCCACTATTGTCAATGTATTAGTAATTGTTATTACATGGCTGCCCGTGTGTGTTTGTGTGTGAGTTCACTTTTATTGTTTGCATTTAAGTACCGCTGATCCGATGCACTACTAAAATTTGCCAAAATTATTTATTGCTTTTCAATTGCAGTTAATTTATATAAGCTATCACATACACATATGTACATACACACGTATATAAGTGCATTTAAATGCTGACACTATGTGCAATATGAAAATATTTTGCTGCACTTGCATATTAGCGCATATTTATACCAAACTAACTGCTTCACCCACTTATTGTTGCTGCTTTTGCTGAAACTGTAGCGTACAAAGCATATTTGATTATATTAGGCTAAGTGTGACATTACATTTTTTGGGGGTGTGGCACATTTATTCGCTAATAAATTAAGTAATGTGATGTTAGATGTTTGTTAATATATACAAATTATAAATTCACACTTTAATTAAAGCAAAATAGTTATTAAATATAACGTTATGTAGCATCACATCATATGCAGGTCATTAAACATAGATATATTTCGCATCAAATTATCTCAAATAACACCACAAACTCTCGAACACACGTTAAAAAAGCGTCATTTTAGAAATATCAACTGGAAATCACTTGTTATAACATCACATTGCAGCTATGGCTTGCCATCAAATCAAATCGTATCACAATCGCATCTTTCGTGCTTCATTAAACACTATGAGGTTACATTGAAATGCATCAAATCAGTAAATATCTCTAAACATTTCGAGTAACTTTTATCGCATGACATGTCCTGTAAATATTACATAACATAATGGTTACATAAATACCACATCATATCATAACATCACTTCCTAGAACGCGTATCACTTCACATAACATCACATATCATATCATATTATATCACATCATATCATATCATATCACATCATAATATATCACATCTTGTCATATACAACACATCTACAACACATCATATCCAATCAAATTATATCACATCACATCATATCACAAGACATAATATCGTTTGTTATCATTTCATATCACGACATATAATTGTCACCTTATTATATCATATCATATCGTATCACATCTAAACAATTATTATCATTATCATATCATGTCTTACCATTATATCATACCATTTTGAATCTTATCAGAAGAGTTCTTATCATATCAGCACAAGATCACGTCATTATATATCACATAATGTCACCTTATTATATATTATCATTTCTTATCATATCACATCATATCGTTTGGTATCAAATCACATCATTGAACTTTGAGCATCACATCATTAACGCCAAATATCTAAATATACTAAGCTTATTATTAGCAATAATAGAAATTTTAAGTGGTAAAATAAGAGTGATTTTATTTTGAGAGTAGGGGTAGGGGTCTTATAGTGAGAGCATGTGTGTGATATTAAGGCAAATAGAATTAGTGGAATTACGCCAATTTTAAAAGATAGTTCAGCAAATAAGCGCATGTGACAGAAAACAGATTGCGCATCTTTTAACGTACCCCTCAGAATGCTCCCATAACAGCTGCCAAATGAAAAGCGATCAGTTGATTTCATTCTCAACAACAATTCGGGTTGTAATCAAAGCTGAAAAAGTTTCAGTTGAAATTGTGCATCATTTCTGCCAACGCCATATCCACGGGAATAATGGGATCACGTCCTAATTGCAATACTTCATGCCACACAGCAATATGCAACTGCGATTCATCTGCTCAAGTGCGCAAGAGTTTGGTGGGAGCTGGCATAGTGACCAACAATGCACGTCCCAATTCTCAGCCACTTCAGGTTTTGTGCAACACAGCAGAGGCGGCGCATTGGAAGCGCGCACTAAGTGTGTTTTAATGTGTTGTGCCTTTTCCCATTTGCCTGGTGCAAAATGTCGGTCATCGCAGGCACTTCATCTTCATTTGGCCGAAAAATGCCAGTATTGCCAGCTTGACGCCAGTGCTCTTGTTGTTGCCGATATGCACGGCTTTTGTTTTTGTATTGTAGTTGTATTATCAGTGGTGGGACAACGGCAACAATCGTGCTTTGCCAAACGAAAAAGACCGCTGTGCAATGTGTGCTCGTAGTGATCACCTCCAAGGCAACACTTTTTTCCACAATTCGGCTTTTCGCGATTTCGGTAGTGTTTTCGCCTAAACGTATTACTACAAATTATTATGGCTTTCGTACGTTTAATAGCCCTTGCTCGCCTCAGATAATTGCACGATTTTCGCGTTCTCTTGTTTTTTTTGCTCGCATGCCGTCACATCGATTTTGCATCATAAATTTTTGCCTGTTGTTGTTGCATATTACGCGGCTGTGTACGAGTATTTATTGATGCCAATATTTATATTCGCTCAAATTTACAATATATTTAAAATATAATGAACGATGCGCATAATTTTGTTTAATTTCGTTGACTGCACTTTATGGCCACATTTAACGGTAATTGAGCGCAATTTTTCCGTTTAATATAATATGTTTTACGTGAAGGAGAGCTGAACGTAATTTACTTTATGAATTGTGAGTTAAAATAACTGTGTTCCAAAGAAAGCGCACTTTTATAGAAGAAGAAATTTATGCTTGAGTACAATCACTTCTTCTCTGAAACTTACTTTGGTCGAGCCGACTAAGTCACAGAGTTCATTTTATTGGTTCAAAAACTGAACCTAGGAGGAACGTTCTTGATAATATGAAAAATGTTCAGCAAGAACTTAATTTTCTGGAATCATAACTATGAAGCAATTAAATAAAAATTTTTTTTAATTTTTTGTTCCAAGTAATCGACTTTATTGGAAATACATCATTGAAAGCACTCAATCGCAAAGTAAGTTTTATAATCACTGTTTAACTATTATTTTAACTGAGACCTATTTGAATTGTAGAAACTTAAAAAGGATTATCATATCATATTTGAATCAAGATGCAATATCATTTAAAATTCATAACGAAAAATTTTACCATAGAAGTGTAGAATACAAAGATATATGAAGAAAAGTTTGCATCTGGAGATCATAGATTGGATGTCTACCTTCGGTTCGTAAAATAAAATCAAGGCCTTGCGCCTATGAGGTTATGAAGACATAAGTATTTTGGAATTTGTAGACCTACACTTACTGTCCCTTACTCTATAGAATCAAGTTAAAGCTCGTACGAAACGCAATATGTTTGCTAAGAGAAATAGATTATCGACATATAGTGTAAAAGTATCGAATTTACTTTATCTTTTCGATGGGAGTGCCTCAGATAACCACGAACTCAGTGCCACGAACTATAACTAATATATGAAGATTGGATAAAGTGGTTTGCAAAGGAGAGCTCCGCTTAGCTATATTGTGCGATTTACAGTACGCTTCGAAACCCAATATTATATATACATAAGTTTATATTAATCTTCTGAGAAGTAAATATTTGATGAATGAAGCCATGCATATCTCATTGCGCCTAAATGTATGCTACAGAACATATATTACCGCTGTTTTAATCGACAGACTTCATGGAATTTTAACAGCAAAAGTATTGTATAGTTATGAGATGTATCTTTTGTATATGAATCCGATCTAAGAACTTGCGTTAATGAATGTTGTAGCTCTGAAATAGAAAGCGATTGAAGTGAATTGATGTTGATTGCTGAAGAAGAGTCGGTTTGGTTCCACACCATAAACCTATGAAGCTATATTAGAGCCTTAATCCATGGCCATATACTCTTCTTAGTTCCATTGGACTACACTTGCGCGGTTTAGAGTAGCAGTTAGCATTTTTCCACCAACCAAACGCGCCCATTTTTTATCGAATTAAATACTACAATAAATACCAATGATTTGCCAATAATTAAGCCTTTTACAGCCTCACCTTAAAAGCGCAGCGATAGCGCTTAGACAAATTTTTCGGGAGTTACAAAAATAAATTAAATAAGTAATTAATGAAAATGCATAAATAAATACGAAATTTGTTGGTTGTAGTCGGACTTGAGCCACGATTTTAATTTTTTATACAAGAGAAAAATAAATACATATAATATATATACAAAAAAACAAATTTAACTCACAGCCAAATTTAACAAATAACAGCTTGTTACGCGCGGTTTCGCGTAGCAATTCCAATTAGAGATCAAACTAACTTAATTTAATGCAATTGAATGCGGTGTTTATGCAATGCTCGCGCAAAGCGACAAGCTAGCAGGCAATCACCATTAAACGCTGTCGCTTTAGCAGTTATCGGCGAACGCTGAGTGGCTTAACGGCTGCCGCTGCTGCTGGTGGCGTTGTTGCTTGGTGATCATCTCGATCGCGGCGGCTTATTTGGCTTAAAGAGTCCTCTTTGTTTCGCTGCTTTTTTTTTTTCTGTTTTTTTTTTTTTTGTGGCAAGTACTTTTGGAATTGGGAAAAAATTAACTGCAATGACAACAACAATTTCCAAACTTTAACCGTTCAATTTGAAGCAATTATCTGCAAAGTCTCAGCGTCAATCGATTCCATTCAATTCGGCTGAGTTAAGTGAGCATTATTTGTCGAATGTTGTAGTTTATTTATTGTTTTTGTCTTTGTTTTTGTATGCTGCACCGCTGATATTACCACGCTGATGACCCCGTTGTCTATGTACCATATTTCGGCTCGCTAACGTGGCATGCCACTTGCAATCGATGATGTGCTGCTGGAGTTCAATTTACTTTGTATATATTGTACATATATGTATTTATATAGCCATTTTTCGTTGCAACTTTTTCGGCAAACATTTTCAGCTCTTTCCTTTTTTTTATTATTTATGTTCTTTAATCTTTTTTCAAAATTTCAACTCAATAGCTATTGTTATTTTATTTATTGCAATTTTATTTTGCCAGCAACAGCAACACTGTCTGCGGAGTATTTTTCGTATCATTATTTAGTGTTCGTTACTAAATGTCAATTTGGCTATTTTACAAGCTCCGCAGCGGCACCCTTACACACACAGCGCCGCTTGCAACATGCCGCAGTGCAACAGTTGCAATCGAACCGCTATATTGCCAAGACACACACTCATTCACCAATATCTCTCTACTCGCCATTTTATTTGTTAATTTTAGTTGCAATTTTTCAAAATGCCTCAACTATTGATGGCATATTTTATTGTTGCACATCCATTGTTGTTCAGCTTTTATGAAAAATTAAATAAAATAAAAATGAATATATAATGCATTCGTTTGAAAGGGAAAAAATCGAATTTTCCTAACGATTTTTCGCGCCAACAACAGCGGGTGGCTACAGCAGCCAACTTACAGCCCTTTGACTGGAGTTTTCTGTTTTTTCTTTTTATAATTTGCTCTTTTTCGGTCTGCCGAGCTGCGCCTCCATCTCTATCTGTTCATATCTATCCAGATATGTCTCATTTCGTTGTTCAATTTTCTAATTCCTCGTCAACGAATTCGGAATTGCCATTTTGTTTAGGAAATGTTTAGCTTCTCTGGGCTGTTTTTTGTTCGTTTGTGTTTTCGTATATCCAATATTCGATGCTTATTCGTCTTTATTTTGCTTGCCACAAAAATCATTGTTGATTGTCGCTTGGTGCCGAATTGTACTGTAATTGTGACTTTAATTTGAGTAACTGTATGCACTGGGAGAAACATTTGCGACAGTGATGCGGGCTTTTCGGGAAAGTTAGCTTCCATGGTCAAAAACTAGGTGCGAATTTGTTAAACAGCTACCAGATTTGAGTTGATCGCTGGGTTGGAGATCTGCTTACAATACTACAGACTCGTGGTGACTACGTCGATTTAAGGACTACCATTTGAACGTATACATATGGACTGCCCGACACCTTAGACCATATGAGCAGTTGGTAGCATCTCACGAGTTCAATTACAAGGAACATTCGAATGTAATCGGATTTCTAGTGGGACAATGAGTTCGTCACCGCATATTGTCATTCAATAACGGTTCACATTCATTATATTTTTCTTCAAGACCTCGTCGCAATTACTTAATTTATCATGGCTTAGAGCGAGCTTTTGGCTTAGTAGTCTAAGTTCGGAAAATCAGTTACCACGACGAAACTAATGATCGAAGTGTGACAGACATCGAAGGGATTCGAAACATGCAAGCAGCAAGAAATGCTAGTAAAGAAACATACATCGAGCTAAGTTTTCGTTTCTAGATAGGAAGCCTAGGGGATTGAACCAATTAGAAGTGATTTGGATAACCCTGACTTTCAAAATTATATAAGAATAGCACTGCAATGAAGATATATATCTGACTACGAATGGACTAATTGGGAATTAAGATTAGTGGAAGGTTTCTGAACATATGTGCCTTGCCCGCTCTTGTCTTTTTACTTGGAACCTGGCATATTTGCCGGTCCAAATTCCAGATAAAGCTGCCACGATCCACCCTTTCAGACTAAAAGCGAATTAGAGACATCCTGGGAAGCAGTAATTTAGTTTATAAAGCAGCCCAGAATTATTTACTGTCTGCAGAGGTTTTCGGACTTCAATTTCTCATAGATTTTGAAAAAATGGCAACAGAAGCGTTGTAGAGATCATTTGAGATGTTAGAGAAAGTAAAGAAATCGGATGAGAACTACAGCATGGTTTACGGACGAAAGAATTCAGAAGCTATTGGTGATTCACCTCTGTGTTTGCGGAGTTTTCTGTAGGTTTCTAAATGTTCGCAATCCAAATGTAACAAACTGTTAAAATTTGGAACTTTGAGAAATGGTAAGTGGAATGTTAGTAGTATCTAAAACTCTCATACATCGTATTCGAAAAGTTGTTTGTTCGCTAAGGCTACTCGCCAAACTCGTTTGAGTTCGAATAATTCAAATCAAAAAATCCAATAAGGGTTTGAAAGAAGCTGCAACAAATTTCGCAGTTAAGTGGACTTCTTAAAATAAGACTCTTCCCGTCGCTTCTTAGTGAACGGTAATACTATTTGTCTCAGTGCAGCGCCGTCTCACATTACTCATGTCATTGCATGCAACATTAGCCGCAGTAAAGTTAAATCTTGCATGAATGGGTTGTTTTTTGACGTTTTTTTGGTGGCGTTGTTAGTCTTTTTGCATACCATATGGTTCAAATAAATTTTCATTTAAGTTGGTAAGGCGAAAGAAGAAAAAGATTTATTCACAAAGATATGTCAAGAGTTGTAAAACTGACTTTTGCTGAATGCGCGAGCACAATTTTTCCCAATTTTTGGCAATAACAGGAGCAAATCAAAAAAGAAAATGAAAAATAGAAACAACGCTAGCAGTGAGTGGCAGCAACCAAAAAGTGTTGCCGGCAAAGCGCCAACTGTTGTGGCAACTACCACAAAGCCACGGCAGCTCTGTGCGCGGGGTGCAGAGTTCAACGTGTAGGCATATGCCTTTGCGGCCGCGACAAAAGTGAAAATAAAGCACAAAGCCTTTACATTTTGTGGCACAAACGTTAAGGCTCTGAAAAAGGTTGCACAGTTGGCAACTAACTTTTAACTTTTAAATAAATGTATATATATATATATGTAATATATATACAGAAATATAATAAAATGCAAAAGGTAATTACAATGGAATGACTTAAACTTCGTGATTAGTAAAACTGGGTTAAGCGTAGCGCTTGTGGTGGTTGCCATTCGAGCAGTAACTGCTCGGTGGCAAGCAGCAGCAGCTAGACACCATAGCCAGCCCAAACGTCAGCCTAAACCTAAACTAACTAAAATCGTTTACGCTGCAATTGCCTTTTTTGGTGTGACTTAGTACCAACTATGTGCCGCTACAGTTAAGTGGCATTTACACGTACCGCTATTTAAGCCATGAAAGCGATCGAATTTTCGCGTCCACGAAATTGTTGGCAATGTATTTATAAACTAGGTATTTATAAACTGCTTCTCCCCTGCACTCGATGCATTTCTTGCCAACACAGCCTTACCAACACGGTGTGTCATGTGTTGCAATTTCATTATTCAACTTGCCACAAATCGCAAAATATTTGCTGCCGCTTAGAAAGTGTTGTGTGCAGCTAATTTTTAGCTATCTTTATAGTTAACTAGCTTCTAATTTTTTTTGTGCGATCTTGCTTATTTGCTGCTAACATGCAAAATCACGGACGGCCTGTCTAAAATTCAAGCGGTTGTTCGGTGAAGTGATCGTTAGTCACAGACTAGAAGCGTGATTCGAGGTTGTTATGTGGGTTTTTTCATATGACTTTTGTATATAAAGTTTTTAATTATTAAGTGGTAAGGGAAAGCAGTGATGGCGAATGCGGAAAATGTTATGTAACATCGAAAATTTATGAACCGTAAATTGTAATTGGCGTTCAGGAAGCTACTATATTGGTTAAATATGTGTCTTCAAGTGAGTATTCAAGTAATATTGCTGCCATAAACAATGAAAGCGCCTGTTAACGAATATATTTTGCTGTGCAACTCAGAAATCACCTTGTTTCCACACTGAAGACCTAAGTATGTGGGAAGCCTCTTAGCAGCACTCCTCGTTGCCGGCAAGTATTCGTCTGACAGGCGTAACAAAACACAAATCCCAATATATTGCAGAGCGGAAAAAAATATTTTAGAGAGTAGGACCCAGTATTCAATAAAGTCTCTCAAGTCGTATTCAAAACGAGACCTGCTCAGGCTCTCATTTGCACGTAGACACTTACTCCATTCTTTTAATTGTTTCATCCTTCGAAAGATAATTGATACATTCTGCATGGAACTGGTATCTTCAGGGAGGAAGACACGCCTGTTCGTAGTTCTCAGATCTTGAATAAATGAATCTAACGCTAAACAGTCGAGCTATACCAACATTATGCCAATAATGAACTGAATAAATCTTCAACCGGAGCTTTGAAATTTCAGGCCACCAGCCATTCAAGGTCCAATTAAAGAACTATATAAGCATTGGTGAGTTGTAGAGGCCTTGTTAAAGCACTCACTCAGTAAAAATCTGCTCTCAGAAAAGTCTCTCCCCAAATTATTGAAACGTTCTTAAAGAGAAGCTTACCTTCTCTTCACGAATGGTAACAGGTTGAGACTCAATAACTGCGAACGGCATAGAAGAGACAAATAAAAAAGATTTCGTTGAACTGGGTACCAAGGTCAGCACGTTTCGGTGGCTTTTGCTTACCGTTATACTTAATTTAGACTTTGACTAAGAATTTCAACCAATTTTGCTCAAAAGCCATAGTTTCCAAAATAGCCTTCGATTAAACCGACCATTACTACTTTTTGTGTGTCCCCCTGTTAAATTGCCACTAAATTATGGGGCATCATCCTCCAATTTTAAGTATGAATTTTATGATTTATTATGACAGCGTCTGCTTAGTACAAATTATGCAGTTGTCATATGCAACCAACAAGCATAAATGCGCATACGAACAGACGTGCATAACAGACGTGTGCAAACAGATAACATGACTGATATAAAAAATTAACAAGCAATAACAAACCAAGAGCGCCGTAAAAGAGGTGAGGTGAGTACCCAGTTGCATATGCATAAACCTAAACAAATACACAAACACAAGCTGAGAGCCTGCAAGCGCGAAGTGACACTAAACTTAATGGCTGCCTGAAGGTTGTACATTAAAGTTCGCCACTTCAAGGTTAATGTCATGTCGATTTGCGGCACATTTATATGCAACAAAAGTGGCAGACAAGCAGACACTTTATCAACCCAATGCCGTAGGTGATGAAAGGGAGGGCGCTGAAGGAAGACTGGGGGAAGGCAGGGGGTGAGTAACGGTGTGTAGAAAATCAAGTTTTGGCCAAGTTTTGAAAGTGAAGAGAGTGCGACATAAAAATATTATGCTTTGTGTTCTGGTAAGGTGCATTCAAAGGTCTAGCCTGATTGCAAGCAGTGGAAGGCTTCAGTAGCTAGGCAGCGGCTTGAGCTATGGATCATATGCCAATTAAAGCATGATTTTCAATATTTGAGCTGTATCACAGGCTTCCTCATAAGATAGCTTAAAATATTTTGCAGAAATAAATGAGCAACGAAAGGTTGCACGAACCAAAGTAGAGATATTTATTATATTTGAAACATGACTTCATCTAAGTTTCTAAGACATTCAAACCAAAGAAACTTCGTTGGAGAAGCAGCTGTGCTTGTCATTCGATTTTTTTTTTAACATTCTAGGCATACTTGAGGGGCTTATGCTCGAGGTTTTCTTATTTTTTTCCCCATTATAGATTTTCGAGATATAATATTTGATTATTTATTTGAGCCTGAGTTGTTTTCTTGGTTTTTTGCCTTCTTGACTCTGATGCAAAAGTCTTGAAGTTCACTCTTCTTCCGATTCTCGCCTAATGTCTCGTTTGAATTCATTATGGCCGCATAAGATTAGAATGTTGCTTGTTGCAACTTGAAACACCAAGAAAAAGGGAATATTCTTTCGGAAAATGCTTTCAATAGCAGCAAGTTCGCATTGCGCAGCCAAAGCAAAATTTGTTGAAGAGACATCACTACTATTTTTCGATTTTCAACGTAAAAATTTGAAATAAATTGCACTAAATAGAACAACGAGTAGCCATAAAAGCCAATAAAAGTCTATAAAAACGCAGTCAAAGCATGTTTCGCGCTTATAAAAGATCACAAACAGCAAAAAGACAAATCGAAAATTTAAGAAAACAACAAACAAAAAGAGCAACGTCAATGGCAATGCTCGTTGCCATTAATTAGCAGCGTTTATGGTATTGTCGCCAATGACAACGCCACCAACGCTATGCACGCACCGCTGCAACTAAGTAAGCACATACATATATATATATGTATTATTTGCCATAAGTCATCTACCGATAAACACATCTTCTTCTTCTTCAACTAAAACGCAGACTCAATGCGAGGAGCAGAGCGCACCCAACAACACCGACAACACGGGCTTTAAACCTCACAACCACCTGTTGTCGCTGCTGTGCAGCCTTTGCGTTGATTATGCAGCAATGACTTAGCCGTCATATCATAAGCAACGCAGCAACAGCCGAATGCGGCAACAAGGCAACAAGACAGCAATAGTGGTTGCCTCGTCCGTGAAATTCACTTTGCTTTGCATTGCTGCTGCTCATAAAACGGTCACATTAATTATCAATAACAGCTAAAGCAACTACAACAATAACAATAACAACAACAGCAACAAGTAGCTGACAATTAAAGCATGTGCAATAAAAGGCGACAGCAACTAGCCATAACAACATAGCTAGCGACAATAATAACAACAGTATTTACGCAATGTGCTTGTAGTTTGCTCAGCTTTGCGGCTTCCTTTTCGACTCGTCAGCAGCAGCGCTAGCAAGTGTCGTCTAGATGGAGGAGTATCCTTTGCTTGGCGGTTGTACGTACATACTTAATTGCATTGTTGTTGCTTTTGAATTCTACACCGTTGTAGTTACATGTTGTTTGTTGTTGTTGTAGTTACATGTTGTTGTTGTTGTCGTATTGTTGTTATTTCAGTTGTAATTGCCTTTTGCGCTTGTGTGTTGGTGTTTTTGTGCAATTTTTCTTTTGTTGTTGTTGTCATAGCATGGCGATCCACACACACTCAAAGGTAAACACATTTCAGTCAACTCTTTTGTTTAACGCTTCACTTCATTCCTTTGGCTTGTTGGCAACAAGTTTAAGCGTGTTAAAATTGCATTGCTGACGCAAATCGTTCGAATTTTTCAGCCGGTGTTGGCATCTGATTGTTGTGCATACGGTTTGTTGTTGTCTTTCTCATACTATCTGTTGCCTATATGTATGTGGCGGTAAGTTTTCAACAAAGCCGACTGGAATATAGATTGTGTCTTCAGGTGTACCGGTGGAATTGTGGTGACGAGATCCAGGATTTAAGCAAACCATTGTCGTGTCCCTTTAGACTATGACATAGTTAAGGTTAGACTTTTTGAAGCATCCACAAATTTAACCATATTTTATTTAAAGTAAATCTTGCCCTAAGCCATGCGTTTAGCTCGCTTTTGAAAGGTGCATCAGAAGAATGTTCTAAAGGTATGGTTCTAGAACTAGTCAGCACGAAAGGGCAAATTGAGGAGTCGCAATTTCAAGCCCCAGCCACCATAATATGAAAAAGTATACTGAAATATCTCTTGGATCGATAGGGTGGTCTATGAAGTTCCCCCATAATAATTTCGGGCCAAAAGGACCCGAAGCAACTGGTTAGTCAATTTATGCAGACGTAGGGTCCTGTCATGAGCTAAAAGTAGCATGTTGGGTCGATATATTGAGTAGTGCTCCAATTGTGATTAAATTTATGGTTCACAACTATCTGGAAAAAAATTGCCTCTTGCGCGATAAGTTCCTCACTATGGACCACCAGTTCGCACTGTCCTTAAGATGTCTTTTGATCATGCTCCAGATGAACGAAATCGTACAAACTTCTTCGGTTCGTGAAGGATTTGAACTTGCCATTTGGTTCGAACGTGGAAGGATCTCGACAATAAACGTCTAACTGTAAATTTGGTGATATATTTTTGCTTCAAACCGCTTAAGAAACATACTCTGAGGATGAGTTCGAACTGACTGCCCTTATTTACGTTCCACTTTCCTAGAATAGGCGAAATTTATGACTCATAATTGAAGTTATATCATCGAAGTACCGTTACTTTCACTCGCAAAGCGCGCAACAAAGCATTATGTAACGATAAAGCTTGCCGCAACTCGCTTACTATATCTCAACTTTCATCAACGGCATGTATGTATGTATGTATGTATGCCTACAATAATTTATGTAAGGCATTTGAAATCGGTTAATCAACGCAACACTTTTGTAACCGCGTAAGCAATACATTTTCATCGAGGAAAACCGCAAGGAAGTTTATGACTACCCATTCGCTATTGTTGCAAGTAGCATAATGGGAAAATACCGAACAGTAAGCAGCTACAATATGCAGTCGAGTTTTAATGAAATAATGACAAAGAGAAGAGTAGTTGGAATTCCTCACACATACACACACATTTGTGTATATATATGTGGGAAGAAGATCATTTTGTCCCGTATGTGCCACATGTCGGCGAAATGTGAGCACACAAATCAAAATTAGCCGCTGACCGCAAAATTTAATTCACACGAACGCGAGATAATAAATTAAATAACAAAAAAAAACAGAAAAAAAAAAGAAAAAGATCAGCAACAACAAACATTAATATGAAGTGGAACGAAAGCTTGCCGAACGCAAACAAAACAAAAACAGCAAGCTAGCATGGCACACAAGATTTACTACTAAATACCAAATTCCAAAAACCGTACAATAATAATTATGTAGTAAATAATAAATAATAGCCGAAAAGCGGTCGAAAATCCGCACTTCGTTTGTGACAAAGCGTCTTGCGGAGACCCCAAGTGAACCCATCAAAAGTGAGTGAGTGAGAGAGTGAGCGAGCGACTGACTCTACCGAGCAACCGTTTTGTGGCCAAAACAGTTATGACCCGTTCACCGCTGTGTGTGCGCCTTTTTGATATATGCGTTTTGTTGTAATTGCTGTTATTCGCTTATGTTGCTGTTGTTGCGGTGCGCTGGTTGCGGGGGCGTGGCCGCTCATTTGTGTTGGCGGTACATGCGCGTTCTTTGCCCGTTTGTTTCCCTCTTCGGCAACGCGTATCTTTTGTGCCATTTTCCGTTGCTTCTCTTTGTTCGTGTTTTGTGTGAAATTTTTCGCACTTAACCTACGTTTGAGCAAATTTTTGCCATTTGCCCATAAATCACTCGCTTGCGGTGAGTTTATGTTGTTTATGCCTTAATTTTTGTCGAGTTCATTTGCCTTCTGCTTTCTTCGCTCTCTACGAAAGAAAGGGTAAAATGTTGTATGTGGTGAAAAGGGTTTGTGCAGGGGCAACATGGTTGTCATTCAATTCAACATCATTGCTTATAGATCCTTTGTACTTTTTTGCTACCTGAACATTGTTCGAACTGTCATCATTCATGATCAGTGGTTAAAAAAAATATAAAGGCATCGTATACTCAGATGATTTGCGTCTAAATAGTGAAAGCATCAAGTTTTCCTCGAACAGCAGTTCCCACAAACCCTTGTACGACCCATTATCACATATTTTTCATGCCTAACCTTAGAGGATCTTCGGTTTCTTATGCTCGAAACATTTCGTTATGATTTTTTCCGTCCTTGAGTCGAAATATTTGCAAATGCCACAAAAAGTTTTTTTACTAAACCTTCTAAGGAATTTAGTCGATATTTTGAAGATATTGGTCAACCAAATACTACCCTAAGGTCTACATTTCAAATCTAGCTCTTGAATGACTATTACATTCGACTATAATGTTATCTTTTCCATGGAGGAAAGATGTTGCACCAAAAATTCTTGAACGAGAAATGTTTTAGAAACCCCGTGATCCCCGAAAGTATTCAGGGGAATTGATATACTTAGTTGTCATCGGTTTGTAGGTGATAAAAGTCATATATCCGCGAGTTGTGGCGAGGCGATTTCGATAATCAAGAAGAGTAATAAAAAAAACTCAGCAATCAGTGGGCTCTTCTGTCGCCACACGTTTTTGACTACGCAATTATAATATTACTGCGCTTTTCTGCGCCCGATTTCTCATAACTTAATTAACAAATCCTTTTTGAAATTCCATTTTTATTAGCGTAATTTCTCTTCGCATTTAACTCTTGGTGGAAACTCGTAAAAGTTCAAGGCTTTGATTAAGCGCTCAGTCTTCGCTTTAACTAAGCGCTTTCAGCCCAATCATTTTGCAAATATTTTTCATGTCGTGCAGGCTTCTAATACACACACATGTGGGCTCGTGTATAAATATTAATGGAGGACTATGTCACCACAGAGAGGCACAACTCGCGTTGAAGCAGCTTGTCCTTGCCTTCATTTGTGAGATTAATTGTTAATCTGTCCCCAGCGGGCGGAGTAATGTTTCGAGACGGGCTTTTTTTTTTTAAGCGAAGGCGAACATCGAAGTTGCAACGCTGCGGCGCTATTAGCGGCACCGTGAAACAGGTACACGTACTTGCAACATGCGCTTGTTGCTGTTGCAGGGTGGGTAGGCGTTGCTAGACTGCCATGAATTATGCTACAAATATGTAAAGAGGTCTGCGTATGTGTGTGTGCGTGCGCGGCCATATTTGTGTGCATAAATTTATTTGTCTATATATTTTATGTTGGCACCTCTTCAGCGTACAAATTGCGCGCTTTAACGCCTACTTTTACGATCCTCTTGCCGCACACTCGCCCTTAGCTGTAGACTATCTACTAGACTATCTGCTAGTACAAGCATGTCTTAATTTCTCCTACAAGTAAATAAATGCAAACATTAATCTATGCGCATGTAAGTGCCTTCATATTCTCTCTGTGTGTGTGTGTGTGTGTATACGTATGTGTATGTGTATGTGTATGTGTTGACATTCCTTTGGCTTTGCAGCGTCTTTTATCCAATTTGTTGCACATCATGTTGTTGTTATTGTTGTCGCCGAGATTAATGCTTCGATTTCACTCATTTAACTCGCTGTCTGTGTGCTTTTGCATGAGTATGAGTGTGTGTGTGTGTGTGCGCGCAATTTACCTGCAACATGCCAGCAAATAGTCGCAGTTTTTCCTCGAATTAATTAAGTTTGGTTTGCAATTTTTAAATGCTTGCACATTTTCAGCTTCGTTTTCGTTACCGCATGCCACACTCTGTCACAACTTGCAACATCAACTTGCCTCGGGTGTAAATGCGCTAAATGCAATGTATTAATCTTTGGCATTCTATGCTTTGAGGCGATGGCTTGCATTGAATATTAATGAATTAATTTCCACAACAAACAATGTGCTCTTGCACACACACACACACACACACCCAGATTAGTGAATAAAAATCCGAATTGCATTGCGCTTCAAATGTGGCTTGATAAAGCGCAAGAAATGCACCACAAATTGCTTTCTGACTGCAAGGGAGTGTGCTGCTTTTGGTTGGCGACAACTTTTTTGTGCAGATGGGTCAAATAAGAAGTTGGCTGTTACTTGAGGACCTCTCGAAAGTCATATAGGGTGCATGGAACCGTTAAAAGCTGATCTCATGGTGTCTATATCTAGTCCCTTAAGCTTCTGATGTGGCTTCAGGTTCACTTAGAGGCATGATATTCCGTCACTGGTGGAAAATTTCTTCAAAGCTGGGCTTCTTCGGATGTTAGTGTGGCCCTCAACATATCTCACGACGCCATTCGCCACACAACAGAGGCCATTGAGGCGCAAGCCTACAGAGTAGAGCAGCACATGCTACGTCTAATATCAGCCTTAGCTATATTAAGTTGATTGGAAACCAGATAGCGGCAGTTACAAATACAAAATTTAGTATATTCATATAAACAGTTGTATTTTAGGCAATTAGCCAAGTTCATATGTAATTATAACTCAGTGAAGACACTCGAGTAGTTATCGACGCAGACATAATACACTTATGAGCTCTAGTAACCATAAAGTGCATGTGCTGGGCAATGAGCTGAGGCTCAGATAACGTGTGTAACCTTTAACAAGGCCAGAGTCAGAAATTATTAATGCAAACTTGCCGCTATGAGGCTGATGTATGTTAGGAAATGTAGTGCGCAAGCATTTCTTTTGAGGATGTGGTCAGCTAGCATGAGCAAATATTGAAAAATTATTATGAGAATGCTTCCAAGTGGTAAAAATTTCAGTGAGAGCGTGGTGTTGGAGAGCAACATAGTGGAGAGCTAAAGTTTCTGCTGATATACTTGATGTGGTAACTATAACTAACTTCTAGAGAAATAAAAAAAATTTTTTTTGAAGAGAAATTTTTGAGATTTGAAATCTTTGTGGATTAGAAGAAGTACTAGAATTCCGAGAATTTAGCACAAAAGCATATTCCTAAACCCACACTGGTCTAGTCCAATAAATTACAATCAACAAAATTTCACAGCCACTTTAAATTTCCTACAGGGCTTACAAGCTGTCATAAAAGCATTTGAAGCTATTTTCACTATAGCAACCGAAATGCGCCTGTTATTTTAGTTTAATTACTGTGTGCTGTTGATTGCCCAAGAAAAGTACTCAAAATGTCTAAGTTATTTATGTACAATACTTAAGCACTACTCAAAATTTGCTTGCAGACACACACTCACACTCACAGTCACTGCGCCCACTCTTCGAATGAGTGTACGACTAATTGATTGTTGCAACATTAAGCCAACCACACGAACTTACTTACACTTTTGACCCGAAACTTGTATTGGTGGCGTAGCAAATTTTCAATCGACTAGTCATCCCCACCCAGCAAACAAACCACTTCAAACAGTTTCGAACCTTTACATGTAAAGATTATTGGCCTTTTTAGTAAGTCAACTACACTCGTGATTGCTTTTACTATGGCTACTAATGCCATCTTGTTTTGGGAATCGAAGAATTTCTCTGTTAATTGTCGGAAAATATAATATTACTGGGGGGAGCATGCTTGATTGGGGATGAATTTAGGTAGAGTAATGCAAATAGGGTAATATAAATAAGTTTAAATACTTTCATATGAATTAGAATAAGAATTTATAAAGTTTGCTCGACGAAAGTTGTTTACGTTTTCGATATAAACGATATATCCCTCCACACAATCTCTTTGAAGCTGATTTTTCGTATACAGACACCGCATTGAGGCTCGTACCGCTTCGATATCCTTTCGAGCTTACTTCTTACCTATAAATTTCCTTCGAAAAACTTCTATTTCTGAAAATTTGGAAAAAATTGGTCCAAAGGTCTTTTTATCTCGTAGATTTTTCTGGTATTAAAACAAATGGGTTCATCAAGTGACTACGTTTCACCATCATATAGTCACTTTAGAGGTTGTCTATAAAGCCAGTACACCTACCTCGTCCCGTACCTCTTCTGTATCCCTTCGGAAGTTTTTCATTCCCCAAAATTCTCTTCGGATAGCTTCCATTGCTGAAAGTCTACATAATACTGGTCCAATTGTTTTTTGATCTAGGATGTTTATTAGTTATTGAAGCAAATAGGATCATAGCGTTATTGGCGACGTTTTCTAAAAACCCAAACCCAATTTCTATGTAATATGAGGTATATTCCACAATAGATCTCACGAACGATATTTTCGACCGCCTCACCGATATATTTTTCCTGCCATTTTCTCTCTTCGCTTGGGACTAATTATTCCGGTACCTCTTCTACACCTAAGATTTGGCGCAGAGGACCCCTAAAGTTTATAATCATATTCGAAGAGGTCTTATTAAACCACGCCTAGCCATATTTAGTGATTTCAGGATCCTAAGATCCTATCTGTTTTGGTCACATACACAAAATTCTGACCTAGTTTACCCTTAAGGTAATTTTCTACCTAAATTTCCAGGACATGGTTTTTGTTCACCGAGAATATCGTAGAGTTGAGTCAGGTTATTTCGAAGATCTCAGAATTTCTTTACTTTCCTAAAGTCACAGACTCGGAAAGAATACCACACCACATCCTGGACCCCGTAACACACCGTATTGGTTTGCCTTAAGCACCACTATTTGCGTTCTCATCATTATTGTCATCATCATCAGCATCACCAGTACTTACATCGTCGTCACTCAGCATGCCATTCGCCTTATTTGCATTGCGTTTCGCCGTAATTTATCGCACGCGTTTTGCATTTGTAATTCATTATTACTTCTGATTAATTTTCACTATGCAGCAAAGTCAACTTGGTCTGCTACCACCATAGTCATCGCAGCTTCATACTTGCCACTCGTACGCGTTGCATGGATAAATATGACACGCTCACGCGCGCCACTTAAGCGAGCGTCGACTGACTCTGACTGCAAATGCGAATGCGATTGCGAATGCGTCTATGAATGCGACTTCGGTTGTGGCTTTGACTTTGAAGTTGGCTTTGGCTATGAGTTGCAGCACACTCTGTTGTTGCCGCTGTCCATCTACTTGCTTTGAAGGGAATAAAAAATGGCAAAAAATCTAAACAAAGGCGAAATAAATTCTTTGTAGTGTAAATAGAAGAGGTGAACGCTTCACGCGCTCCGCTCCGCTTTGCTTTGGAGCGCTGCGCTTTTGCTCTGCGCCTGTTGAGATGCCTTTTAGTTGTTCAGTCTTTGACTTCTGGCGTCTATGTAATTTGACCGCGGCTGCTTTTTCAGTTTTCCCGTCGTCTTTGCTAGCCCCGTTTGTTTGCGATCCCAGCTGCAATTGTGGCTCCACCGCTTGCTCTCTCATTGTGTGAATTGCTACTGCTCTTTGTCGGTTTCTTTTTTGCTTCTTTTTATGCCATTTCTTAAGTTCTGTGGCATTAAAAATGTAGTTGCACTTAAATCTGTATCGCTTGCTATGCCATTCATTGCTGCCACAGACATTGAACAACCTTTATCGCCCTCCTTTGCCGCCCTTGTCGCGCGCCACAGCGCTCTTCTTTCTAGGTAAATGATGCGCTCACGTTATTGTGGTTTCAAGTGTTTGACTAATTGCATTCATTTTCGGTTTCGTCCAACTCCTAAACTTGGAAATATGTTGGCTTTACTATGCTAGATTTCCTTGGGCTTATCAGCACGGCATCGAAGCCTGCATTCAGCCGGTTCTTGATGCGTCTTCAAGCTATTGCTGATATGCTCATTGCTACATTTTAACTGTTTGAAGAACTAGATTAATACTAAATTTTTGTTGTTGCACTACATTAACGTTCTAAATTCGTGTATTGCTTGAATTAATTGTGGACTTTTTCCGAAACGATTGCGTACGTGATTGTGAGAATTAGCGCGGCGATCGTCTGCGTAGATCTTAACGCGCGATAATCTAGCCGTGATTGCGTTGCAGTATACATAAATTAAGCGACGATATATTGCAATGATAATGCCAACATGTGGAGTAGTAACTCCATGTCACCACGTGAAGGCGCTGTCGGCGATCATGACGTATAACTACATGAAGTTCGCTACGTAGTTCGTGTTTACATGGCATGGCATTGAGCTTGTGAAACACCTAAATCACTTTATCACTGGTTTCTTAAGAATTTTAGTGGCATAAGATTTACGAAGTGCAGCTTTTAAAGCTTTTTTGACTTGGACTTGAGCAAAGTATAAAATAGATCTCAGAGTCACATAGCGTTAAAATTGCAAAAAGTTCTGAGAATTGTTTAAGCTGAACAATTAGTTTTTTTGGGGATACTACGTTCAATTAAAAATTTCAATTTCAATACAAGATAAAAGCTTTTGCGATATAAGCTTGGTAAGATAAAGTAATTAGGTTCCGCAAGCACGAGGTCAAATATTCTTTCAATTGCAAGTACTAGAAACCCAAAGATTTCGTTTGACATACATTTCTACCCCTCGAAAACAGCTAAAAACCAAATGACTGGTGGCAGAAATACGATACTTACATTTCGAGGCGAGCCGTGGTGATCCAACAACTTCTGCTCCAAACGAAACCAATATGCCAATTTCACGGACTTGAAAAAATTCGTTTTCACTCCCCCCCAACTTCAGCGCTCTTCCTGTCATAGAGACACTCATAACTTCACGTGACCACTCATAAATCATGACAAGCCGAGCTAAAGCGTGTCACTGTTTACGAGCACATCTTCAAGCAATCAACCCAACAGCTTACAACAAATTTATTTATTTACAAACAATATGCAAAAACAACAAACATCGCACAATATCGCAGCAAATGAAAGAAGTTCTTATGGAACTTGGAATATTCTTGCCTATGAATTAACTACGCTCAGTTTGTTATGCTTCTAGTCAGGCAGCAGGCAAAAGATTTGAATACTAATTGGTATTATGTTGGTACACATTCGCATTATGGCCAACCAAAGTAAACCGGGCGTTGGTAAGCCACAATGCAAGAACCTTATTTAGCTTGTCTTTCAAATGCGAAGTCTTCTTCTTCTTCGGTTCGGTTGCGGCGCTCAATGGCAGTGTGGGGGCGCGCATCCTTTGAAGCTTTTGTGTCTTCGTACTGTCATTATGTGAAAAGCGGAAAAGTGAAATGACTCTGTCAGTCCGTCATCGAGTCGTTTGAGCAAGGTACAGAAAAATTCAAAATAATAAGACAAAACAATATGTGTACTTGTGCTTAGTGCCGAGTTGGACGATGATCCTGGAACACCCACGATACCGTGCGAATTGGCATTTGCCTATGCTTTCCGAACAAAAAGAGTGGGCGTGTTGGTTTCGCAATAAATACTCGTATGATTGTTGGTTTTGGCTTTGTGAAGCTATTTGAATTAATTGGTTTGTCGGGAATTTATGATTTAGTAGTAGAGTTCTATTTGATAAATAGTTCGTCACTTTGAGGACCACCTATTCGGCCGTATTTACGGATATTCAGATTTTCAAAGGCTATTTCCAGAGTCAGAGCGGTTTAGTGGCGATACTACTTGGGAGCGTGCCCTCATTAACCAAACTTGAATTTTACTTTAAGTATTCGGAACAATTTAGGTGGTAGTGGCGGAGACGGTGACGTTATTCACCGCTAATAAAATACAAAGTTCAGGAACGGAGCTCAAGAAAGTTTCTTCCCGTTTTTCGCCTCGCGGCAAGGATTAAAATCGCGCATTTGTAATATAGTGTTAAGTTATATAGCTATTGTAGTTGGGTCCAACTTTCTGTAGTAGCCTCAGTGCGACTAGTAAAATATTTAGCCTTCCCCATGAGCAACCGCGTGTGGTCCAGCTAGCTGAGTAGAACTAGTTACAGCATATACCAACACTATCGAGTTTCGTGACTTGCGTTGTTGAACAACTTGACTTTGTCTACTGAGAATACCAATACCTCCAAGACGCTTGTTTGTCATTACATTATTAATTTTTCTTAGTGGGCTATCTATGATGTCCATACGCTGTCATATAACTTTACGAAACTATTTTTAAAATCATTCATATATATTATAATTGCAGTCACGCATTTTGAGGCATTCCCAACATCACGTTGCTGTTGTCATAATTGCCAAGCGACGGTGTGTAGTTGTTGTTGGGTTCCAGTATCCGCCTGGTCGGTGGTATTTGCGCGCAAAAATAGATTGTTTTTATTTTTAAAGAACCACTATGTCAACGCTTACGGCTGTCAAATCACTTGTTATCTCTGCTGAAGTGACAGTTCACAAGAAAGGAGCGCCTGGTCCTAAGTGGCATCGGAATTGTGTCGAACGGTGGCGCCAGCATACATTTACACGCAGTGAAGGGTTTAAACAATCGAGTCAGGAGTTTAGAATAAATGAAAGTGAGTTTTTTTAAAATGAATAATATAAAGTTGAGTTGTAATAAGGAGGGTGAGTTATGCGATATTTAGCGATTAATATATGCTTTCAAAGCTATCAACAAACCACTTGACATCTCACTAGTTTCGTGGTGATTTGGAGGCGTGTTTTTGAATCTGAACAGACTTTTATTGAAAGAAGGAGTATTTATTGCGATTCTCTTAAAGCCATTTAACGCTGACAAATCTCTGCAACACTCGCATAAAATTTAATTTGTCACTTGAATGTAAATAAATGACTTCATCTACATACCAATAAATTGTCAACACTTATACTCGGATTATCGACGGAGCCCCACAGGCGAAATCGCACTACAACACAACAAAATAACGGTGGTGTATAATGAGGAAAGTTTCGCACTCAAGCGCAGACGCTCACACCCAACAACTACAAAAACAAGCACTTACAACAAAACAAAAAATTGTGCTACAAAAGAATGGGGAGAGACTACTACTTCTTTCCAAAGCGTCAGCCGCGCCAATGATGGGCAATATCCGACGCATTTCATAGAGCCATAAGTTTTACAGGACAACTAGGGCACAAGCGTCAAGCAATTGTAGGCTCACAAGGACTAGATTGAAACTATTGAGCATGTTTGTGTGTGTATGTGCCACAAATAAATGGCATCTATATGATTCTGGTGGTGGCGACGATAGACAAATCGAAAACGCCAAGTTACACGCACACACCTACACACCACGTTCCACAATAACAAATGTACGCAACGTCGACGCTTAACTCTGGAGTTTAATGGTGGAAAAATCAAAATTACCCATTTGCTTATATGTGTTTGTGTCTAGGTTGTTGTATAAAAAGGATAATGAAATATCATTTTATTTCACTTTTCGTTGCCTGCGAAGACATAAAGGCCGCTACTGACGCCGCCGCTACTTACCGATGATGACGAGCTGTTGATAATCAAGCGTCATTGCTTCCGTCTTAAATGTTTACCCGCACGATTTCGGCAGTAGTTGTTGCTTTCCTTATTTGTATGGACACATTTTAATGGTTGCTTTCCGAAGAACGTACAACTTGTGGAGTTTCAAGTAGACTTTGCGATTGTTTAAGACATTTTTCAATGTGCCTTGATGCGATGTCGCCCCGGAACTCTTTAGGACTCCTAGGGACTCCTAACTGTGAGATACAATATTATTTTCTTAATCTGCAGTAGTCTTGTCTAGACTGAGCTACTTTACATAAATGAATTGTAGAAGCTGTAAAAACCTTGTCAAGAAGATATATCAACGATTTGGTCGGACAATTCGTAGATAAGTTTAGTAAGACTTTAGAGATCGGTGACCCAAGGTAATTCAAATTAAAATATCAGAGACACCAGTGTGAAATTTCAATGACATATCGTTTATACTCGGCTCTGTATGACCCATTGGGCAGCTCGAGCGAACTTCGGCACAATTTTAAGGAATTAATTTTACACCGTGACTTCAGAAAACTCCTCAAGGAAGAGTTTACTGGAGAAAAACCGTTGTCAGATCTAAGTACCACATATATCCTTTCAATTAATTAGTTAATAATATTCTGAAGTCGACAACTTTCTATTAACATCGAACTAAACGGAGTATCGCATCAATTTTGACCATGGATCAGTTAAAGGGCTTCAGAAGGCGGGATACTTTTGTGTATTTGGAAATTCTCTAAATCCGAGAATTCCGGAACCTCTTTCGAAAGCTTAAGAGCTTTCGGAAATCTGACCTTACATTTGAACTTTCGTTGGTTCTTCGTCAACCGTTGGTCGTTGGCAGTAAGTTCTGTGAATCTTTTTACAGATTTATGAGATCGTTAAACTTTCGAAATTTCTGGAAACCATCTTATAAAACTTCAACACAGCAAAACTAAATTCTTCACTTCGCTTTATTTCCAACACTTTTTACTCTGGTCTCTATATTTCTAACAACTTTGGCAACTCAATCAGTAGACGTAAGCAGCTAAACTAGATACGGTATGGCGTGGCCACTGCTGACACACACACCCACATACACTAGTAAATGGAGAGTCCTTTTTCACGTAATCCTGCTTATTATGCAAAGTACATTGCGAGACGGCAACGAAAACACCCATAATAGTGCCGAACGAGGGCTGCCAAACATGCCGGAACCATGATACTTTCTTTACCTTGTTTGAGGCAGGCAGCGCTGCTGCGCTTACATACATGCATAGCCGCATGCATGAATGCGACGATATGGAAATTGCTCTTTTTGTATTCCTGTGCGCTGTTAGCCCGTTAATCGCGTTTATGTGCCTTTGGCGCTGCCGGCCTTATGCGAGTACAAGTCGCACAGGGCATGATTGTGTCAATGCTTTCGGCGGGCAGGAAAGCCTTTGGCGCGAACGTCGCGACCATCAACATCACCATTGTCGAGGACGAGTACGAGGCCGACATTGCCACCATTGCGACTTAATGCTTCATCAGCGAACAATTGAATTGTTTCCGTTTCCGTTATTGGCACTTGGCTGCCTGGCAGGCTGGCTGATAATGCAGCTTGTGGACATTTTCGATGACATCGTGTAGTTTTTTTCAAGCCGCTGGCGTTGCAAAGCAGGAAACGGGAGATTGAGGTGCAGAGCCGTTTGTGTGATTGTTGAATACTCATGATTTCTCAGTCGTGACTGTGTTGCATTTCCGCGTGTAATTGGGCAACTTTATATACAAGATGCCTGTAGTATCAAATTCAGCTAAGTGGCCTTGTTGCAATAATGCGATTTGAAATGATTTAATGAGCATATGGTTTGGAAGTTATGTTTCTGAAAGTTTCTCCCTCGAGACAGAACCAAAAGGTGTGAGAAAGGAATAGATAAGAAGATACTGGGAGAACTCTTTAAGCCTTCTCTTTACTCTTTGCCTAAATCTATACTCCAGCTTCCTAAGGCTTAGTTGAGCTGTAACCCCTTCAAACACGCCTTAATGGCGCGATATCTTTCTGCACACCTTCAAGGCCGGCTTTCTCTCTTATTGCCTCTATTAAAAGGTCTACATGGGTTGTTTAACCCATTTCCTCAGCTAGTACAGAGTATAGGCAGATGGAGTTTAAAGTCAGGAACTATACCTCGAAAGTTTTGCATTCGAAATTATATGTTCCAACTAATTTGGGCACACAATTCTCATACCTTAACATCCATGTAGTGTTACTGGCCTGTAACCTGTACTAACCAATGGCATCTACAACAAAAAATCTGTTAATAAAAAGACACTGTGAAAAATGAAGTCATTCAAGCAAATCATTAAATGGTTAAGCGTCACAAAACAGCAAATTTAAAAGTGCATTAACAAGCACGTAATGGCAATCGTTAAGGAAAAGAGCATGGAATATATAAATGAAAACAACTATAGTTGTAAAAAAACAAATGCTCAACTACTAGATGAGCAGCTATCGGCCATTTAGCCAGCTAGCTGCTCCTGAAGGTAATAAAAGTTAACTGCGCAGCTACATTAATGCCGGCAATGACAGTGACAGGCAGTAGACAGACAAAAACAGAACAAGGCAACGGGAAAGAAAGGAAAACAGCAAGTGCAAGTGACAGTGCAACAATGCTTGCTCTGCTTGTTAAACACTTGCCAGTTGGTGCTACTGCATTGTTATTGCTTCCAACAATGTGGACTCTTTGAACTTTGGTGCCGCAACTGCAGGTATTTTAGCTGTCGGTGCAGATCATATATGTGAGCGAACTGTCACGGAGAACTTTACGCATCTTCTCCGATTTTACTTGATCAGACAACCCACCCTTGAAGATCGTTATTTCCGAAACCATTTTGTACATTCTTCTCAGATCTCTGGTCACTTTTCGGCACTCTTCTCACTTTACGCTTTACTTCTGATTCCATACTTTTTTTGCTTCTGCCTTAACCTTTACATTTCGTCCTTTCCTCTACTTAGAACTGCTGCACTTTTTGTTTGCTTGCCGCTTTAGAGCCATCTTCGTCATGATCATGAGTTAGTCCATGTCAATGCTAAAATTTATGCACCATCAAGTCAAGTATGCCTGCCATTCGCCATTCGCCAGTCGCCAGTCACTGTGGCGCAAGCTCACACGCTTCGTTGACCGCCTTGAACTTGAGTGGAGTGTACTATTGCAGTGTTGCATGCCACATGCAAGCATGCATGCAACTAAATAAATGTTAGCCATGCACTTTGACAGTTAATGACACATAAAATGATCGTTTTGCCTAAGCAATGACACTTGAGCGCATGATGGAGGCCACAAGCGGATATGATTGCTTGCGAATGTGCATAATCATACCCTTATATATATATATATAGATGCATCGAAGTTTGTTCGGAAAAAAATGTAAATATTACTATATAAATGCTGCTCATCTCAATCTCTGGCATGTCACCGCTCTTTTTGCATCTGTTGCATTCGTAATGCAATTCTGCCATAACCACTTACCAAACGTCAAGTATCGCCTCGCGTGTTGCATTGCAACTTATTAAGCTGAGTGACGACTGCCGTGTGCAACTAGGTGATCGACTGCCGATTTTATTTGCATAGCATTTAAATTTTATAATTCGTTTGACAGTTCGAGTGAGCGATGCGACGAAGTTGCATTGAATAAATAAAATATTTGAAAGTTCAAGGCAGATTTACATTCTTAAATCTATATCCCGAGGCATTGATCTAAAACTCTTAGGTTTTCGGAATGTAATATGGAAGCCTACATTGTTTTGCCTATTAATTGCAGATTTCTATTATTGCAGGAAAGAATTATCTAATCAAACAAGGGAACACCTTAATATTTCGAAATGTCTCGTAAAATTTCCAAAGCTTTGTCGTTTTCGAAGTAGGTACTCACGAAAACGAAGCACATTAGCACTTAAAAGAGATCCGTTATCCGTTCAGAGAAAATAAGTTCTCAAGTAGTTAGAATTATCCACACTTTAGCATATTTTTAGGCTGATGATATTTCATTCGCAAGTCTTATTAATTCTCATAATGTTAATAGAAAAGTAAGTGGCTAAAGCAAAGAATGGGCCCCTAAATAAATATCGCCTAAGTACACACTCTTTCAATGAAAATAAGTTTAGCTATTTTTATTGCAAAAAATAGCTGAAATTGCGCTTACCCACCCGCCTTTCTTATGAGAATCCAACACAAGGCAGGCATTAATAATTAAGAAGCGCATAGAATCTACAAAAATCAACATACAAAGTTTGTTTGGACATTACCGACATTTGCTACAGTTATGTGGAAAACATTCGAAACGAAATAAAACAATAATAATAATAAAAGTGAGCGCAAAATTGCGAGCGAGTCTGTAAAATCAAAATAAAATTGCTTCCCATAAAAATCAAGCGAATTAGGCACAGCGCAGCAGAAATCGGCAAAATGTAGTAAAAAGCAAATGGAAGTGAGCTACTGCACGCCGCGGAGGAGGCTGCAAGTTCTCTTATAGAATGCCATGGAACCACATTCAGTTGCATATGCCAGAGCGTGGACGGGACAGTGGTGATGGTGGGCAGCTGATGGCCGAGCTACTTTGCCAGTTTGGCCCATCAGTGCCACCATGGCAAATGCCAATCACTGTTATGACCAAAAATGCGCAACGAAATGTCAAAATCACTTAAAGCATGTGGGCGGACAGTGCGGGGGGTGTACTGAGCGACTGGATGTGAAGTTTAAGAAAACAATTGCAAAGCTGTTTAGTTGAGTGCGCGGCGGCAAAAAACATTTATGGACTGCTGCGCGCCATTGGTGCCTCATTGTGTGTGTGTGTGCGTGCGGCTGTAATGGAAACGGTCATAAACATTGGCGCGATTTTATGATGATCACAAGACATAAATTCGCTGTGAAATTGAAAACTTTGTGTAAGAAGCAGCGGTGGCAGATGTATAGAAGAAGAAGAAGCAGCAGTGACCGGCACTTCCGCAGCGGCTACGACCACGCGCGCGGCGAACCGTATAAAAAGATTCAAATTCGAGTCGAGCGTGTATGCAATAGGTCAAATACCAAATGAGTCGCGCCTAAAATGTAGCCTAGCCAATCCGTCAGTCATACAGTGACTACGTCGGCTCTTCGTGGGGTAACGCGCCAGGCGGCTGCACACCATTGGCCACATTTGTGCGCCTTTACTACACGCGGGCGCCGCGTAAAAATTGTAATTTCTGTCTTTGCCGAAGTTTATGGGAATTTTATTTCATTCTCTTAACAAACGAAACAAATTTCACTGCGAAATCAAGTTAACGGAATGTGGTAGTGCAGACTTTAGGCGCAGTGGCTTGAAACCATGAAATTTTCAAAAATGTAAATTCCACTTTAAATTATTTGACGCACTGCTGCGACAGAGTTAGGGCGCTGCGCAAACAACACTGCAGCCTCAACAAACGCGGAAGCAGTACAAAAGACACTAAACGCAGAGACACCCCCGCAGCCAGTTGAAATGAGGCCATGAACGCTTGTCAGTGGTCTGGCAGACACTATAGGAGCCTCAGTTATCCTCAACGCCTAACAGTGCGCCACATACGAAGCAAATGTCTATGTCCGTTGTATGGCATGGGCGCTTACTCAGCGCGTCGACTGCTTCTGAAATTCCACGTTCGCAACGGTCATAAATCTTATGGCCACATCTTGAATTTATGTGCGTCAACGGAGCGCCGGCTTCGCAAGATCAAGTTAATGTTTGTACTTCTGCCTAAACCTAATGTACTGCGCACTGTTTGCATTTTCTGTGTCTGCTTTTAGGCGCGACACCACGAGCTTGCTCCCTTTAGCAACGGATGCAGCCCATTCTTTATGTGACTTATTTATTTGCTGTTCACTCTTAAGTATTTGCAACGCAGTCCCCTAAGTAATGGCTGAACTTTTAAAAAATGTGTACTCTCAGTTAGAATTTACATAATTTGGTGACATTAGTGGTTACTCCACAATGTTTGTGGCCCTAAATGTTAAATATTTTTGTTGGCGAAAGTGAGTTGGTGTAGTCTATACAATTGTAGTCTCAACGAAACTGAAAAAAAAGTCGACAAGTTAAATAATATCTTCCGTTGATCTTCTCTTGAACTGTGCAGAGTATTAAATATAAGCTGATCTCTATTGGAGACTGGTCTCTCCTTACAAATATTTCTGTAGCGAAGTTGAAACTGGGAACCGTCCTTATGCCGTGGAAATGAGGGATAATCAGAAAACCAATATGTCGTAGGCTTCGAATTAGTTCCTGAGCAGAAACAATTAGAAAAGAGCGAATCATTAAATGACCGGTCTTAAGGAGGGTTATTACCTGTACCAACTTAAACAGATATCTATGCTAGTTCCTATTCTGCGGGATGTTATATTGAGTAGCACTCCAGAAAAACAGAACGAAAGCCAAGAATTTTATACATATACCATGACGCTACACAATTCTCGGTTAGTGTGTCGAAGTCGGTGTTATTCCGTAAATCGGAAGGTGTCCACAGCTATTTTCGTTCAGGAAGGGTAAAACGAGAAAGGTGGTTCTACCTGCATACTTTAGGAGGCCTCGTTCGAGACTTTAACCTTAAATCTACTCGATTTCCTTGAATACGGAGATGAGTTCGGGCACTCTCCGACTTCCAATCGTAAGCTAGAAGCTCTGCAGAAAATGACTTGTATTTAGAAAGGCTTTTTCGTCACCGGTGGCATAGTTCTTCGAGATTGTCAATCTGAAGATGGGAACACTGAAGAATTGTTTATAATATTTATATTAGAAGCCAATGAGCTGCAAAACTCTGTATTGAATTGGGCACTCTTTGCTCCTACCGCTATGTTAAGATCTGCAACCTACTGCTTTAATCACACAATTATAAAAAATTGTTCAATCGTATCTAATGTGCCAAACTGTCACTGTAAAATATCGTAATGCAAGTGGCACATTTCAACCCTTGTCAGTGCTGTCAGTGAACACTCCATGATTGTGCCAACCAACCAAGCAAATAAACATAGCTGACAGCTAAATGAAATTTTCGAAAAATGGTTTAATTAATTGTAATGAACCAAGTTTGTGCAATTACAAAGGGCCAGTCACAAAAAATGTCAAGGTAATTGTTGGATTAAATATTTTCCAATTTCACAAGAAATGAACAACTCAATGAGCCCAACATCTCTCAACGCGTACTGTGTGGTGGGGCAAGAAGGTTATGAAAGAACAAGAAGTCTCTGAAAGCGTTTTTTTTTCTTTTGCGCCAATAGAGGAATTCATGCGTTCGAACTCAACTATGTAGGATATTAGAGTAGCGGGATTAAAGTGCCAAATGTGTGTGCGTCCAGGGTATGTAGGTACACTAGTGGCTACAAGCTGCCTTTGAAGACACCCGAATGTGGTTGGAAGCACAGACACAAAGCAAAAATTGTTTGCGACGAGGCACAAAGTATGGAACCTGGGGGGGTGGGGTGGTAAAAGCGCTATTGTCAGTAGAAAGGATGCAGGCATTTCAAATATTTATTTATAAAAATGTTGCCACACAACAAAAAAGCAGAAAAACTAAACAAGAAATGGAAGCAAATAAGCAGAAATTTACGAAAGAGATAATGCGGGAAGAAATTGGGAATTACAAGCAGCGAAGCATCCAAATGAAAGGGGGAATTGCGAATGTGGACGGATAGTAAAAAGGATGTCTGCACACTGTACTACATGCGGAATGCGCCCTTTTATTTCATTACTGACCAGCATACAACCGATAAGACAATCAAAGACATCCTTTTCACTTGGCAAGCTCCAACAGGCAGTCGCATTTTCCTTTCTTCCCACAATTTACCAGTTGAATTCCTTTTTCAACTTACCCTTTTATACTCTTTCTGCTAATCTTTTATTTCGCTGGCTTGTTTATTTTTATGTCTTACAGGTGTAATGTTCAACCAGGCGTTGGCCTTGGTTCCGAGATACAGCGCACAGTTAGAGCGGGGAAGGGCGTTTGGTCAACTAGCGACAGTGAAGTTGGGTAAGTTGGGTAATTTTGGGATTGCAATTGTAGAATAGCACGCGCCAATGATAATCAGACTGGCAGGCTGACAGTCAAGCAACGGACGCGACGACAGTTCGCGCAGAACCGATAAAAGGAAAGCTCTGGATGGTGGATGGAGAGATAGTAGATGAGTAGATGAGTAAAAAATTGGCACATACTGCGCACAGTTGTGACCGCCAATCACCCAGTGTTGGTAGATGGAGGGCCAATAGAGAGCTAAACGCAAAGCTTGGATGGGCTGATGAAAAAAGTTCAGGCTTCCCTGGGTAGCGGTGGACCGAAAGAATTGCGCGTTGAGGTAAAAACTAAGCCAGCTAACTATATATATAATAACCGCATTAGCAGAGCAGTTCGGTACTGCCACCAACAAGTAATCCAATTCAGGTGGTCAGCTCTGCAAGCCTTTGCGAATCTACGCACCCACGCTCTAACAAGCCGCTGGATACGCGTATTCTCATTGCTGAATACGCTGTGAAATTGCAATAAATTTCTCTTGTGTTTTTTTTGCGATAGTTCCGTACAAGAAGCGCGACATTTGCTGGTCCGCATTCGACGCCAAGCCAATATCACGTAGCTTGGGAGGGGATGTAAAGCTCCAAAGCACCTGCTGAAATCACTTGAGTCTGCGGTTGAGTTGCTTGAGACCATCCAGACACACACACACACCCATTATGGCTACGTGCCACACACCGTTGTACGACTTAATGCGCCAGCTAACTGTAATGAGGAGATTGTGGCAGGAATGCGTTGTTTGTTGCTGCTACGCTCATTCGAACCACAAAATGGACGAAAATCTTGCCTTTTTATTCTATCTTTGATTTCTCAAATTTTTCAACGTTGCCACCACCACTGTGTAGCACAACGAAAGCTTTAAATGCTCCGCTTCTGACCCAACATTGTCAGCATTCACCTAGTTATAAGCGACCTTTTTTCCTTTTTCACTACACCGCTCATTTTATGTTTAGCATCCCCCTTTTTAGCATTAGTCGGCACGTCTGCTATGTCTTCTATGCTGGACCTCGGTTTAAGCCGTTTGAAATCAGTTGGCATTACCGATTACATGTTTATTTGCTCAGGTGTGTGTGGCTGGTGAAATCCTTTCATTTAGCTAAATTAATAGACAACATTCCTACCTGCAATTTTAATTTAGCTGCTGGAGAATTTACTTATTTTTATTACCAGCATTATCTGCAAATCGTTGGCTGCATCTTCGGTCTGTTTCGCCCGTCCGATAGACGAGCTGCGCGCGTAGGCCGGGGTGGTTACCAATTTAAACCTGAAAGAAATTGAAAGTGCTTAATGTAATGCATTAGCGAAATTGGTGGAAATTTTCTAACGCATAGAAATTATTTACCAGAAACCCTACCTTTTTCATTGAAAATGTGGAGAAAAATGCTTGGAGTGGAAAATTTTTTTCCTTCCCTATTCAATCAGCTCTTTAAAATTTTCGTATAGAAAATTACGAGTTGATTACTGCTGCTACAGTTCATGGAAATGTTTAGTTATCTTCTGGCTAAGAGATTAATTCGTTCAGAACTTTAGTTGAGTCCATGATCTGATTTCCTCATTAAGAAGGTATTACCAGATTTACTCATGCATAACTTGAAGAGACAATGTCTTCTTAGTTTCCTCTCGAATAGAAAACTCTCCCGTATATTCTTCTTTATTTCGTCAAACAACAAGGGATAAGCAAGAAGAGAAGAACTTAGGCTAGGCAAAATACTGGACTGCTATTTTCTATTTACCTCGTCATACTTGAAAAGTGTATTGAAATTGGACCTGATTGAATGGGAACTGATCGCTCTTTTATTAAAGATATAGATTCGTCCTGGTATAAGTTCACAGCTGTTTTATAGAACTAAGTATGCTATGATATATCCCTACATAAGATCACACATCGGTTCTGAACTACTCAAAAAGCTGCCTGAAATTGGAGTTAAATATCGAGGGCCACTCCAGAAAAGTTGTAATAAGAATTCCTTAATTCATAAGGTTGAGAGACCTCTTCGTTCTGACGTCTCTGAGCTCTGGCACTTCACGTAGTTTTACTCTGTGATCGTCGAATATCATGTCACTGTTTTCAAAGACCTTTTTTACGAACCAAAATGGAATCTACCGTTTTGTTTTCCTCTGTCTAAGTTTCTTGTTCTCACCTTCTACTACTTGCTACTAATGATTTCCACAAGTCGTTAGTTAACTTGTTTCGAACTTAATTCAACCATTTGACAGTTGGTTTATAAAAATTAAGCAATGCAATGTTAATCACGAAAATATACTCACTTAGAGATCATGGCGATAGCGAGTACTAGCATTTATATTTATTGAAATATCGTTGGAGCAAGAATTTAAATTTGTCTGCGCTCACAAATCACCTGTCTGCCGCAACACTAATCTCAGCTTACAATGGATAATTGTGGGTTAAGTGTCAACGGCATGCAGCATTGAACTAATTCTTTGCATACTTCGTTTGTTTAAAGCTAAAAATCTAGAAATCTAAAAAAGTGATGCTTTTTCTGCCATTAAACTTTGCTCGAACTGAGCGCGCTTGCTTAAAGTCAACTTTTTGCACTTTGCTTGGCTACTCGTGTGTGGTGCACACAACTTCGTCTGGCATATCACGAAATGGCAACTTCAACGACCACGGCAATGACGACTTCATTGCAATTAATAACAGTTTGTTCTCAATAATGACGAAGTTTTTCGCAGGTGAGCTTTTTGCTGTGACTAAGCTTGGTGTAAGTTACCTGTGCTATAATTGTTGTTGTTTATTGCATGGTCAACTGGTTGACTGGCATTGTAGATGACTGTACTTGTTTATATCTAACAAATGTTATGACTGTTGTAATTAAATTACTGCTAGATTATTTAACGATAAAACTAGTTTTTATGTGTGTGCTTTTGGCTATGAGTTAAAGTAGACCGGATACGAATGACGCTTTTTCTTTTGTGGCGTCGTATATTTTATTGCTATTCTTAGAGAAGCAGAAATAATCGAGTTAAGAACTCAAAATATTGGCTCTCATTGATACTGACTGAATCCGGATATTTGGTCTTGAGGCCTTGACGCTTTTAATAGTGCGGGCTTCTCTACTTTCATGTAATCAATGAATATTCCAGTTATTGACTTGACGAAATGGACCGTTATATGCTAGAGAGATGAATTTCGAATATATCTGGTTATCAAGTCCGGTTCATCATTTTATCGTTTTATCATTATATCGCCTTCCTGTCCTCGCAGACAATCTATGAATGAGTCTACGCTTCGAAGTCCCTGCCGCTTGGCTAATTAATACATAATCTTTGGGATTCTTGCCTAAATACTGTGTTTTCTTATCACTAATCTATATCCCAGCGGGATTCTCCTCGAAGAGACAGAAATAAACCCAAGGTTTAGAGGAGATCTCGAAACATTCGCTCAATTCGCTTACCTTTTATAAAGATACATTTTATGCGACGTATATATTTGCTGGCATGGGAAAGCAGGTCTCATCTATAGTTTAGACAATTTTTTGTAAGAATTACACAAGAGCCGTTCCAGCATTTTTCTCTTAAGGATAAGAAATTCTAATGGATGGCTAATGGGCTGGGAACCTAAAATGGTTTTTTTCAAAGATCTATCAAATAAGAATATAACGAAGGAGTTCACAACAACTCTCAGAATAATTGTAGCTCTCAATAATAGAGCTGGTGGCGTCTCATTTTGGAGCGGTGTTTTTGAAATCTCACTTTGAGTAGCTTAATGAAGCTTATAAAGTTAAATTAACATTTTTTCTTATAAACTGTTCTGGATTTGAAAACTGCAGAGAACCTTTACATCTATAATGACCTTAACACTGTGTGTACGTGGTTTCTGGAGCGACGTCAACATCATGCAGAAACCCATTGCCTTTCCTCCAATCCTCCTTACTCTTTATCCCTCGAATTATATACTGCATGCTTCGACATTAAATGAAGGAACAAACTTTAAATGTACCGCTATTTACGACTACTTACTTAAGTACGCCCTGGCAATACTATTACGCTGTGGCGGCAGCATTGTTGCCATTTGTCATAAATGTGAAATAACTTTTCATGTTAATAAATAATTTTCAAAATTGAAGAAAAATATTTTTACAACCCAATTTGCGGTAAAAAGTTGGCAAACTGCGCAAAGGGCACACAGCGCAGGGAAAGGATGTGCACAAAAGTATTGAAAAGCAATAGAAAAAATAAAATAAAAAATTTGGTACCATAATAATATGTACACATATCACAAACAGCAGGCGATGAGAATATGAGAAATGGAAACAAACAAACCCATAAATCGGCGGGGCAGTCGACGACGCATCAACTTCGTTTGCGCAAAATTCACTGCAAAAGCCATTTGTGTATTCCCTTAGTAGTCATAAAGGCATACACGAGTGTCATTCATATTGGAAACTTAGGTATTGTGCCAATTGGAAAACAGCTAATCAAGAAAATTACTTTCAGTTCAGCCATGTAGGTTGTTGTGGTAAATAAAGTTGTTATTGCGGAGGCATTCTTAGGTGCACTGCGAATGGTTTTTGAGGATGGTGGGTTAAGGAAGGCAAGGGATGGGGACTAGAACGGATAGGAATGGAGAGACGCAGAAGGAGAGAGGGCGGCAGAATAGGATAAGGCATAGTAAAAGAGAAGAAAATAATGGGAAATCATAAATTATTATAGATACCAGAAAGTAGTCGAAGTAGTAGTGGTATTATATATATAATATCCAACTATATAGGCAAAAATGAGAAACGATACAGTAATATAAGATGCGATCTCGTAAAAATGGAATGAAATAAGCAGATAAGATATAACAAGAGTGGAAAGGTAGGACAAAATGTTTGACCGTTCGACAAGAAATTTAGTCAATCGACACTCAATACTATATGCGAAAGTATCCTAAGGACTACTTTTAGACATTTGAGTGACAGAACTCTAAATTAAGCCATCGTCTCTGGTTGAGAATAATAAGAACGGGATAGAAAAATATAAGCATTGATTATATATGCTTGAGATAACTCAAATAAAAGTCAAATTATAATGGGATTTCAAAAGTTTTTTTGTGAATATATTTTGGAATTTCCAACAATAATTTCACTGAGTTTAAAAGTTTTCTTAACAACCTACTTACTTAGAGCTGAGCGTAATGAGTAAGGGATACGAAAAGGGAGAAGTAGAACTATAGAAAGACAGCCCATGAGAGCGCAAATCTATTTGTATTAGAACCCAGCCTGATTTATCTGCTCCCCCAGTAGCTCAATCAAAGAGAGCGGAGTATTTCTTGAACTAAGTTCAAAATCATTTTACAGTTCATTTCAGTTTTTTCTCTCATCAATCAATCAACTCTCAACAGCAGTTCGACTCCAGTTTGGTTGCATTTAAGTTATTAACGCTCAAGGACTTCCAACATATATCAAAATTTGAGTGCAGCGACATTGTTGCGTCGGCGACTCCGACGTCACCAACAAGCAGCACATCGCCAGCAACATATCAGCTGTCATTGTCTTGTCCAAAAGGTTGACATAATAAACACGCGATAAGATTGCGCAATTAGCTGTTTGCCATTTTGCGGTTAGCGGCACTGACTTAAATGATGAAGGCGGCCTCAACGGCGCTGTTGCGGGCTATAGCTGACGGCAGCTAAAACATAAGCAGCCTTATAACTAACTATGGCAATAATATGAAACTGTTAAGACGATTGCCGACTGTGACTCTGTGTATCATGTATAAGCACTGCGCCGGTACGCGGTCGCTGAAGTGTCAAGCGAAATAAAAATCGCTGATTAACTGTCAGTTTTTCCACAAACTTGTCGCCAGTTATTGGAAGTTATTAAGTTTTACTCTTTGCGCCGCTACCTACTCGCTTGCTACGCTGGCAACTCAGCGCAAACGTGCGGTGTTGCACACAGTCGATACCGCCAAGCAGTCAGTGTGGCACAAGGAGGTTTGGCTTTCACGTCGGCACACCTGAACTATTGTCAAAATATGACTTGACAGCCGAGAAAATATTAATGCAGAAGATGATAAAAGCAATAACAACAAAAATGAAGCAGAAAAGCGAAACCGTGGCAAGACGTGAAGCAAGACGTGAGGCAGCAAGTATGGCGCAAACAAGCTGAGAAGGAAGGAGGAAGTTTTTTTTTCTTTGTAGATACACATGCAGTATTTCTGCTAAATATATTTTGGCTGTGTTTTTCTCCATATTCTAACTATTATTGTGCATTGGTTTTTGGTTTTTTTTTATTTTTTTTTTGGGTTTTGATTGCCACATGAACCCTTTTATATCTGCTGTTTATGTTATACGCCTTACCTCACTCAAAACACGCCGATCAGCAATTACAGATAAAGCTCCGCTTGGCAGTTTGTCTATGCGCCAATGTGTGCGCTATAGAATGGAGCTTTCGTAAGTGTTTGGTGTGAGGAAAAGATCATGAAAAAAATTTCGAATTTAGTAAAAATAATGATTTGACATTTTGAACCTTTTTGCGCTAAGCGCGGCACACAAGAATATTTGGCGCAGACTTTGCTGTTTTCCCACAGCACAATTAAGCGCATAATATGCAACAATTTATGTTCTAATTTCATACTTCTCTATTTTTTTTTTGGTTGTTTTTTTGTGTGAATATTTTCTGTTTGTTCTACTTCTGCTCCGTGGGCTTTGGCCTTAATTAAATGTTGTGCGCTTATCAGCGCTCCGAAATCGCGGCCACACAGCGCCATATTATAATGAGTGACCCAATGTGGACTGCAGTACAGTGCCATAAGTAATCAGCTGCCGTCTCTTTTTCGAGCTAATGGCGACGACGCATGCGCCAGCGCGCAACATGTTTTCAAATCACATTTAAAAATTTTTGCGCTTTGCAACACACCTAATTGCTTGCAGCAATAGCCGTCGCAACTGCAATGCTGCTACGGCGACCGAACCAATGCGGTGAGTTGCAAAAACAAAAGCAATCCACCCATAATCACACAACATTAGTTCAACTAATTGATCTGCATGAATGCGATTTTTTTTCGCAATTTTTCCAAACTTCGATTTTCATTTATGTTGCTCCGTATTTGTTTTTGCTTTATTAATTCTGGTGTGCGCTTGCTTTTTTGTCGCTTTTCCTATGCAACGCTGCATGACTGACACCTTGACTAATTTCTGTATGCAAGTGGCATGTTGCCGCCGCATGGGTGTGCCCCAGCAATAACAGCAATTGCAATATTTGCTAATGAAAAGTTCAAATACAAAGCTGTTGTGTGTTTAGCACAACACAGGGTGATCCATATGCATAATATTTCTTTCTATTAATGTGTTATTTCATAAGTGGTAACTCTATTCTCTCTCTCTATATATATATTCTCTCTCTCTATAGCTCACTTGGAATGATATGAGTCAACCGACATTTGAATATTTTTGGGTGTTAGCGTTATCTTGTTTTCAAATTCGATAATGCGTTATGCAAATAGTTCATTTTGATTCCGTCGGCCTTCTTAGCAATAGAATTCCCGCGCGTGCAGATCTGAAAATCTATCTTTGCTTTGAAGAAAACCACTTGCTTGAAACTTAACTGGAACTCAAAGCCGGCCAACAGGGGCTGGCCCAAAGGAATGAAATACGGTTTATATAACGGAAATTAAAGTGATAGAATTAGAATACACTTAGCCTTAGCAAAGTACATTTACATTTGGGTATCGGGTTTCGAAATCGTGTTACCAGCCGTCCCTACAAAGCCGAACCGAGCTGCGAGATCACATCGTCAGCTTTATTTTTTAAGATACTGACCGACTTAAGGTCCGTTTTTATGTGAAAAATCTTTCATCGATTCAAGCTGGTAAAGAGAATGTCAAGCAAGCTTTGTGGTGTAGAGCCAAAAACCCTTACGAAGGCCCAAACAAGCTTTTTAACAGGTACATGTAGCTAGACCAGACAAGTATTTTCTAAAACTAATGCGGTTACTCGCTCGGCTTTTTCTTGGTTTATATCGATTATTTTTCTTTGTTTCTGAAAAGAAACTTACATTTGAACTTCCCTGTGCATAAAGACATGTGCAAAGAGCACTAAAGTTGCAGCGAAGGACAAGTTTTATAGGTTTTTATGTATGTATTTGAAAATATTAATCAAGCATGTATGACATAGAAAGGTTTGGCGTGTCACTGTAGTAGTTGTTGTTGCGTTAAACGGTGACTAAAATATTTGTGACAGTTATAGGTGTTTACGGCTAATGAATTTTGATTTGAATGTGCGTTCTAATTTGCTAGCAAATATTTTAAATGTAGTTTAGTTTAATAAATCCGTATGTAAATACTGTTAAGTTTGTCGGCTGGGTTCTCCGGAATTAAATACCTAGAGTTTTCATGCTGAAAATATATGCAGATATGAATGTAGTGAAGGGTAGAAGTAGAAGTAGAAGTAGAAGTAGAAGAGGGCTTTATCTCCACTTGTACTCAGTTAATGTAGAACTTGGTATTACTCAACGAGATAGCCCAAAGATTTAGGTGCATATAAATTCGAAATGAAAAAATAAGGGATGTATTTTGCTCTTTGTTATACTAGTATATATATTAACCATCCAGCCAATCTATATATTATCCAGACACCTTGTTAATCCTTGTTAAGCAGCTGTGTTTGCTACCAGACTGCCTCCCCGTCTCAGCTTCGCAACTTGTCACAATGAGCAAGTTATTGCGTGTGAAAATCTGCGCCATAAGCACACACTACTCAGGCTCCTCGTTGAAGCATGCAGACTTACATAAATACTTATTATCAATTTATACTGGCAAGTGGCATCTAAGTAATGAATTACCCATATGAATGTCACTGGTGATGTTGGGTAAGGTGTGTGAAGGTTGATGACCAGCTGGCTTTTATGATGACTAAGTTGGTAAGGGTGAAGGTGCAGGTGGAAAAGGACATTAGAGTTGTGAAATCGGAACAAATGAAGAGCGCTGCTGCCATGCTGCTGAGAGGAAATTGACAGAGTTCTGGGTTTACACAGAGGTTAAGGTTATGGAGGGCTGTGGCAGAAATTGTCAAAAGCTCTTCGTAGGTTGAACAAATTTGTGTGCATAGACTCTATTAAAAGCAGCTCGCACTTATTTGGACCAACTTCTATCAACATAACCTGATTTTGGTTCTTTCAAAAGTTAGCCAACCAATAGTTACTCATGCGCCCTTCATATGAGCAGGGTGAAACTCACTTACAAAAATGCTTTGTCCTCCTTTGCTGTTTTTGAAATCCATTAATTACTCGTGCCACAGCACTTCGTTACCAAATCCAAGCCGACGTCAAACTTGGGTGCCAACATGGCTTGCTCGTTACCAACACAATCATTTTTGCCAGCCGCTGCATCTCCCTCGGTTACACCTCCTTCCCCCCGTGGAATGCTGCTTCCAAGCCGTAGATAACCGAAAATTTATATGCGCCGCTCCTGTCGTCATTCATTGGAACGCTGGACGCGTACTCGTAATTAAAATATTGTAGCTGTCTTCTCAAACGGCGACCGATGAGCAGCGGCATGTGTACTGTATTCGTATGAAGCACAGCTTGTGTGTATGTGTGCGCGCAAAGGGGCGCAATGTGGTAACCGCCCGCAAGTAAACTCGTTTCCATAGATCTTTATCACGCGCTCATATGCAACATGTTGATCTTGGTCGGTGCGCGGCCGACAGACGCGAAGGGTAGGGTAGCGCGCGTGCAGAGCGATGGCCATTGATATGCTGGAGTTGATGCAGCTTTGCTGTAGTTGCGCCACAAAGGCGATAAAGAAGATGCATTGCTCAGCGGTAATAGCAGCCAATGCAATTACAACAACAGCAAATACAGAGGGCGCACTGAAACTTACATTGGCGGAGCATGCAACGAATTGTAATTAACTTGGAGTTTTGTACGCAGCGCCGCCGTCGCTGCAGCGCACTGCCACTACGTATGACATTTCAAAGTGCAACAGCGCCAGAGCGCACCAGTTGTAAGCGCGCGGCTGCCTTGCTTACCTCGGCGGTTAGCTTACATGCTGCTCATGTGGCAGTGGGAGCCAAACTTCAACCTTCACTTCGCCTGTCTGTCGCTTCATTTTACTGCGCTTTCAGTTGTTGTTTGTTTTCCAGCTTTTTGGCCGTTTCGTTTCGATTATCCAGCAGATTGTTAGCGAGTCCATCCGACATTGTGAGATGCAAGTGCGATAGCGCTGAATGCGATAAGGTCACTGAAAATGTTGCTACTCCTTTTTTTCCTTCCTTGTTAATGTTGCACCGCGCTCACATGGAAATGTCCGCAACTCGTAACTCAAAGTGTCTTTTATTGATGGCGCTCTTCATGGTGCTGTTGCCCCGTTGTTTGGTGATGCGGACGTAAGTGTTGACTTTATTTGCCGTTTATTGTATTCCTTTTGTTGTCTCCTCAACATCTCACATCATCCGCTGACAAATAGTGGAAATGCACTCAGCTCTTTCTTCGTCAATTACCGTTTTCCGCATTTTATAGGCCGCCGGAGTGGGCGAAGTGGCACGCTAAAAGTTTCCTTGGTATTTTCTCAGACAGAAACTGATGAATTGCGGAAAAGCGGCGGAAAAGGAAAAAAAGTGTACAAAACAATAAAAAGGGGGGTCTTAAACCCATTTAATTATTATTAATATTAAATTTCCTTAAACCAGATAAAACTATCCCACCTTTTGGCCATAAACCCGAGCTTAACGTTTGGTGTTTAACTGTGAAGTGTTATTTATTCACTGGCACCAAATCAAGTTGCGTTTGAGACGAGTCAAAGAAAATATTTCGAAAGAGTAATTCCTTTTTTTCGTCGGAAGTTTTTAAAGTTAAACACTGAAGTTAAAAATAATCTCTCTGGTAGTGCCTACGTTAATGAATGTATGTCGAGGCAAATGATTATTTCACAGAGTTAATATATAGTAACTAAAACATTTAGAAATCAGTTAAAATTGTGGTCTTTTCTTTAAATTTAATCTAACTGGGGTTTCCTTAAGTAAGGAAGCCTGGACCTCGAGTAGGAGCGTAGTATGGATTCCTTACGGAAGTCTATAGACCTTTTGTTTCTATGGTAGTTTTCAGCTTAAATGCATAGAACTAGGGTGTAGGGTGAATTCAGACAGCGTCCATGGAAATCGGAACTGTTACGAAAGCAGAGCAAAAACCAAGATATTTTACCTATAATATTACCGAATGTCAATGCGAAGTACACGATGTTCCATGGTTCGTTTCTATAAGATATTGCTTGAGGACGCCTTCCTAAGATCCAAAATTTTTTTCCAACTTTTAGTTTCCTTTCTCAATCGTTTCGTTATAATAATTAATGCTTGGAGAGGCTGCCACACGAGCTCTAAGACATATTTCGTTTGCATTTCTTTATATAAACTCAGTTCAACTTAGCTTGACTTTTTTGTAAAGGCATATCTTGAACTGGGAAGGTGTTCTAGTACAATAACTTGAAAATATTCTGGACTACTAGGTGTCACAGAGACTGAAGCCACATTTAGGGGTTGAAGAGTATATATTCAGTTTCGAATTAATTGAACTTGGAAGTGATATCTTCTTACTCATGGAACCACGAGTTAGTCTCCTGCAGTCTACCATATGTAGGTGGACTCAAGACAACTTAGGATAGGAAAAATAAAATTTTCTCAGATAAAAAAGGAATTTTACGACAACAAAAATTAGGTGCCGCTATTCCGCTAACTTGAACAAGTGGTACATTTCCGATAGAATGTCGATGTGGTAAAGTCTACAAATGAAAAGTAATAGCAATGGCCTAGCACACAAAATTCCAAGAAGAAACATGTCTACATATACTGTAGTATGTATGTAAATAGTTGTATATACATGCGTACATATGTATTAAAGCACAGACTTATCAAAGACACGTTCGTAATTGAGCGACTCAAATGAAATCGGTAAATGCTGAGTATGGTAAACTTTTATTAATAAAGTTTTGTCATGTTTAATTACGGACATAACAAAATAACAGCAATAATAGCAACAACAACAATTGTAACTAGCACAAAAATGGGAAGTAAGCAGCAAAATTTACAAACAAAATACAAATGCAGGCAACCATTGGCAACAACAAGCAAATGCACACACATGCAAACGTGGAATTCAAACAGACAAGCAAAAAGCAACAATAAACAAAAACAGTACGGTTGGTTGTGGCAATGAAATTTGCAGTTGCATATTGGCAGCAAACAACTCAAGTAAAAACTTTAATGAAAATGAAAAACTTAATGTGGCATGCAACATGTGTGGCGCACAAGAAACTATACCAGAATGAATTCAATATCTTTGCAGCATAGATATAGACATATGTGCCGGCATTTATGAGTGCTATTGGCAAAAGTTGTATTGTACAAAACGCAATTGGTGTCGAATCGGACCAGTTCTGGTTCAATTAGGTACTAGTTTGTTTTTCGCACTATTATGCTTCAAATGTACGTTAAGTTCTTTCACGACGAAGCTATTTTGTGCACTTATATGCTAGCTTCGAGGACGTGAGATAACGGGGCGCTCATTGCAAAGCGTCATTTTAACAATGTGAGCATACTTTTAGGCGACCGAGCTTTAAATGCTGCTAAAATATGAACTAGTTGCCACATAAGTTGCAGTAACATTCCTTGCTGGGTTGTATGTATGTTTATATCTACCTATGTGTTCTATATGCAACGTATAGATGACGTTGTGTTTACTTGCTTCTAGCCATGTCGCAATTGGTAAGTAAATTGCACAAAATTTTTGGTGAACTTAACATGCCACAATAATGTGTGGCATAATGGGTGACAGTTGGAACAGCTGTACTGTAAGTTTCATTTCCTTAATGTCTTTTTTATTTTATTTTTATTTTTTTTGCTTTTTATTGCTGTGTTACACGTGTTGCATGCAGCATGTACGTACATTGTCGCTTATTAACAAAAAATTTTACTTGTGCCACTCACACAGCTGGAAATTGAAATGCAAATATAGTTTCAAGTTTTTTAGGGTTGAAATTGCAAATTGCAAAGCAGCAAATATGAAATTTTGGTGTTACTTGTAATTCAAGACTGTGATTGCAGACAAAATACCTGCATTCGAAATATATTTACTGTGCCGGGTGTACTACAGACGTTAATACAACATGTTACCATTGCCCGGAAAGTATGTCTATATATAGGTTTTACTTTAATAGTAATTCCGTTAGTGATAAGCTAACGCACTTTAATTTTTTTACACTGCAACAAGAGTTCTAGTGCAAAGTCCAAATAAGTGTGGCATCATATTCTAAAAGATTCGGTAAGTGAGTGCTTAAAATATTAGTTTTAATTAACCCAAATATACTTTATTAACAAGTGCACAGCTTTTTTCTATGCTAGAAAGAGATGAGGCGGCTCTGAGCGCTGATTTCAAGATCAGCTCTTCACTTTCAAGAAAGCTGAGTTCAAGATTCGAAAGCTTGCCTCATTACGATCTCTACACGGTGCTTCCGTACTTTTTAAATATCCTAAAGACGATACATTGTGTATGTCTCGCTCTCACTCTCTCGAATTTAAGTTAAGAGTAAAAATGAATAGAGTACCTTATCTACTATATCACAACACTTTAATAATTTCTGGACTTAGTTATGTTTTTAAGTATTATTTTCTTTCATAGAAACAAGATATCTTGTCTAAATTTATTAGATATATTTTAACTTCATACTGGATAAGCTTACCACATATAAACGCTCGGTTATTGGAACGAAGCTTATAAGTTTTGAAGATTTACTCTTAGTGACGTTAAAATGCTCGATCAATTCAGGAATTTCCTAGCAAATATGGGAGGATAACCTATCAATAGATAAAAAACAAAGGCATTTTATTCTCAGATATGCAAAATTATGCTTGGAGTACTCAGCCAAGTTCCAAAATCATTCACCAAGCCCAAACTTACACTGCTAGAATATTCAATATTCTAGTTCAATATATTACACCTAACTCGCTCAGAGAGCTCTTTAGGTTCGCAATAAAATTTTTTGAAGCATATAGTCACTCGCAACCATAACTGAGCACAAACTTTAATTTCATTAAAATTTCCCAACTCTCAGTTAAATAGCAAAAAACCAAAAAAACGAAAAAGAAGTTAGAACGCATTCGAAGTGTAGTCGAAGCGCCAATAACGGTATATGAATATTTAAGAAGAAGTAAGCAGCACGAAACTCCACTTCAAAGAACGCTCCAAGTCCACAAGCTGCGCTTCAAACGCAGTTGTCGTGCACACAACTCCAGTATGAGTGTACAGTTACAGGAGCTTGCGAGTCGCCGCTCAACTGCACCGAACTCACTCACTCACTCCGCAAACACCGCAAAACAGTCAACAACAGTTTGTGGCATTAACTTTTAATGAGATCTTCTTATTTGTGATTTAAGCGATCTTACGACATTTCTTACTACTTATTCGCTCTAGTGGTGACCTCTTGTGTGACAAGCGGCTACGCTTTTGCGTAATTTTTTTTTATTTCTTTATTTATTATATTTTTCTTGCTTTGCTTTACAAGTGTTTGATTTTCTACTAGCACTTCTTCTTTTGCCCGCACCACGCCAGCAGCCGCACAAGTACATACTTGTTGCAATGCCGCCGGTCTGCCACTCGCACTAGTCGGTCGCTTAGTCGCTTAGTCGTTGGTTGTTGTTGTTGTTGTTGCGCTTAAATGTGAAATGAATCTGTTGTGCTTGATGATTTTGCTGCTTGCTTGCTTGCTTACTTGCCATCGTGCCGTGTTTTTTTGCATTGTTGTTGCATGTTATGACCAGTCGTGGCAAATTGCATTGCAAGTTATAGATAATCTCGTCGCGCCTTCCCCGTCCGCACAACGCTGTTGCTTGAGAAAGTTTTCAAGGATTTGCGCGCTTGAAGGAAATCCCCCACAACCGGAATCGCTTGCAACTCGCAACTGGCTTCCCTTACTTATTCTTGCTGCTTCTTTTAAATTATTTTTCACTCGGTTTTGTTGATTTTCATTAATTTCTGTTTTAGTCGACGCAATGCGTGTGCTGGTCGCTCTCAATGCGAAAAGTTGCGTATACGCCCTGTTGCATGCAGGCAAAGAAGTTCAACTGCAAAAAAAAAAATGAAAAATTTAGATAAAAATTGGGCGTGTTGTTGTAAAGTTGTATTAAAAAATAATCACAAAACTGGCAGAGTCGAAATTAGTATAAATATATCGCACATCTCCGCACTCCAACTGTGCCTTTGCCGCATCTCAAAGCCATAATCAAGCGCGTACAAAGCAAAACTTTAAATTGAAAATGCGCCTGCCTTCTGCCTTCTGCCTTCTTGCTGAATGTCAAAGCATTCGCAATTTGCAGCGCGCGCGGCCGCCAGGCGCTTGGCGGGTATGAAATTTACTTTGCACTGTTGACAAACACAATGCAAAGTAAAGCCAACAAGTTGAAGCAAAGCATAAGCAAAAAGAAGAAGAAAAAATGAATCGCAGGAAATTTTTAATTAAATCTATTGAGAAGTTTTCGCCGCGACGCAATGAACGCAATGGCTTTACAAAAAAAGAAAAAAAAAACAAAAAAAATTTATGAAAAAAAAGAAACTTTCGCAAGTATTTGCACAACCAATGATTGTATTGTCTTGTTGTTGCTTTTTCTTATTATAAAAATTTTCGCAGAATTTTGCACTTTGTTGCACGCTGATTGGACCGATTGAATCTGCTTTCTGGAGCTATCTTCAGCAAAGAATACTGGCATGAGAACTACATAAAAACTGAACAATTTCAATATGACCTTGGTCCACAGGAAGGGTTTTATTAGCACGCTCCCATGGAGACTTACACCCTTGGGTATAGTGCCCATAAATCAATTCTGAGACGCTAAAGTATACGAATTGTCTTCTCTAATGAAGTTTCGTCCTGAATTTTCTTGAAAAGTACCTTTCGCTGAGAGAAGTTGCTGAGGAGTCGGTATATGCCATATAAGCTCGCCTTCCCAGTATATCTACTTTGACTAGATGTATACAAGACATACACGATATAATTAATTGCAATGGCAAAGGAGGTGTTTGTTTCAATTTAAGCATGAGATTTGTTTCTATATCCAGGAATTATTACTCTGGAAGGAAAATATTACTCTGAAAATAGAAATTGTAAAGGTTGTGGGATTAAAGCCAGGAAAATGGTTCTGGTTTTTTTTTCTACCTCAGGGTTTCTATTGCGACGTTAGCGAACAATTTATACTTTAATTTCAGATGAACCGAGTGAAGCTCTTAGATAAAGTGTTGCACAGTAATAGTAGTGCCGAAGCCATCACCATCTGAGATGTTTGAAAAAGTCATGGAAAACGAAGTAAAAATAGCTCTTTTTGCCCGCGCTGGTAAAGAAGGTGAATTGACGAGAAGGTGAAGGTGAAGGCGAACCTCCTGAATGAGATTATATTTAGAAATTTAGTACAAATTAATTATTGAGATATCAATTAAATAAAAAAAATCTCAAATATGAAATGGTTTCTTCTTTTTTTTTTAAGAATTCGCTATTTAGATTACAAAAAAAAAAGGAGAGCGCACCCTGTACATTTATAAAGACCTTTCATTCAAAAAGCACTCTTATTTTCAATAATTCAATAGTTCAAATAAAGTTTTAGGAAGACGGTTCTCCAACCGAAAGATTTTCTTATATGAAAAGTTTAAAATTTCATAAGAATATTTCCATTTATAGCTTCAGCGGATAAAGTGCTAAGTTGAGTTAAGTTGTTTTACAATATTTCCAAAGATATTTGCTAAATAACTGTAAATTTTTTTGCCATAAATTTCCATATTTACTATTCCACATTTCCTATCTCCTTCCTCTCTATACTCTTTAAACCATGTATATAACCATTTCATATCCCATTAAATGACACACTATTTTGCTAACTGCACATTGTATTAATGTCCAACACCCTTTTAAAGGAAACTGTGCTTTGTATATGCTTACACGCTTACATTTATAGCGGAATTTATGCCAGCTGTGTATAGTTCGTTGATTTTGTCTATTCATTACCTGTCGCACTATATAAATAAATATCCGACTGGAAACAAATACACATACACATATATATGTGCATATGCTTGAGAGTAGTGTACCATTGCCTTGCTCAGCTTCCCCGCTCCCACACCTGCAGCATTGTTATTGCTTTTCACAACTTTTTCGGCAATAAATGTCCAGCATATGAATTGTTACTGCGTTTAACAGTATTTAATGTGCAACTTGTTTTGCTGCAGCGTGTCTGTATGTGCGTGTTTGAGTGTATGTGTGCGGCGATTGCTCACACCCAGTGATGGCTGGAATGGTTTCCGCTGTCGCCGCTGTTGTGTCGTTAATTTTACAAATGGCCACCTGATGACATCGCGAATGGCTGATAAATCAAACGCACTTACAATAACTACCGTTACAATGGCAGTGCTGTTTCCTTTTTTGTGGCACTGTTCAGTGTTCAGCAGTCCGGTTGGATGTGCTATAGTGAGATGTACTTGTATACACTACCACTTCATTTCTCCTATGAAAATTTGTCCGTTTTTTATGTCGTTTGTTTTTTTTTTTTCGGTTGAAGAGCTTATATTGCGTTATTTTTTGTTGTTGTGCTGTTATTTTGACAGTTCTTCGTCGACGTATTTAACGGTATTTCTTCAGTATTTGTCTTTTTTGCTCAAATTCCGAAATATGTTGCAGTCCATTTTGCCGATTGTGTTTACTTCATCTTTTGGCCCAATTAATTGATCACTTTTCATAGTTTCATTCCCCCCCCCCCTGTTTTTTTTTTCTTACGAAAAGCATACTTTTTCCTTTAACCCGGCCTTAGTCATCCTCTTTTAGTTTCATATTAACTACGGAGAACGATTTCTTCTCCTTGCATACGAGATCTAAGGATCACCTTTCATAGAAATGGTACTGTGGCCTCTCTCTTAATGCGTTCGTACTAGCTTCCAATAAAAAGAGACCCATCTGACAGCAGTACTAGCCCATTCAGAATATTGTCATTACTAAACGTAAACTTACTTACAGTGTTCCTTACTTGGAATCTTGAGCTTTGAGCTTAGCACAAAATAAGTTCACCTTTATAAGGACACTTCGTTAACCTCATTATACCTCTGTTTAATAAGCAGTTTGAAAGTGATTTCGAGAGAGGGATATATAAGTGATTTTTCACCTAAAGCCATAAAGTACAGCGGCGTGCAAAACATAGTAAAATTAAGTACAGTGCTGTGGATGTTCAAAGGTACAATATGACCTAATCTTATATTAAATTGCTCTCAGTTGCTATAGTCACAACTGTTCTGGGGAACTAGAAAACCCAAACTCGAAAGTATCAAAGGCATCAGACACCAAAGGCGCCTTGGATAGGTATCTTAGATTAACGTGTTCCCGATAAACAGAATATTATAGGCGTATGTTATGAAGCCGATGACTTTCGGACTGTTGATCTTGTTTCGGGTTCAATGCAGTTAGTACACGATCAGCTCAAACATCATTCCTAACTCAATTTGGCTCACAAAGTGGCTGAGTTATAACGCTATTGAAGCGAACTGCGATCTTTTTATTGAATTCAGTGCATAGCAATGCAACTCATATCAGAATTTTCAAATACCTTGGTATTTAGCGCTTCGAAAGCGTTCGTTATACGAACCTTCCACCTCAGCAGGTGAGTTCGGGCTAATACTCCACTCATTTCCTTACTCTAACGATGCGATTTCTGCTAATTAACTGCCGTGCATAAATAAATAAATTTCATAACTATTAAAATGAATGCGATCGCCATTATTCACCGTAAAGAAATCGTAAAATGTAATTGCTGTTAAGTGAAACGCCGGCGAAATAACATTTTAAAATTTCATTATCATTAACATGGTCATTACCAATGCCACAATGCGCCGTGAACGCAGCTGTGCTGTTGTTGCCATTGTTGAAACTAAATTGCAGCGCATTGTCAATGCAACTTAATACGCCGGCCAAAGCCATGGCCATTGGCGTTGATCGAGGCAATGCGGCGCCCAACATGGCTACGTCGCCAGACTTGGCGCGCTGGGTTGGACTAGAGTGGTCGTTCAGTTACATTGCCGCGCGCGCTGGTCGCTTCGCTTGCCACACCAGCATCCACCTCAATTTACACACTGTGCACACATTCCTCTTGTTTTTGTTTCTGTTTCTGTTTTTCATTTTGAGCATTTTTGCTACGCGATGCGTGCCACAGCGTTTTTGGTTGCCTGGCATTGGTGCGCGTCGCGGCTGCAGATATGAAATGCCATTACCGAAGCTGCCGGCTATGGTGTAACGCGCTGTTGTTGCTTTTTTCGGTTGGCATCAAGTGGCAGCGTACGCGCATTTAACCAAATATATTAATATGGGCTCGCATTGCCATTTTTGGCGACCTCTAAGCGGCTTAAAAGGCAGATGGCTGGCTGGCTGCGCTTGGTTGTTGCAGAAATTTCTATCGCTCAGCAGCGACGGCAGCACTACTTGCAACATTCAATTATTTACTATTTTACAAATGTGCGAACAATATTTTGTTCTTCTCACCGCTTGCCTGAACTGCAGGTGAACTAAGGCGGCTGGCCATAAATTTAGCAAGCAAATCGATGTGCAGGCGAGTCTACTGATATAAATATATTAAACTCCTGCTCGTAAGTGTATGTACATGTGCGTATTTATGTTTATTGAAGCCTCGTTGTACAGATACTGCTTGATTACGGGCAATGATAGCCCGTTTCTCTATGAGATGCCTTTCAGCAGGCACTGATGTATTTTATTTTAATTAAAATTATGCATAAATTGTATCAGAGGAGAGCCAGATGCAATACTATGGGGGCGTTCCAGGGCAACTCGTTTCAATATATGGCTTATTTGGGTTGAGGTCATTCGAACTTTATGACTCCCCTATTCCCCTCGGAACATAGTAGCTCAGGATCATCATTTTCTTTTCAATTAAATACCGATCTATTCTCTAACGAAAATTCTACATTGCCTCAGATTCAAATCTTCTACAAATCCTTGATCTTTCTAACCCTTTTAATGCATTATATTATATTATATAAGTCTCAGGGACTTCGAGTGTTTGGACTCTCTGTAAGACATATTAATTCACTAAACTGTCGATTTTATTCAAAATTATTATTGGGTTGTTCGGAAAGTCATTTCGTTTTTTTTGGGGAACATGAAAGACAGTTTCCGTATAATGAATAAATATTTTATTAAATTATATATTGGCCATTCTGGTCCAACACCTTTTGCCATCTTTCTGGCAGTAACATAATTCCCCTCTCATAAAAGTTTTGGTCCTTGCTGGCAAAAAACTCGTCCAGGTGGTTTTTGACATCTTCATTTGAGGTAAAGGTTTTGCCATCCAAAAAATTTTGCAGGGACCGGAACAAATAGTAGTCGGAAGGCGCCAGATCTGGAGAATATGGTGGATGTTGCAGTACGTCCCATTCAAGCTGTAAAAGTTTTTGGCGAGTGACCAAACTTGTGTGAGGTCTCGCATTATCCTGGTGGAACACTACACCCTTCCTGTTGATTAATTCGGGCCTCTTCTCTTTAAGTGAATCATTCAATTTGTCCAGCTGATGACAATAGACTTCTGAATTAATCGTTGTATTGTCCGGCAAAAGCTCAAAAAAACGATTCCTTTGACATCCCACCAAACGGAGAGCATCACCTTTTTTTGGTGAATGTTGGCTTTTGACACGCTTTGAGCCGGTTCATCTTTTCTGGTCCATGACCTCTTGCGTTTAACATTGTTGTATACAACCCATTTTTCGTCCCCAGTAATAATCCGCTTCAAAAATGGATCATTTTCTAGACGTTTGAGGAGCGAATCACACGCGTCAACACGACGACACAAATTTCGCTCGGTAAGGACATGGGGCACCCACACATCGAGCTTCGAGGTTAAGTCCATGCCTTTCAAATGGCCATAAACAGTTGAATTCGACAAATTTAACCTCTCACCGATCTCTCGTGTGGTGATTCGCCGATTTGCATCAACTAATGCCTTTATCGCATCTTTGTCAGCTTCGACCGGCCTTCCAGACCGTGGTGCATCTTCGACATCAAAATTGCCGGATCGAAATTTTGCAAACCAGTTCTGGCACTGGCGTACTGTTAACACGCCTTCTCCATACACATCCGTCAATTTTTTTCTCGCTTGGACAGCATTTTTACCTTTTCTGAAGTTAAAAAGTAAAATATGACGAAAATGCTGCTCATTGCTCTCCATATTTAAAAAGGCACCAACCAAAAACTACTGGGTAGAATTAATAGAACTTTTTCACACACAAGCCTTGCAATATCAGCTCTCATGACATATAATGGTTATGGGGCTTAAGTGTGAAGTTAGTTTCGAAAAAACGTAATTAAGTCCTCTGGCGGGAAAAAACGAAATGACTTTCCGAACAACCCAATAGAATTAATACTTTGAGCTGAGCATCAGTTGCCCGATTTCTCCTAATCCCAAAGACTTCGTAACTGTTACATTCTAAAAGGTTTAGAAGCAATACGAGAGGCAATATTAGACCCATATTTCCAAAAATTCTTGAAACTTCTTGAGGATTTCAAATTGAAGTTAAATTGTTTTCTAGAAATTTGTGAGCTTGTTGTTCCCTAATGGCTCTAGTACAGCAAATAATCGGTTATTTTCGAAAATGGCAGCAGAGTAACAATGAAGTTCCATAGTCTAAAAGTTCTATAGTTCAAAATTTTAGAAAGCTCTTAAGCCAGCTTCTCCGTCATGTTTCATAAAATTACCCTTAACATTCTGTTGACTCTCTCAGGACTGCAGACTAAGATTTCCATACTTAAGTACGCGCACATAAAAATCGCAATAATCAAATCAGTCGAGTCATCTTGTTAGTACCCAAGGCAGGCCGTGTGTGCAACTCGTCTCTGGCAGCAGTGCTGAGTACCTTCGCATGACTTATACGGGCAAACCGCCGATGTAATTGACAACTTGGCCAAGTGCTTACAAATGCAACTACAAATAATAATAACTAAAACATGGCAAAAGCTACAAATATGAGCACAAAATTGGACAGCATTTCCTACCAAGTGCAGTAACAAAAACAACAACTGCCATGTGGTCAAAACGGAAAGGCCGTTATGCTGATAAGCGCATTTGTGGCACTCTATGTTGGTCGTGTGGCAGGAAATAGGGAGCAGCTGTATGCTGGAAATGAAAATGGTCCCTGGACGTCGGAGTGGTGGCGGAGGATTGGGGTGCGCGCGGCTTTCGTGTTCAATTAACGAAACAAGCAACAGTTAATATGCCACATGACTATTCATATCAGTCGGCAGTTGGAGATCTATAGGCAAATATTGCTGGACCCTTGTGTATACCATATATGCTATATGTAGTATTAGGGATTTGTTTGTTAGCAACAACCTAATATAGCAGTATTGTCAGTGTTAGGTCCCAGCTAGATTTAATGAGTACATGGAATAGGCAAATCTGTATTTATGTAATTGTACCTATGTATGTAAGTGATTTATTTGTATTGTTAATATTTGCAATAACTTCGCAGTGACAAGTATGAGAAAACAGTTTAATTTATTACAGAAATTCAATGTGAATTTAGCCAGCCACAGAATTCAAAATTATTATAAAAGTTCTGCGAAATCTGAACATATATACATATATATAAGTACAAATTACGAAGTAGTTGACCGAAAGATTTTTCTAAAGAACAAGACAGAATAATAAACACAAATTTTTCTCATTATCTCACGAAATTTTTACACTATTGAGATTGGTGAAAAGAGCTATATTTTTTCTCTATCAACTCTTCTTACGTTTCCCGACAAATCAACTTTACCAAATCGTGCATAGAATTCTGATGGCTCATCAGAAATTGTTAATAAAATCGTGCGGAAGAAGAGAGTGTCGAATAGGGAAAACAGTGTGTTCACAAAATAACGGGAATTTTCTTCGACTTTAATGGCGTAAATCATGATAAATTCTTGCCTCATGGTCAAATGGTAAATCAAACTCAAAATCGTGTTTGAGAAGTGTTTCGACGATTGGAAGAAGCGATAGCATAAGTGCATAATATCGAATGGGGACTATTTTGAAGACGACAACATTAATGTAGACGAATGAATAAATATTTCTTTCAAAAAATGAAAACTCCCGTTATTTTTTGAACACACTGAATTCGAAGTGTTCCAAGAAATGTTAGTGGTGTGAAGAGTGCGCCATTTTGAGAGATTGGTAAACTTCTATATTTTCCATAATTTTTATTAAATTGAAATGTGAAAATTTAATAATTTCATACTATCTACAGCAAGTACTAATTGTTGAAGTAGTGCGTTGGATAAGATATTGGAAGGTAATAGGAGTAGAGACAGCATTCTCATTGAATAGTTTATTGCCTCAGCCATATCTTCTCAGGTTTGGTAACAACAACTTAAGTTTTGGTACTAATTTTCCACTAACTGTTTTTGAGTGAGAGAGTAGATCACATATTTCATATCCGAACAGAAGGCAATTAAAAAGAGTAGGAGAGGGAGTTTCATTTACGCTTGGCAAGTTTTATTTCAATGCTCTTTATGTATTCAAAACCTTATAGAAAGCTTATAACTTTAGTACACTGGAGAGAGATCGACCGGAAAGTGTTGAAATACATTATGCATAGAAAGCTTTGCTTTGACATGTGTTGCTGAAAAGAGGGAGAAGAGATCCACAAAGTATGAGCATTTTTTCAAAGTTAGAGAAGTGAGTGAAATACCGTTATTGGAACTTATCAGACTCTATGGAGGAGAGTATTTGATTCACTAACTTCCTGACCGACCATAATTGCCTACCCTTCCACAATCATTGGTTCACAATTCGATCTGTCTTCTGAGATGAGGGAATCATCTTTCCAGCTTTGAAGAGAATAATATTAAAAATTTGGTTTCATCTGTAGCCGGATTTTTACTTATCGGGATACTCATCGCTTTTATTAAGAAGTCAGCCCTCATTTAGAATCTGTCTATATAATATTAAATAATAATAAGAGTGCAAAGATGGGGAAAATAGATTTTAACTGCTTCTAATCCAAGCTTAATTTGCTTCTCTTCCACCATTAAGCTCACAACCTCAAATACCAAAGCATGCATATCTACAAAATGCTATGCTGACCAAAAGGGCCAGCTGCTATAGCGGCAAAAATGACATATCAACTGCATAAATTTGCACAATCACACTGTCACTCAACCGCACAAGCATACCATAAGCGAAAGGCTATGCGGTGGGATCATAGCTTAACTTGGCAAAGCGTTGTCACACTGTCTATTCATTTGACAGCGACGCGCAGTAGCCAACATAAATGGTCGACGATGACCATGACAGTGACCATGCCGTACGACGGGGCTGGGTAGCCGAAAAAAGGTGCGCGGCAGTTGGTAGTCGGCAATCGGCAATCGGCCGATGGTTGGCAGGCGGCAGTCAAGCAGTTAGGCACGCACCAAAAATAGTAGGAAATTATCTGCTCAGATTATGTCAGGATTAATTACATTCAAGCCATTGTGTTGTCAATAATTGTCGACAACAATGACAAAGACACGAACCGAAACAACACGGGCGATAGCAATAGCGATGGCAATGGCATTAGTGGCGACACCAAACATGCTGACCGTTGCCAGCCTATGGGTATGAGTGGAATGAGGCAAGTAGCTGGCATGCAACGTACATCATGCATCATGCGCATACATGAGTGTATGTTTGTGTATGTGTGTATATATATGAATATTATGTGCCTGTGAACGCATATATATATATATATATAAGCGTGGTATGCATACTTTTGACACTGCTGCACCCAATATTATTGTTCGGCTATCAGTTGCGGAAAAATATCAGCAGCAGCGGCAAATTAAGAAAGGCGCTTCGTGTGTGGGCTTAGCTGCTACTTTTGACTGCCGCGTTGCATGTGGAGCTTATGGGTCTATATGCATATGTGCATTTGCCGCTTTTAAGTAACTTTAAATGGCAATCAGCTGGTTAATAATTGCTCTTGGGTTAGGCAAATGAAAATGCCTTTAAAGTGTGGAAAAAAATGGCAGTTCGAAACGTTTTTTCATATTCGGAAGTTCCGACAGTAGAGAGGGCTCTTGTATAATGATTTGTATGACTAACTTGGACCCTTTGACTTGACTATGATTTTTTTTTTGGACGAATTGTCATTTCATTGGTTGGCACCCAATGTCCATTTCAATATCTGACCCATTAAAAATCCGCCAATGATTGTATTAGTTACTAATTCATGGCAAAAATCTTGAATTGTTCACTTTTTTGGGTAGCCTTTAGTATTGAAAAAAGGTCTGCTTCACTTTAAATAATGTATCTATAGCACTATTTATGTTAGCCATGCGAAAATCATGTCGAAAGCGATCGCATGCTCTCAATTATTTATGCTATTGCTTGAGTTTTGCACAATTAACTAATAAATATTTGAATTTTACATAATTCTCCATGCTATCCTTTTACTATGCCACGTTGCTGGTGGCCTAACGGCAATAAAATGATATTTATGCACACACAACCAGACAGTACTTATGTAAATAGCTTGCTCTCGCTGCAGAGGCTACAAGCTAACGATCCGACGGCGATCGTGTCAATGTACGATCTACAGCGCAGCTTCCGTTGAGATGCACCCAGATCGAAGCTGAAGAGCTACGCTTTTTTTGCACACTCACAGCGGAGCCCGCTCACCCCGTGCGCCAGCTCATTCGTTGTGGTTTGTTCGTCGAATGTCATGTTAGCATAAAATTTACATCCTCCATTTGGCGCAAAACATGCATTAAATTCTACATAGCCAATAATTTTTGTACAAACAAATGCCAGCAGTCACCGCTGCGCACAAAAGCCTCCCGAAACGGTGCTCATCAGCGCTTTTTACTTTTATTACAAGCGATTTTTTGCGCTTTTCTTCGTCTCCTCGTGTGTTGCGCCATCGATCGTACGGCTATTTCCATTCAAATCTGGCGGCGATTGTGCTTGATTGTGCTGTGATCGCTTCCTCATTGATTGCCACGTACACAAATTCACACACACACACACACACACACGCTATGGAGCTTGCGCATCCACTTAGTTGGGCAATAAAAGCATAAGCTGATTATTTGCTGTTGTTTGTTATAGCCTTTTGTTAAGCGCCGCCTTGTCGTTAATTTTATCCCGGCAACATCTGCAACCGTGCAACGCCATCTGCTGCGGCAGCAATGCCACACCGGCGACGTCGAGCATGCCGCGATATTGTTGCTGCCACTCAAAGCTCCAGACTCTTGCTTTGACTGCGGCATGCATGCGGACTTGACGTGCAACAAGCATGGTAGCAGCAACAAACAAAAGCAAGCGCTTACGTTCGGCGTGGCAGCAACGATTCGCCTGCGCTCTGCATATGCTAGGCTCCGTAGTACTCTGTGGTACACTTGATGCAGCAAAATCGACCACGGCGATGGCTGTTGCTGTTGGTTGGTGTTGGTGTTGGTTGCTATGCTTGTTGTTGTTTGATTTCAATTAATTTACGCGCACTCAACATTTGATACCATAAAGAGCATAAACACGCTAAAAAGATATTAAAAGCATTTGACCAAGCGTCGAGCAGCGCCGCGACAAATATTAACCGTAAATACGGTGGTTGTTGCTCGGCTGTTTTGGGGGCCTTTTGACCGCGCCGTTTATTTCGATTTATTTTACATTTACTTTTGTTTGCATTCGCTTTGCTGCCACAGCTTTTGTTGAGCTTTGATAAACTTGCTACAAGTTGTTGTTGCCATTGTTACCGATATTTCTCCTTTTGTTCGCCATAGTTTTGTTGTAATTTGCTGCAACGAATCCAGTGCAGTTAAGTTCGGTCGCATTGCTGTTTATGGTCTAGATTTTATCAATACCATGTCGCGTTTTATGTTCGCCAAACTGACATTTGCAACATTTCCTGTGTTGACTCAACATATCTCTCTTTGTTTCCTAACTTTACTGCCACATTACCGCAAAGTGCATACGGTTATGTGGAGCATTGCTGCTTGGCAACAAACTACTTCTTCAATTGTTTTCTTCGCTTGCCTCACTCTCTTTTATATGGTCGCTGATCTTGTTATCTACCAAGATTAAAGTCAATTAAGCTCAGAGAGTGGAGCTGTAATATACAAACTAAAAGATTCGGATCTAAGGGTGGCTCCATATATTTGGAGAGTCCATTGCTCAGCTTCAAAAGATTCTTCGTTCGACAAAGAGTTCGCTTAGGCAAGATAAGGTCGGCACACAAAGTTTTGAGGTGCTTTTGTCTCTTCGTAGTTCCTTTTCGAACGAGTGCAATGTCTTATTTTGCTAAGTTCCGCAGTCCGCTGAAGGACCCGACCAATGTTTTGTTAGTACTTTTATTTTGCTGATGTTGGTAAACGTTCCCTTGTTGCAACATTTCCCAAGTTGAGTAAAAAGTTGAGCGAGCTTGGCAAACTTCTATTACAAAAACACCAGACATTCTAAAATCGAGGGCTAATTAACGGTACCAATTGCTTTACACTTTTACGGCAAATAAAATAGGTTTTACTGGAACTTTGATAACTCCTTCTTGCTTCGATTTCATCATCCCTACATAACTTATGTGCTTTCGTTAGGGTAGAGCTTTTATAGGCGCATTTGGCATCTCGGTTTCAGCTCGTTGGGAACTCGTATATAGAAATTTATTATGAACTAAAAGTCAGACTTTAGGACAAGCTTTAAACACCCAGTCCAGTATATTCTAACTAAGCTTTCACGCAGAGGAACTTTTGAAAGCTTTGAAAGCTTGAAAGCTCAATGCACTCCACTCTATTTGTAGTCGCTTTCTGTGAGAGCTAAAATTAAACTTGTACTGTGTATAAGTGATCTCTAGCTGGTGAAGTGGCAAATTAACATTGAGCTCAAAGCCATACGAGCCAAATGCCAATAACTACAAATAACTGCTGCTCACCGTACAACCAAATACGACATACTAGATATATGTACATGCCACTTCAAGCCAACCGATGCTATTAAATACGAGTGGGCAAAGTGGCAAAAAAATATATGGGAAAAATGTTCGTGGTCGGTTGAGGGGAGACGCCATTACCGCCATCGCTTTTCTTTTTTTTTTTATTTCTTTAATAATTTTGTTGCCATTTATAAAACGATTTGCTAAACGACTTTTTGCACAACAAGCGGCAGCGACAACAAGCGTTGGCTGGTGCGAGCAAGGGCGGCGCGCAAGCGGCACGCTTGGCGAAATGAACGACTTAACGAGCGAACGAATGACAGCCCAAAAGGCTAAGCATAAAGCAGCCGAAATGAAAAAAAAAAAAGCAGCGAACGCTTAAAACGCTGCAGGAATAGCTGCAATAATAATGTGTAGTGTGTAGTGTGGTAATAACTACAACAGTAACGCCAACATAAAGGCCACAAACGATACCTGCAACAACAGTAAAATTTACAGCACACACACACACATGCACATGCACACACAAGTGTGTTGCCTATAAAGTGCTGTATTAAAGGAAAAGTCTGCAATAGCATGAAATGTAGCAGCACTGCTAGTTAGTCGCTTGTTGTTGCCACCGCTGTGGCATGTCGCAAGTGTGTGTGTGTGTGTCGGTGTGTGGGCTAACACATAAACCCTAGTCGTTGTGGCAAGCATTATTGGCTTGGTCAGTTCACTTGGCTTGCGCATATTCTCCGGCTGCGGGTCTTTCAATGGGCGCCGCCGCCGCCGCCGTCGCTTGGCTGACTGCCGCGCTGTGTGTCTCACAAACAAGCTGCTTTCGTTATTGTTGCTTATGTGATTTGCTTGCATTGAGTATTGGGCGAATTGGCGTTTTTCGGTTGTGGTCTCACTTAAGGGCCAAATCGGCAACTTTTCAATTTATTACTTAAAGTGGTTCAATTGGCTAAGCCCCAAATGGTTTTCTGATTTACGATATGCTAGCACGCAATGGCTTACGTTTTGCAGTCGACTCTTGTTGGCAGCAAGCTAACAAAAGCTGGCAGCGACCAGCGTGTAGTAACCAAAGGACAGCAACAGCAACTTATGCTTAAGCGTGGCAAATAAGCTGTGTGAAAAATAAGAATTGAACACTTGCTGGACATTGAGCTGCTGTAGATTTCGAAGAGCTCCTCTCTGCGCTGATGTCTATATGCTAGAGGTTTCGTTGTTTTATTCATGTAGAGCGGAAGCTTCCAGCTTAGCTCTATACTTTCGAAGACAACAACAAAGCTTAGAGCTGTTCTGGATATTTAGTTCATTTTTAGAAGGCTGCCTCAAAAATAACATGAGGAAAGGTAATAAAACCTCTAACTTTTTCTTAGAGTACTAACCTCAACTCAACTAACCTCAAACCCAAAGTGATGTTGGACCGTTGTTGAAATGTTGGAGCACCTCTACAAAAGTTGTATTACTATGGATGGAGATTATGTCGACTCTTTCACTATTAGACCAAGGACATTTCAGCCCATACCCGGTTAAGCTCACTATTTGGCGATTCTCCTGCTTTTGTCGTATTGAGTTGGCCGCTAGTGAAATCGGCGGTACAATGTATGCTCATAGGTTCATTGTACATGCTTCAGAAGTGATTTCGAATATTTCGACGGTAAATTATATGGTCTTATGTAATCAAAAGTGGTATTCGATCAAAGGTTTACCTTTTAAATACCTCTTACCTCTACCTCTTCATGTGTCTAAAAGTACAGGCACAGCATAGATATTTGTACTTCGTTCAACTGTTAAATTACTGTGGCCCTTTGGTCTGGTAAATATGATTTCCAGGGATTAGTAATTGTACTCGGCTCACATTGAAGGGGAGGTAAGAATGAGCAAAATGAGTCAATTTAATAAAAAGCCGCGCCAAACAGCAATACACCAGGTTGCACGATGTGTTCATGTGAGTGTCAATCAACACAGCCTAAGTGAAGGGGGTAGTGTGGCACAATGAGAAACGTGACCGAAAAACTATGCACTTTTCATTCATAAATAAATAAAAGCACTTATATAAGTCTTATGTGTGTATAAATATATTTATGTAAATCCCTAGCTATATATATATATCCCTAGAATATATATATATATATATATATAAATACATGCAAATATATACACATAAATGTTCACTTGCACTTGTGGAACACAGCACTGTTGTTTGCCACGAGGCAGCGGCACAGAGCCTGCAACAATTGTGCAACAGCTCCAGCTCCAGCTCCAGCTACAGCTACTCATGTCAACAGCCACATAAAATAGCACGGCATTTTTGTGGTGCGTGCAAATTTAATGGATTTTCGTTTTCAAAATATAAAAACTACTACACGCACATACACACACATACATAGTTATGACGCATATACACAAGCTTATATAAGGCAATGCACAAAAGCACTCTACTTTTGCCAGTTGCCACAGCTGGATGCGCATTCGTGCCACTTCTGCCATTGAATGGCATGCAGCGGCTTATAAACCGTTGAGTATGTGCGTGCGTGCGTGTGTGTGTGCGTGTGTGAGTGCGTGCGTGTGTGTGTGTGTGTCTGCGTATTCATATTTTCCATTACTTGTTTTTTAAGTGGCATTTATGGCCACTTGCCGCTGCGAAGTTTCCTCTATTGTGTGGCAATGCATATCTTTCTGGCAGCTCTTGGCCTATTTGCCGCAATCGCACCTCCCTCGTTTCGCTTATTGGGCGACCTTGTTTTCTTTTTTACCACATGACAATTTGCACTAGGCCCATGAAAAATTCATATATTCATTAAATATTGCATGGCAATTTATGCTAATTAGGTTTTCAGTATGAAAATTTTCACTTTCTTCATTTCAGCGCTTGAAAAGGAAGCGATAGTCGAGCAACTGGGTATATTCTATGGTGTTGCAGGGTTAACAGTTCAAGCTTCTTGACTGTTTCAGAATAAATTCTAAAGTGAACTTCCGAAAAAGCAAGACAACTCCATTCATTATCATTGTACCGCTGTTTCGAGGCAGATATTATATATGGTCCCGGTTGCTTGATGTTTGCCGCTGTACTTAATCTCCGACTCTTACTTTTTAAACCAAGTGAACCCAGTCACAGTAACATTCAGGGCTTCAAGAAGTTTTGTTTGCTACCCCGAATGAATAGTGTACCTAGGAGGAAGCCAACCCTCTTTGCCATGGTGTTTCACATCGTTGCCTAATACTAAGGTCCCTAAGGACCGCTTGTTCCTGTAGCTAAAAAGTACATAAATTCTTTCACACCCGATCTTAAAGTGTATTTGAGCATATGGCGTACTAAGAAAGGTCCGCAGTGATACCCTAGCACTTCTGGCGCATTTAATATGGCTACCAAGTCAACTTCTATTTATATATTGAAGCTATGAGCCCATTCGGGTTAGGGTCTGCAAAAAGCAGTATAAGGAATGCAATCTCAACTAGCGACTGAAGTCCATTATCGATGCATGAAATTTTGCAATATTGATGCAAATAGTGAAGTGACGTATGTATTTATCGCAAGCTACCTATATATTTACACTGAAACTGAAATCGGCACACTGAACTGCACTTTTTAAGTAAACAACCAAAATGAAGAATGCACATAATTAAAATCGAAAATTCATTTCGCGTGCTCATCCGCATGCCGAACGCTTATGCGCGCTAATGATCGCATTCACTGTTGCAATTCTGTATGTATATTGGGCAAGCGCCCGTAAGTAGGCCAAAAAACCATATCCAATACATAAATTTGCATAAGTGGCATTGAGCGAACATTGGAATTGCAACATTTTCCAGCAATTTTACGCAATTAAATATTGAAGAGTGCTCAGCTGCTATGAATTGAGTGTGTGAGTGAATATTGATGATTGAATTTATTGCATATATGTAGGCGCTTAAAGATGTTATGAAAGTTTAATTGTCCGGCGTAATGACTACACAGAGCTGTCTGAAAATTGAAAAAGTATATCAATTTAGAAATCTCAATTTTGATATATATTTGGAAGGGAATTTTGCCGGATTTTGGCGCACCATCGGATGCCATGGCGGAAGTTGAAGTTTTAGTATTGACTGTCAATTGTCATCGAGTAAGAGATTCTCAAATAACTGTTCTCATAATATTATCCTATCTTAAAACGGTAAATCGCACAGAAATTCCTTCGAGTTTTTTCTTGCGATACCATTAGGGACCACTCTCTCTCAGTCACCATTACTTTCCCATATTCCTTAAGCCTCTCTTCTTGAATTAGGATTATTGACCAAGGCGCATTTCAACTGCAATTTCGCTACAAATCCATCAAAAGTAAACTAAAATATTTAAGAGCAAAGATATTTTAAGAAATCTCTGCCCACAAATCAAATAAAAAATGTATGAAGTAAGAAATAGAACAGTTATGCGCTTATGTAGTGACCATGCAGCATTTATGTCACACACTCCACTTCCGGCTGCCGACTGCCCCACAGCAATAAAGCCAAGCCAAGTTTGCCGAGGCACACACAGGATATGCTGACTTTCCTTCGCCTTTAATGTGTAACCACATGGTTGTGCGGCAGCGTGCGGAGGCAGCTGAGGAAAAAAGGAAACAATGAATAAGTGTAAAATGTGACAGCGGAAAGAATCATAAAGCAAAAAAATTCTTCAACACAGATACATTCACACACACACGGATACAAAGATCTGTGTAGATGTTTAATTTAAGGATATGAATTGTTAGCTGCGGCACTTATATGCGAGATAAATGTTGTTGTTGTTGGAAGCGCGGTGCTTTTTCGGTGCGTTCATCGCATAAAAAATGTAAACAATGATGATGGGAAAAGGATATGCTTGGCGATGCGGTTGCTGTTTCTGCTGTTGCTGTTGTTGTTGTTGGCGTTAAAATTTTATGATATCTTTTCTTTGTCACTTTTCTGTGCTGGCCGTACATATATCACGCGCTCGGTGTTTGTGTAGGTGCTAGCTTGTTTGCGTTTCTTTGCTAAGCGGCATAAATATACCAACACCGCTTACTTACTGTTGCTGGCAGCTTTCTGTACATTAGTTCACTAGTGTTGTTTCTGCACTTCGCTGTTCTTGTGGGTGGAGATGCTTTTGCGGCGGCGGTTACTTTGACGGCACAATGGATGTCCTTGCAGAACTGCACTGAGAAACAATTTTCAGAATTATAAAAAGTATAATTTGAAAAAGATTATGACTCGAGGGAAGTCGAACTTTAAGTAAAGATTATTGGTACTTTATTGCAGGTTAGAAAAGTTAATTAAATTTATTAGAGCTGAATAAGCTGTCAATATGCTAAAAGACATTTTGTTTATTCGAAAAATAAAATTTCTTTTGGAAACTTGATGTGCTTCTATACATTTTTCGTTCACCACATAATGCAGCGACTTAACCAATGCTCATATGGTTTATTAATTAGTTTTGGGAAATAGTTTGCACCTTATAAACATAAATTAACAAAAACTAGCACATTTTAATCAAATTCGGATCAAATCTTGACACTATAAGTTTTCATATATATAATTTTTCTCAGTTTTCAAAATCACTTTGTAAATGCAACACGCTGTGTTCACTAACTATAACTGATGTGCTATTAACCTACAAATATCTACAAAGTGTAGGAGGCAAGCTTCCACACATAAAAATTGACATTTAAAGCGCAGGAAGTGCCAAAGCTATAGAGAATTTGATATTATTTATTTATTTGCTCTTGCCACACACTTTCTATTTTGCATCTTAAATTTCCAAAGTATTACGCACAAAATTCCAGCGTGTGACAAATATAATAAAGAGAAAGCTGTTGTGGGCAAACTGTTGACTCCTATGGGAATAGGTGACTAACAGGCGCCGTTATGCGCATTGACTGCTAATGCTGACTTTTCTGCCTCAAAATGCCGTTCAGTCATTGCCTTTGAATTTGTGGGTGACTTTTGTGTTATTTGTGCTACACTTCGCCTCTCCATCCTGCTCAATAACAACTGCTACGCCTCGCTGTCATTTCAACTGTCTTGCGCTTCCGGCTCGAGTTTTGCTGCTGATTTCCTTTCATTGTTGGTCGCGCTTCGCTCGGTTGCATTTTTACTGGCAGCTTTATTAAATTTCCAACAGGAAATATTTTATTTGACGCCCAATGCATTTCCGTACACACTCATGCCTAACGGAATATACTTCATGGTTGAAACACTTATATTCAACTCAGTTTGGGTTAAAGTGAGCATGTGTTATTTTTGAACTTTGCTTAGCTTTCTCCAAAGGTCACCGCTTAATTTGAAGTTATTTTTTGTAAGCACTCTAAATACAGCCGCTAACTTTCACGAAACTAACACTTTGAAAGCCGGAGGCTGTCGGAAAGCTTGCTGCACTTATACTCTCCAGTTCTCACTCAGCAGCGCCATCTATATGCTGGCGCTGATTTCGGCAATTGTTCCCCTGATGCTGCTTGCTGACTGATGTGCAAGTTTTGGTTCATATAATTACTCTTTTCTTAGCTTTATAATTACTAAAATTTTTTTAAGACTTGATTTTATGCTTTGAACCAAGCAATATAAATATCTCACACACCTACACAAACGCAGTAGGCAGTAGGCGCCATTAGACAAATGTTTACTTTCAATTATATTAATTAATTGAAGCAGAAATGAAATTTTCGCCTTGAAGCCATTCACTTGCGCTGAAATGCAAGATATGCGTTGCTGCCAAAGGCGGCGGAATATATACTTCAAGTACGCCACTTCGCCTGTTCCGTTCGCTTATGCCTCCCGATTTGATTACTTCGCCTATTTATTTATTTTCTGCGCTAGGTTACCCTTATTTCACTATGCCCGAATTTTTCATGGCTTCTCGTCTTCATGCCTTCATATTGCACGTATTGGGAACCGTAGCACCACTCCAGCTCGTCTGGCTACATAAGCTTCTTCTTTTCCTTTTTTATTCCAATGGCTTCCAGTGGCAATTATACAATTTTTTACAAAGAATTTTGCGCCATTTCAATTCAATTCAATTCAATCTCTCTCATTTGATTTGTTATTGCAGCCTTTCAGGCAATAACTGCTCGAACATCTTGTAAAATTGTCTTAGCTAGAGTTAGAGAAAAAAATGTTTGTTTTCCGAGGCTCCATGAAAAAGCGAGTGAAGTTTAAATAATAATAAAATTACCTGGCAGTGTTTAGCCTGCTTGAGATTTGCTTTTCACTTCAATGCGTTTTTCTTTCCTTTGACTTTGAGCAAGGAATAAATAGAGAAATCTTAATTACGTCTTTTTATTGCGACCGGTAGCAGCTGTTGCAGAGAACTGTACATTGTTGGCCGCTTTTTACCATGGTCTACCAGGCTTTATTGAAATCTCATTGAAATCTTTACTTCGCTTCGTTGTGAAAAACCCTTCCAATTTCTTGTCTCCCGCAAGCGTCACTCCCCTGCCTTTTCTCCATGCTCAAGTCCGCTCATATCACTAATATCTGCATGCCATTTCTTTGTATTTGCCTCAAGGCATAGAAGGTCAAATTTTCATATCCAGAACAGAATTTATTGTTAAAAGTCTGGATAGCTCAGCCAATAACCACTGGAGTATAAAAAATTGCCATTTATGTGGAGTTAGCTTCCTTATATAAACTTCGATAACTTTATATTCTCTGCATTATACTTCGAATGCGTCTTAAATACACTCACACAATTAGTAAAACAAATAAATGTAATATCATGGAGTTATGTAACTCAATTGTAAGCGTTAATTGAAATAGCTTCGAGGTAAAATTTCGATTTGCTAATTATCCTCCCAGGAATACAAGAAAATGCAATGGAATTGTGCGGTGCGAATGGCATGAGAACAGCGAGGGTATTGTATTGAAGAGACAATAATTTCTGTAATTGGAAAACAAACAACTCACGCACGCAGTGAAAATGATTGAATAGCCTTGCTTTAAATTATTTTGACCTTATTTAAAAACGATTTTTTTAAGAAAAAACTTTTCGCAACAAAATCAATTGTTTAGTGCAAATATGTTTTGTAGCTAAGCAGTACAAAACCTAAAAGTCCTAAGATGGGGCTTATGCTTATATTTATAGCTCAAGTTTTCGTAGAGCTTCCAAATTTCATATCCTCCAAAATTTCTCCATGCAATAAAATTTTTGGTAATTCTCACCCGGTTTACAAATTTTGAAGACGATTATGTAACTATTTTTAGGGACCAAAATTTCATTCAACATTTTCGACTTAGACTACCAAACAAAACTTTCCTTTCTACAACTTCCCCTGATTATACTTCTTACTACCTCCGAAATTGTTTCATGTAAAAGCACATATATAAATATACTTATGTAATTTAATTTTCACTGCAAATTCGTATATCTAATCGACCAGACCTTAACAAATGACACATATTTCAGTTGGTACAAGTTTTCAGCGTCCGAATTAACATGATTATTCTTGAAAAACGGTGTGCCATTCAAATATCTATTAAACTACCTTGTTTAATACCTTGTTTCTTACCAAAGCAAATGTTTTAGAAAAGCTGAAAATGTACAGAGAATACTTAGTATAATGAATACTTTAGATAATATAGTAACTTTCATAATTATGTTAAGAACAAACTTACAAATTGACCACGAAATACTTCGGCTCAAACCCTTCACATACCTCCGAGTGTCTTTTTTTTGTTGTCCTACTTGACCTACGTTCCAAGTTAACTTCGGAGAGCGATGAGGAAACTGACACTTCCTATTAACATATTGTACCATATATCACTGACAGGAAGACTGCATATATTTTACCGCACCAAAACAACTCAAGCGCAATTGTATGTAGCTTGACTTCATGTTTGCTTCTGAATCTTTTCAGAATAATTACATTTAAGCAGCTGTTAATAACCAAGGAGTAGAGTTAGAGTCATATTAAATGCCCACACAAAAAAGTGTGTGCCATATTGCTGCTTATGCGCCTAAAAGCAGGCAGCATACACATCTCTTCTCAACTCAATTCGCTTGTGCGCTTCATGTTCATCGCTTCGGTGCGCTCGATAGAAGCAGTTCGAGGCTGTTGGCAGGTCGTATGGCAACCAAAAAATAAGTAGGCCATCTACAACAAAAAATGCTTCCACAACAACATTTTTTTCTTTGAGTTACGCGCGCTCCTACACATCTGCAGGACAAAAAACGACATGCGTGGAAAAAAGAGAAAAGCAAATGGCGCGCTGATAGGCTTCTTGTTAATTTGCCACAAATGCCACAATTGGGAATTTCATTTTCCATTATTTACGACAAGTTGACAACAACCATACACATTACGACAGGCTCCACAAACCGCAAGTCATGAGTGTGAGCACGACGAAATATACATATTGGCGTCGGTTTGTATCACCCGATGCGTGGTCGACCCACAAAATCCTTTGGAGTGCTATTAGCATAAAGGCACTTGACGTCTAGCATGCCTCGCTTTGCGGGAAAATAGCGGCGAAGCACATCTTTAATATATATAATGTGTGCAACTGTAAATGTAGGCGAGTGTACGAATTTTGGTTGTAATTTTTTTTTTTTCATCATGAAAAGTTTTTGTTCGTAGACATTCAAAAAGGGGTTATTGTGAGTCTAACCTCTGGTTATTAGAAAAAAAACTATGTTTTCCGAAGCTCCTTAAATAGCATGGACTACTCTGGAGGTTAGTACTAATACACGTAAGAAAGAGGGCAAGTAATTATGGACCTGACATATGTTGATAGCCGCCATTAAAGATATCCAGAATATATATATATATAAAACAAGAGAGTTTGACTTCGGGTGCGTGTGGTTTATTCACAATATCTCTATTTAGATGTAGCTCTGAAAACTCTTGGACCTTCCCAAAATATTTGGCCGAACTTCTCTTACTAAATCTTACGCAAAGGAGGGTTCTACAGATTTTAAACTGCTTCCAAACTGATCAAGGGCCTGTGTGATAAAATTCTCAACGTTGTAAACTCACTCGAATGCCTACTTAGAATTTGTCTCGGCTCAAACTTACACTTACTAATCTATGGTTGGGAGATAAAAATCACTTAACTACAAAGTTCAAGGCGATTATTCCGATCAGTAAACCGAGGACTTACAGAAACGCACTTTGTAAAAGTTTTGTTGAACAAATATATATTTCAAATTAAGTTTAAGATAAATGGATAGAAATAATTATAAAATCCATCACTTTGGACTTTCAACATTTTAGCTATGTCTTTTTTCAGTTTGTTGGCAACAATTTTCTTGGAAATTTAGCTAACGAGCAATAACGGGCCTGATCATGAGAGAGAACTCGTTGCCAAGCGTTTGCAATGGCAACTTTGTGTGACCAGGAAAACTTATTTGCTGAGCTCAAATAAAAAAAAAAAAAAACGTGGAGAAAAATATTGTGGCGGCCATTCTAAGTGGCAGCAGCGTCGCACTGGCGGCGCATTGATAAACGAGTAGATGCAACAAGCACACACATGCACACATATGCAACACAATTCACACGAAACTGCCACGGGCGGCCATGGAAGGCAAGTGTTGCAAGCAAAAAGCGAGGAAAGTGCAGCAATTGTAGCGCAAGCGACAAAAACAACAGACAATAGTTGAGTGGTATGACAAAAGCAGCAAGTTGGCGAATGGCCGCTAACCGAGTCGAGGCAATTGCTTTTAATAACAAGTGCAACCATGCATGCATAGTAACAAACGCATACATAGCTGCGCCTGCAACATGGCATTATGTGGCAGGGAAATAAAAATTACTGCAATAGGTGCTAATTACAGATGGCGGACGCTTGCGCATCACTACACGTGCGCGTATACCAATTACCATTAAACATGTGCATGTATGTTCACATATGCAGTTGGGGGCATGCAACTTGGACATATAAATATCTCATCTGTATTATATGCCAATGGAATGACTGCGCGGAGCCGCTGACCGTGGCTCGTTTGTAAATTACGCCAAATGTGCGCTGATGATGGCATGTCAAAGTCAACAACAACAACAACAACAACAGCTATCGCAATAATCGCATGTTCGAAAGCACACCAACTGACAACAGCGACGCAAATAATAAGTTTGACTTGTTGCAGCAATGAAATGAAATGCAAGCAGCGTGCCGTAAAAAGTAGGAGGGCACACCGACAAAGACAACAACAACAAGTGTGGCAAATATTACGAGCAGCACGTTGTATCGCTGGTACGTGCAACAAGTGTCTGCAGTTCCACAGAAATACTTACAATTCACTTGCAACATGGCATTTGTACGAGTGTGCTGTGTCCAAATTGCAAACCTGGCATTATTCGCATGGCCCAGAGGTGTGAGAAATCGCAACAGCTATAACAACAGCAACGCCACCAAATAATTGACACCGCTACATGAATTGTGGCTGTTCGCGCCTGCGCATTCAAGCAATGTATTCATTTATGCAGCACTCCGTCGTTCTTACTGTTACTACATGCTCTACGCTTTGCTCGGGTTCTTCTGCGCATTCTATTTATTTCCTTACACTTTGCGCTGTCACTCAGCGCCATCATTTGCGCTAACAATCCGCTGCAGATGGGCAACCATTACTTTTTTTTGGAGATTTTAAACGCGCTAGTGATGTTGTCAACGTTGACGTGTTGCATGCAACATTAGTTAAGTCGCTTTTTTATGCACTTCGATCGTTTATGCTTTGCTTCGCCCAAAATTTTTATATTTTTCTCATTTAAATTAATTACATTTCAGTTCTTTCACAAACCCCTTTTCTGGCAACGAACTTTTTTCTTCCGAAACTCAACTTTTCTGCGCGCTCATTTGTGCTTCGGCTGTCTCATTTGCCAGTCAATCATTCACATTCGCATACACCCCTACATAACTTTTCAATATGTTCGCGCGCCCCTTTTCTGTTAACTTCAGCTGCGCGCGAACTTGCGGAAAGAGTGTTGCGCATGCGCAGCAGTACTTCAGCTATCTTTGCTTGCTCTCATTATGCGCGTAAGTTCCCCTCGTTAAGTCGCATACAGCAACTACTACATATGTATTTACATTATATGCCGGTCGCTTTTGGACTGATCGACTCGAGCTGGTGCTCAAGCTTGCGCTCACCAAACATGCTTGCCACACCCCTTTTTGGCAATGACGGCGCGCAGTCATAGCTGCTCGCGCGTTTAAGTGAGTCGTCCCATTTTTATTTAATTTCGACAAAAAAATAAAAATTTCCATCATTTCGGTTTTCTGCTTTTATTTCATTCTTTCGCATTCAGCGACTCTGTGTTCTTTGCGCTGGCAGCCATATTTATTGTCGCTCCGCTCTATAATTTGCCGCATTTCGTGCCATTTTTTATTTGATACGAATTGTGGCATCTGTTGTGAATATACGTGTGGATATTGTTAACGTGGGCGTGGCCAATGTGGTTTCATTGAATTTGAGTTTCCGCTATTTGCCGACGGCTTTCTTTGACAAAGCACTTAAGCAATAACAATATTTTTGTGGATTCTGGGGAGCAGTGGCAGATGTGTCACTAATACATACGAGTATGTTGTAAGTTGTACAGTTTCATTGTTCAGTTCAGTCTCATTGTTTTTATTATTTGAAGGCGGCTTGAGTTTGGTGAATGGTATGGATTCTCGGCTGAAATCCCAAAACGCACTCTAGTTGCTTAAGTCTTTCTATTGAGGTTCAATCAGTTTTGGCTTTGCAAAAGAACCATCTAATCACAGTTCGGTTTGAAAAGTTAGGTTGATTCAAATCACCATCCCAGGACGTCGATATCTGGCCACACTTAAACTATTATTGGATCCATTGTGCTCTTCAGTAAGTCCTAACTCTTCAACAACTTGCTTTTTTGATACAAATTTTCACATTAACGGCCAGATTTCTTTTATATCGGAGCGCTCTATTTATACCGTCTGAAGTCTAGGCATTCACACAAGTAATGCTCTAACGTGTCACTAACCTCCGTGCTTCCCGTGCCATACCAAGTTTCTGAAGCTAAGATCTCAAACTACTTAGTTCCTCTTTCCGAAAACTAGGAGCTTTTGGATTTATCCATCATCCACACTACCGGAAAATAGTTCTGTAATACGACCCGTATTGATGGTGTTCCTTATCAACTATTCTTTCAAGCAGCCAGTGAAGTAGTTCAATGGTCTCTGCTAGCTTATGAGGCCAGCGATAACCCTCTAAAGTTATAGGACTGAGTGCCAAATTAAGGTTCATCCTTGCTGATAGAAATATTACTTTTTCCGTGTTCTAAAAATATCACATTGAGTCTGGTCAATCTGGCAAGAGATAGAAGAAGATATATTATGGCTTAAGCCTTCCTCGAGCGATGAGAACTGAAGTGCAGACTCTGCACAGAATCTAGCTATGACAAGACGTGCGATGAATGGCTAAACTTCGAAAAATACTGTTCATAAACCAACAACAGTGCCACATTCAAGCCATTACATACAGATTAACACACAGAAATGTTTTAACTTTTTTCTCGAAAGCTCAAAACGAAATCGAAAAAATAAAACCAGCAATTCGTGGGGTGTAATGAACTGTGTGAAAGCTCCTTTTTTTGCGAATCGAACTTTGCACAAATGCGGTGGCAACACTTTGGGTAAACAACATGGAACACATGCACACGCCCACATTAACATTGCCCCCACACATTCTTCGAAAGATACGCCTCCAAGCTACTGCTCTCTAACTGCAGGCATCTACTTGCACCTGTGCAAGTGTATTAGTCAATAACCGAGCCGTCATCAATCATGGAAAGGCACTCTGTACGCGACTAATGTGCCGCAGCTGTCAAAAATTAATAAGTCATAAAAAATATGACCGGAGGCAAAAACTCAACGCTGAAAGACGGAGCGGTAGGTGAAGCTACTAAAAAGGTGTGAATGAATGTGGCGGACGTGGCAGTTGACAGGCGAACTGCCCTTTCAATGTTGTTGCGCAGTGCACAGGAGCAGCGAGTGAGCATTGAACAAGAGCGGGCCTCAAAAAACAAGCACACACTGACACATAACAAAAACAAAATCTGAAAAAACAATAGGAACGAAGGCAAAAACTTCGCTGTGAACGGTTGCAAATGGCGTGGGTATGGCAAATGTGCCACATATTGTGGCATGTGTGGTGCGCACGTCAATTGTACGCCAACGCCCGGAGAGTGCAATGAACAGTTGGGCCGCCGTGGGTGCGGAAATGAAAAACGGTTAATAGGAAGCTGCTCGTTGCCTTCAACTTAGCCATTATGCAACATTTAGCCAAAAGGGTGGCAAACAAATTCATTCCAGGTAAATGTACACACATTGAGGACGTTAATGTTGCTGATGACTTTTATGTGGAGCAAAGCGCACAAGTGCTAGAGTTTCGTACAAAATATGCAATATTTTCAATAACAATAATTTACATAATGCACGCTTCGTTGCAGACTACAGCGGCCAGTTGGGGGCACTGGCTCGTAACAGGGAATGTAGCATGCAAAAATGCTAAAAAGCTGTGCAAAAATTTTAAATTTTGTAAAAACGCAGCTGGAAAGCATTGAAAAAATCCGGAAGACAGCTGTGAAGTACTAAAAACAGAAAACTATATCTGAAACCAATCGAACGGTCAAGGAATGTGCCCTCGATTTCAGTTCTAACGAGATTTAGATCAGTTTGTTTGTTAATAATTAATTAATTTGTCATATTTTAGATAGCAGCGAAACGAAAATCAACTGGTATAAATCACAAAACTGGTATAAATTCCAAAACTGACATAATCGATGCTGAAATAATGATTACACCAATTTCGAAGTAACACAAAACTGGTATAAATCACAATACTGGCATAAAGCTGCACCAAAGTAATGGCATAAGCACAATCTGTCATGACCGTGGTCATAACGACCTGAAAAGTGTCGAATCGAAGAAACTCACAGCTTGCTTACATAAGATACCTCTACCATAATGAAAGCCTCGACAGCAAATAATTTCAGCCTTCAACTTTTTTTGCTCCCTCAAAGAAAACCACCCATTACCATGAGAACATTAATATGAGAACAGCGTTAACACTCAACTCTACTATTATACGCCCACGTATGTATATTTGGATGCAAACCAGAAAATATCTGAAAAAAATAACATGGACATATTATTTTAGTCGACTGATATTCGCAGCTGACGCATCGAAGCGTCAAAATGTTCAACAGGCGTAAAGTCCACAAACAATATGCAAATATTGTGCGTTATACCGTGGCAGTAGCACCGTGTTCTAACGGTGAATGACGAGATATACATACGCTATGCAAAATGGAGAGAGTAAATACCGTGAAAAGCATTGAAAATTGCAAGCGAGCAGAATGAAAAAAAAAATAAAAAGCTTTGATTATGAAACTGTGAGAAAAATTATTGAAAAATAAAAGTACTCGAACATTGTTTAACATGCCACGACAAGTAGTTTGCACATCTGCCACTAATTGTGGAACTGCTTATGAAACAAAGTAGCGCTGTTGAGATTTGCAAACGATATTCTCTGCGTTTGTTATTTTTGCGCGCTCAATTTGCCACTTTTCCCTTTGACTTTCGCTGCATTGTTTCCGCTTTCATTGCGGTCTAATGTTGTAGAAGTTTTCACGAGTTTCAATGCCACTTACAGCCACTACAGCCGCTTGTGGCGCTGATGAGACGTCCCTACACAGCTAACTAACCATCCAACTAACTAATTACCATACCGAGTTCATAAGTGGATGAGTTATGCTTGGCCAATAGAAATCAGAGTTTATGCGAGTTTCAAAGCTGCCGTATAGCACAGATTCCAACAGTATTCCAACAACACACAAATACACAGATTCATGAAAGAGTGTGAGTCATGTTACGTACGCACCGAGGATTTGCAGCCGCTCCTAATTGCATGCTAATACATTCTTATATGTACGTATGTATGCATAAAGGTAGCTATAATGATAATAATCATGGTTTGCTCGAAGAAAAAATTTCCTGCTACGCTGGCCAACAGCTGTTGTTTACATAGTTATGCTTGTGTTTGTATAATTGCCATTGGCTTCAGCGTTGACTGGCTATTATGCGTGATCAGGATACAATTAATGCCACTCACCTACAGTCTACAACAAGTACAACAAGTACAATAACAACTATTGCAACTACAACATAATTTTGAAGTGCTCATACATATGACTCTCCAGTTCCAGTGCAGCAGCCTTTCCGGCGTGGGCTTTCTGTACCTTTAAGCTCGTCCATTGTTGTTCTTTGCTCATTCCCTTTTTTGTGTGCCTACTTGTTATTGCTCTCAACCTGGTTTTCCTTTTGGTCTGTCGAGCAATTAAGCAAAATTTCAGCTTTGCATTGTAATTAGTTGATTACTCATTGGCTTGTTTTTTCGTTCTAATAATATGCGTTGTTACATGGATTTGTAAAGAGGTTTACACATCGATTGATTGCTTCTTCAAATTGTATTTGCTTAAGGTAAATTTTGGGTATCGGTTGAATTATCAGTGTGGAAGGGAGAAAGAGTTTTATTTGAGGGAAGGCAGTTAGATTTGTCTAAAGCTTCTGAAATTGTTGTGTATTGTTATTAAAGATATCGATTTCTCTCAGTTTTGAACTAACATCAATAGTTTGGCGGCCGCTATTACTACTTATAAACTAAATATAGCAATTTCATTCGGAAGCTATTTGTATATACCGTTTCTCACCTTCGAATGCTTTGCCTAAATCTCATATCCCTAAGTTGGTTGGAATTTTTTAAAACCTGCAATCCCTTTTCCTCGACGAAGGCGCGAGCTTCAGTGAAAGGGGTATAGTTTCTGGTAGTTCTTTGGTTTTTAACTTGAAAAGATTAGTGGTATAAGGTATAATTTTTGCAGATAACCGTACTTCCAAAAATGTGATCAATTTGTTGGACTTTAAAAAATTTTTAATTTCCTTCTCACTTTTTAACTAGTTCCAAAAAGGGCCATATCTAACTAGTTCAAAAAGCTGTCAATTTGATTGCCGTAAAAATGTGTCTCTCTTAGCAAAACTGATTATTTTTTTATCGGTTATGTGAAGTGGCAGATAATTATGGTGTGTTAATGCAACAATGAACCCAAAGTGATTTTTAATATATTCTCAATAGACTACAGTTAATGGCTGATAAATGGGAAAAAATCTGATATAATCAGTATGGCTATATACAGACAAATACGCATGGATATATATATATAGTCTATAATATGGTGTGCATGAATATAAACCTCATTTATTTGCATTTATCTACGTGTACTGACACTTCGCTGATTACGAATACTTAATAACTCTCCTGTGATTATTTAAAATTATCAATTTGCCTCAATAGCTATGATGCCAATATATTTGCATACTCTTTCGACCATTTATGTACATAGGTACTTTTATTTACTCTTACATGCATATGCGATTTATCTTCAATTTCTTGCTATTAATTCTCATTTTCACTATTAATTAACTCTACTCAAAGAAATTAATTGCATATTGCCCCTTTTTGATGTAATAATTTTTAATTTTAATTTATTTTAATTCTCTCTTACATAACTGCATATATTATACAACCGTTGGCGCTTTTATTGATGGTGATTTCATTTTATTAATAGTCGTATTTAAAAAAGATTATTTTGCTTACTTAAATTGGTATCACTGATGAATAGCTTTCGATTAAGTCGTATGCTGCTTCTCATTCAAACAATTAATGAGTTCGAATTTTAAATTGGAATTTTAATGTGGTTATTTTTCGTAATATTTGTAATCACTAAAGCTGGACCTCATTTCCACTACTTTAGGATGAATTCTTCTATAAGTAGAGCAACTTATATGAACTCAAACACATTGTTTTTTAAAAAATACTGTTTCATTACCCGTTTGAGAAGTATGACCATGAGAACTTTAAGCTGAATGGAACAATGGATGTCCGTCCGTCTTCAGTCAATATGTGAAATAGCTTAGTTAAATTCCTAGACGTAAGATGGTTCGGTATGGATGAACTCGGCTTAGGAGGCCCTGTGCCTTTGGTCATCACAATCATAGTATGTATAATGATTTTCGACGCTCTTGTGGACTTAATGGAGTCCATATCGATTAGTGAGCGAAATTTCTCAGTAGAATTAGACTATAAAGTTGATCTTAGCAGAGCGTGCTTTGATACGTAAAACGTTTGAAACCGGTCCATATTTACTTCTATTCTTCATATACCTATTATACCGATTCTTGCGCCTTCGATTGGCTGTTTATCAAGTATATCGTCCAATATGTAGAAGATCTCTAACTTGAGCTTATTTTGGTATGGCAACAAAAAATTATGAACAAGGACAACACCATTTCCTGGATTATATATACGCAATATGCCATAATGCCATCTCTCTCGTGAATCTCTCGTGCTAAATAGTTCACAATATCGCTTAAAAAGGAATATAGATATCATACGAGGCATTTTTATGCGGCCGAGCTTAGTTTTCCCTTTATTTTTATTTATTTATTTATTTTTGTACATGATTCTGAAAGCGCGCATACATTGAAATAATTGACAAATAAGGAAGGCATCGTAGGTAATTCCGAACACTATGATCAAAGGCACATCACGGAGTTTAATTCTCAAGAAGTCCTGAGTACAACTTCTTGTGGGGTTTATGCCCGGCACTCATTCGCAGGAGTCAGTATAGAGTGTCGCCTTGCAACTATGCCTATATATCTACAGCCGCATACAGTGGTTGCCACAAATCCAATATAATAATATAATTCCTCTAAATGAGGTGAAGGATGTTGCAATCGTCAAAGAAACCAGACCGCTTGCGACACATCATCACATTGAAAAGTTTGATTTTCACAAAACTCAGCACTATAAAATAAATTGAGCATATCGAATTTCCACACATACGTGCCGCCATTTGCGTGCAGCGTGAAAGAGCGATGAATGCTTATTTCTAGTCAATATTCTGTTGCCGGTAGTAATCACAGCCATTGGCCTCCACATGGCAGCGCTCACTTTCAGCGCTGTAAATTGTTGCCGCCACCGCTGTTGCAACCTTCAGAGGATTTAATGCGCCCACGATGGTGGACAAATGGCTCTCCGGCTGTCTAGCTGGCTGCGGCACGCTGCAAATCGACGCAGACGGTCACCGCTCGCACAGGTTTAGTGCGCATTGAGCGCGTAATGAGCAAATTTATGGTCAATTGATAATTTAGTGGCATACGGACACATCAATTATGCGCAAAGTGCGCACGGGTTGCAGCCAACCGCCTCCACCAGCTTCCCGCTAAGAATACGAAATAAGTTGTGCGTCTGCAACCATTGTGTTGCTGCGGCTGCGGGTGCGGGTTGCTTATGCGCTGGAGCATTGTGGCTTTCAGCAATGTGCTGTGGATCGTATGCATTTCGCTGAAGATGAAGAATTGTTATTGAATCGAATGAGGCACAAATTGTATAAAATATTTCGCATTTTTTACGGCTGAGCTCTTTGGGCTGCACTTGCTCAGCGGCTGAGTTGGACTATGTGGCAAGCGGTTTGATTCTGCACTCTCTGCGCTTTTTTCGTTGTGCGTCAGCTCATTTTGTTGCCACACAGCTGCTGCTTGCTTAAAATGTGGTCGATATGTGCCGCGCTCACACGTTGCATGCACATGAGTTATGTTTATGTGGGGATCATTAGGTTTTCTGCTTCATTCTTTTTCCGATTCTAAGCCTGTTTCTTTTAAATTTCTTTTCTTCTTAATTTTATTTGGTTGCTTCATGCCAACCATTCACGATTGACCACGCCATAATTTATTTAATTTGCGCGCCGTTTTTATTACCACAAATATCTTTTCGTTCACGCGTGCGCCATCGCGCTTCGCCTCTAATGCAGCCTGCATGAGTTCATTCCACCACACCTACACATCCACCGCATCCACATGCTGCAGTCGTGCCACTAACTGTGCCATGTAGCTATTGATTTGGCTTTTGAGCTACGTGTATAGCCGGCCGCAGGCCACCCTTCGCAGGCCGTTAGTCGCAGCGCAACACTTTGTCTGGGCCATTCGTTAGCTTTGATGTATTGGCTCGTCGTTGGCCAAGCACCAACGCCGAAGAGGCCGTTTTCGCAGCTAGCATCTTCAAGTGCCGCCGCCGCCGCCGCCGCCGTCAATGCAGGTTGTCAGTGTTGTTGCTGTGGTAGCAGCTTGTTAAGCGCTTTGACAGTATTTATGGCTAAACTAAGTGCACGAAGATATACTTTCGTAATTTCAGCTAAGGTCAGAGTACTAAATCTGTACGTACATAGCTAGCATTTAACCATAGATCTGAATCTATGGCTTTTAGAAGCAGTTAATTTTAATAGAAACATATTTAGTGCCACTGTGGTCCTTACTCACTTAATGGTTATTGCAAAAGGAGAAGAAAAAAAACTACTAAAAGTATTTATTTATTTTATTTTAGAAAAACAAAGAATTTTCCCGAAATGTCATATGAGATAGTGGTATAGTTTCACTCTTCGGAATATTCACTTCCTTATGAGAATACTCAGAAGCAAACGAAAATTGTTTCTCTGGTGCGTTGTCAAGTTTTGTTCCAAAACTTCCAGAACCCATTTATATACGGATATTCTAAGCTTTATGCTTTCAGGAAGGAAGTTCATTAGAAGTAAACGAAAGAGTAATCTGTCTACATTTAAAACACTCAGATGATCTAAACTCCCATCTAAATGGCTTAATTTACAAATTTGGGTAACATATGTCTTGCCGAAAACGTTCATTGTTCGATGGTTGAAGAACTCATTAAGAAGTAATCGGAGTTTTCAATGTCCGTTGAACATTTTCTTGCGGAAGTCTCCTTTAGATATAGTTTCCAAAGTAGAAACTTCAGCAGAGAGTATCAAGGAGGGAGTGCCTAGGCATTCGATTTGAGCTAGCTCGATATCGACAGACAGTCTATGGATCCCGAGTTTTTTCTGACCGAGTATTTTGTGTGAAAGTAGCAACTATTTTGTGTTGAAGATTTAGGTACACTATTATGGTTGAGACCTGTCAACTTTCGAGTAAAATTCTCAAGAAATAAATAATAAGTAAGCCATTAGCGTGATGTTCAATGTATTTCCGACTCAGGAGTGATTTTTGCCTAAAAAAATTTGACAACAAGAATCAGTATTTCAACCAACCGGGGAACTGGCGGCAGTCTTTCGTTGCGCAGGCCTCAAACTTTTATTGCTTGAACCCCAATGTCAGAAATATTCCATCATAGTTAAGGTCTAAATACCTTAATATAAAAGCACGCTTACCACCATAAATAAAATTTAGTCACGTTGAGACAATTTCCTGCAACACTAATATATTTTGCTTGAATACAAAAAGCGCACAAAAATCTTTCCTTAAATAACAAAAAATATCAACCATTAAATATCTTCACTAGTGGCAATTACGTGTTATTTATGTCCTACATTTGCACCGTTCGATTAGTCTATACCGTAAGTAAAAGTTTTTTGTTCTTGCAATTGCCAGACAATAAGGAAGAACGTAAGCTGAGAGTCAGAAAGCGGGAGAGAGGCGAAGATCGGTGAAGACGTACTTTTTATGCGCCACTGTGAAACAGTAAATAAAACATGGCACAATTCGTGCTGCCATTTAAGTTAGTAGCGGAGCAACAGAAGACCATCAGCATTCTCATCATTCTGCTCATCATAAGCCAGTAAAAAGCTGACTAAGCAATTCACAGGCTACAGCATGAGAACGTAAACTTTGAGTCAAGTCTAAACTAATAAAGTCGAACATAAGTTTAGTTGCACTCGATGGAATGATTGTGCAACAAAAAATACCAAACAGAGCAACCGAGTTATGGGCGCATTTTATGAATGAACAAAAAGTGTGTAAGAAAGCTATGAAAGCAACGCGCCTTTTGTAGCGTATATATGAGACCCAATGAGAATTTGGTACAGGGTTTTGCTGATATATGTGTTTTATATTATAGTTGTGTCTCAAGCAAGGTTTTGAATACTGCCTGATGTAGAAATAAGCGCTTTTTTGGTACATGTAGGCTTCGGAGCTTTTAATGGGTGACTTGAGCTTGCTTTATACAAATTATATTTTCATAAACCTGTTGAGAATTGTAGGTAAGTTTAACTGATAAATGAAAATACAATTTCGACTAAATTTTCTTCCTTTTGAATGAAGTAGATCCTAGTTAATACCAATAATAGTAATTTTCTGACGAAAATATGGAGCCTACTTCTGAAGATCGGAAAAAAAATATCTAAAAAAATATCGGAATTAGAAAATTTTAGCCACGGCGTTCTATATGATCAATTAAATATCGGAACTAGAGCCAAGGCGACCATATATTAACATGATGTAGGTTTATAGGAATCTGAAATTCTTATAAGCCCAAAAAGTCAGTATTTTACACCCGAAGAATACGAAATGAGTTCCAGATATATATTTCCTACAACTATTTTTTTCTAGTAGCCATCCACCGACTGAAATCGGAACTGTATACGAAACTATACACATTAACAATTTAAGCCACTAATTGAACGCTTTGCTTGACACCTCAAATAAATCACAAAATTTTAATCACGCAACAAATAAAAGTGGAGGAGTAAGTAGCTCGCAAAAAACTACAAGTGGAAGTCTAAATGAAGCGAACGACTGCCGCTGCAATGAAGATGGTCAACAATGACGGTAGTAATATGATAATGATGATAATAATGTTCGAAATGCTCTGCAGTTTGCAGCAATGGCTGCTGGTTGCTGGTATTACTATTGTCTACCACGCTGCTGCAACGCGTAACTGTGGCAAGTTTAGAGACTATGCCACATGAAGCTAGTTGATTTAAGCGCGCCAATTTTGTGCTCACTCATTTGCGTGCGTGTGTGTGTATTCGCCGGTTTTCAGCCTTGCAACAAGCAAGGTGCATGTAACATCGAACCACGGCCGCCGCGGCTTTGTGGTCAATGGCTATGTTTATGCCGTTTAATATGCCATAAAATATAGGTGGGCAGCGTCGACAGTTGGCAGTTGCAATGCGCAAAAACCACATATGTTGCAGGAAAAATAACCGAGCGGAGCAGAGCAGACCAGAGCACAAAAGAGGCGAAAAAAATCCAGCTTCCACCGCAAATGAGGGCGCAGTTGCGCGGCATTGGTGCACGGTAGCAACAGTAATGGCAACATTTTCATATGCGACAGCAATGACAGGCGGGTATTACGCAGCGCATTGGCTATTGCTGTCAGCTATTTCAGCATTTTTGTTTTGTTGCGATTTTTACCTTTCGCAATATTTTCATGCTCATTGCTGAGCGCAGCACTTACAGCACCGGCCGTTGCTGGTGCTTCATTTATCTGTCGCTGTGGTGCATGTGTTGCACACTTTGTCAGCAACATCATTAAAATGTTGCCCTTGAAATGTTGCCACAGCCATTGCCATTGCCAGCAATGACGTTGTTTGCAACAAAAAGTTGTAAACAACAAGTGGACGCAAGTAATTTATCATTGATTAAGCAAAGCTGGCAATTTATGTGTACATATGTATGTATGTATGTATGTATATCGGTGTGTGTGTGTGTGGCTGACAGCGTTTTTCGTCACTGTTGCCAAACATGGTGACAATTTGTCCATTTGCAGACAAAATTTCTTGACTCAACTCAAATTGTTATTATTGTGGTGGTTGCTGTTGCTGCCTGCAACAAGAAGTGGCTAGCCAGGCTGTTCTGTCTTGTCTATACTTAGTTGCTGACGTAGTGGCAGCAGCCATGGCTGTGATGACTTGTCTATTTACTTAAAATGAAATATTGCGGGTAATGTGCGCTTCTGGCCCCGTCTCCCTTTACCCTCTCTCTAATACACCGACTATTTATTTGCTGTTTAGTTTTTGCTTTGCCACTTTTTCAGCTTCCAGTTACTTTACACGCTTATTACTTTTTTGCTGAGTGAAGAGTAATGGCTGCTGCCACCCCTTATTTGGCGCTGAGAGAAAACTAATTTCGTCTAGACTCCCTGCGCATTTGTTAGTGGTGATCTATCGAAATAAACTTACATCTATGTATGTATGTGAGCGAAGTAAATGAGCCAAAAGAAATAGATAAATAAGCGATAAGAAGACTACCGAAGAAAAACTACAGTCACCAGAGAGACTAGAGACCAGAGACTTTAAGAAAACAGTTTCGTACTAGTTTTATATACGGGTATGTGAAAATTTAAATTTACCGACAAACATATTAACTCACTTCTGTCATACTTTTAGGTCAGTCGCATAAGCCATCTTCAAGAAATTTTGCTGGTGTGTATTTAAATGTTTAAAAACGAAATTTAAAAATTTAGAAATAATGTAATTTTCACAATCTGCAAATACTTTCATATGATCCCAAAATAACAACAACCCACTGTATTATTGTGTCAACCAAAGAGAATAAAGTGGATAGAGTACTTGAAATTTTTACCAACATGGGTAAAAGAAAAAGCATTCTCTAACGGTACTTACACCTTATGGTATATATAATAGTAATGTCGAACCTCTCCGCGTACTGCTGTCATGAAAATAACGCTCCAAAAGCTGTAGGAGCTACCTACAGCTAGACCTAGAGCTATCTCGTATTCCTGCACATAAAGTTAGAGGATATATCCCACCATAAATTACAACAAATTCTTATAAACGAAGAGGCTTACCAAGACGAATTCTGCCTAAATCTTTATAGTCATAAATCTAATAGGTTCAAAATGGATGTTGATACGGACGCAATGGTTTTTCCGAAAAGAAAACATTATATGAGTTACAAAATCGGAATACAGAAACGATTATTTAGTGTAAGACCCAGGACTGCGGAGAGAAGAACTTCGAATGAATATGTGGCGCCAATTTGGAGTAAGGAGCTCTAGTTCCCTGTTAAATAATTCATGGGATTGCAGACACATTTTTCTGTAGTCAAAATTATGCATAGATAGTTTTGATCTCCCCGAAAGACTTTATTTTATCTTAAACAAATGTTTTCATATCGTTCCATTCCTTTTTCATGACTTAAACCGTTACTCTTAACTTTTTTCCATTTCTCACCTTTCCCCAATGTTTCAATTTCATTACGTTTCTCTTCATTCCATACCATTTATTCTTTATTTCATTCATTCCTCTTGACTCCGATCTGTGGCTCTTCACTTCATTCTGTTTCTCTTCATTCCGTTCATTCCATTCCGTTTCTCTTCACTCCATTTCACTTGGGTTGCATGCAAATTACATTCAATTACCATATGTGCAATTAAGCAAAGTTAAACGAGCAATAAAGAAATTGCACACATACCAAACATATGAACGTGCAACAGCAACAACAATACTCTTAAGCCAGCAATGGGTGAAATAACTAATCAAAGCAGTAGCAGTGTTAGCAATAAAGAATGACAGTATAACACTTAAATAGCCGCTACTTGCATACGCATATGTTGCATGCAACACAGCGTACTCGTCGTAGTCGTACAATAAAAAAAAAACGTAATTGGGTATGAACATTTAAATGCCAAATTAGAAATGTCGCGCTTTAAGACAATGTCAACACCATAAAAGCCACAAAGTGAACGATGAACGTACGATGCGCCGCGCTGCAGGCCACAAAGCCAACGCTGAGCGTACGTTGTGGGCAAAGAAAGAAATGGCAAAAGCAAGTAAGCAAACAAGCAGCTGGAAGAAAGAATTCTAAATAAATGCGTGAAGGCTTGAGCTGCAGCTTCCACCAGCAAATAACTTTAGCCTCATACATTCATGCAAACTGCTGCTGCGCTGCAATGCAACATCATGGGGCCATGGACCATTTGCGCTGCCGCGTCAGAGGTCGCCGTGGCTGTTGCCTTTGTCGTCGTCGTTTGCTAATATTTTATTAGTCAGCTGTCCATTGGCTTGCGGAGCTGCTAGCTGCTAGCTGGTGGCTGCCTGCTTCCCACCGCCTCTGCTGTCTCTAAGTGGCTGTTGCGAGTTGTTGCATGCTGCAAGCAACAATTCTTTTCTCATTGCATTGCATTTGGTTTTTTACGAGCAGCTGTGTGTGTGTGCGTTTCTTCTGCTATCTTATTGGTTTTTTCCGTTTTCTTTGCGGTTGCCGTTTGGTTGTCAACGTTTGTGGCCATTTTCCAATTCAATTATTTTGCAATTCGATTTCGTGCTAAATCTGCTATGCTGCCTTGCCACCACACAACGCGATGCGCATCATGCCGGCCGTCCTTTCTTTCTTTCACCCACTTCTATTGTTCTTATGTGCCTCTGGTTTCTGTTTGCTTCTCTTTTTGTGACTTCTTCAACGTGTTCTTTTTTTCGGTTGTGCCACTTTTTTGCATTTCTTTAAATGGCATTTTCACTTTAAATTTATTTTTGCAGCAACAAAATTGCATTTAAGGGTAATTTCAGCGGCAAATACCTGCCACAGAGCGTTGACTACACCTGGCAGTCGCACCGCAATGCATCCTTGTCGCGAAGACACCTTTTTGCTAAAACACTATTGGTATGCCATGGGCCATGTTGGTCGCATTGGTTGCACATTGGTCGCACATTTGCTGCATATTATGCCCGAACTCGGCTAAAATACCAGCACTGTTGCCACATCTGCTCTACGCTTGCTACTATGGCTTGCTAACTTTGCCGCGCGGCAGTTGCGCGGGTTTGGCCGGCGGAGCTGGAGAGCTTGAATTTATGTGCTGTAAAATGTGTGTGCAACGTGTTGCAATTTTAATGAAACTATGTAATTCAATTACACAGTAACTTTTAAAGGCAGCATAGTTTAATTGAAATCGATAATTAGGTCAAAGAGAGATCCAAATTAAATTTCATGGTATTAAATACGCAGCATTTTGGTATGTTCTTTAAAATTTTTGAAAAATAAAAAATAAAATCGGGTAATATTCAAATCGATGACAGTTAAAAAAAAGAATACGAATAAGAAACCCATTATTTTTCCAAACAAAAAATTGCTTTATATACCCGAAGAGTAACATTTAGCCTACTATTGTTCTTCAGATTTACAATTTTCTTCTTCCCTTAAAATTAAGTATTTTCTTAGTGGCATCCCTACTATTTTAACAAAATAGCCTATAGTTGATATTCACTCCTAGATTGGATCTTGAATATCGAAACAGCGCTGACACTTATTTTAATTTCGGATAAAAATCATCCAAAGACTCGTTGAAAATATTGAGGCATTGAAACTTCGGAACATCCATCACGCTGATACGCTTTCCAAATGTCAAAGAACGTACTCGCCACACCCACTGGCACTATCTGACTGCTTATTCCAAGGATTTTATAGAAGAGCGCGATAATGAAGTACTTCTTCGAGGGACTTAAATGTTAATGGCATCGTCATTTATAAACACCTAAATCTGATTGTATGGAATACCTGTTAATCTTACAAAAACCTCAGAAAGCCAAGCTCATAATACTATGAAAAAGTTATTATGTAGTTAAGATATGCAATACTTTTCATGAATGGGTCATTTGCTTGAACAACATATGCCATTGAAACCCTATAAGATGCCACTGTCTTCACAGAGCTCTCACTGCTAATTGCTTGATGCTCAACAATTCCTGGCATTGTTAATACAACAAGTTAAGCAGACAAAATATTCCTGCAATATTTCACTGGAATACACAAAGACTCACTTCTTAGCTTTAATAATAGCTATGTATAATAACTGTGTGCTAAAGGTCAAGACTTTCTACTGGATCGGAGAGACATATGGGGAGATGAACTAAATTTGGTGGTTTTGTTTTGGTTTGGCTCAGAGAGTGTTGGAACATTCAGGGAGTCCAAACTAAAATTTATTAACAAAAGCGTTATTAGGTCGACACCCTTTTTTCAAAAGAACTGATTCTCAAGATTTATTGTAGAACTAGCTTACTTGCAACGAAGCAGAGGCTTTACTGCAAAGCTTGGTGATGTGCTGATGAACCTCCACACTGGGCCAACATATGATTAGTAAGGTTAGAGAAATGTTTGTCTACTTTCTGTAATCGGATTTAGGTTCTTCGATGGATTAGTCAGCGGCAAGCAAATTTATTTGAGCAATCTAAATTCGTTCAATTAAATAAACTCGCAAATCGATCGATTTGTTTCCGGATTCTCCACTTTCTTCGAGCTTTCGCACTTTTTGGACTAGGAAAACTGAAAATAAAACTTGAGAGCTGAAAAGAAGACTTTCTTCTGCATACGGTTCTTGATAAGCATTGCGTGTCGTACCTACAATCAATAAATGCTGTAACTTCAATGTCACGCTCCGAGGTCTCCAACGGCATGAGAAATTAATCTTTACTTATATAGCCTTATAAATTATAATCCAAACCGAAGCAGTTAATTAACTTGCAGCCTACCTCAATGCCGAAACAAAAGTCAGAGCGAAATGAGATCAACAGAAGCAGAGGGATAAAGTGAAATTGAAGAATATTGTGCAGTTCAATGCCAATTTGTTTGCATTTATTTAAATTTATTGCATTTTAAATTGCAATTCCGCTGCCATTATGCTGAGCGCAGTGGGCGACCTCCATGGGGAATGCACACGCCTTATATGCATATGTAAATGTGAGCGCACACATGCGCGTATCTCAAAAACAAGCGCCCAGGTAGTTGGTGGGTAGTGTCTCGGGGGGATGGTGAGTTGGATGAAAACAAAAAATAGCAGCAAAAAAAAAGGTTTTCATTAAGTAGTTAATTTGATTTCTTGTGCTTTTCGGAATATTAAATCGGCATGCAACGCGGCAGCGGCAACAATGACCGCCATAATGACTACAGCAGCAACAACAAGTGAATCAACAAAATTTGTTTGGAAGTGTATTTGCAGTGTGCGCGCCACGCGTACACATTGCGAATCGATAGCCAACGTAGCGGCATGGTGCGCGCAGCAGCAGGATGTGCGCGGGTGGTAGGCGCGCACCGCTTGGCGCGCTTGTGGCGACTTCATTTCATTTCATTTGCATTTCGAATGGTTGTTGCATCAGCCGGTAGAATTATGAAATGAAAATATAATTGGTAATTTATTGTACTCTAGATTGGCGGCATCGACATGTGGCTGCCGCGGCAGAGGCGCGCAATCGGCCGAGTGCGACTGGACGCCGATTTTTTCGATTTCCAATTCCCGTTTTTACTTATTTCTTTTTTAATAATTTTTTTGTGAGTAAAAAGTCCACTTTATTGCTGGCAATTGACGTCGTCGACGGTGGCGGCGGCGCTGGCGGCAGCGGTTGGAGGCCATGCTACACAATACAAAACTCATTCAATAAATAAAAGCGTTTAAAAAGTTTATGCACGTTTGTGCTTGTGGCATAGGTACGCGCACTTATGTGCATGTATTTGAGCTTCGCATACGTGGCGGGTGTATTGCGCGCTGTGAATTGTCGGTGTCTAGTGGTCCCTCGTAACCGCCAATGTGGCGGCCAAATAAATCACAACTTCGCAGACGGCACGCAATTGCCATCAACCTTGCGAGACGAGCAAATGCAGTGACATGTGTATGCGAAAACATATATTTATCGCGTTATATGCATATTAGGGTGAACTGTTTGGTATGAAAATAATTTATAAAAAGAAAAATTATCAGAGTTGGTAATGGAAGGATATATGAATATATATGGATGTTGGTTGGAAAATAGTGTCACGCAGATTTGTTTGAAAAGAAAACCCTGAGCACTAAGCAGCATGCTTAGAGGTTCGGCATTTTAATACACCAAATTAATGTTTGGTGCCCGGAGAAGATAGTACTCTGAAGTCTGATAATAAAAATGCCAAAAGGGAACTAAATAATCTCGTATAAATTTGAAAGCGATTCAAAATATTTTTATGTGATAAAGTAATACAAATATTATATGCTGCTCTCAAAAGGGAGAGGAATAACCAGTAACAACACTACAACCAAGAATATTCAGAACGGTTCTTCAAAAATTTCTGAAAAATGGCAGAGAAAATCCTACACACCCTAATGTGCGTACCTGCGACTACATTGAGACGGATTGCAAGTACAATTACGCAAAAAAAGTGAGTGAATTCCAGTCATAATCGAAAATTTGAATACATGAAAATAAAAAATATTTAAAAACCTCGTGTAAACTCAAAACTAATTTTCTCTTCACCTGCAATGGCTAAAGGTTGAAACTCAATAAAACTTTTTGTCGAAAGAAATGGACGCACTGCTGAAATTGAGCGCTGGCTATTATTAAGAAGAATTCATAAACCACATGAGTATTACAGACGGAGTGAAATACGAGCGAAATAAGAACTAACTGTGAAGCATATGTGCGCTCTATTTAAACTAATGCTCCTGTCTATTACTTCCTTTCTCTTTCACTGCACTTCTCTCACCCTTTTAACTACAACCCCTCCTATTTCCATACTGCCTGTATAAAACTTGAAATTCAATGCTATTCAAATATGTTATCAAATACGAAGCCCTTTTGTAAGCTTCTCCCCCTTTCTCAGCGAAATATTTGATAACATTGATACCTTGGTAAAATATGAGCATACGCACATAAAAATTTACACTTTCCGGCAATCAAAAGGTGTACGAAATGAACTTTCAACCTTTTTGCCCAAAATTATTGTTCTCTTGGAAACGGTCTGCAGGTGCGCACCTACCACATTTGACAATATTAAGTGTGTAAACAAATACTTTTGTGAACATATGTAAATAGATATGCGCGCACACTCACACAAGAATCCCGGTGAACCCAAAAGTTCATTGATTTTTTCCACCAATCCGAATAAATCAACCTTGACGACTTGACTTTATAGTATTGTCACTGTCAAAACGTTAATTGCTTACACCTTTAGACACACGTCGTCTTGGACACATCGTTTGGCTCACTGACTCACCAACGGTGCGCCTGAGAAAATGTGTGTGCGACTTAGAACGCTCTTAGCAATTTCAAGCAATTGCCATGGCTATCAGTTGCTCACTAGTGACAATGCTCAGCTGGCCAAGCAAAAGTCCACCGACGCGAATGCTTTGAAAGGAAGTCAGCATTGTTCTTCGTCGATTGTTTTGGAAGGGAGCGCATTCACCTTTTGCCGACGGGTTAAATGTGTAGTTACGTGTTTGCTCAGAGATTCTAGTAAATGATAAATATTAAGTAGCAAAATATGTGAAACTGCTGAAGCTGAAAAGGCGGAAAGGCGGAAAATGTGGCATGAATGGTGAAAGGCATATCGAAGCCTCTTTAAGTGAATCCTTTTTAAAGTGGAATAACCTACGTTTCATGTTGCTTACTGTAGGAATCTTTGAAATTTTCGGACTTTGTGGAAGGGTTATATGGCAATATGTCACTTTGTGTTTGCTTTAAAGCTCTGTTGCCTTTCATCTACATAAAATATTGCCTTGCAAGCATTGATCTTGTGGACAAAGTAGATCTTAGAGTAAAAGTGAGTAAATTCTGAGGACTTGATGCCTTAATACCCGGAACTTGAACAGTTTTCAAATTTAGTCAATTTTTACCAAGCATACCAACAGTTTTGCAAAGACACCCTTTACTAATGTTTTGCGTTCAGTCAGATATCAGTAACTACTATAGAGACCAGTTGCTTCTGATTGGGTAAAATGGGTAGTGATCAGTCACAATTGACTAGTGACAAGTCACAAGTGATTATGATTAGCCGCAACTATCTAGTAACCTGAGAAGTGGTATGGTATTGTTAAATGCTTTTTTTTTAGCTTTCTTCAGAATTTGTGATATATATTCAGCATTTATAAAACAAAATTGTGATTTTACATTCTTGAAATGAGCTGTCGTGAATGGTAAATTCATCTTTGTAAGAGCATTCATTTTAACTCTCTTTGGCAAGGCTCCATCAGCGAGCATATTGTGCCTACCTAACAATTTTCTGTCATAAAAGTTTGACCTTGGTCCACACTTTTTGCACCAATTAATTTCGAAGGCCGCAATTTAACTATGCTGCTTAATTTCTCCGATTTTCACTTTCGAAATATTTTTTGCGTTATCCGCAGCAAAAACGCTGCGTTAAAATAAATAATTTAGCGCTTAAGCCGACGCATTAGCGCTAGTGCCACTATCTCGCACAGCATTCACCGCAGCTTCATCAAATATTTACATCCGTGCCGGACTGGGTGGCGATGATGAGGTGTGCAAAGCGTTTCAAGTGGAGCAGTGGAGAACGCTGTGGCCGCGCGGTCAACGCTTGCGAGTCGAAATTGCAATTTTTGCTCATAATTAATTCAGTTTGACAGTAATTACATGAAAGTGCAATAAAGTTAACATAAATTTTAATGTGCATACATTTTAGTCAGGCGTACCCAAGTCGCGCGCGCACACATACATACACTCATATGCAGGATGTTGCGTAAGTAAAGTGACTGGTCGCAATCAAAGCGTTTGCCACTGCACTTAAGTGCGTTGAAATGGCAGCACATGTCAGAGCGGTGGCCAGGCGTCAATGCACAACCGCACAACCCCCAACCCCATCTATATGAGTATGCGAGTGTGTGTGTGTGTGTATGTGTGTTCGCAAAAGTAGCTTCACGCGTGTTTGCATGCGGTGGAATGTGCAAAATCGCGTTAAAATTAATGTAATTTACGACAATGGCCATTAACTTAAATTAGCGCGAACGCAAGTGGCACACACACACACACACACACACCTAATGGTAAAGGAGCGGACAACGCAGTGTTGCATGCTAGATAATTGTGCATGTGTGTGTGCGGCTGTCCGAAATGCTGTCGATTTCGGAAATTCCAAAGCGTTGCATTCCAACGCGTCAACCAAGCGCTCACGCCTGAAAGCATGCTACGTTTGCCGTAATATTCACAGCTTTTGTTGTAGGTGTTGGTGTGTTGCCACATTGGCTTTGTTGTGTGAATGCAACCAGACACGTGCATTCGTATGCAAAAATGCGTTTATCTTCGGTCAAGCAAATGTAATGTGCATAATTGCCAGTTCCACAAGCATTTCGCTCTTTGACTCCAACTGCTCGCCCAAGCCGCTGTCTCACAGTGGGCCATGCAACTGTGACTCAGTCAACCGCAGCGCACAAATTGTCTGTCTCTCCAACTGTCTGCCTGTTGGCTCTTTGATTATTTGTTGCACACGATTTGTTGTTGTTTGCTTGTAATGTAGCATGTTGTGCGCACGACTATGCAGTTATATGAATCCCTTCAATTAGTTAATACAACTGTAAATTCGAAACTGTAGCTGCTGTTGAACATTCTGCAAGCGGTACAGAAATTTAGTAACCCCTTAAGGAGGGTGTATAGGTATTGAAAAGAAACACTCGCTGGACTTCAGACTAAACAGAAATTTCATTTCTCTGAAACTAGTTAGGGTAAAGTAAGACTCGAGATGCTGTCGACTTCAGTTGAACTAAACCTAACCTAAAAAATGTAAGCAGACCACCATTAATTGATTAACAGCAAATAAGTTTTAAACAGGAGAGCGTGGAACTCGGTCTTCGAAGAGCCTTGATTTTTGCCGTAAAATGGAAGCTTCTTCGCGAATTTTTTCAAAAATATTCATCGAAGTAGCACTCTATGGGTTCGGTTATACTTTGGTTTGGGTATACTTTTGGAATGGCGTAAATGTAAATAATACTTCACTGCCAAAATTATGTTGTTCTGGAGTTCCGTGGAAACACGGCAGTGATATTAAATATGAAAAACAAATTAAGCCAAAATATTTCCAGTATATTAGTAGGACTAAAATAAATATTTATGCTAAATATTTCCCTCAGCACCAAACTGAAGCCAGCATCAACTCACCAGTTACATTTTCAGCAAAATCATGGCCACCAAAGCAATGTATGGCAATTCAGTGCCTCCCACACTCCGGCCACCGACAGGTATTTACCACTCCGCTACCAACTGGCATTATCACGTAACATTGCAAAAATTATAGTCACCCATAAATATTTGCCGTCGACGGGAAATACTTTGATTTTAATTACACAAGAATTCGCATGCGCATTTTTATTGCACTCGACTGCTCGCTTGGCATTTAACTGCACTTTTGTGCGTACAACAAGCATGTATGCACCTTGCTGTATGTTGTTGTTGTGCGCTTTTTCAACAATTATTATTATTATTTTTGTTTATTACCGAAAAAGGCAAATTAATTTAAATGCTGGCTTTCCGTAATTAATTGCACTTTATGGGTAGCACTCAGCATGAATAGGTGAGTTACCGCACACAGAGCGAAAGAGAGATGGAAAGAGATAGAGATAGCGCAAAAGACGTGGTCGAATACGAGTTCGGTATTTTTATTCAAATAAAATAAATTTTTTTTTTGTTCATCTATAAATTTATTTTATTTGCAGGCTATGAATGTTGCTATAAAATTTATAGCAACCATTATTGCTCTAGAAGGCTTTTGTAGTGAATTAAGAAAATAACAAGAAATAAGTGCTGTGATAATTACCAAGATAATAGCTGATAAGAATTCACTAGAGATTTTTAAGAATAGATCTAAATTGTCTCTTCGACATAACAAATATTAAGGCAACCCAAAGAATTACTTATGATATTCATACACTTGTTTTCCGATTTCAACACCTTTTTTTTGATTATTTCAGACCCCCGATTCAACAAAGACAATATGCTATCAATATTTAAACTTGGAAAATGAGTACTAACGCTCACAGACAAAGTCAGACTTACTTGCTTACCGCACAATCCTACTAGTTCTCTCCAGGCGCTCGGTTTTTTTGGTATAATTTGCTTGTTTATAGTTTTGGTTTTTTTGTGTTTGTAATTATGGTTCACAATTTTCCAAACTTTATTATTTTCATTTACTGAAATATTTTCCAGGTCATAAGAGCACTCTGCACACACGTACATAAAGGGTGTTGTTTTTAGAAGTATCCAATTTCCTAGAGAGATATCTGTCAAACCAGCTGTCATAGTATAAACAGCCTTTTGAGATTTATGGTCAGAATACCTTGGTTTATTTATAAGAAATACTTCGATTGACAAGAAGTTTAAAAATTATGGAAATTTATCGCCAAAAACCTTTTATTTTCTATGCGGGAAACTCGCAGAGCACTAAGTACACAACGACTGAGATTCATTTCTTTCTTAAAAGGAACATAAGCAAGGTAAAATTCCAGCCATAGAGGGCGAACAATACTGGTGGGACTGACTAGGCGCTCTTGCGCCCACAAAAAATTTTTCAAATTTGAACTGGTGGGTCTTCACGAGGAAAGTTTGAGGTAGCCGCATAGTACAAGCTCTATTCAAGCACTAATTGCTGTTAAATTTGCGAATTCAAAAGTCAATTTATTGTAAATTTTATTCTTTCCCGTACTTTCTTTGAGTAAGATTTATTTAGCTCGAAAATGGCACCCTTTACATAAAATTCGATTGAGTTCTTAGTTTTTACACACAATCCATTTTAGTTGAGTTTCAGTTTCTTATTCAAATTACAAATTGAAAAGTTGGCAACTAAGGGCAATTAAAGTTTCGCAGCGCAGCACAGTGTGCTCCACTACAGCCAAAGCCCCAACAAAACTGTTAGTTAACAACTACAAATGTGCATGTATGCGCGTGTGTGCGTGTAAGCTCGCTCTTGCCTGCTGCGTGTGCTCATTTTTACCAATTTGCTGTTTTTATTCTGGAAGCAAGCTGCTTGCTACAATAATTTTCTTTTAAGCTCGTAAAACTTTCGAAACTTTGCGTTATTTTATTTACTTTTTTCGTTATTATTAAAAGTGTGCGTGTGTGTGTGTGTGCTTGCTCGAGTTGCGGCATACGTTGCGTATGCGCGTATGTGTGTATATGTTTGTGAGATTCGGCTAGGAAGCTTGTAAGCATATTGACATATCTACCTCTTAGCTTGTGAAAAGGGCCTATTGGAATGCTTTATGAATTAGGCTACTTAATTTAGACTTGAGCAAGGTTAATAAGTTACACTTAAGCAAAGGTGAGTATATTTAAGTACCCAAATTTGCAAGCGGCTTAGAAAATCCCTCATGCTTAAATGTTTCTTTATTTCTTCGAAAACATATTATCAGCTGCTCCTACTGGGTCTCTTGTTGCTGCACCGCCTTCACTCGGTGCACTCTCAATCCCAACTCTCTTTCGTTACAGTTCGCTTCGGTATCCACCTACTCAGTAATTAAAAGCTCGCTATTATATTCCAAGCAGTATACGCTTACGTAAACACACACATTATAAATATGTGCATGCTTTCTTAGCTGGCTTATGCGCGCCTTCAAGTATGCTAACAATAATTTTTTTCTTCAGTTTCATAGCAATTAAATAGTCCCATTTGTGTGTGTGTGTGGGGGGTGAGGGGGGCGTGTGTGTGCACAGTTTATTATAGTTTACTTAGTTTGGTCTTTTGTAATTAATTGTAGGCGAGGTTTTAATGTTGTTTAACTTTTTTATATCATTTTTCGATTTTTCTCTTTCCATTTTGTGGTGGAAACTTTGATTTGTGTGATTATTTTTTTATTATGTTTCCTTCTTTTGTTTCTTTTTTAGTCCAGAGGCGTTTTGTTACTTGTTTGTTTATTAATTTTAGCTAAATTGAACCAAAATTTTTTCCTTCAAGTTTGTTGGTAATGAAGCACAACGGTATTTAACTGTGAAGGTCATGGCTTAAGTGGATTTGAAAATATGTAATTAGTATTTTTTATAGACAAATTGATTTTGTGTTACGGTATGCTACTTGGTATATATGTAAGCGAACTATTCATGAGGGACCTAAATGCAGCTTAGAGAAGGAAAAATCGCTGTTTTCTCAGGGATAGTACCAAACTACACGGTTTTATAAAACCAAGGATTGACCTGAAAGAACTTTTAACTATGCTGAGTTTTAAGATTAGGTTTATATGTTGATTCCTCTGGACAACCTGTTGTAATACCAGAAACTCCTGAAGTGGGATCTAAGCCTTCATATATTGAGAAAACGCCTTAAAGCTATCACAATTCTGCTTACGCGATAGATTTGAACTCTTGCTTGGCGCTTAAATGACCAGAGGTTTGAGATTAAAGATAATTCAACCTTACTCTCGCAAAAGCAAGAAATTCAAGAAGGCATTGCTGTAATGATCTACCATGTCTTTTTCAAAGAGATTAGAAAATTTACAAGAATTTTGGCCTCACTCATGGAATCCCTACAAAAAGTGAATGGTAAACCTTGCCTCTCACTGACTTCTCATTGCGGCCCTAGCGATTTGTTCTATAGGACAGAAAAAGACTTAGAGAAAAAAGAATAACATTTTGATGTAGAAGAAGACATTAACTTAGAGCCACATAGTTCGAACGCATCCACCTCTCAATCGCTGAAGAAAAATACCAGTTTGAGTATGCAAGAACCCAGACAACAGCTCTTTCAATTTACCAATAAATATTATGTATATTTCTCTACGCACACTCTTTTTATAGCATTTTAAGATTATTTTAATTCTTTGTACTAATTTGCATTATAATTCGCATTAACTCACAGCCACCAAGACTGAAGCGTACTTAAACTTCGTTGCGCATTACAAATCTCTATTTATCCCAAGTAAACCCCTACACCGACACGAATGCAATAAAAATATAGCGTGGAAGAAATGCAAAAGCATGAAGTTAAGCGCTACAAATAGCCAAAAGATAGAGAGTGCAATAATCCCTGCTTCTGCTGCTGCTGCGCTTCTTAACATTTACCCTTGACTGAGCTTGTCAAACAAACCTCCGTGCGACCGCGTTTAACATCCCGTTACTGTCAAGGCGTTGCGCGACCTTCGCTGTCGGCTATACATGCCGATTCGACCCTCAGCCGCTCTCATTTTCATTTGCTTAATGCACACAATTTCACTAAGCTCACCCGCACGACTCCTACTTAGCGCCGTTGCTTGAGATGAACTCTTCTCGCTCACCCTCCCATTCACTATGAATGTCCATCTTTCGCTATGCTTTGGTTTGAAAAGAAATTGAAATAAAAATTAAGGCTGACTGTATGGTATTACAACTTTCCATTTGTCACGACCTCGCGCCCTTCGCTGGACAGCTTGCACTTCTGCGTGCTAGGCGCATCTCAGTAGTTGAAAGCCGGCAACCTTTTACTTTTACTTCGGCGAACTTAACTGGCTGTTTGACCCTCCTTCGCAGCTTTCCGCGTGATTTCATTTCTGTATTTCTTTTAATGTTTCCACATTTTTTTCAGCACAATTTTCTTGCTTACAACCTGCCATTTGCGATAAAATGCAACAGCGCGCTGTTGACTCAGCCGGCACCCAGTCGCCCCATGTCCAGATTTCTTTTGTATTTAATCGAGTGGAGTTTTCGGTTTGTGTTTTTGTGGAACTCGTAGTTTCATTGCGGGCAAGCAGACAAAAACACAAATAGGGATTAAAAATTTGTTATCCTATTCGAAGCTGACAAGGCTGAAAAGACTGCCTCCACGATTCGTCTACTGCTAGTCTGCTCACTCTCACTTCTCGTCTGGCAATCTCATTTCGAAAGTGATTGTAATTTTATGTTATTTTCTCGAACATTTTTATGAGCAACTTTATTGTTGTACTGATGTTGGACTTGAGTCTTCGACTTTAATTTTTCATTATTTTGTAAACGGTATAAAAAGGAGAAGTTTTATAGGCTTGATTTTTACCAGTAATCATTTCTCCAATGCCAGCCCCTTAAACAGAACTCAAAAGCTTAGATTTATTAAGTGAATTTCTCTCGCCCACTACTGGAGTGCTTGTCCTAAACAAATTGGGTGTGACTTTCATTGGAATGCCTCGCCTTGCCTTGATTAATGAATGTTCCACAAGTTCAGAATTAACTCTAAGAGAACTCTGAAGCGTTTTTTGCGTATTTTTTCCACAGAAAATGATTCTGAAAATTAGCTAAAACCGTATATGGTCAAAAGGAGATTTTGGTAGTTATAAACTAAAGCGATTTAAGTTCCTAAATGAGTTGTGTATCCCTGGTATTTACAGTACATGCTCCTTTTCAGTTTCTCCCTTGCTCTTTCTTTGAAATGCCGCCCCTTTAGGTCCCTTATTTCTGTGAACTAAAAAGTTCAAAACATTCTCCCAGATTAAGAAATAGATGATAGATATTCTTTCTTCAACTTACCTGTAGCTTCTTAAGTAGAGGACGAGGAGCAGAACTCATGAGCAAGCAATCCATCTTGGAAGGCAAAATAGCTAGTCAACTAACATACAACTCACAACACTTGAAGCTTACCATACGCAGCCATGCGTAGCTTTAGAAATTCACAGGAGCTATTGTCCATAAATTTTAAACATTCCCGCCACCACCCGCAGCGAGCGCAATTTGCAATGCAATCAAGTTGTACGAAGAGCAACATTTGCAAACATAGACCTTTTAACTTACACGGCAAACACACACGGCACACACACAGCACACAGAAAAGTCTTGGCTCATCACAATGGCTGGCCACAATGAATGCCAATAGTTTGGCGATGGAAATTGTCTCGGTCGCTTGGTGTCGCGCGCGTCACATTAACATGTGGCTGGTTTAATTAAAATGTTCAAACTGGTTTAATGGCGTTAATGACCGACACTTTTGATGTGTTTCTACGAGCACAACAACAGCAGCGGAAACAGCAACAACAGCGAAGACAAAGCGCATTGCGAATAACTTATAAAAACATATAAAACAGCAGCAAGTGCGGCAGCAACACCGGCGGCAATTCCTATAGCTGGCATCCAAAGGCTAAGGTTGCCATGGCCATGGCAAAATCGAAGGCGAAGGCGCTGACGGAGGCAATGGCACACAGCAAAACGGCAAACAGCAGGCGGCGCTGAGCAACATTTTACATCATTAACGAGCGAATGCGTGCCAGCAACAACAATGTTGTCGTACGACAGCGACATTCACGGCAACGCCGCTTTCCAATGATGTCAGCCGCGTCGGGCGGTAGCCGTGTGCGAAGTGGCGGTTGGAAACAGCCGAAGTTGGACATGAGCAACGTGTTTGGCATTCTTTCCTCTTACTTTTATTGCTCTCTTTCCGGCTGCCTCCTTGGCAATTGTATGCCTTTGTGTTGTTGTTGCTTCGTTGCTTGCTTGCTTGTCGCTCAGCATCAATGTTTTGCCTTGTAGTGAGCTTTTGCTGAAATTTTATTTTGATTTTCCTCTTCTTCCTGCAACACATATGTATGTGGCAACATGTGCAGCTGCTGGAGATTGCGTTCGCTGGTTGGCGCATGCGTGCGCATGTTAAGCATAAGTAAAATCATTTCATGTATTTAACAACAACATGTCGCAATCGCTGTTCAACACTTGTACGCATTCTTCTTCGGTTGCGTTTTGTTGTGAAGTGAATTTGGTTCAAGGAAGTTTATGGCGAACTCACTCAAAGCAGCAGAAAAGTCTGCTCCTCCCAAATCCACCGAAAATAAGGGTTATAAAAGTTTTTCTTAGTTAGTTGGTTGGTTGAACGGAAGTAGCAGGACTCATTGTGTGCGCCGAATATGCTTTCTATGCTCAAATTGATCTTGCCACACTTGTATATGCACTTAAAATATCGGGGAAAGAGAACACTTTCCGGCGCTGTGGTGTTCATTCTGCTGAAGTTCCGCATTCGAAGAGCTCTAGAGGCCGCAGTGTCGATATATATCAACCATAAAGTATTTAACTTATCTCTTGGTGCAGATTTCAGTTACATACGAACTTCCGGGGTGTCTGTATTTTAAAAAAATATGGTTAGGTAGGTTTAAGATACAAAAAGAACTTATTTCGGCGAAGCATCAATACACCAAGCCCATTCGGGAAGGATGGATCTGAGGCAGACGATTAGACTTTTTCTATGAAACTGGGCAATGAACACATCCCTTAACTTGATCCTGATTATTTGGAAATGTGTTATCGAATAAGTACGGTTCTAGTCCGTTTCCTTCAAGTGTACTGATGTGATATGTTAATTACAAATAACTTCAATCTACCCATAGATAATTGAAGACACGCTTAGAACTCAAGAGGATCAATTGCAGTTCTCAAAAAGCCCCTGTTCCTAGTATTCAACGAAATGAGTATATAAGATATAAGGAAAATATGCTAATGTGATTAAAATAATTATATGTTATTATCTCTCTCTCTAAAGTGACGTCATCAAAGAAATCATTGTTATCAAAGCCAAACTCTAAGAGTACGACTAAGTAGCAACTTTATCTGACTTAAAATGGACCATGTGTACGCCCTTTGTTGTATACATTAATTAGTAAGCAACTAACAATAACTCTACATCTTTCTACTGCTCCTACAACTTATTCATTTTACAGAGCATCCAATACGCAGTCACCTTTAAATACTGTACACCATTGCAATCATGTTGTAGCGACTTTTTCGTCTCAATCTCCACTTGAATATTGATTTCGCTGCGTTCGGGACGGCATATCAATACTTGTTGCATTGACGTCAAAACTCCCGCTGACAAGCAGTTGTCAGCAATATTTCGTAAATGTCGACAGCAGCCAGTCAACCATCAGTCATCGTGCACCAACCCACCAATAAAGTGGGAACATCCTTTGCCACGCTTATAAATCAATTTTATTTGGCATTTTTCGGCAACCGAAATTGATTTTCTTCCACATTTTTGCAAGGCTTTGGATGTCATTAATTTGAGGCAGCGCAGGTTGGCAAGACTATGCATTGAAGGTGTTTTGCGCTCGTGTTAGCAAAGCAAGTGCTGCAGTCTGTTGCTTTCGAATTAAGTTCTGTTGTATAGTTTATGCAGTTTTGTTTTGTGTGTTGTCACACTTTTATGCGAATTTTGGTGTATTTTCCAGAGCTCGTAGCTCGGTCATGGAGTTGGAGATGAAACATTCATGGAGTTTAATATGTGCGAGAGCTACAAAAATTGTGATTTTGTTGGGCGGGAGAGATCTACTCAGCATTCCGGAAGGCTCATTTCCAAGCAGGAATTTCTGAATTATGGATTGGCATTTGAGGTTATCTTCATAGCGGACACAAATATCTACAATATTCGAACCTTTGCCTGGTTTACCTCTAAGTTTAATGGATTTCTTGGAAGGGATTTTGTTATGCCTTTAGTGCTATGTATTATGATATGCTTTAAGGGTTCAGCTTGATACATGTATATTTGACGCTAGTTGCCTCTGAACTGGCAGCCCTGGACAAAGAGCTTTTGTGAGCGCTGTGACTTAACCTATATATATATATATATGTTTCTTTTTTCACCTAACCTAACAATAATAAATTCAACACGGAAGAATTGAAGAAACAAACAGCTTGTTCTAAAACTGTTATTATACAGTTTACTGTTACTACTTCATGCACTTGTTGTCGCTGAATGGAAATCAAACAACTTCAGTGTTGTTGTGGTTATCTCGGGGTAAACTGCGGGTATTTGTTGTTGTTAAGCCATGACAAAAGTTGTAAAAACAAGCATTGTTACTGCACAACAGCAGTCAAAGCAACAATAATCATGTGCAGCGTAACAACAACAATCGAATGAAAAAATTGTCTGTCTGGTTTTAATGCCACATTCGCGACTTGCAACAATCGGAGCTGCCAACGCACAAATAAATTTTCTCAACATATGTCATTTTGTTGGCAAACATGCAGCACGCACACACAGCATGATCATAACAACAGCAAAAGTACAGCAGAAACGCACATACACACATAGTTGCCACATAGAACCGCTGCGTCGGCATAAGAATGCGCGAGCAAACTAGTAAAAATAGAAGCACAAAAATCGCAGGCGAACAAAAGCGGTGGAGGTGAGGGTGCTGGCGGCAGCGCACGAAGTGGTGTCGGTGATTTGGCTGCCACGGCTGATTGCAACAACCGCAATAATCACTGCTAACTGGCAGCCAACAACAAATGACACTTGCTAACCAGTTGTTGTTGTTCTTGGTGTTTTTGTTGTTGTTGTTGTTGTCAAAAAGCTGTTATTAAGCATGAAACCGGCATTTAATCTTAAAGCGCATCTGCTGATTTACGCGAGCGACAAGCGCACCATAAAGCTGGCACCGGTCGAAGGCGTCGGCTGCTTGCGTATGCGCTAATAAACACATATAAATGTAGTTATATGCTGGCAAATCAGGCAACTCAAGCCACTCAAGCCACTCAAGCCACTCGAGCCACTCTAGCAACAAGTATGCCGCTGTGATGTGCTGATGGCGTTGAAAATTTGCAAAAATGTTATCGCAACGCAGGAGTCCGTCCGTCCGCAAACGGCAAACTGACCGTGCAACTAATGCACTTCCAGCGGCCTTCTGCGCAGCTTCGTTGCTGTGTTGGCTTTGTTGGTGGCGACTGTTGTTGCGGTGTAACCACTTCATTGCTGGTGTTGTCTAGCTGCTGTCGACAGCAACAGCGGGTCATTGGTGCAACATGCCGCCACTCGCTGTGGCTCTTGGCTGGTCAGTTATTTTGATGGTCATTGATTGGCTTGAGGGGCGCGTACGTGCATAGCGAACATCTTAATTAAAATTTATGAACTTAGAAAAAACACTAGTTCACGTGGCGGGTGCCCATCCGAACGCGTTGAATGCGATACATTTTTCACTAATATAAAATATGTTATTTCTGAAAGATATGTCTTTTTTAAATATGTGCAACTAAAACTATTTCGACGGCAGATACGCACCTCTGGGCAACAAATTTTCCGAACTATGTGACTGTAGAGCTAATGGAACTGATCTGATTCACACTTCCCATTGTCCTAATGAGTCTAACGCATAAGATCTCTTAACCGCCTTGTGGTTTCTCAGTAAACAGGTAAACGCAAGTACCTTGGGTTCCATCCATTAGGAACTTGGTTGACCCACAGTTTCAATTCTAGTTGTCAAGAGATCAATCATTGTCAAAGAACAATCTCTTGGTACAAAAGGCGTGAGCGAGAGTTAGTATAAGTAACGGTACAATACTTTTAGTTTTTCGGAGATTTGAATTCCTTCGTTCAATTACGAACTATACTACCTAAAATTTTGAAACCCCATTCTCCGCCTTTTGAAATCTTTGACTACCGAGATTTAGTCAAATAAAACTAAGAAGATCCGATCTCTGCATATTTAACAACACTTATAGCATATACTCGACTTCAGGACAGTCAACGGATGATCGTTCGATCATTCATTGTTGACAACATTTTTTCGTTACTCTCACCATACATGTTGCTACATGATGTTCACCATACATAATGAAGCTCAAGTTTAGTGAAACAACCTCCGTAGTATGCGCTCTAGGCACTCATGATGGAAGAAAATGGTATCCTAACTCATCTATGCTGTTAGAATATGTATACAGACCGGCGTTATAGAGTTTCAACCAAATCAAACTGTCAGTGATTGACTTCCGAGGTCTCATTGAATGTGAACTTACACTTGTTCCCGGTTTTCAGACGATATTTGAACTCACCAATTGGCTTCAGACTTGAATTTAGACACCCCAGTTCTTGGTACACTTATTTTCCTTTGCCGATGTGCCTTGGAGGTTATGTATTTGGAACGTCACCGGTTAGATATAGAGAATTAAAACGAGCACTCCAGTTAACTCATTACAAAATTTGTTTTCATTGGACTCAATAATTCGTTTCCCCTCTTAGAGGCAAAAGTTTTTAAATTTTAAAGCCAACCCTTCACTACACCGATTTCATTTGGCCTTGGTATTTGGCTTGTGAGGAAATTCATTAACTGCAACGGATTAAAAATGTACTCATTAAAAGACAATGAAAGCGCTGCGGCTGCCACACACACATACATACACACGCACACACACATACTGACAGTAAATCCAAGGTAAAGGCAAAGGCAAATTAAGGCGTCTAATAAGATGGCGCGGAGGTGCTGTGGGAGGTAAAAACTCATGACGGCTTGTTGCATGCAACGCAGACAGCTTGACGTCGATGACAGTGATGTTTAAACAACAACAACAACAACTAACAACAAAAACAGGGCGAACAACATTGCAAGCGTCAATGTTGCGACACAATGCAACTAATTAGTGAGGCATGCAAATGCAATGTTGCGCGTGAGCAGACAACGCCCACCAGCTGGCAACACCAACAAACTCACACACACACACGCATGAACGTGCAGACAAATTGATGTGTGTGTGTGTGTGTGGGTGTGTGTCATGATGAGCATCATTGCGCCCGTTGCGTAAGTGTGGTTGTCATGCCTCCTTTCACTCATTCAACCTACAACTCACTCGCGTTCATTCAGCCAGGCAACGCAATGGAGCGGAAACATTTATCAATCGCGCGACTAATTAGGCAAGATTGCCAACAAATGCAAAATTTTACGCGCACACGCACACAAACAAAAGCATCATGCTGACGGTGCAGAGGGTGGTTAGCATTGCTGCTGAAGCTCTGCCATAGTTGTTGTTATGACAATTGCTGCTGTTGCGTGTCGTCGTCGGCATTGATGCATCTTCTTTGTTGCTTTGCTATTGACACGCACGTTGCTGCCACACCATGCATACACATGTATTTTTATGTATGCAGACATATGTTGCATGATTAATTTGTCAAATCAAGCGTGGAGACGCATGTTGCCTGTTGCCAGGCAGGTACTTGGTGTTGCTTCTTATTCGTTACGCCTTGCTGCCACACCTTTTTCGGCATTTGGTGACTATTTGGAGTCTGCATTTATTCGCACTTCGCGTTTGTAACTTTTGCGCGTTGCAACATTCAGCTAAACACTGTACAAGAACTTGCCACCTGCTAGGCAATTATAATCTCTATCATATGATGACGTACGGCCTACTTCGAGAAAGACACACCAATAATTATTAAACACGGCAACATGCCTTTACAGCTACGTGTCGAGTACGAGTTGCCGTCATTTCCAACACACCTAGTCAAGAAGTCTAATGTTACTATTTATAGTTCCCGGCAAAAAATTTTATAATTTGGAGTCTGCAGCGGAAGTGGTCATTATCACTTCGACTAATAGTGGCATTGATTACTCATCCTAAAAGTAGGTGAGTAACTGAGTAGAAGCAGATTTTAGCTACCCTAAAAGTAGACTACTTAAAATGAATGTATTCAAAATCTCCAGGCGAAGAGAGATTTCGACGTCAATTACGACTAGAAAAAAACAAGTCCTTACCCAAATCTTAAATTTTTACCTTGAAAGGCCGCGAGTTGAGCCCATTTTTCGAAGCATCCTTTAGATGTTTCTAAAGCTTTTTACCAGAAAGCTACCTGCGGGTATACTTAAAAGTTCTCTAATAAAATCAAGGATGAAAACAGTAGAAAAGAGAGGGAGTGAAAAACTGAGTAAGAGGAGGTCGAATTTTTCTCTGGCGCAACTGTCGAAAACTATGAAGGGAGTTATTACGTTGATTTACAGCCACTCGGCGCTTTCCAAAAGCTCTTGGCCGGATTAAATATGCAATCTTACAACATATATGTCAATCGAGAGTTTCTTCTATAGCCTAGAGCCGAATTCAGAGCAGTTGTTTGGTTAGCCTAAAGGTATACTTTTCTAACTCGAGCTAAGTACGTGAAAAATATTCGATATAGAGGCAACTCTTTGTGCTTATGCTGAAATCCAAATTTGATATAAAAGTAGTCAGATACTTAGAAATGTTGCTTCAATATAAAGCTTACCAAAAAACAATATTTTGAAAAAGGGAATGGGCGCTTTAGTGTTATAGATCTTCCTATCTTCGAGAAGGTACCACTTTTTGAGAATATTGAGAGTTTTGAAAAGTCGTAAATATTACGAGTAATCCGAATTCTCAATAATAGTAAATAGTAACTAATAAGTCTTAAGATTCAAGGGACAAAGAATCGAAAAGAGGGAAAGTAGGGCATTGAACACTACGTATTCCTCTAAGGACCTTCGCAATCAATAGATAACAAAAAGCTTTCCTCCTGTTTATTTAGTAAAGAAGCTAGCGATCATCATCTGAACTATCGATCGATATGTGCAATACACTTTTCAATTAATATATTTCTTATCTAAGCTTTAAACCTTCCAATTACTCATCTTTAAAAATGCGCTTTTGACTCGAAACAAAAAGCGCTTCGAACACACATCAAGGGTTTCCTATAATTTATTCAGTAGCTACTACATCTGTGGCATATCCTAAATCAATTTCCTTGTTATGCGCCGCAATATAGGCGAGAAATATATGCGCACAAACACTCAAGCTAGGCAAACAGGAGTATCAAACTGTAAACTCCTTGAGGTGCGGCCGAGGTGTGCGAGTGGTAGGTATAAGTTGCAGCACATCGGTGACGTCTCGTCTGTCGCACATCAATTTCAACTAAACGATAGCAAGCGCTCGCACTCCGCAACTCTCTCCCCACACGCAAGAATTGCATGCACCAAAGTTGAGCGCGAGCTTGAATGTGTGCGTGCACCTGCCTGTGTCTGGTTAGCTGTCTAACGCTGCTGCTGGCTGGAGCAATGAAATACGAATTTCAGCACAAATTATTCAACACTTCGTAGTTTGCAGCAGACATGACAGCCGAGATGAGTTACATGAGCAACTAGTGAGGCATGCAATATATATATTTGAAGAGATGCGGCGCACGCTTTACACGTGCGTGTGTCTGTGTGCTTGCGTTTGTGTGAAATGTTGCATGTGCCTGTGCGTTGCAAGCATGTAAGCGCCACATGCGTTTAAACACAACTCGCTCACATACACTTGCGTGCGTATGTGGCAGACATTTGTGGCATGTAATATATTTACAGACATAGATTTTGTCGAACATGCGGCGGGTAGGCAAAGCAGTGGCATGTGTCGCTGTATGTGTGTACTATTAACTCAATAATAAATCAGGCGCGCACGTAGAGCAGCAGCAAATCGGTATACATGTGTCTAAAGCGCTCATATCGTTGGCTTCATTAAGCGTCGCAATATACTAACGACGCGTTTGTAGCATGCAACCATGTAGCTACATATGTCTCCTTTTATTGATAAGGAAAAAAAAAGCACGCAGCTTTGCAGCATGCGAGTGCAAGCCCATGCTACAGTCAACTCTTCTTGCAACAAAACTAGTAAGTGATTTGGTCTTGCCGTCATCGTCCTCGTGGTGACACCACCGCGGAAGTCGCTCCTTCAGTCGGTTCTCCTATTTAATCTGGTCGTTTCAACTACAACCGTTGACTGACATTTGTGGCAGTAAATCATGCCAATTTAAATGACTTCGCACACACTCACAAGTTGCCATGACTTTTTGACATTTCACTCTTTACCTTGAATTCTCGACACACGCGTTGCCGAAGGTGTGCTCGCACCCCGCGCCCAGCATTACCTTGCTTGCGGCACACTTGCTGCCTGCTCTAGTCATTTTTCTTCGCTGCCATAACGACAATTGCGACAAAATGTTGCATTCATCATTCACACATGTTGCATGTGCGAGTAAGTCACGCCGCCAACGTGTAGGAGAGCATGCGTACAAGTGTGCGCCTACAAGCAGTCATCCTTTCTACAATTTATCACATCTGCATGCGGTTTCTTTGCCATTGTTCGCCGTTATATTCATTCCTGTGCGCATGTGTATTTCAATTTCATAACAAATTAGTTGAAATTCGTAAAAGTCACAGCTTCGTTTGACCCGTTAATTGATAGTCGGAATGACTTGACTTCAAAAATTCCAAGCAACACTGGCATATAGCGGCGTATAGCGGTGATTTTTTACTATAGAGAAGTGAATCGGAATTCTATGGCGGGCAGTTTATTTTTAACAAAGTTTAGAGGCTAGATACAGACCTCCTTAACTTTCATTGCAAGAACTTCGTAGCTGTCTATCTTGTGGAAAATGCAACTCTTCATGCAAGATATTACTACCGTTACTCCCTTCAGTATAAAATAGAGTGTTATGGTAACCTAGAACTCATCCCGAGACCCAGCACATAACCTCACAGATGGCTCTCGCATCAACAAAGGCTTACTAGAGAGGCTAATGTGATCTAAGTGATCTAAGTGACTAACGTCAGTCCACACTATATTCGAAAAAAGACAATCGTGCTATTTTTTGTTCCGAAGCCTGTGTCTTAAGTTTTCTTACTTTTGAAAAAATTAATCGAATAGGATTGCGGTCGAAAAGCTTCGGTTTTTGGCACTCATTGATTCCGAACTGAGTCAGGGATTGAGGTGTGGAAGCCTTTGGAAGTACGGTTCCTAGCTTTCAAATTTGTAAATTTAAGTTTGACGCACAGACCACGAGTATTATAAATAAATGGCCATGACTACCGGTCTCTACACGGTAATTGACAAATATAACTGCACAAAAGTATCAAACATGTTTTTAATTTGACAGTTGGTTTGACAGCGATCTATACTTCTACAAACATCAGATTGAAAAGAACGCCCTAAGAGAAGCCCATACGAATTGTAAATACAAATCTATAATATTATTCTTCATTGTTTCGTATCAGCTGGTTCTAGAGACTAACTGTAGACACACATCTACATACTTCAAACTGACTGACAGACTGTATATCCATACACTGGTGTAGTCTTTTTGAGCTTTCTTTTATAATATTACATGTTAATATTTCTACTAGCCAACGAAGTCATTGTATAGCTGGATTCGCACAGTTGCCCCTGCAAAAATGAGAGTTCAAAAGACTTGTTCCATTTTGTCATTCTGGCGCTAATAAATATTATTGTATATAAATATCCCTTGCGAACATTAGCAAGCAGCCTCCTTCGCTTTGAAAAAAAATTATAAATAACAGCATGTCAAAAGTACAATGGAGTGTATTACGCTTTGAAAATAAGATAATAACCAATCCATACATATAGTATATATAAGAACTGTGCGCCAGACAGCACATTGAATACCTGTAGTCGGCGCATGGCGCTTAAAAGGCAAATGGTCAAATAAATTTGCCTCCGACAACGATGAAAAATATGAGCAGGTACTTAATTTGTCTTAGCGAACCACATAAAATCATATAAAAGCTACGAATATCAGCTAACGTAGGGGCTGCATGCCACATGCCCCATGCCCCATGCACCATGATATGCGGCATACACAATATATTTGTTTATGAGCCAAACAAATAACCATTTGGGAGATGAAGGCAAAAATAACAAAGAACAAGTGAATAGAGGAAAGATAGTCAGACGTTTCGTCTGTCCCGCTGCATTCAAAGCATTAAACGCAGCAAGGTCACAAGATTCTGAAGACAAAAGGTACTAGGGTAGTGTGGAGATCAGCAGATTTGAAGTTACTTTCCAGCTATTTATTGTTAAGGCGCTAGCATAGGTCAAGTTGAAGCTTTTCTCGTCCCAAGAAGATGGTCATGCCGAAGATCTACGAAAAGGGTTAACGATCGATAACGAAGGATCAATTTGTCCCAACTTGTGAGGGCATCGACACTGGTATCGTCGTATAGGAGCAGATGATACTCCAATTTTACAAGAAATTTAATGAAATGCAACCGTGCTAGCTCTTCAGAGTAGTTTGCACGGTGTTAATTTGCAATTCAAGAACTTTTTGCATTAATTCGTATCATTGGAATATGTGTTGATCAATTAGGTAAGACTGTGAACGAAAAATAGAGTTTTTCGAAAGGACGCTCGCAGAAGTATTGGTTGAAGGAGCTACGTGATTCGTTGAAACAATTAGCTCTCTGCACTTCTCAACTTAGTAGATACATTTTAAATTCACATTCCGCCAATAATATAAACATGCGATCGCTCTCAGGCATTCTTAGACATCAGTGGGTTGAACCAACATCAATCGTCAATGCCCGATTATGGATAATGTGAGGCCAGATATTTCACATTTCCGAAGGAAAGAAATAGACTAAGTGGTATGTGAAGATTGATCACCGAGTAACCTAAAGACATCGTCAGGTTTTTGATGTTCTTCTAGTTTTTTTTTTTTTTTTTGACACACGAGGAACACTCTAAGCACTATAAGACTTCGGTAAAATGGAGACATAATCTTTGAATTGAGCATCGAGGATCTCGGAACAAATTTTTAGCAGAGCGATCACACTTGTGTTTGAGTTTCATTGGGTTATCTAACCACCCTGGTGCCGCAAGAAAACTAGAGAGAAGACCGTGGGCAGTTTGCAGCATCGGCGTTGCTGGTATGCGTTGTTGGCTCAGTTGTTGGCTCAGTTGTTGGCTCAGTTGTCTATCGAGCAAACAAAATTTAGCGATAAACAAGTGCAATGATAGGTGAGGCCATTGAATGGACATATATATGTGGATATGTCCATATGTTCATCGAACGCACGAGAGCACTTAACGTGCATTTCATACGCTGCTGGCTGTTTGCACAGGCGCTATGTCGTAGACGGCTGAATGACAACGCGAGCTCTGCAAGCGGCGAGGCGATTGTCTGATTCATATAAATATTTATTTATTTGCACAAATGCAAGGCATAATATCGATAACTGCTTAAAGGTTCATTGAGTGGAGCGCCGCTTTGGTCGCTGGGCTTTGTTCTTGCCGCTGTGTGGCAAGTACTCGATTTTGTGGCAAGCATTTCACAGGAAATTAAAGCATGCAAGCGGCGCATTTGATTTAAAGTTAGCTGCCGCATAAAGTATGACATTGGAGGTGCACTACAAACGCACACACACACACACACACGCACACACCTGTTTATGTTTGTTTGTTTGCTTGACGCCAACAAGCGTGGACAATGTAAATACAAAGGCATAGCTACGTGTATATCCACACAATATTTGCTCGCAATTTTTCAAAAGCAATTGCTGGTCATAACAATAAATATGTTGCATGCAACAAAAAAAAAAAGCGGCAATAGCAGCAACAGCGCGCACTTTTTCTTGCGTCCTTTATAAGCAACGCATGCATCATTGAAATCTCTTGGCATTATGCCTCGCGAATAAGGCGTGTGCGTCTGGTCATAGCGGATGCAAACACACACACACACACACTCACATGAGAAGAGTAGTGTGTACTCATAGACGGCGCTCTTCCTGCGCTCCGCCTGTTTGCCGCTTGAGTCTTTGTTTGTCACTTGTATTTGTACTTCATTTGATTGATTGTTGATGCCGGGCAGAGCCGCGCCGCGCCGCGCCGAGTCTATACTCGCTAGCGAAGTGCTATATCGTGTTATGTGGAGTGTTGCATGTTCAGGTATCGCTGACTGCAATATAAGCGCCACTTGCGCCGACATCAAAGTCCCCAAGGCAACAAAGGCAGTCGCATTCCTAATATAGATATGGCATTTTGCTTAATCGCTGACCTAATGTCTTAATTATTTGCTGTTTTAGTTAAAAGTCGCTCGCTCTTGGCGGTTTGCACATATTTTTGTCCAAAGCGGGAAGGCAATGGTTGAGTTGCTTCTTTTCCTTATACGTGTAACTTATTTGTATTCTGAAATAGCACAAATCAGGGATCTCCGCTTTCTAAGCTCACTTGATTATTTACTTTGAAGAACTATCGATAACAGATTGGTTAGTCTGATTGGTGGAATTAAACTATGTTAAAGCAAAAATACTCTGAAACGAGCTAAAGACGCTTGGTGCATGCTGAAGCTCTCACGAATGACGCCGTGAAACTGGCGAGAGCTTTTATGTGCACTTAGCTCTCGGAAAAGGCATTTTTGTCTATATAAAGTGTAGTACCTAAGAGAAGCTTAAGCGCTCCCTGGATTAATTGTAGCTCCTACAGAATTCGTCTGATATTAATATTGTATGATATATGGACTCTAAAGAAAACTTCTCTTGGTCTAAAAAAGAAAATTTTATTTTATAATTTGATTTTGACTAAAACAAGCGATAAGTATATAAAACTAGCGATAAATATATATAACTATGTAATATATATACATATATACCGAATTTGATTATTATAATATATCCGGTCTCTCTTTTGAGAATCAATTATGTGAGATCTTCCAAGCATTTACAGTTCATTCTGAAAGTGTTCCACCTCTCTTGAAGCCGCACTAAGCTTTTAACTCGATTTGGCTATTAAATTAAGGTCTGCTGGGATCCACTAGTATCGACATAACTTCGGTATAACTTCCTAACCCGGCCTAAATTTTTGAATGGACTTGGACTTTATCAAAGGAAAGCAGAAATGAGGTAACCAGCCATCGTCAGCTTTTTATGAATAGTTTCTTCACAGTAAAGCGTGTTTTCTACACAAAGCACATCTGCAAAAATTCTTAAATTTGCATTTCGTATCTCAAAACAGACTTACACCTCCATGCCACATAACTGTTCAATCACTCACACATTTGTTACAAATCACCGTTACTACATTTATTCGCTTAAATTCTCTAACAGTTTAAAAATACTAACGGTTTCTACTTCGCGCCAAATGCCCAAGCATAATGGTGCAGAAATTGTCCTGAAAAGCGCTTTTCAAAGTAAAAACTGTTTGTGCGAAGTTTGAAAAATTGCAAGTGGAATCAAATAGCATAGCTGCGACTTTGGTGGCTTTGTTGCCTTATTGCTTCAAATTGAATTTAATATTTGATTTGAGAAATTGAGAAATTGAGAAATACGCCAACACATGCATAGCATAGCAATACACGAGCATGAAAATGTGAGCGGAAGTAGCTTTGCAACACAATAAGCGACCAATGCTCTGTGGCAGCAACGACAAAGGAGAAGCTCAAGGCAAAAGCGAACTACAAAAAGCTGCGGTTCGCCGAAAATCAGTTGATGCATTGTATCAAACGAATAAGATAATTTGTTGTAAAGTTAACGAAGTGCAATAGAGTTGCCACGGTTAGGAAATTTGAAGCTTAAAGCGAATCTTGCTGCTTAGCAGTGAGCTCCAAAGTAGGAGGATTGAAATTCTACATTGGTTATATAGAATAAAATACAAACGCCAAACAAGCATTAAAATATTTAATCACCCACTTGTTGACTAGAAATTCTGGCAACCTTGCCACACTGCTTATTATTGCACAGCCGTATTCGTATCGCTGAAAAATTGTCTACCACTATAGTCGCTGCTGCAAAAGCGTACGGCGCGAAATTCTAGCAGTATTGTTGTACAGTCCATCTGTTGCAGCAAAAAAGTTGCAGCCACAGTGCACTTTAACGCTCGTTAGTTTGTTGCGCTTAGCTGCTGTGAGTTATGTGGCGATTTGCCCTCTTCCATTTGCCATTGATTTTCGTTGCTTTGTGGCTAAATGGACATGGACATAAATACATATAAAGATGGGCGAACAAAAAAAAAAAAAAATCATGTAATCATTTTTGATTTTTCGCGTTTGCCGGCTGCTGTTGTTATTGCAAAGCACATCTCAGCTTGTTGTGTCTGCGAGTAGATTACTTTTGCACTCTTTCTGCTTATTGCTTCTGATATACCGTCGCCGTTATGAAATTCTAAGACATTTGTATCGATGTGTTTTTTCTTTTACTAATATTTGCTGAAGAAAAAAGGTAGAGAATTGAAAAGGTTGAGCAGCACTGGCTTGAAAAATTAAATTACATTTCCAAAAGTGCTAGTGGGAGCTTTTTTTCATGTACTTGAAGCAGTTCAATGGGTTCGAATTCTTGCGAAATAAAAAATAAAACTCTTTAAGGAACTTTTAAAAGTAAGAAAATTCAATTGAAACCTCTAACTAAGAGCTACGAAGATCTGCTATGAAGTCTAGAAGCCAAAATTAACAGAAAAGTAGTAAAGTAGTAGAAAAATTATAGATGTAGTATCAAGATCCGTGGTAGCTGTGACATAATCCACATTTTTTATAACGCCACTTTAATCCTACAGACTCTGTTTCTTACTTCACCATCTTTTTCCCGCACTTCTGGTCCATCAAATGAAGGCCTGATGCTGGCGGTGCGTTTGCAATATTTAAAGTTGATTTCATTGGCCTTGAATCGAGCATCGTGGCATCACCTTATGTCCCTCTTCGAGTCTAGTTCATAAGAGTCAGAGAGTTATGAAATAAGAAATTTGGGTTCGATGAAGATTTCTGCCAAACTCCGTGTCTGGATCATACAATCCGAGCTTTAATATAGATTGGTAAGGGTTCTTAAATTAGTTCTATAAATTTTATTTACCGCTACTTGCATTTGTACAATGATAAACAGTTATTTACGTTTCCGCACTAAGCACCGCTCTTCCTCTCATTTGTCCGGCCACACCCTCCAGCAGCCCGAGTACCATAAAATCGCATCAAGTCATCATTATTTGCTAAATCGTGGCAATCGCTCTTCCTTACCTTACCGAGGGCTTGCTCCTCTTTCACTCCTCTTTCACTCCTCTTTTCACAACCTCTTCGACGTCACTCTTCCCCAAGCTATTTGCCACAATTTCTTGGCAATTTCCTGCACATTTTTCTAAGTGTGTCAGTGTTTTGCCTTCACGTTCGTCATCTCTTTTGACCTTTTTCAACTAGCTTGCCGGCCCCGCGCTAGTCTCCGTCTCCATCTTCGTCTAGCATACAATGTTGCCACATGGTCTCCTCTTCCATTGACCCAGCAAACTTAGCGCGCTTCATGCGGACAGCGCGCTATGACTTCACGTGCAACCGTGCACACACACACACACACACACATACACATATATACACTAGCGGTGGTTTTGTGGTCGCGTGGTGCGCTTCTTGCTTGTTTACTGGCTAGTTGCTAACACTATTGTTATTATTATTGTTTTTTGGTGTTGTTGCTTGTTGTTACTTAGTTGTTACTTAGTTGTTATTGATGCCACACTTGCAACATGGTGTTATTGTTTTTGTTGTATAATGATTTAAACGTTTTTCAACGCTTTTGTGCTGTTCAACTTTCACATTGCCGACTGAATGAGTGTGTCGGGCTGAGCTGTGCCGAGTTGAGTTAAGTCGTTCACCGCTGCGTTGTTTCCGTTACTTGGGAAACCTTCAACACTCACATCTTACCCTACTTGCCTCCTTTAATGTGATACCTACTTATGGCTTCTTTCACACCCTTCGTCCAACTGCAAGGCGCTTGGTGCTTCTTCTTCTTCTTCTTCTTCTTATCGAACTCACTCATATCGATTTCCAACGATTTTCCGTTACATTGTTGTGTTGATAGGTTTGTTGTCTTTTGTTAGCGTAAATATTTTGAACTCAACGCCCACATTATATACCCAGCGAGCGCTCGAGCGCTTCAACACTGACCGACCGACCGACCGCCCGCCCGCCTCATCTAGTGGGTGTCACCGGGTTTAAGTTGTTACTGTTGTTGTTGTTGCTGGCTTGCTTGCTTGGCTGCCACCATAAATTGGTTTGTTTCGGCGTTATTAACAATTGACATTGGAATTTTTCTATTGTTCGATCTCCTTCGAGTTCGAGCGGCGCTGTCTGCTGTAGTGGATTTAGGACCACACTTCGCCTGCTTTTCGCTTAATATCACCATTGTTGGTTGTTGTTGCTATTGTTGATTGCAGCTATTGTTGAAAGTGGGTCAGTTGGTGTATTTCTTTAACTTTGTACTGCGAAAGTGTTATCTTGATTGTCGTTTATCGATACTAAACAATTTTTTCTTCATTTAAATGTTGGCCATTATGATTTGTGCGCTTGAATTGGCCCCATAAAGTTCATAAGGTCGCAGACAATATAGTTCAAAGGAGTTAAAAAAATTATGTACATTTTAAGTATTTAATTTTTCCTGAGCGTGTATCGTTTAACGGGTTTAAGGTTTGGTAGGATGTAGGGAACTCCAGTCAAAAATATATACTCAAATTGAAGGGTTATCAGTGCCACTTGGTGTTAGCGATGACATGGAGTTGAAAGTCAAATACTAAAGAATGAGTCCAACGTTTTCCGAAAAGATCCTCCAGTGGGCCTAAACAAATTTATAAATTAAAAATACCATGACCTATTTTGAGGAATTCCATTAGAGCAAGCTAATTTTTTGTTTAATTTTGAGGACGTGGAAAAGGCAAGCTATTATATAAGTATGTAAGCGGAATCAATCCTGGACATCAAGCGACCCTGATCCACACTCCTTGCTTCACAGTCGCATAATCTAGCCATAGAAATAGCCTCTGCTGCACGAGACTCTACTGCTACGAGACTCGAAACCCTTAATGTATGTTATTCTTAGAGTTCCGACATTACCTTCTACTACCACAATATTTTTAATTTAAGATTCCCATCCGACCACGGATGAGCTATTCTGCAGTTCTGGTACGTTTTAAATTCGTGTTCTAAGAAGATCCACCTCGCGGAAATTAGAAAAAAATCCATTTATCCAGGTATCCATAAGAACCAGGCTATCTCATAGTTGCACAAAATCGAGTGTTGAGGACCATGTTAGATTAGGTTCTGAGAAAATCGCGACGGATATCAAAGAATCATGCTTGAACAGTTGAAAACTGGTCCAAAAAAAACGGCCAAACATGGATCAAAACCCTCAAGAATGACAGTGGGCTGTTTGAACCTTGGTCCTGGGAAAGCCGAACTGTCGAAAAGAAAGCCAGTGATGATTCTCAGTCGCTTTCTTAAATACAAATTGCAAAGTGGCGTTCGACAAAAATTTTGTTCCCAGATGGATCCCAATTAGCCAGTCTCAGGAGCTAAGAAGCTCACCTTAAACTGGCAAGCTGCATTGCAGCTGAATCGTGGAAGTTTCAGCTTGGCTTATAGGGTTTGTTGTTTTGTTATTGTAATACTGATTATACCAGGCTATCAAAGTTTTTTTCAATTTGCCATTAAAGTTTATTTAAGAAAATGCAATGCAAATGGGCTTATGCGAAAATATACACACACATACATACAAATATACAACAGTTGATATATCAATGCATATATTCAGAGCCAGCCTTGTAAGCAGGCAAGCCAGCGCACCCATACGCTCAATCAATGCAATCACTTCTAGGGATAAAGCCAATGAAAAAGAAGAAGACTTTAGAGAAAATCGATACCAAACCCATTAGGCCAATCCCCATTACCACAACCTGTCTAATCTCTATCGCATATTAATCTCTATTCGTTTTTTATTCGTTCATTTTTATAAACTACGAATTTTTCCGGAACGTACGGCATGTCCTAGTACCCCATTGAAATGTCATGGAGTGTGGCAAGATTAAGCAGCCATTGTTGTCGCTGTTGAGCTCGTCTATATCTATAAGGTTGTAAGTTTGTATGTAAGCGCCTGCTCCACCGAGCCAAGAGACAATAAAATCACACACACACACATACACACACACACATTTACTGCTACAAAAGCGAAGGAGACAAGCGGAATAGTGACACAGCCACCAAGCGAGTGGCGATAGTTGAGAATTACTGCAAAAAATAGCTAAACAATGCCAACAAAAACAACAACAGCAGCAACGAGAGTGGATTGTAGTATGTGTTGAAAAATATTGCACATTGGGGGTAATACGCTTGGGAGCAAAAACCGGATAATGATGCCCCACACAGCAGCAGCAACAGCTACAACAAGCACAAGCCAACCAACTTTGAAGCGTTGCATGCTGCCACTGCCGCGTTGCACGTCGCCTATTGCCTGTCGCCTGCAGCTAAATTGTAAGCACTCACAAGCATATATATATATATATGTGTGTGTGTGTGTGTGTGGTGTAGCGCCTGGCCTAGGAATTCCACTGTGTCTAAAAGCACTTGTGGCACAATATGCAGCGCCGTGTTGCACGCTTTTTTATTGACGTTGTGGCAACGGCGCAGTTTACTTTTATTTACGGTTGCAAAAAACTTTAAAACAACAACAACATGGTATAAATAATATACACGCAAACAAATATTATATAAGTCACTTACAGCAGCATCTGTATGTGTGTGTGTGTGTGTGTGTGTGTGCGTAGCTTGGAAAGCCTTAACTGGCATACGTTGCACCCAACCCAGCAGCAACGCCACAGTAGCTATAGAGCGTTACAAGCGCTGCTGCTGCCTTGTGATCCTTAGCATTCTCATTCATCTACTCAACTCGGTGGAGCAGCCGTTAATAACATCCACCATCCGCCATCTAGCCATCTAGCCACCTAGCGTTCTAGTCAGCACAGCTCAGTGCCAACCTCGCTGAGTTGAAGCTTTTTTGCGCTTTTGCACTTTTTGCGTTATTTTTCCACATTTCTCTCTCTCCATTTCTTAATTTTTATTATTTCTGCATTTTTTATTCACATCAATTGACTTTTTTCTTTGAATTCATTTTTCTTCCACTAAGCTTATTCTATGCCAGAAATGTCAGCATTAAGTCCATCAGTCGCGCTGCTTTTGTTTATTTATCGTTGAGTTTTTGTTTACCCAAGCGCCGCTGTTCAGCGCCTTTCCGCATAACGCAACTTTACTCTGCAATTCCATTGACCGTCTACATTTTATGTTTTTTTATTCGACTGGTTACCCGATGGACCTTGACTTGCTGACACACATCTTGGGATTGAGATTGAGAGCTGGACTTTGGCTACTCACTTTTTTCGCTGTTAAATCTGGATTTTTCTTGCGCTTTAATTTCTCGATTAAGCGCTTATATGATTAGGCAAGTGAAAGAAAAATAATAATAAACCATATACCATTATCGTAATAGCGGTATGGCAGTACACCTCCCCCCACCCCTAAAAGCAATCTGCTACCAGTTCAATTAATTAAATAATTTTCTATCGTGTTTGGTCACAAGCTTTTCCTTCCGAATTCACGTTGGAGGCCAGTTCCATGGAAAGCTTATATTATATACTCTATATTTTATACTATATATACTCGGGAGTCCATTAGCTATTCATACCGTCCCATACTCCAACATCAAACCAATAAGCTGATTGATATTGAGGAAAATCTAAGCTAATTCTCCCTAAAACCCTGAGAGTTTTATTTATAAACCAAATGGGGCTGAATGTGGTCGAATTCTCCGAATCAACTAAGTAATTCACGATTGGTTTTACGACCGAAAATTCTGCGGAACACAACTTTCTATGTTGGCTTCAGTGGTAAGTCACTTCCTAGAAGACCCATATCCAGATGTACCTTTAAACAGAATATAATGCCGAACATTTTCTAGAGAAGGGGTGTCCAATTCTTTCAATCTTCTCAATGGTAGAAAAAACTTGTTGTTTAAAAAGAATTATAAAAAGATGTCCTTGGATTAAATCTAGAGTTAGTTGACCACTGCCGACTCCAACAAGATCTCAAATTTAATGAACCTTTCCATGTTTTTCGCACAACAAAGCTGATGAATTCCCAAATTTGTTTACCAGAATATTTATCCGAAATGCTTGAGGACGAATGCTTTGAATTAGTCCCGCATTGCTAAAAACACCGAAAGTCTTACGATACATTTTGCTTACATAAACATTGGGTTCACGGTCTCACACCTAATTTGATGCTGGATTTGAACTATGAGATCTCTTTGGCTTGTCTTTACTTATGGACATGGCATAGCTACAATGGATCCACAATTGAGAGAAGTCGTCGCGCATGTGTTTTCCTAAATCTATGTAACACCGCACATTAGAGGCTAATGTAGTTTTGTAGCCTTCAAATGTCAATTTTAGATGAATAGATGAAAGCGTTGTCTCCACCAAACATCGTTGCCACTGTTTTCTTTAATTATTCTCTTTAATTATACTCTTTTTCCAGCAATTACAAGTACTCACCGTTTTGTTTTTTTTTTTTTTGTTTTTTTTAATCATATCGCCTTTGTTCGGCTGCTCTGCTTTTCGACATTTTTTCTTTGTTGTACTTTATGTGTCTACTCTTCTGAATTTAATCATTCGCCGCGCTTTTGTGCCGCCCATCAAAAAGTAAGAAGCAGAGCGCCATGTCAATGAATCCTTTGGCGCCGCTTTTGTACTCGTCTCGCCGCTCTCGCCGCTCTCCCCGCTACAAAGCGCTCGCGCCTTCGCCTCTTGCCTTTCAGCTGGCGCTTGCAGCAGCTCTTTCTTTTATTCGATGAATTTTTTTCTCATTACGGTTATTTGTTTGTGCATTTGTTGTCTTCGCTTCGTCTTAAAGTCTTTCACCATGCTTGATATTTCATTCGTTTTGTACTTATTTAACTTCTGCTTCTTCAATTCGATTCGCTGACAATGAGTTTTTATTCGTTATCTCCGCGTTGACATGGTCGGCGGTGCGTTCGGTGTGCGCTCGCCGGCCGACGGCCGCTTCGTTGCCATGTTTGCTGTCATTGCAAATTTTATAATTTGACAGCTTACATGGTGCCTCAATACTTAATGCTGGCCACCAGCGCCAGCGCCGCTGAAATGGTCACTGCGACGCTTCAACTGCGGTTCGTCGTTTCCATTTTTTACTCGCTGATTAGTTAGCCGCTTGCTATGCAGGTAGGGTACAAGCTACGGGATATTTTGCTACTTGTTTCCAGCGCTGCTTAAGTACTAAAACAATTGTTTACAACAAATGCTGGTAAATAGAGCTAGCTTTAGCGTGCAATCGCATTTGCCGCATACTAACCGCTAGCGTGCCCCTTCAATCTAGCTGCATTACCCTCCGTTGCTGCTCTTTTGTTTGTGTGCAAATAATGATGACAGTCAGAACAATGCGTCGTTTTGAAAGGTGAGTGCGCGCTTCAAGTTGCTCAAGCGCCTGTGTTGCCTAAGCCGATTCACTTCCCTACCACATTTGCACATATGTATATACAAGCTCTCCCAGCTGCTCATACCCACATATCTTATTTCTTCTATTTTTAATATCGAATTCACTTTTTGTTTTTGTTTTATCATTATCTCATTGAATTTTATTGTTTCTGTTCGCTCATTAATTGTGTAAAGTGAGGTGGGCAATTAAGAGCAATAAATATATCGACTTAATTATATACTGACATGTACTTACATGCAATTCATATGCCTTGCCGACTTTACAGTTTTTATTTTAGCCTTTCTTCAATAACAATTCCAATACAATTTCGAGCAGCAGCACCACTTTGCAAGACGCTCTCGATGCAAGAAAAAATTCTACCTTCGCGCAGCTGCTGACAATAACTCCAAGCTGGAGAATGTGGCTCATAAAATTAGGTCCGAAATACCGTTCCAAGAAGTACTGTGTGGCAAGAGATCTCCATACAAGTAAACGCTAACAAAATGGGGATATTTTTTTCATGTAAAATCGGATGTAAAAATACCCTTTGAAGATATATAACTGTATAAAGATATATATAGCTGTTTACGAGCTTCAAATCCATCTACATCACGCATTCTGGAAAGGTAAGGCCGATCGGTTCAAATAAAAATCAGTAAAATCCCCATTGGTAGATTAACGGATTCTTTGGACGCTTTTTGAGCCCGTGAGTGGTTTATGAGACTGAAATAATTCGTCCTAAAAAGAATTAGAGCAGCTCACTGCCACTACTCAAAAAGAAAATTTTCATATATGGGTTACACAGCACTAATACTACCTTGGACCCGGGTTCTCAATTCCGACTACTGTCACACTGTTGCTCTTCATAATAGCTATCCTGGTCGGAAGGCAATGACGATTTTCCGATATCTCCGCCAAAAATCCGAAATCCATTAGGAGTTCCGAGTCGGAAATGAAACGAGAAGCTCGGCCAATTATCTCGTAGAGCTGTGAGCCGCAGTTAAGTAAAAACTAATAGAGATTCTCGAGAGATTCAAGTCAAAACCGACAAGTTTCCTTCCAAGTCAACTCATTTAGGTATTTCGAAAAATTCGGGAACCTGAAAACTCTGAAGTAGTCACCGATTCAAAAACTGAGTTTCATTAAACATCTTAAGCCCCTTAGAGCAAAACAAAATACAATACCTCAAGACAGCTTAGAAATCCATTGTGATTTATACACCCACTAGACAGCGCTCATGTTGCACGCATGCAACGCGCACAAACCACTCATATGAGCATATCAAATATTTTGTGGCACGTAAGAAATGCAAAGCCAATTATAAATTCTGACATGCATTTGCCATCAATTTATGTTCTTTCGCCACGAGCGCAAAGATATCAAGTAATATGCGCCGGAATTTCAGCGAAAACGACAAAACTACTCATGTTGTTGCACAGTGGCACCGACTATGCGATGACCCACTTACAAATAACAGTCATAAGCGCAAATGTACAAATACAAATGTTAAAAGAAAATATTTCTGTAAACGAAATTATGCGAATGCAAGTAAACGGACGAAGTAAATATGAATGAGAAATTAACAGGTTCAGCGTTGCTAGCAACTTGCGGCAGCAACTAAGACTTCCACTTCATTTGTATGCCGCCTGCGTTTTTGTTTTGTGGGCGCTACGCAATATCATCAGCGTCAAAATCAGCAGCCACATAAATTTCAACTCATTTGTTGCTCGTTAATTTCGCCAAATGCGCCAAACAACAGCACCACAACAACAACAATAATGAATGAAAAGCAATTGGTAAGAAGCGAAAAGAATTGCGACCGCAGCGAGAAACCGAATTAAATGCAGCGCGTACGGCGTACGGCGTGTGGCATGCAACGGCATGCACGCACACACATCGGTGGTGCATACAAACAAAGGTCACCTTGCAGTGCGGCTTCACGCTGTGCGTTTTTGGCAATGCGCATGCGCATCGGCGACTCACCGCGCGACGCTTCGTGCTGTGGCACCGCGCATTTGGTTTCATGCTGCGCGCGCTTCGTCGCTTACCTTTTCTTCTTTATTTCTTTTCGGCCAATTTTTTGCTTTGAATTCTCTGCCGCTCGCGAACTTCTTTCACCGGCATTGGCAGCAGCAAATTTATTGAGCTAATTAAAATAATTCTTAATTAATAAGATCGCTTTTGTTTGATAAACGACTGCAATGGTTGGCTTGCTCAACATGCTGAAGTCGTTGGCTACAATTTGCGCCTAAATCGTAAACTCATATAGTTTAGAGAATTGTTCAGCAGAAGAATTGGTGCTCCTTGGTGCTATATTTACCCAAGAGCTTTTATTAGAAACCCAGTAAAGTCGAATTCGTGTACACTTGGCTCTTCCAGCGCAGAGAATGGAGAACGGTTCCTTTCCCTTTCTCTTATTTACAATCTCATGTAGCTGCAACTAAAACTGGAGAGCTTGTCAGGCTGTTTTTAAATATAGAAATCCATAAATATTTCTTAGGCTCGAGCAGCCGATCTCATGTTTTCACGAATAAAAACATGAATGTAAAACATTGAATCACTCAACGGTGGCTCTATGGAACCTTTTGTTTTTTTAATCAAAATAAATGAAATATCAATATTCAACGTCTAAACCTTTGAATTTGAGTTGCATTACACCGGCAGCCTATTCGAAAAAATCGGAATGGTTCCCGAGTTTTCCAAAGAATTATCCTTCCTTGGGCTGCTCACAGCCTTTTCGAACTAAAACAGGCAACAGAACCGCTTCCAAAAGCCATTTGTTAATGGAAAGTATAGAACAACATTTCTGAAAAGTAAAAACAAGTAAAACTTGGTCGAAAACTCTGGAGCATTGGCAATGAAACATTCGAGCTCAGACTGCTTAATTTTGAAAATATCCCCCATTAAGGTAACCAAATAGTAGTTACACTTAGAAATCAGGTATCGCTGACTTCAATCCACTCATGGCCAATGGAAGAGGATAGTGTATTAAAAGAAAGATGGGTTCCAATCTTACCGGAAATTCGTAGATTTTGGAATAGAAGAAGGGAAATATTGCGCTAAATTTCAACTGAACTGTATATTTAAGGGCATACTAGTTGACTTTTCGATGTCAATAACTTTAGGGATAGTGCGACCATGGGTTCCTCAAATAGGAAGTATATATGATCTAGAAGTTAACTATGAAGCCACTTACTCTAAAAAAGGAATTGGAGTTCTAAATTTTTGTTGAGTTAGTATTAAATGAAATGGTAATAACTCTAACCACAATTCAATTCGATAAGGTGCATCCGAACCCTTAATTTTGTGTCGAAAGGAGACCATGAAGATTTACCTACAAAATTCAAGGAATCCAGCCTTCTTACAATATATTATTGAAAAAGTGTAAACAGCTGATTACTTTCCTCATTTATGGAACATGCAAATATGTCACATCCTCACATCCACTGCATCATCATTCTGAACACCTGCCGTTGAGATTTTTAAGCATTTGTATAAATTTTACTATATACTCAAGTGCATAAAAAATGTAACGAGGGTGCACTTGCTGGCTTGTCACCACATTGACGCCTACCTGTGCACTCACTTCCTTCCTTACGTTTGGCCATATGCTGCAGGCGACTTGCTTCTTTGCTCTCTCTCTCTCTCTCTCTCTTTCCCAGAATTCGTCCTTGCCTCGCCACACACATATCAATCCTTGCAACTTGTAAAATAATTACCTCTTCCCTTGCCACAGATATCAACACCACAAACGTGCCACATGCTTGCCAATAAATTTCCCTTTTGATAGCCAAGATCGCCGCAACTCCGTCTGTTGCATGCTTTGTTTACACCTGTTGCCCATTTGAGATCGTTGGCGCGCTGATTTGTTGTCGCGCATCCTTGCACATCCTTGCCGTTGCACCGACGATTACACCTTGTTGCACGGCCACTAGGAGCCTGTTTGTCAGCCTGGTTGACTGCTTGGCTGCATTGTTGTTGCTTTGTTTGAGTATTTATTGTCATTTGTGGTGTTTGGTGTATTTAACTGGCGAGCGGCAGCAAACAATTTACACCTTCTGCTGTGGTTTTAGTCAGTTGCGGTTGCATTAAATCAATTTTCCGTATACAAAGTTTGTTATTACAAGACAGCGGACACCAAATTAATTATAGTTGGCTAGCTGTGTGCATATCCTGCTTTGAGACACATGTTGCACTTGGTTTCGGAGGAGGTATGCGGTTCGAAGATATGTATCGTCTGAGTTGAGGTGGTGGCAAGTGTTGTCAGTTAAAAAAATTAATTAATTAAATTCAGATGGGAAGTGGATTTACCATCAAGTTCCACATTTCAGTGATTTGGCGATCTGTGACTTCGAGAATGAAACTCACATAAAGATTTCGGACCCCCTAAGGAGCTGGTTTGTGAGGTAATTGAGGTAAATGTCACCGAAAGGTATTTTGGAACCTCATGCATATTTTCTTTGTCTTTACAAAGATCAAAATTAAATATATTTACGTCCTACTCAGACAAGATCCATCCTATAATGTGGATCTAGGAATGAAAATCCACTATCCCAGGTCAATCAAAGATCACAGCCTTTCATTAAAAGAATTTGTAACCTGGACCAAGTTTGAATAAGAGAAGGTATGAAAGATCGAGAGTTCGAGGGATCTATTTCATGGAGGATAGATGGAATGGTTGCTTAAACCATCAGAACCTAAACTAAGCGGATTGGAGTTTCCTCATAATCAAACTAAAATGTATAGTCAAAAGAAAGGATCCAAGCATTTTATCAGTTCACAATTCTTAAACAAAGACTCGGAGGTCGTATTATCTTCATCATATATTTTCTCAAAAAACTGCAGCACAATGGTTCTTAAAGTCAGAGTAAGGAATCTCAAAAAATGATTGTCACAACTGAATTTTCAACAAGCCACAAGATGGCACCTTAACCACATGCGCCTAAGTTGTGATCTGTAATCCTGACTTATGTTATACTTTTCTATGAATACGAATTTTCAAATTTTGAACTGAGCCAAGGTGTACCAATTAAGCGGGGTTTACTGTACAAAAAATAGTACAACGTGGCGGAGGGGTTTAATTTAAAGCGCTTACATAATTTTAACTCATATGGCACATTCCACACACTTAAGCCGACTTTAATGTGCTGCAAGCGCCTGTTCTTCCCGTTATCTTCTTCTTCTATTTCCGTGATGATTTCAACAGCGCCAATTTCCCATCTACGCCCCACAACCTTCGATTTCTGCTCATAATCGCTGGCCGGCACTCCAGCTAAATCACGGCTTGGCAATTTCGCCCAACAGCGGGTTGTTGTTGTTGCATTGATTATGCAACATTACGAAATTTTCACTGCTCGACATTATGATTAACATATCACGTTGCACGTTGTGGTGGCGGGCGCAACCAATTTTCGCCCTGCTGTTGCAAGTATGTTTCAACATTCTACTGGCGGCTTTCCCATCTGCCTGCCTTGCCGCCTGGTTGTTGAACACTCCCTTTCATTGGAGGTGTTCCACTGCAGAAGCTCCTCTCCTTTATGTTGCACGTTTTTTTTTTTGCATTTGTGGCATGCATTTTTTGATTGGTGTGAATGCTGTGTAGGGGGCGAAGTATATGATTTGCGAAGAGACATGTTGCGGAGAGACGTCACGGGGACGAGGAGCTCGTAAACAAGAGTATCTGACACATTGCCTAATGGGCAACTAATATGCAGCAAAGTGACTTACAACAATAGCAATAACAACAACAACAACACAATAAACATTGTGTGGCAATAATCAGCATAATAGCGCATGGAGCGGCAGCCAAACACGTAATGTATAATGAAATGGGGCTCAACGTTGCAGTGTTGATGGTGTTAAACAGCCGAACATGACAGTGCTGCAGGCGGCGAGAGCGACGGCTAAACAAGTTAGCTGCATGTTTGCACACTGTGGCAGTCAGACAGTTCGTCAGTCATTCGGCATGCAGTGAGACATTTGGTATTACACGAATTGTGCCTAAATTCATGCAGCACGACTGCGAACTGCCGGCTGCTGTGCCGGTGTGTGTTGTGTCGCTGTAGTAATAGCTAGAGCATAACTCACAAATTTATCAAATACATTCAATTCGAGTTCGCAACAATTGCGCACAGTCTGCCTTGTCTCGTGAGGCGCACTTTGAAGCCGCTAAAGTGGTATGATAAGGCAGTAACCCCTGTCTCAAAGATTACACTTAATCAAAGTACACTGTAGTCATCAGCAAAAATGTCCGAGACAGGTATGGACTCATCTCAGGCCCACTGGGATCACTTTTCCGAATGTTAATCAAAATATACAATTTATTAAAAACATAACTTTTAAGCTCTTGAGAGTAATTTCTTTCTACTCTCGAGGACCTTCTTCTATATGTGTTGCTTTTTAATGTTGTCCTATAATACGGTTTTCTTCAAGGTGACGGAACACTTGACGACCGCTTTAAGTAAGCATGTTTTTCTGCTATATAATCATTCCCATCATGGGTTATTTAATCCTGTCGCCGTGGCTTAAAGGGTCATACTCTTAACCTATTCGTTGAAAAACTAATAATTTATAGAGCAATTTTCAATAATCCTAGAAAATTGTGCTGGTTTTTCATTGTTTATGAAATACTTGAATGAAAATTTGAGGGAGGTCGAGAACTAAGCGAAATCTGAGGTCTTTCGTTCTTTCTTTCACCGTTTCTCTCCCGAAATTTACTTAAAAAACCAGTATCGGAAGGAAGTAGTTAGCTTTTAAGGGGCTGTCCCTTTTATAAGTTTTATAAGACAAAAGGTACTGCTACTAGGCTGATGAACAAATAATTGAAAAGGTGTTTTATCAAAGTTGGGATTTCAGCATTATCGAAAGTTTAAAATGAAGATCTACGTGCATTGACTGGGACTCTATGTCAGTACTCTTCGACGGAACTCTAAATCGGAAGTTTTCAGCGGGATTAGATTAGTCACGGGTGGTTTAATTAAAGTTAAATAGCTAAGCCTAGACCTTTACTAGAAATTTCACTTATTTATTCCTTAATTTTAACTTAGCTGTTAAATATTTCCTTCCCGATTTTTTGCTGGAAAAGTTGCTGGAATTCATGTAACACTTTACTACTTATATACGCCAATAACATTCGCCACATTAGCTTTAATCAGCGCCAACGCGCCTGCTAACAGCCTACAATAGTGCAACAATCAACGCCAACAACAATGCCAACACCAACACCAACACCAACGCCAACGCCAAGAGCCACAGCAATTGCACGACTAACATTTAAAAATTGCAAAGAGCGAGAAAAATCACAAAAAATTACGGGCAACAACAAAATGTTCTTCGTAAATGCCTCGTAACGGCTGACTAACCACGTGTTTGTCCGTCCGTCCGCATGGAGTCTCGAGCTGTATGCATATTTACCCTTTGGGGACAAAAGTGAAAACATGCCTTGTTCGCGTTCAATTTTTGCATTTTTCTCGCTCACTTAACTTCGAATTTTCGGCGCAATATATTTGAGAGTCATGCATGCAATTAAATAAGTACTTTATGTTTTTGCTTGGCGGTCGCTGATGAAGTAATAAAAAGTTATTTCTGTGCACCCAAGTGACTATTCAGCACCTTGGCTCTTAAAGGGTTTCGTATGCATATCTACATAAAATTCTGTTGTTGTTGTATTATTGTACCAAATACCGTTATAAATACTGTCAAAAAGCAATTCAACTATTTTAATTGGGCATACTTCAGATAACGCTCATATAAGCTGATATGCTCTCTACCAAAAATCACATACCTTCTTGCTGTACTATCCTTGCTTGTGGCCTGCTTGTTCTCAAATTATAGTCGGGTCAATTATAAGTAGGCTGTATGTGCCAAAGGCAACCTGATCTTTTGCAACAATCCCTGAGTTCTATATCTATCTCACTGTTCACTGGAAGTCTAAAACTTAAACCGATTTCGAATCTAGTGCCTCCTAGTCTAGAACCTTGAGGTCTGAGCAATTTTCTCCACCTAAATAGTTAGCATATGAAACAAGCGAACGGCTTGTGGTTTAAATATTCATATTGCAAGTAAACAATTAAGTGCGATTGCGGTAAAACCTGCAACTATTCGACAATACTTCAATAAAATACCCGTTAATTTACGAGCGTTTAACCTTGGCATTTTTAATAGCTCACTAAATGCACGGGCGTGTCCCAACACACATATTTCCACACACCCTAGCAAGCAAACGCGCAAGTTAAGGCATACAAAGCCAATAGTTAAGTCCAGTGGATATTTTTGGTGTCTCCAGCGCAATTACAGCTAGTAGTAGTTAGCCAAAGACCGAATTCTACCACCGCTTACACACCACAATGCACGTCGCTTACCCTCGCAGCTTTCTGTTGTTGTAGCTGTAGCTGTGCTAGTCATTGTCGCTGCTGGTTTGCATTATGCCGAGTCAGCAGAGTATAATTACTTTGCAATTACTTAGCCGAGGAGAAGACGCAACGCAATATTAAGCTACCGTTGCCACTCTATGCGGTGTTATTTGGAGCGATTCGCGGCAAGGTCACAAGTTTTCCTTTTTGTTTGGTCGCTAATAACAGTTAGCTAACTAACGCTAGTTGTATGCAAATTGCTTCGCTACTTAAATACTTCCGTAATAATCGGTAGAAAATGTGCATTGCTCGAGGGCAAGGCGATGTAATAGATGAGAGAGAAAGACACTTGCTTTGTAAGGGTATTATTTATTTGGATTAACCCGTTGAAGTAAAACACGGAGTCATGCAAATGACATGCATATGGTAGAAAACTTAGAGCAGCCTAGTTTCCATTCATGCCACAACTTCGAAAAGTCGGTGATGTTTATAGCGCGAGCATAAGTCAATCATGTCGATATTTATAAGCATAATAATTCCATTTTGTGGCAAAAGTTTTCTGGGACTATGACTATGACTATGTTCGTTCTTGTATAGATTTCTGGTATCTTGTCCTGTCCTGTACATATTGACCTTCACAGCACTGTTATAACTGGGCGACCATGTGAAGCCTACATGGGTTATGGAATGTCTTATTATTATGAAAATATATATTTTAACTCAATTTTGAGTTCAAGAGTTATTACCGAAATGGCTACCCTGGTAGTCTTTCACTACACTTTTGAACTCTTAAGGTGAAATACGAACCATGAATTTTCAATATTCCTAACATTTTGAATGCAGCCAATAGCGTTAGACGGTCAAAATTTTCATTCAAGCTCTTTATATGGAAATGTGTTGACATTCGTATTTGCAAATAATAAATAATATAATTTCAGTAATATCCACTTTCGAAAATGCTGTCCGAATATTAATTTATCGATTTCCCATTGATGGTGGTGGGATATTATGTATTAATCGACTCCTCGTACGAACTCTACCGAATTGTGGCACTCCCGTGAGAGCTCAGCCAATTTCAAATACAAGCACTGCTTGATGTTCCGTAATCGACCGAATGTTAACGTGGTCTTAGCGCCATTGTAGGCTCTCGTAAAGCCCATGCACAAGTCGCAAAGATGTTCATGGAGCGGGTGGTTGGTGGATTATTAGCTAAATGTCGCATGACTGATGGCCTACTTACAAACGCAAAGTCCAAATACGCATAGTGGTTGAAAGGTTTCATGCGCTGGTGTTAAGCTAGCACCATTTCACATGGGGTACAGCGAAGCCGGCTTGGCAGACAATAGTTCGCTTTGAACTGGTATTCGGGCTGACTGGCTGACTGCCAATATTGGCTGTTAGCAACGATGTTCTTGGTGCTCTTGTAGTTGCAATGACACTTGACATTGTGATTACGAGTGGCGCCGCAGGCTTGACATACGTACATGTAGGTGTGGTCATTGCAATCGCCAAGCTAATTCCACCGCAGCTCAATTGCACAAACGCCACTTGGAAGACGTGTAAGCGCCAGGCGTGGTCAGTGTGCGTAGTACGAAGTGCGAAGTGCGAATTGGGAGGACATCACTTAAATGTAAATCTCCGCTGACACCTGCGAACTGTCGCCAGCAATGTTGCTGCTAGTTTACTTCTTTTATGCACTCCCTGCTGCTTCCCTTCAGCTGGGCGGCAATGCTCCCACCTCGGCTGCTATACAGAACTTTGATTGATTTGTCGGCATTACGAGTATAGTGCAGTAGCAATTACAAATCCAAAACAGTTGCGCGAACTCAAATTTCGCACAGTGCGCCCAGTTGTGTCGAAATAAAATACCTTGCCGAAGAATATCTTCGTCGCATTTAATATTTCGTCGGAGTTCGGAATATGTGCTTAATTCGGGCTTGTGTTCTGTGTACCCTTGCGCACATATCGCCTTAAAATTATTTGTAGAAGTTGACACTGTTTTAAAATTCCATTTGAAGGATCACTTATTAGGTACATTCGGCAATATGGCCTCCACACCCAATATATGGCTGAAACGAATTCGTTTTCGTTTTCGTTTCTCTAATTTGCATCTTTAAAATACAAGCATCCTGAAATCTGAAGAGTTTGGGCTGCCATCTTGAGCTCTCTGGAAGTGGTAGAGCTGGTATTTCGGAAGGTCTATCTTGCCAGAATTCTGAAGCCATGATTCGAAATATTTTCTAAGATGCCTCCTGGGAGATCTGTCTAGATTGGCAACACCTGGATTGGCAAGTGGATTTAGGAAACACCTTTCTGGCGTTTCAGTCTCTTAAGCTCTAATAGTACTTTCCACCAAGTGGTGTAAACCAACCACTGTGCGCATCGCTGCCGCCGGTATGGCCACAATATTGTGCTGTGAACCACATTCGCCATTGTTATAGCCGCTGTTTGAGTTTATGTCCGTTGTTCCACATAAGTGTGTGTACATATATATGCGTGTGGCTGTAAGGCTGAATGCATTCTCATAAACTGCAATTCATCGCAGGACAATTAAATTCCTTTCATATATTAATTTGCCGTTGTAGTTACTATAATTTGTTATTGTTGTTGTTAATGCTAAATCATAGGAGTTGTAGTTGGTATTTCGAATAGCCGGTTTAAATTGCGGCACATTGCAATTTGAGGTAATAATCAGTTGAATTGCGGCGAACGGTAACTGCCCACTATTGAATTTGGGGTGTGAAAGTGCAGTTATTTGATCGCTTTGGCATAGCTCTCTATTGGTGTATAAGTAATCAAGCATTTTAGTATGCATGCACATATTAATTTACCTAAATTTCGCATAGAAGAAGATAGCTTCCGGTTTAGTAGTCTGTTTAGAAGATAAACCAGCTTACATAGCTTGCCTGAGCTGAGTTCAACTTTGTGATTTCAGTTGAATTTTTTCCGCTATCATTCCGCTGATCATTCTAGTTGCATATATTTCGAGTTCCCTGCTGTTCTATGACATCCTGAGTGATTAAATGCTCTGTTAGGAGTTCACTGATGTAACCAAAATTAGTAGTCATGCAGCCTGTTATTCTTTTTCCTCTTTCGAGCTCAAGTTCTCTTATATTTAGGGCTTTCCCCGCTCAGTTAGCCTAGTTGAAATTCTTTCTTAACCTCTTTGTAGTTCGTAGTACCGTAATATGTTCTGAAACCAGCAAGACTACTATCAACGGGTTGAGTATTCTACATTTAAATTGTGTCTTGATCTCTTTACCAATCCCAAAGTTTGTGCTGCCACCAGTTTCGATGTAATTTACATATATCTGACGGTTTCTAAATATTTTGGAGCTCTCTAGATATTTTTTTTTTTTTCAGTTAGTGCATGTTAATATATCTCTCACTATACGCATGGACCCAGCAAACCCATTGCTTACTTTAACTAAATTATAAATTTAATATATTTTATGCAATTCGAGTCTGCATCTAATAAATGCTTTCCAATAAATTAAATTGCTGAGAGAACCATAGGTGGATTGCTACCGAAAACCCACACACCCTCCTCGAGGCTGATACCAGCTGTATTCGAAAAAGAACAAGCACTACGATAGCGGCAACCAAAAAATAAAATCACTTTGGTAATTCAAGCAACGAAAACTATGCCAACCGACAATGTAGTGGAGTGGCCTTAACCTCGACACCACATCAGGACACACACGCACACACACACACATACGTATTAGACATACTTTGCATACATATGTGGCCGTGCGAGTTGAATGAGTGAGTTGCCTCATCAAACACTCACCTGTACAACAAGTACACCTTTATATCGAATATTATTTGTAATAATATATCTGGACTTGCACTTGCGCTAGTTTGCCAGCTATTTTGCAACAGCAGCAGCTGCCGAGCGCTTTGGCTCACATTTCAAATGGCTCTAAGTAAAATGTACAGGTGCCTTGTGGTTATGAATTTGCGTTTGCCCAAACAACCCAGACCAATCGGCAAGCTAATAACTAAACATTTCTACAAACATACAGCTACGTATATGCTGTTATGCTGTCATCACACATAGACGCATAGAAAACGGCATACATGTAAACGCTACAAAGCTGCGCATGCTGCTCCGCCACTGCTTAGTTATAGTGAAGTTCTGATATTTATCCACTTATGTGCATATATATATATATAAATATATATCTGGGCACCTATATATTTAAGTTTGTTTGCTCCAATGCGTATCCGTCAGGTCATTATGAATATGGCTTAAATGAGTGAGTGAGAGTGAGTGGGAGAGTGAGTTGGAGAGTGAGTAATTTCAATTCAGTATAATTAAATATCCTTCACAGAGGCTACCGAAACGCAGCACTGACGCTTGCAGACAGGCGTTGATTACGTTTGTATGCCTAGATAGCCATGCGGAAATTTAAGAACGTTATTAAAGTAATTAAAATAAAAAAAAAAAAAGAATTTATATAAGAATTACATTCTATAAGTCTTTCACTCCTGACGCAAAAACATTGCCCTTCAAATACTCAGATCTTTAAGTGGTCTGCGTTAATTTAAATCAATGTCTAAGCGCTCCATATAACCATAATAGTCCACAAGTCAAGTTTTATTGACAATGTAGTTATTTTCAATCAACTCAGGCGAGGGACCATTTAGAAAAAATTATTTATCATTATTACATATTATAGGGAAGGGCTCGGTCTCCAAGCGAAGATAACAATAAGAAAATGATCGTAAGTTTTGAAGAAAATTAACCTCACTCTCACTCTTCCAGAGAAGTATCTCTACAATATTCCTCTGACCAATGGGCTAGCGCTTAAGGGAAAGATGCGACAAGTTATGCGTGAAATACTGGTGTGAATGTTCCGTCTCAAATGTAGCAGCAAGGAATCGAAGCGCCCATTATTTTTACTTACAAACCTGTATAGATGATTATACCTTTCAAGGGAAGCGCAAGACAGCTTCTTCAATATATTCTAGTTCCGATCACATATCATGTAGAGAAGCTTATACTTGTAGTTCCCGATTGCCACGGACCGTGAAGTCCTTTTCTTCAGCATATAACTCAAATTGCTCCGCATAAGTTCCATTCCACAAATTTTTTTTTTTTACACGAACCTCCGTGCGGGTTCATACAAAACGGTAATCTGTGTCAGTAATGCATTTGCACATTTTTCACATAAAACTTTTCCAACTATGCTCTCCAACTGCCAACATACACACACTTTTTTACAATTTCGTTGCAAAAATGTAAACACAGCTGTAGTTGCGTACACTCTCTGGTTCCAGCGTTCATCTGCGGTAAATGATAAAATTTAACTTCCTTCCGCAGTCATTTAGCCTGCAAATAAAAAGAGAACTAAGCAATGGCAGCCTCGCTTTGGCAATGTTCCAACAAAAATGTATCTAAGTATATGAATATTTGAATATTTTTATGGATTTGTATATGTTGTTTAACTGTCTCTTCTTCTTAAAGAGCGGTGTCAGATACTTAAAGGATATATTTTCAACTATATTAAAGATCGGGAAGTATCGGAGGTGTTGATAATTCGTTTTCCCACGTAGGCCTCCCTGGTCTAAAATATGTCTAATTCCACACAAATCCAAGGAACAGCACTGTCCAAAGAATATCATAAAAAACCTAACCTAGAATCTACTATACTTTCAAGAACCCACAATATTGAAGATACGACTCCTGTATATCGAGTGAACTTATCTAAGCTTTTCTCCTAGCCTCACATCTGCCAGTCGCACCCATATTGAGAGCATTCATACAAGCACTTGAATATGATAAATCGGCAAAGCAGAGACATGTTGGCCGTAGCAGTCGAATCAGCTCGCTACGATGGCCTTGAAACAATTTTGCGGTTTTAACCGGTAATTAAATATATTTAAGCCGAAGATAGATAAGCAGGTAAATGGTTTTAAGTATGGGTCATTAGGGAAAAACTGAAAGGACAAGGTTGTGTCTTGTTCGGCTTGTGGCTTTAGAAACCTCAAGCTTATTTAGGGATATGAATAATGAAAAGTATCGAACGAAAGACGAAAAAGTAAGTAAGCAAATAGCAAATGAGAACACTGGTAGTAAAATTTAACAATTTAGTTAAACAGTGAATTTAAAGCAAAATAATTAAATCATGTGACACATATTATATGTTGAGTATATGTAGAGTTAGGGGAACGCCTAAATCAGTTTCAGACTTTGTATCTAAAAAAAAACATGTGCACATAAGCTACTACCAATATTGATCCAAATAAGCGGTATATGGACTTGAGAAAGGCATGAAACGATCTTGAGCATTTTTAGATCAGAGTTGTCGCCTGCGCCCGAGAGCAATCTCACTGCAATTAAATCCATTATGGTAAGCCCAAGTGTTCTTCATCCACTTGCTTAACGAAATCCCCTAACTCAATTATTTGCACTGCCTCCAACTGACTGCTCCATGCATTTCTGCAACACAGGGTGTCTCATGCATGGCATCTCACTGCCTTGCAACATTTCACAATCTCTTCGCTTCGCTCCCTGTGTTGCGCTTAAATGAAATCACAGCTTATTTTCGTGTTTGCATTTCTTCTTTTGCACACTTTCTGTGCGGCTCGTCGCTTGGCGACTGTGATTGTTGCACCGTTTTACTGCTGCTACTGTGCACTTTTCATTTGCATACTTTCAGGCTTGAGCAATGCACGGCCAACGCTCTGTAAGCGAGAGAGAGCGCCCTGAGTAATGCAATGAAATGTAAAATGGAAAGTGAAATGTTCATATGTAATATGGTGAAAGTAATACGAGTGTGGTGAGTTTTTCCATATCGTTGCTGCCTGTGTGGTGTTTTTCAAAGCGTGGGAGCAAATGCTTGGAAACCCAGTAGAAAGTTGCTTTGGCGTGGAATTTTAGTGCAAGTCATATTTTGGTCTCTTTTTCTTGTGCTAATATCGAAGTTCGCATTAAATTGAATTAAAACAAATTCCAATAATTTTTTTACGCCTATTTTAAATACACTGAATATTGAATTTCTGCTCAAAAAGTTTTGCTTTGAAATTCTATCGTCAATTGTATGGTGTAAAAGGTTCTCAGGACATCCGCAATGACATATTATTATTAACCAGCCACTTTTCATTCACATATAGTTTACAATCCCTAGATAATAGCGTGGCACACCACACGCCAACTCCCCTTGACTGCTATTCCAAGCCTCATATTAAGTGAAATTAAACTCACGTATACCCAAACAAATTTCAAAAGGGTCTCATGTTATTCTAAACGTCTTTTAATCTCTTTAAATGATGCTGTAAAGCGATATATTGGCGGCTGATTGAAAGAGTGGAATAAAATATTTTCGAAAACTAATGAGAAATAGCAAATAGGACAGAGAAAAAATAACAAAGCGTCTACGGCATAAAAAAGGGTATAATCTTCGCGCAGAAGAGAAGAACAAAAGCAAAGCAAACAAGCATAAGAACAATAATATAAAAATTCAAAGCAATGCATTGTGTCACCAAATTTTTGCTTGGGCAGGTCCACGCACACACACACGCACACAAGCATTAACTCTCATTGAATTGCCACTTCGACCTGCACACAAACACATACACATATTGGCCTATCACACCTGGTTACGCTCCTCTTCTAAGCGATTTTTCAATTGCTAATCGCTTGTGCGCCATTGAAGCATATGCGATTATCTTCCCTTTGATTTTACAATTATAATACTTAACTATAGTGCAGTTTTCGCTTTGATAATGGAAACCTCAATTTTGCTTTCCCGAAAATAAATATTTGTTTTCAATTTTATGCGTCGATATATTTGCCTACACGAGCGTGAATTACGCTTTCTTTTCTTTTCAGTTGTGAGCGCGAATTAAGGCTCACATGAAGTATCAGCGGGTGAGCGGGTAAATGCCGGCCTACATGGCAGTCTGAACACAGTGGACACTGGACCCAAAATTTGGACCACCTTTAAGAACTTGAATGACAAATCTTAGCATAATTCCTATAGTTCAATCATAGCTTTATTTCCATAGCTTATTAAATTTGCTTATAACTCCTGCGGATCTCTAAAAGGTGGACTCCGAGGATTTGCGAAATACTTCCTACTGGCAACGCTCCAGTCAAACATATAGTATGTTTAGCGTGGTCGATTTTTCTACAAAAGCACCTTAATATACCCTTGGACAGATTAGACACAGAAGAGTCCATACTTCCATCCGAATTTGACTTCTCTCCTCTGCTTTAACTCGAGCAAAAAGCAACTAAGGGAGAAGAGAGTACATATTTTAAAGAAGAAGTCGATATTGGTTCATCAAAGACTGCTCAGAGAAGGCTTACCGTCGGAAGCAAAGAAGCTAGCACCTAAATACTTAAAAGAGTGGGTATGGATTTCAAGTGATTTCATGGAATCTTAACTTAAATCAACTTAGCAGTCGACATTCCGTCTCAGAGAAACCTACTCAGGCAAATGAGATCAAAAGCCGGTTCGGTCGGACGGGAATGACGTGAATTTGCAGGCTGTAATGTCTCCACCGTCTTCCAGGACTTTAGGACCTTTCACTTAGGACCTCATCACTCTTGACCTGACACGAAAAAGCGTCGCAGAGGTTTCTTTAAATCAGCGCTTTAAACATTTACCCTTCTCTTCGGTGGCAAATTATTCAACAAAAAGCTCAGGAGACACTTAAAAATTTCAGCTAAATGCAACAAAGGAAGTACTACAAAAAGGATAAGTAAGTAAAATGGAGGCGCCGCACAGCGCCAAGAAGGATATACAAACAGCTATTATGCCCAGTCGTTTAAATAGAATCTGTGTCGCTGTGTTGCAGGAACTCAAAAACCCAAGTAACCTAAATTGGAAAATTGGAAAAGCGTTGCTCGTTCGGGCAGATACACAATCCTTTTGTGCGACACACACGCTCACACATACACACACATTGAGTCGTAACAATGCGAGGAATGGCAACCGTGTGTGGGTATATGACAGGCATTCATGCAACACGCCAAAAAAGGGCGTAACTGCGGCAAGTTTTGGGCGGTGTGGCGGTGTGGCGGCGCATAGGAGCTCGAGTTGCCGGCGCCGAGCATGCAGTCGATCGTGAACGAATGTATGGTAACTGTGAATTTAACGCCGAAGCGGCGAAGAGGCTGTGATTGCTGCGCAGCACACACACGCCCACAACTATTGCCTGGCTACGATGCAAGTGGAAGAAGAAGAGAAGCAAAAAAAAAAAAAAGCAAAAAACGGAGCAAAAGCTAAAACACAAAGACATGCAATTTCACACACTCAAAAGCCGGTGACTGAATGCAAGATGAGGTTGAATGTAAAGGCTACAATGTGCATGCACAGCACACACTCTTATCCCTAAATGTGTTTATGCACTTACGCAAGCAAAGCGACAAGTGGTAAAAAGAGTGCAGCAAGAGCAGCGAGTAGTCGCGGTGGAGTTACGCCCGCGCACACTTATCCTTAAAAAGGACGAACTATATACACTAACAGGCACTGGTGAGTAGCAGTCGGTTCTACCCAACAAAAGAGCACAAAAGAGTTGTTGGTAAAAAGCACAAAAAGCGGTGACTGCCACCTAGTGCCTGGAAGAAAGTGTGAAAAAATGTCGCATACCACATTGACAAGGTGTATGAAAAAGGGATGAGCAGGAAAAATGCGAATGCAATTTTAGACAAAAGACTTCACAGATTGCCGCCAGCTTAGTGAGCAGCGGGAGGATGAGTATGGCGAGCGCTTTAGGATAACGGATAGTGGTCTAAATACAGCCAGCCAAGTGGTGCGTTTGTGCATTAGCAGGCGACTAAGACGTACGTGCCTTGAAAGAGTAGTGAAAATTTGCACGAAAATCCAATGAAAAATGGAGCAAAGTGTTTTTGTCACAGAGAAATAGTTGTAGTAGTAGAAGTTCAAAAGGAAAAACAACAATGTAGAAAAAAAATTCCAACGAATACTGAGCGTTGAGCGTAATGTCTAAGGTTTCTATTTGAATGGCTGAGAGAAAAGGTGAAAAACATTTGTTCCGTAGAAATCTAAGGCACTATGTGAACAAGCCACTGTAGAAGAATGAGGGAAGTGCAACATAAAGCCCTACTGTCAACTGGGACTACTTGAAAAATTTACACGGGAAATTAGGTTAGGTTATTCACAGTTGATTGAGTGATAAACTTTATTTAAATTTGAAGCATTCACACAATTTAAGCTCACTTGAAATACGCTAAGCGAATATAAAAGTGGTTGAAAGCAATGAATTCGGAAAAAGTTTACTTTTTAGTTGGTGCCTATTATTATTGATGAACGAAGAATACTGTGACCGAAAAAATCCAGTGGCAAAATATGATCCTGAAAAATTAATCTGGAATATGTTTCTTTAGTGAAAACTAGAAGCGAACATAGAGAGGTGATGCATAGCCAAAGTTGGACAGTATCGATGAATGAAAGAATATGCTCTGATAACCCATTGTTTTCCAGATTAAGGCGACTTTGCATCTCTGAGGGCAGATCACTTTTATTTTACAGTCGAGGTTCTAGATAAGTATGTTCAGGAAACGATAATCCAAGTGTCTTTCCCGATTGGGATTCCCGACACTTCGTCAGTATTTATTGTCTCCAGTACTTCGCTGTTTTACTCCCCCTAAGTTGAGTGAAGACGATAATTTTCACCGTTACCGAAATTTTTGAGTCAGCATACTCTTTGAAGTACCTCTTACATGTATTATACATTAAGTCAAATTCGGTTCATTGAGACAGATAGACTTCATCTAATCTTCGTCCGCCCTTCAGTAACTATACATTTGGCCATGTCTAGCGAGAGGAATAGGAGCCTAATGTGGACAAATATCCTGCTAAAAGCGATTTTAGATTTTTATGTCGAAACAAGGATTTCATAAGGTTCGATTTCTGGACCCGACTAAAAACCTCATCCATAATTATTTTAAGGGTTAACTCCAAAAATTTGCAGTTACTAGTAGTTAGCTGCTCTCTACAGTTGCAGCGAAAGAGAGTGCCAAGAGCCCTAATTGGCCAGGTAATATTATATTCTAAAGCCGATTCCATGGCATTCTTTAGATATTACAAAAGCTTTAGATTCTTATAGATTGTTTTTTAGAGATGATCTTTAGAGATCATTCTTTAGTTGTTACAAAACTGTCATGCAGTTCTTTCATTAGGTCTTGGACCACCATAACACATGGGTTTGAGTGACCATCGAATGCATAATTAGAATAAAGTCATATGTTTAGCTTCTAGTGCAGATGTCATACACGACGGAACAGTCTAAAAGAGTCACCTGCAGCTATGCCAAGAGCTTTGTCTGAGTGGGTTTTATAATTTGATCTTTAATAGTTAAATGAAAATACCAGTTAAAAACTCTTTATTCGCGCGATGTTCTAACTGACTACATTTGTCTTCCTCTTCTCACACATCACGCTGCATTTGAATATGGGAACCGGATATATCACATCCCTAAACCACATGCTCATCATTGAAACCGAAATTAAAGGGTTCAATTCCGTTCTGCAAATAAAAGCAGCAAATTTTCTTTGTTAGGAACATTAAAGGAATTCTACACGCGAAGCATGTGGGTCTCTGCCCCGACAACTTAACAAAATAACAAGAAAAACAACACGCAGCGAAAAAAATGTCAACGCAATATGCCAAAAAGGATATTAGATTGCACAAACAAACCCATAAGCGGGTTATACAATAACAAGCGAAGCGAAGCGCGCAACATAAAGGTACGAGCGTAACTATCAATTGCGCTTCGAAGCAAAAAATTATGCAGAAAGCAATAAAAGGCGGAACGGCAGCCGCAAACAGCCAAGGTCCTTCTTGTTTATTTGAAATTTGAATAAAGTGCCGCTAGCGAGCGATATTTGCTTGTCAACCTCAAGAAGTTCGATGCGACAATTTATACCAATAAAAAAATATTTATTCCACTTCTATATGGGAGTATATATGCATGTATTTGTATCCTTCACGATGCCTTAAATAGTGCTGAAAAGAAAAGGCGGCGTGGCAGGCAAACAAAAACGGCGAAAATATATGTTTGCTTGAAGTGGCATTAAATGGGGCTTGACAAGGTGTAATTAAGCCAACACACATACATATTTGCCGCACGGTGATATCGTTTCTTACTATACACACGAGTAATAAAAGATATGTATGCACCACATTTGTGTTGACATATCCTGCGCTTGGCAGCTGGTGACAAAAATTGTGGTTCCTTGGCTGTCGGCTTTTTTGTTTTCTTTGAAATTGAATTCCTGTGCCACAAATCTATCTTGATTATAGCTGCTTTTTTTACTTTCGAGGGAAGACATTTAATTTGGGTGACTTAATTTAGAAATTAAATATTTTTAAATGGAATCCCTATTTATTCAGTAAGCCAGGTTTTCAGTTGCAGCAGCCGTCGTTCGCTTACATTCAAACTTTCGTGGATTCAGCTCTAAGCAAGTTTCTGACAGAGATCAATCGGCGAGATGATGTCGAAAATTCAATTGTATCTATGAAGCTTATCAAAAAAATTAATTCTCCTTTCATCGGATTCTTTTTTGAAAGTTTAGTTTTAATAAGCTTGGTGGCGAAACCCACATATTGATAGGCAAATTTTGCATAACCCGTTTGAGAAGTGCGTTCTTTGACAAATGAAAATACCAACAAAATTTCTGCTCGCCTAAAGGTATGCTATATAAATATGGGAATAAGTATATCCGGCGAAACAGATTATTGTATATTGAATGATTGAATCAAAGCCCCTTTGCCTGTTGTAATCGACGAATATCCCTTTATTTAATGGACCACATTCGACGTTTCGTAGATAATACTGCATTATATTGAAATACGGACTTTAAAAATGCTTAGCGGAACTTTTCGACTATTCTCTGCCCTTATTTGACGCTGCCACATCCAGTTAGCTTAATATTTGTCACAAGCTGGAATTTGATGACTTTTCGAATATCAGTTGATTCCAGGTCTCATAATTAAATACTCGTTTGGAGATTCCGAACTTGAGTTGACAACAGCAGAATAGTTGACAAAGAGAAAGAAATGAAATACCAAAAGAACATTTTTCACCAATCTTTGTCAATCTCAGTTGTAAAATGAATTCGTCTTTAGTGCATATGTGGCGTAAAGGTGTAAGGTATGGAAATTCCACCATCACTTTTCTGGTTTGTCTTGCCCCAAAAACCGTCAGTAAACCATGACAACTGACAATACTATAACCAGGAGCTGTTTGACGTCCGAGAACAATGCACATTGACGTACAACAATTGAAAACATAATAGGCGAATATAAAAGTGTGACGAAAAGCACAATTATAGAGCTCGAGAAGTGCACAGAAGACGCCAAAGCAGAGATAGTAAAAGCAACAAACTGTAAATGACAAACAAGCGCCATTAATCACAATCAGAGAGGACATGAGTGACAACCAACAATACAAATACAGTTTACACACACGCGCACGCAGCACTCTATTGGACCCTACCAACACCAGCGCATGGCCGAGGGGCCACAACCCACAGCCAAGGAAATTTTTTGGAATTCTACCATCGCAACGCATGCTTTTAGGCGCCTACCAATAAATTTCAACAAGCTCCATGTACTCGTGTACGATTCTATAGTTGTTGTTGTCTTCTCTAACTCTTACCCGCTGAATTCTGGTGAGGTGTGTTTATGTGTGTGTGTGTGTGTGTTTATGCTGCTTCGGGCGCATCTCTGAGGCATGTCAACTGCTCACTATTGTAACACACACACACACACACACACGCACACAGGCACACTGCCGTTGGTCAAGCTAACACAATGCCACAGAAAATAGTATTTCGGTGTGACAAAAACAGCTACAGTTTGTCATTGCATTGTTCTATTATCCTGTTGCCTGTTGTTGTCTCTTGTCTCCTGTTGCCCTCCCGTCGGGTATTGTTTGCTTGCCTGCACCTCCGCATACGCCTCCCGCTCTGCCGTGTCATTGTCTATTTTGCGGTTGCTCACTTTGTGCGTTGCTAAGTTGAATGCCGAAAAAAACATTGCTAGATAACTGTGTGACCGAGTTGAAAAGGACGAACATTGTGGGAAGCGAATGTGAAACAATTTGTTCCGAAAATACCAGATATACTAAAGAGCATACTTTATTAGACATTAAAGGTGGGCCAGCAAATAGAATGAGCTAGCTTAAAGTAAGTTAAAGTACGCAATTTATTATAGACTAGATCTATTTGAGAAGGTAAAGTTATTTTTACGAAAGCCAATCGTCAAAGTTGTCTCGAGAAAGGCGAGGTGGAAACATTTCGACAACTAATCCGGAACCGAAACCCAACCTAACCTGAGAAAACATTTTTATATGAAATTTAGTAATCTCGCATTGTCTCTCCAATACATTTGAAAAGTCGAGGCAGACCTTCAAATTAAATTCGTCTACATTCCTTAAGAGCAAAATAATTCCACTTAATGCATAACTAATTAAGTGAAAGTAAACGGAAAGAAACAAGGAGATTTTCAAAACCAAAAACAATTGAGAAAAAAATTATCATAAATCTCACTTTCCATGCACACATACACACAAACACACAGAGACTCATCAGCAAAGAAAAACAGCACAGAAGAGAATGCAAAGTAAACACAAGAAATTAACTGAAGAATGTAGCAACATTAAAACTGATTTTGTGCATAACGGGAATGCAAAAGCAAAAAACTCAAAACAGCCGCTTCGCTCTCGCAGGCAAAGTAAAAACGAAAGTTTTCCTGCAGCAGCACAGAAATGTTGCAACTTTGCTTGCACAGCGTGTTGCAGTGGACCAAGGTGAGAAGAAATCCTTGCACTAAACTACCTTATACAGGAAGTGGAGGAGAGCTGCTACCAAAGTCCCTGAATTGAAGCGTCCAACAATGCAAGATACACAACGCTCGTAGACAAAATATTTAATGGACACAAAAAGTTTCTCACAAATACATATACACGTTGTCTCTGCCGCACACTCTACCTTACTTCATCACCAAGTTCTCTTTTTGGTTACTAAGTATGTGTATTGTAATAAATTTTCTTAGCAGCAGAACGAAACTTGAGAAAAAGTAGCACGCCCAAACAAAGGAACTAATTAAAACATTAATCTAGCTTAAAGTTCCATTAAATGCAGCATTTGTGGGCGTTCGCAGGGTTGCATTGCAGGAGAGTGCAAGAAAATATGAGAGAAAGCAAGAGATTACATTGGAGAGTGCGGTGTGTGGGCGTGTGTGGGAGAATGGTTTTAGGTTTACTAAATGAAATAAGGTAGGAGATAGTGTAAGCTTGCCCAAATGAATGGACATAAGTGTTTAAGCATTTAAATAATTCGGATTACTTTGGAAAGCATGCTATAATTCTCAACCTATTTATAACAAATAATATGCAATAAAGAAGATATGTACTGAGTGTTCCGCTTCGCGTAGTTGGTAGTCGAAATAATTCAGTTTGCTTACAGAGTTCTACATTTCAATATAAAATTGAAGGGCTTTGATATCAACCCTATATAGTGTTTTATTATTTTCGCTACTCAGACCTAAACGCTGCTGTTGCTGATATAGATAAACCTGAGCCTCAATGCAGCCTATTAGACCAACAATTCATTTCGGACTAATTTAAACAATTCTCAATCAGGTTAAAGTATTTTCCAAGGAAACCAAGAAGATAAATAGAATAAGAGACTTATATTAGGCTGTTGCTCATAACTCCTTTTCGTAGCCCTCCCATTGTTTCTCCATGCGCTGACTGGTATTTATAGCGACTTTAAATCAGCGAATCAGCTGCTATCTGCTGACTCATCTAAAGCGATCTTTCATAATTTTCGCTAACTCAAAATTGCAACAACTTAAATTTCAACGAAAAACGACAGTGACTTGAATGCAGATGCGATAAATCATGTCTAACCCACGCTTTACATACAAAGACAACATCGCCGGCTTTATCACTTGCATGCCGAGTACTGCACTCTTTCACTTTTTAATTTAAACTCCTTTTTTTTTTTTACTGCTTTTTTCATTTCCGAAAAACACACCAGGCCGGCTCTACAATGCGGTCCTGCTGTGAATTTGCAACGCTGCGATACTGTCACGCTGATCATAATGATGATCATGTTGATCTTGAATCAGGCGCGACTTGGCTAGTCGCATTTAAATGCTGAATTGGCTGTTGTTGTTGTTGCACGTGATTTGCAAAGGTCATCAGACAACTTGAATGGCAACGGCAGCAGAGGCGCACATTCGACATTGAAACTCAATTGAATTAAAGGCAAAAAAAGGGAAAAGAAGGCGGAAAGCTTTCGTAAAAGGACCAACAGCAGCAGGAGTTCAATGAAGTGGCGAGGCATCAATGCGCATTGAATGCTATCGAAGGGACTAAAGCAGCGGTGGCGCAACAAAAAAAATTGCAGATGCAAAGCGCAAGATTAAGCGGTGGGTATTGGCGATGCCATTTGCTGCTGAACACACAGCTTCCACGGCTGCAACATACAGCGCCACATTTATGCGCTTATTGCCACTGAATTTTGTGGCAAGTCGGTGTAAGAAGCATGTGGTTGTGTGGTGGGAGCACGGAATTGGAGGGCGCAGCTTCGCTTACTTCGTGCTAGTACAGTTCCTTTGTTGCAGCTGCCTCCTGCTGTTGCATTGTTTGACCGCGCATTGAGCGCACATGAGTCCTTGGCTGGCAGACTGGCCGACTGGCAGACTGCCTTTTTGACATTTCGAACACTTTTAAGCATGCGCCTGTGATGTGATCGGGCGTGATGTGATGTTCCTGTTGTTGGCGTTGAGCTACACGTTTTCATGCCGCCCCAACAATGTTGTCGACGTCGTACACCCATTGCCACAACCTTTTGCATTTGATTTGATATTTGCGTTGCTACATGCTTTTTTTCACTACGTTTTTGATTGAATTCATTTCCTGGAATCACATTTGTGCCTTTTCATTTGCTGTCATTCCTCCATTCTGTGCAGTTTTTTCTCTTTACTTTATCGCATTTATTTTGTTTACTGTATTTATCGGTAGTGCAACTGCACTGCGCGCATCTGATAACTCCAACTGAACGTGCAACATGCAAGCCGGCTGCAAGTTTTTGCACAGCTCACTCCGTGATTTTGATTTTGATTGAAGTATTGATGCTGCCTGGCTGCTGGCTGCTGGTGCATCATTTTTTAGTCCACCAAACTGCTTGCTGCTGAGTGCAAGCCAGTCTCGCTGATCTGCTAACTTCAAATTCACTTCTACTCGGCCGTCCTTTTCGGCCAGTCTTCTTTCTTTCTGCTGATTGCGATCTGATTCCTTGGAAGAATTTGCATAATTGCGATTTGGTTAAAATGCCTTTGCCGTTTCTTGCGCTGCCACTGTTCCAAGTGCGCCTAATTGATCACTATCTGGCCGTCGATTCCACATTTTCAATTTCATTGTCAGCGCGCTGTGACTTGCTAGTCTGATGCAGGGCTTCCTTTCTACTTTCGCAGTAAATTCTTGTTTTTTGTTGTAATTATTTTCACGTCTGCCACTTGCTATTATCCGGTGAAATAAGTTTGTTTCTTTGCCATTCATCTGCTCAAGCGTTTTCTTCGCTTATTTTGATTTTCCTTTTATTTATTTTTAATTACTGATTTTAATTATAGTGCTTTTGTTGCTTTATTTTCGTTTTCCGATAACATTTCGTATGTCTTTTTCTATGATTTGGGAACCTTTTGACATTTGCTGAGAAGAGTCATCGCTGTTGTTAAGTTGCAGCGAAGTCATGAAATGTCAGCGTCCTGTCAGTTGGCATCAAGAAGATGGAAATGTGACAACTTCACGTGACAGACAAAGTCTCAGAACATTTTGAATTCATATTTCTTTGAGTTGATATTTTTATATGCTTACAGTGATGGCTACCTACTAAAGGAATACCTCATTTAGGGTTAGTGAACTTGGAGTTGGAGTTTCCACGATTGGGTTGTTCTAATTCCTAGGAGAGTGTAGACTTATGTTACTCAAACAGTTATATCCAACGAGTAAGTAATGCTCGTTTATAAATTTGGAACTTTCCGACTACTTGGACCCTCATGTATTGCCTGAGAAATGAGTGAAAGAAGACCAGACAGTCGTTAAGTCAACTGATTCTCATGATATCTTAGACTAGATTACTATGGTTATTCGAGCTTCCTGTATCGGAGAAGAGAAAAAAATACTTTGATCTTTAATGGCGGTTTCGGTTAGGAAGCCAGCAGCCAGACCATACTTTTGAAAATTTTGTAAGCAACTTCCAACAAGAGTTAGCAACGAAACTCTGACACCCGAAGTTTTTAATTGCCTTGGTTTCCAAATATTGAATCGGTCTCTTATTCAATTATTTGATCGAAATCTAAGCGAATGAAGAGATCTATTCTCTCACAATAAATATTATGTCACCGACTCTGATACCTATACACACTCTTAGCGCCGCTATAACCAGAGCAGTCGGTTCCAGCATCACTATTAATTTCAACTCTCTCACACCGCTTCTCTAATGCGAGAGAGCTCATTTCATTCCAATATTAAAGTGTCAAGGCTCTCTTATGTAAATATATCTCAATATGTACCTCGTAATTTGTTTTCTTTGCTTTATTAACGTCTCTGTATATATAATATCTATGTTAAATTTCTATGTTCTAAGGCTATGCGCTTGAGCTGCGCAAATTAATTTAGGTGTTGCCATTTCACGCGAGTGGGAGCCCACTCAATTCGTTCGTTCTAAATTCGTTGAAAATGTTTTGCTTTGCTGGTTGACCTTGAAAAATACATTTATAGCCACACCATTTGCAATATAAGGTAGTATATCAACCCTGAGCTTTACCTTAAAGAGAGCTACGAACGCTGCCGACTTCACGCTTTACCCCTTTTACCCGTATCAATCGGCCGCCTAGTAACTTTACAGGCTTTAGCACACCTCTTTCAATGGCTGAAGCCACAGCAGCACATTTTCGTATAAATAAATATACATACTTGCAGATATTTATAGCCTGGCAAGCTATAAAAACATCCAGTTTATATTTACGCTTGACATTTTGACACCTGAAGGCAAAATACATTAACATCAAATAGGTATTAATTTTTAGTTAACTCAAATTAAGCAACTCAACACCGACAACGAGTCGGAATGTGCATACTGAATTCAAGGACAATGTCGCGGAAGTCTTAAAATAACACACGAGTATGACCACACGAAGCCGGCAGTTCGGCGACGCTCGCCACTGACTTGAGTGACACTGAGTTTTAGTGTGAATTGTGCGACATGAAGACAGAACGAAAGAATGAAGTAGTCAAGTGGTTGGCTGGAATTTCTATGAAACTGCGCATGCGCGTCGTTAATTTAAGAAACGACAGAGTGTAGACTATACTTGAAAGAAATGAAGATTAAATATATTTTTTATAATAAATAAGTGCTGTAAAATGCTTAGTAATAGTTATTAGTTGGGTTGTTGGGTTCTAAAGTGTGAATAGTTAAGGTGGCAATGCATCCGCGGGATGAGAGTAGAGTTTTTCTTATGACAATACGCAACTACAGAAATCTTAGTGTGTCGAAAAGAAAACCTCCTAAATTGAACGCTAACGTTTCTGCTCTTCCTCCATCACATTTTGTTGCACTTTTTCTGGTATTGCAATGAATTCTTATATTCAACAAAATTCTGTAAATGTCGCCATTATGACAAAACGCACGCATGCGCATTGTTGGCATTCAAGTGAAATGTGCCGCAGAACAAACAGAACAACTACAACAACAATGCAACAAGTGTAGTCATATAGAACAAGACAAACTCAACGACAACAACAACTACAACAACAACAAATTTTGCACAAATAGTCGCTTGATGCCGCACGAACTCACGCCTTTTTGGTATGCAGCGCGCACATATTTCTTTTCATTGTTGTTGTTGTTGTTGTTGTTATTGCCGTTGCACGCCTTCGTTTGGTGCCGAGTTGTGAATTAAATGCAAGTCAAGTTAATGTTCGATGTTTTGCTGCTGTTGCATCCCGCACCACACGCCATTTCTGCGCGCCAGACCACGTCAGGTTTGTTGCTTAAATCCTTCGTTTCGCCAACAACCGAATACGCGCATTAAGAATTGCATTTGCGCTAAACATGTCATTATGAGTGCCTGCTTTTGGCTCTTTTTGCTCTTTTTCTGCGTCTACTTGTTTCGATTTCATGCTGCTGCTGCCTCCACTTCGCACTCGCCCTCTGCGCAGCGTTGCATTTGCTCATTTTATTGCATTTTATTGCATTTATTATTATAAATTTTTGGCGTTTATTGCGAGTGTGTTTGCATTTGTCGACATTTCTTCAACAAGCAGCGCCTCTGTTCTTCTGCGCTACTTTTTTTTTATTTGTTGGCGCGTCGTGTTGACTGCTGATTTCGATTCTGATTCCTCGCCTTGCCTGCTGTTCTAATCGTTGTTTCTTTTTCTGTTTGTGTTGTTGTCATTTTTTGGCGCGGCGCGTGATCGTGTTAAACAACGAACGTCATCATCATCATCGCCATCATCACTTTATAGCAGTCACACAGTTTTGCTAACATTTTTCGCCGGCGCTCTCACAATACTCGCTTTCGTTTCTATTCGATGTTGTCGCTTTTATAATTCTATTTTATTTAATTTTTATTTTTTGGCACTTTATTTCGTTTCGTAGAATATTACTTTTCTTTATGCCGCAGTTGTCGTCGGCGTCAATGTTATAATCGCTTGGTGGGTAGGACTTAAACTTGCAACATGTTTCGAATTTAAATTATTTGTATTGATGCCTTTGACTATTGGTTTGCTGTTGTTGTTATTATTTGCATGTTTGCTTGCCGACGGTAGTGTTTCTCTTTAAACTATAAAACCAGCGAGAAATAGCTATGAAACGACTTCGCTTCAAATCAAAAAAATATTATATATTTAGCATTTTGCAAACGGAGCTCCTTGTTACGTAATACACAACGGCACTAACGGTATATGAAAGAAATTTTTAGAGACGTGAAACAATCTGGTAGTCCTAACTATAATTACTGAAACCGTCGAGGGCTCGTCGGAAGTATATGTCAGTCTTTAACTATTCTCTCTGGTTTTTAAGTGATAGTTTCAGACTTCCAGAAAGTTCGACATCTAATTAGAAGAGTTCTATGATACATGTGGGCTGAAAAACCTTTAGAAAAATTCAAATCTGCTACTCTATTTGTTCTTTTCGAAAGAATATATAAATTACTTCCAAGAAATTTCTTTTCTTTTTAGAATATAACATGAGGTCTCCATATCCCTCGAACGAATATAAAATTGAAATGTTCGACGTGGATGATATGCCAATGTGAGTGTCTGCAGGTTGATATTATCACATTCCCTTAAGCCACCGAAGAAGCAGCAACAGACGAAGTCAGTCCTAATGAAAGTATTTAACTGAGTCACTTTGTATTTGTAGAAATAAAGCTGGCGTACTTAATGTGCCAGGTTGTCTGCTGTGTTTTTTGAGGAAAAGGGTTCCTAAAACTCTATGTACTCGGTCTTATCATGGAACTCGGAATTCGGTAGTTAGAGAACAATCGGAGTAGAAAGAGCATTACTGAGCTAAATGAATTGCATTTCGCCTTTAAAGCTTTAACTGAAGGCTGATGACTGACGCTAATATGAATTCGATTTTGAGATTTTCTGACGAACCTTAACATTTCATTTTGATTTTTAGACTTAGGAGACAAAGAGCACGGCATCAGCTCTCAAATTCAGGAAGTAGAGAGGCAGAAATATAGCAGAAACCAATTGCAGAAATCCGAAGTACCATTCGCAGCGCACCAAAGTTGTTCACGATGCTTTAGGTCATAGGTTCTTTCGGATTTACGAGTGGGCCAGTGGCCCAGAGAACCCTACCAAACCAGTTAAGGCAGTTAATCGCTTAACAAGTAAGCTCTAAACACCACTGAGCAATTTTTCTACCACCGACAGATGGAGAGCAGAGCACTGCCGATATCAAATTAGCTCAGGACCTCAGGATAACAAGGGCAGACCAAAGCTGATCACTTGGTGCTTCTTAACTGTCAACACAAGCGCTGGTATTTTCGAATAAATTCACCAGGGCTATAGTTGCCAATCAATACAGCAGCGGGCAATTGCCGCAACACACACGCGTGAAGAAGCGGTGGAATGCGCTGTGCACTGGTTGTTGACATGTCAACATCGACTCAACAACAACATTTAGTTTCTCTTCCGCTCATAAAAGTGTCTGCAAATAATTTAGCTGTGCTGTTGATTAAGCAATTTGCCGCCGGCATGTTGTAGGTATTTAAATTTAATGCCTTATTGTTGATGTTGTTGTTTGCGCTTAAATAACAAAAATTATTTCGCATATATTTTTGTGGTTCTTTGCGCATTCGCTGCCTCGCAACAACAACGCCAATTAGTTTGCTGTTTTATTTGACAGCTGGCAAACGTTGCGGCTTCAGCTCGTCGCAATGCAACAAGCAATATTTGCGCATCAGCAGTGCTGCTTCGCATGTTTTGCATGGTTGCATTTGTTGGTCTGGTTCTCGTTGCAGCTGCCGCTGACACTAATGCCACTTGCGGTTGTCTCAGTGTCGGCAGCAAAATCAATACAACATGGAGTCGTTCGGTCAGCTAGTCAGTCAGTTTAACGGTTGAGATGTGAGTTACGAACAACAACAACGAAGCGTAGAGTTTAAATGTTTTTGCTTATTGCTTTTCCTGCTGTTGCAACAGTCAAGTCAGGCTTAAGTTCTTAGCAGCGGATAGCAGCAAGTAAAACTGGATTTCATGCCACATAATTTCCTTCATGCCGCAGTTGTTGTACGGATTGCTCCGCTTTGCTTGTTGCGCTCTTTGGCAGATGCCGATGCGCGGCCTTGACGGTGACACGACATAAATGGCCAATGATAATTGTTTTGATTGGGTTTATGTTTTATGTATTAGATTGTTGTTACGCGCTGAAAGCCAGCGGATGACTTGTCAGCTCATTTCTCATAAAATCGTGTGAAAATTATGGCAAATGAGTGTGAGGAAGACCGCTTTGCAGTAAAGTTAAGCGAAAAAGTTAGACGAAGGAGTGCTTTAATAAAATTAGTTACACCGGTGAAACCTCTTTCGGCTATAACTTCAGGCATGTTTCTTCTTCTTGAATTCAAAGAAATGGATGTAGAGATAAATTTCTATGCATTTAAAGAGTTGACTTAGTCCTTTAGACTACAAGTACTTTTTTGGAATGATCAAGCATTATGAAACAGACCCTAGAGGTTTCTACACGTATTCTGAAATCCAAACTGGGAACCGTAGGGACTTGGTTGGCGTCTTTCGCAGCGAAATCGGTGGCAAAGTGGGCTGCTATAATCCCTCAAGCGATTTGTCGAATTCATAAAAGAATTCGAAAGCAAAAATTCGAAAAGAAGTCGAATTTTTCACGCCTTTCGAAATAATGCAATCTTCGCATTCTGCCAAAATTTTCGTCTAACCTAAGTCTGTTTTTATATATGTTATTTCTATTATGGAATAATGTAGTTTTGATTTCTGCACTTTGAAGTGAAAATATCGAAAGCACATTGGTCTATTATAATCGCTCAGGAGATTTCAGTAAAGTCCATGTAAGCTCGTACGATGTCGGCGAATGCAGCTACAGGTGCTGGAGATCCAGAATATGGTGATTCTCCAATTAATCGACATCCATCCCCGAGCTCTTGAAATCGGTTCTGTTAACGAGACTCCATGTGGCTGTTTGAATAATTCACCCTTGCTTATGATTTCCAAGATGAAGTGATGATAATACGAGACAACGGTAACGACGAAACAATGAAGTTGCAATATGGTGATGTTAGACGTAAGTGCCTTTGCTGCCTGGTGAGTGCGCTGAATAATGAAGACAGATCAAGCAGAAGCTGAGTGGGAAACTATATAGTACAGTCACTATCAAACTGTGAGTGTGTTTATGAGCGTGTAAATGAAGTGTTTTATGGCACTGATGAGTACATAAATGTTGCATGGTGCGTGACTTCATTTTACTCACTTGCTCGGGCGCATGTTGCGTCGTCGCTTATTGTTTCAACTTGCGTCACTTCGTCTGAGATGTGCCGTCGCCAGCATTCGGGCCGCAGTCGTCGCATTGTCGCCACCGAATTCGCGTGAACGCCACTAGAAATGTTTTTGCCTTCATCACACTAATATTGCGGAGGGAATAATCCGCGAAAGCACATATTAAACACTTCTCCCTCCTTTATGCCAATTTTGGCCGCTGCCACCACTCACGCTCCCCACGATATTTTCGCAAGCGCTCCACTTCAATTTGGCGGTCTCATTCGTCGTCATATTCCAATTTGTACTTACATTTGCCATTTATGACATTTGCACAAGTGTACCACTGGAGGCTTATTGAGAACATGTCAAACAAATTCAGCACTGTCACATACGTCACCAAGGCGGCCGCCAATAATTCATGCCTGCTTATTGGTTTACGACTGCTGTGGCTCGGGGGGGGGGGGGCATGTGGCACGTGAAGCGAAGAGTGCGTAACTGCGAACTTCAGGACTGTTGCGGAAAAGCAGCAACAAAGTGACAGCGTCGACAAGAAATAAATAAGAAACCATTCAATATACCATTCATCCACTTGCCCACCGCTGAGGACTGCTCTGCCAGCGCTCATTTAACTGTTGATTTTTACTAGTAGTTACGCCTGCCATTCGCTCAGTCGCCTGACTTTTGAATTATAGCTTTGTTGTTGTGGGCGTTTGCTTTGTTGTTGTTACACTGTGACGCATTTAATTTTACATCTCGAAAAGGAGGGTGCGTGATTTTACAGCTTCAGTTTGTATCATCGTTTGCTCATCCGAGTCGCGTGTGTGTCACTAATAGTGCTTCTGTGGAAGCAGTTGTAATGTGCTCGTAAAAATTAATGAGTTACCAAAATAGCAGCAAATAGAGTCTACAACTTTGCGCCATATACTTCTAAAAGTTTGCTTTCAATACTCACAGTTTAGAAAGAGAATTCATAAATGATACCCGGGATTTCGGGAAATCCTGAGAATGAAGATTCTTTGACTGGTATCATATAATTATTTAGTGAGATGACAAGAAAACTCAAGTCTGTAAAACAAGTCAAATGTGTCTAAGACGCTGACTCTCTAGCATTCTCTAGGACTCATCCACACTCGGAAAAAGTTGGCTGACATTTTGAAGCTCGAGCTCGAGAGTTCTGCACAGCTGTGGACTTTGAAAACTAATCTCTCCAAACCTATTCCACACTTGACGTACATCAATTCATCAACACACCTGATACAAGAGTAGATGTACTAATATTAACATACCAATGAAAACGAATAAATGATCTGAGAGCTTTGAAGTGCTGAAATCTCACAACCGGTTTCCGATTTTTAAGGACGAAAGTCCCCGGTTCTTTGTGCTGTTTATGTATATGGTTTGATAAGATTCTCCCTCTGAAGGTTTTACAAAATATGTCGAAGTGGGCTGTTCGGTACGGTAATACTTAGTAATCCAGCAATTGGTTCGAACTGCTGAGCATGTGTAACTCGATCAGTTCTTAACACTCTGAAGCTTGGTCCTAAGACACATTATAGTTGCGCAAAACCAGAAAATGTTTACGAGTTACATCATTAGAAGATATTGCTAGCTGCAGCTATCTATGATATCTTGCTCTTCGTTTGCTTCTTTTCCTTTTAAATTGCTCACTCTTACTGCCTTTTGTTGTTGTTGCAACAGGCAATTTCCCAGAGCGCACATTTGCGCTTAATGTCGTCACGTGCGAATGCAAAACACGACAGCAAAATACCGGCTACATGAAAATAATGATGTAAATATCAAAGGCAACAACAACAACAACAACAAGAGTGCCACCTACAACAACATAACAAAAGCGTTAGCATAACTATGACTATAATCAACGATGTGATGGTAAGATAGGCAGCAACAACAATAACAAGTTCAACAACAACACTTGCAACAACGAAGAGCGGCAGAGGCACAATAGCGAATGCCTCAACGACGTGTTGCGCTAAAGTGCAATAATAAAAATTGTTGCACCCTTTCTTTGCCACACAAAACTAGCGTAGCGTCAAAACAAAATCGTCGTAAAAAGAAAATCAAATCAAAAGACAACGAGCCGGCATTGTGGCACGTCGCTGCACATGTTGCTGCTGCGACACACAGCATGGCATGCGAAAGCGGAAAGCAGGCAGCAGGCGGAGGTGTTGTTGCAAAGGTACTGCGGTAAAATGACGAAATGACTTTTGCGAATTTGCTTGCTTACAAAATAGCAACAACAACAATGGGCAACACAGCATAGCGAACATAGCGAAAAAAAAGGCTTGCAACACGCAAATTGTTGCAGGTATCAGTGGCAGCGAATGGATGTAAATGCGGCAGCGACAAATAATAAAAGCATAATTTAGAAGTTAAATGACAGTGCAACAAACTGCTGCAACAAAAATGGAAAAATTGCAAAAACAACAATAAAAGCATATGCAAGCGAACAACAATGGCGACCGCTAGCACTCATCCAAATGGCGCATTTCTGCATGCTCTTACTGTCGGCATTGTGCGGTTGGCGGAAAATGTTATCATTGTTGTTGTTGCTAGCTAGTATAGGTTGCTACCATTTTACAGTGCGCACTGCGTGTTCAACTCATTTTGTATACGTCGAATGTTGTTGCTGCTGATTTCCGGTTATGCTGCCGCGTTTGTTGTCATTGTTGTTGTTCTTGTTGTTGTTGTTGTTGGTGCGCATTGTTGCATACCTACAGCGCACTCGACCGTTAGTGCACACATTTTGCTGCAACACTGCGAAACCACTTTGCAACCACAATAATTCATGCCAACAGCGAACTAACGGTCATTGCTGTGCATAATAACAACAACAACAACAACAAAAACTCTACACCTACTATTACACAAACACACTGCCCCATATACACATATTCAGATTATGCTTCAGGACACAAGGCCGCCAATGGACAAGCGTCCTAGCCCGCATACCATATGCGATGCAATATGTATTGTACAACAACAACAAAGAGTGCTTTCAATCAGCACTTCAATTTGAACGCTTCGACTGTTGGCGTTGCCCGCAATAGCGCGAATGCCAACAATGGTGCGACGGAATTTTGCATTACCCACCAAAGCATATGTATGCGTGTGTGTATGTGTGTGTGTATCAGGTTGCATGTCAGCAGCACTACTGATTTTCGGTCACTCTCTAGTCGCTGTGCTGTCGAACGCCAATGTTCGTGGCAACTTTTGGCAAGTGTAATTTAACTCTAGTGATGATTGTTGCGTTGTTGTTGTTGTCGTGTTTTTCACAGTGAAATTATTGCCGTTATATGAGGCACAAATATGTTTGCTTACCTCTATGATAGGCAACCCCAGTCCACGTTACACCAAATCCTAATTTGAACTCATTAAATCGAATTTTCATAGTTCAAACACACTTTTTGAACACAGAGCACTATTTGAACTAAAATTCTGTCATCAGCTCCGAAGAGTCGACAGATATCTAAGTTGGACACATTAAGGATGATAATGACCCTTATTCACTTACTAGCATAAAGAGCGTTTCGAAGGCGGAACTCCATCCCGCCTTGTACTATGTTCTAAAGCATCTAAAATATAGAATATTCAAACTATGACAAATCGGGATATAGGCCAATTCATAGAATAATCTCTATGTTTCGGAAGTTAAAGAAGATGAATACGGTTATCACAGTCACAGTCGAGGTTATTGTCGCATCTCTCCATAGCAAAGAGAGACCCTAGCCTTAAGCAAATTTGTGCCTTTCTCCCACTTTACCTCAAATTCTTCTCTATCCTACCCTTCCGTTCAATCACTGTATGTATTTAGAGAGCATGCTTCAATTTGAGAGACGGTGAGAGTCAAAGAGCGGCTGTGCTGATATCGAGAAATATACGAAAACATCTCTTCATTAAAATCTCACCTGACCTGACCTGACATTACTAGAACGACGAGTCCAATTTTGAAAGTCTCGTCTAGTCAATATGCAGCACATCCAAGAAGGCCTAGTAGAGGGAATATTGGCGGGCATCTAGAACAGGAAAGAGCACCAACTGCATGAAAAAGAGCAACATAACTGCTGAATTTTTTACTAATATCTCCCTCTCTCATTTATTCCAAAAATCATGAAACTCAACCAATAGCAATCAAAGTCGATGGGCCATACACAAAACAAAAAAAAAAAAAAACAGACCGTTACTACCCACTCACAACGAACTTATCACCACTATTTAATAATTTCAGCAATAAAACTCGGTTGTACGTAGCATTTGCGACAATTACGCTGTCAAATGTGAGAATTAAAATAAATTTACCGCAAACGATCAAAGCGCCAAAACAAGCAAAAATAATAGAAAATTTGTAAAAATTGTTCGTGAAACTCGTGAAAGCGCACGCTCGCAACGCCTATTTTTCATCAAATAACTCCCTGAGCGCACGTGACTCGTCGAAGCGCTGTGCCCATGATGCCGCCGTCGGCAAGCCAAGCTAAAGAGATTACTTAATATATGATGCGATACCAGAAGAGCGAGAAAATTGCTAGTGTTTTTCAGAATTTCCGAATTGTGAGAATACTAAGCAGCAGATATTTGTAAATCCAAGGCGCAAGGAAAACCACAATGAAGTCTAAGGCATTGTTAGGAGCGGTGATCTTCTGCGGCGCACATACCGAAATCCCCACACGCGCCCAAAAGCAGCGCGCAGCCGGAGGAGGCGGACAGCAAACAATCAATGCGCATCGCGGTACTACACCACTTTGGAAGGCGTTTGCGGTAATGATTTTCCTTAGAGAATTCTTCAGAGTGGAATCGGTCAATGCCACGAAACAATAACAACCCCTGAACACACCACCAGCGTCTGGCGATGCGGCCGCGTAGCGCTCATTTGTTATCTTTTGTGCGCTTTGTCTGCGCTCGGTCGGCTTCAAACAATTCACTGCATACATATATGCAATATATCGTCGTATATGTGCGATCTTCTGCGTTTGCATCTTCCTCTCCTTCTCTCTCTGGCTGATCCTGCCTTTTAGAGCCTTTCCGCACCTTCAATAGCCGTTTAAGTGCGCGCACATACGCGCGCTATAATTTGCTTTGCCTCTGCGCCTTCTTCCCTCCGCAGCCACACCAACTTGACTAAGCTCTGCCCGCTACTGCGACCGGCCTGCGTCAGCTTGGCTTTTCGATTTATGATCGTTAGCCGACTTTTACTAGTCACCGCCGTTGTAGCTGCCAATGTTAACACCTCCGCTTACAAGCCAGCGTTTTGACTTAGTTTATTGTATCGCTTGCCGGATTTCGAACGCTATTGAAAGCATTTACATAGAACATGTGTGTGCTTGTGGTTAGTTGGCGCGTGTGCAACGTGTCAATGTGCCGATAGTTGCTGCTTGGCGCGCAGCGAAGATTTGTGGTTGGCAAAAGTGGTATGAGATATTTCCTTATGCATTCTATCGCTTGGTTTGTGCATAAAAGTTGCTCATAAATCATTACTAATTTGCAAGGCACGATTTCGGTATTAGTTTGGTATTACCTGTAAAAGAAACGAGTAATTCGAAATGTGCGAACGAAGTGCGAAGTAATGCTTTTCTTAATATTGCAGGTTAGTAAGTACTAGGGATCGATAAGAAAGGAAGGTTTAACTTTGTGGAGGCGTTATGAATTAGAGCATAATCAGACACCTTCCATCAGTGGAAGTCCCTGTGAAGTACTGAAGGGAGACTGGGACCACCAAGCACTCCAATTTCTGCCTTCCATTAGAAGGGCGTTTGCAACTCACATCAGAAAGACACGCAGCTTTAGGAACTTTCGGAGGTAAGTTTCGTCAAAATTCATACAATTCCCTGTCTTTTTCGCTAACAACTTTGAGGTAAGTGAAAACGTGTTTGTGAACTCAATCTGGGTTATAGTGAAGGGTCACATATCAAAATTATTGAGTTGTTCAGCTCCTGTGGAAAATCTTGAGAAGAATAGAATAAAAACACTAAACCTTTAGGTGCCTCAGTCTTCCAACAATATAACCCTTAGAATCTACAGCGTCGAAGGAAATTTAAACCAAATTTGTGTTCTTATCTTGACTCCAGCAAACCTTGAAGAAGCGAATTTGCGTAAGGTTTTCTGTTTGACCAAAGCAAAAGCAATATTTCATCATCTTTGAATAGATTTGCGTCAAAAAGTTTCATTACAAATCACCTGTCCGAATTGCGATGTAAATCGTTTCAATATTTGAGTCTCAAGAAATGAACAGGAGCAGCTGAAAGTACAATCAGTGCATACAGCGGCTCTCGAACTGCATGCGATCAAACGATAAGAAACTACAATCCAAGGGAAATGAGTCTGCTCTGGCTCAAGCGACAACGTTGTCTTCATACTAAGAACATGCTTACTACACCGAAAACTACGGGCAAACCAATTTCAACAGCTCAGAGCATACTAAATCAAAGGAAGAGGATGAAGACGAGACAAAAACAAAGCTAAATCCGGCCAACAAAGAATCAGCTAAGTGCGAAAGTAGCGCCGAAGCGAACGCAGCGCACTTGAAAACGTTTTTGTGGTTGCAAGTAGCAAGTAGCAAGTAGCAGCAGAACTAACCGAAGTAGCAGTGCGTGGAAGCACTTCGTTTTGCATAGACAAGGTGAGCGCAACATGGAGTGTAGAGGAGTGTAGAGGAGTGTGCATGTTGTGGAGGTTGTGCAAAATTAAATCAAATCGTTGAGAAACGGAAATTTGAATTTCCGAAAAAGGTACTTGAACGACTTCAGCTAAGCAAGCCAACTGAAGTACGGCTGCAGCAGAGTAACCAAAAAATCGACGGAACCACTTGAATGCCGCTGCAAATGCTCAAGAAGTCGACGCTTTGGATTCACTCTTAGACAGTCAAGGCAAAATAAATTGCTACTCGTTCTATTTGCATTAGCCAAGCTGCCAGGTATTGCTGGATCGGCGTGGATTCGGAATAGCTGCACTGCAGCAGGCAGCAGTGTGTTTGGTTGGTTGGCTGGATGGAGCGCTGGTATGGTGTATGTCCAGTTCGTAAGTGCTCATTTGAATGCAATGACTACGGTATTGCCTGCCGACCAGCCGGTTCTGTTGCCACAGGCTTACGTTCACATCGAATCGGATTGTGTTTGGTACACAATTGAAATAATTTCCGCACAGTCGGTCTCCCTTACCGCCGCGATCATTGTCAACATGGCAAGACTTTTTTTTTGCCTGATTTCGGTAACACAACTTCTATAACTTGCGCTTAATTTGGTTACAACCTGTTTACTTGGCTTCCGATATGCGCTTGGTTTGTCATGCTGTTGGACACTTCCTCTTATTTCCTTAGTTATTTTTAGTTGTTTAATTAAAATTGCGTTTATCCCGGAGTGGTATTATTATTTTTAGAGAGGCACTGCAAAAAACAGTCGGTCTGGCCAAAATGTTTGGAAAAAGCTCGCAGTTGTAGAGTCCAAAGATGGTTACTGAATTAGACAAGATCTGATGTTCCGAAAATTTATCAAATGGTTGGTGTTCGAGTATATCGAAGCGGGATATACTAACACTTCAGGTTGTCTGACCACAGTAGAGAGTTTCAAACTGAAGTATCACCCACCCGAGAACAGTTAGTTTTAATCAGTAGGAAGAGATACATCTATTAAGAATACAATCTTTGAGAAAAAGCCAATAACGCGATTTCCTCAACGCTTCATTCTGATGGTTTCTAAAAAGTATAGTTGCTTGCCAGGCGAGTCACACTGGAATCATTTTTTTAAAAATATCCTTGCAACCGGTCCACTGAGGGGAGATCACGGAAACTTCTTGAATTAGCAGAGCTAAAGACTCGATTAAGTTGAGCTGAGCAGGGGTCAGTTTTTTTAACATAATAAGGCTGTCTTCTTCATCCTTCAAGATTGGATCGGGTAAGCGGAGTCAAACCGCAAACAATCATCATTTCTATTAATAAGCAGTGAAAAGTTATCTAATCATACTGCATTTAACATTGGGGCTGGTCACGATAGACATAGAAAAGATTCTATTGACTAGATTTCACATGCTAAGCTCAGAGATGCAAATATTTTACCTATGAGTAATGACAAGCCTTTTAAGGACCGGCGTCTGACCAGAATTCATAAATAATAGGCAGTAATATATGACAAGTGACACGTGACAACTGAGAAATGACAGGTGGCTTGTGAATTGTTAGCACCAACTAGCTGTTGTCGGCCTCATTGAAAATATACGTTATCACCTTTACAATAACTACTGACAAGTGACAATCGTGGCGGCACTGATGGCTGTCACAATCAACAACTTATGTTTCTAAGCACCTTAAAATCTGTTTCTTAATCTGATATATAAGTATATGTATGTTCGTTCTGATTAGAAAATAAATTAGTGGTTTGGTTTCGCCTTTATTGTAGTCCTTCTGCTTGAACACTTACTTTAAATTTCAGCTTCTCAACCTTAGTTGTTGTCATTGTTGTTGCTCTATAAATATCTTGGACATTTTCAACACATAACTACCATTAATGGCCACTTGGCTGTTGCCACAGCAGAAATATTTGATACTAAAGACATTACCAACTCCAACACCATCTCAACTCCATGCAACAGAAATTGGCTGAAGACCCACTCGAACTTCTAGGTGAGGAAGGGCAAATGCACAGAAGTAACCAATTCTACTCCGAATTTGTATGAGATATATATAGATATATCTGACTGAGCGCAACAATAACAATTTGGCAATACTCAGACACTCTAATACAACTAAACAAACGCCAAGCTTGCGTGTGCATGTGTGTGTGTGTGTGTGTTCCAGTAATGTGTGAACTTCCTACTTAATTACAAGCAGATGACTTGTGGATGTTTGCGGTTTTTGCGTGGTCAAAGCAGATTTTTGGCAGTGACGCTGTGATTGCCATTTGCTGGCCCCAGTTCCACTACCACTTTTTTTGGGGGGTTTTAGCTCAGTTTCCTAGATATTTGAGGCGAAGTGAGTGCGGATTTGAAGAAGCGTGCCAACTTCAACGTTTTTGTGTTTCGACAGTTGTTTGTGTGTCGGTGTGTTTTTTGTAATGAGTGACTTTTTGCTCGCCGCTCGGCAGGCAGTCACTGAACTTCTAATCTCCGTCGAAGCAGCGACGGCAGCGGCGGCAGCAGTGAAATCTAATGAAATGCTTTTCAAATATTTCAATGAATCCCTCTTACAGTTATTGCTATTGCTGTTGTTGTTGTTGTTGTTCGCATGGTGCACAAAAACGTTCCAGGAAATAGAGTTGTGCGAAAAGTTTCCAAATGGTTCTTTTGCTTAGCTGCTTGATTTCGGTATTTTGAGTATTCAATGTACTCGTTTATTTGTGTGTGTTTGTGCGCACTTTGAGTTTGAGAAATAATTACAAAGCAGTTGAGAACAATTACGAACAGCTTAATTAGCATGAGTTACGTATTGTACAGATGTATGTAACTGCGTCTAGCTCTGTAAGCATTCGTGCTATGAATTGGCTGCGTGGTAATGAAGTGGTAGAAGAGCTGGAAGGTGCAAAAAATTTGGAAATTGAGTGCAAAAAATAGATTAACTATTTGAGTGTGGCTGGAAACCTTTGAAATTACGAGATTTTTTATACCGACAGGTGGCGCTGTGAACACATTTTATTTACTTGTAACTGGAGTAAGTTATGACTCACACAATTAAATATATCTTCGAACAACTTTTTGAATTAATTATTAATTAATCAATTATTAAAAAAAAGATCTCTATATTTAGAATCTAAGAGATGCATATTTTAATAACTAATTATACTATAACTAATAACTAATATTTAAATAACTATAATAACTAATAACTAGGAATAACCAAGAAATATATAGATAAGAAGAAGAAAAAAAAATATTGTAAAGAATCTACTCTCTGATCAGTCAAATACTGAGAGAGAGAGAGAGAGAGAGAGAGAGAGAGAGAGAGAGAGAGAGAGAGTGAGGGAAAGAAAGAGGGGGAGAGAGACAGCTGTCTTATTGGGCACCCGCTGATAACGATTGTGGTATTGTTCTCGAAACAATCTTCGTATATGTATTCGTTTTAGCAGAGCACAAGTTACAAGCATCCTAAGTTCTTTCAAATAAAGAAGAGAATTTAAATTAAGCCCCGTCTGGTAAAATCATATTCTATGCTATTGCGGTACCCTGGAAACAACTATGAAAAAAAGCGAAAAGAGCTGGTAACTCACTGCAACAATTTCCGCATGCGTCTTTTCCGCATCGACTATGTCCAAAAGCAAAAGTAAATAAATAACAACAAAACTCGCATTCCCTTTTTCAATACAATTAATTGAAACTTTTTTAAGTCCACTTTTTAGCGATGCCACAACCCTCTCTTCGTTTTCTGGTACAGTCTTGTCGAGCCTCAATAGAATGTGGGTTAAAATTAGCTGAAATAGTTGTAAGCACAAATTAAATTAGACACTTTGTAACTTTGCAGCACTGCGAGCCTTACGCTGACACACCATTTGGCGCCCTCCTGCCTCCCCGCACGCTTGTTGTACATTTGTCGCTTAACAATTTGCTTGACTGTTTTTTCGGGCCGCAGCCTCCTAAATTAGCTTGCTTGTTATGTGCGCTTAAATGCTGCTGTTGTTGTTGCGCATGTTGTAGTAGTTAGTGTCTTTAAAACTAGCATTATTGGAGCTGTTGTCGTTGCTATTACCAACTATGCAGCGCGTACTTGCGCACTCCACTATCATAGTACTCGAAATGCGTGCCGTAACTGACACTTATTTGCGGCACTAAACCGTTAACACAGCGACAGTTGCTGTCGGGTACCGCAATTTTTTCGGTTCCAAAGACAAAAGGCCGCCTTTTGCTCTGTTAGAGGGCACATACTTTTGGTGCTAAATGTTTTCGCATTTTTTTTTGCCGCTTTAATTTTCCTCTATTGGTCATGGGCATGTTAAGTTGTGCTCCACATTTGGAATTACACTTACATGTTGAACTCATTTTGGTTGGTTAAACCATTTATATAGCGGTAAGCTGTAGTTGTAGTGCTATAAGGTTGATGGGTTCAAAGGCCTGTGTAGAATTTTTTGATAATTAGGAATTTTATATTTGAGAAAGATTAGAGTAAAATTTTCTAGGCCTCACGAACATAACACAAATAATAAAGCTGTATGCAATAAAAAAGTTATTTAGAGTCTCTGAAAACGTTTTACTGAAATATTTTTCAGTAATGTGAATACTCTAAGGTTTACAAACAATATGCTAAAAGTGCTCAACATATTTCTAATAAGAATTAGTGTGCATCAACTATATATCTTTAATACATTAGTTAATTATTTTCGAATATCCACAACTTTAAAATAATAAGCAAACAAATAAAATAAAATTTCGCAAAATTTTTGTAGATTTGAGGAGTAAATCTAGTAGTCCTCACACCTAATCAAGCAAATAAAGTCTGTATTACGTCTATTTTATCGATTCCAGGTACTTTCGAATGATTACTATAAATATTTTATAGATAAACTAGTTGAGAATTACATGCAAATTTGCTAGTTTGAGCGAAAAGTTAAAATTTCACGGAGAAATATGTTGCTAGTTGTTTGAATAAACCTTTATATAGCAAATCAATTTACTTTACTATGCTTACTCACGACTCACGACTCACCACTCACCACTCACCACTCATCACTTATATTGGAAAACTGTTCTTTCTTCTGCGATTTTAAGTATTGCATTGATTAGTCTCGGTCTTAATTTATAACAATGAGCTCAAATACAATTTAACTATCAACTTTTAGTGGTATTTCATATATTACGTATTACAATCGTGGATTATCATTTTATCATCATTTTATGACTCTTTCCAAGCTTGATTGCATTAGCGCGACAAGCAAAAACCAAATGCCGTTTGATTGAAAAGTAAACAGAGTTCAGCAGAAGACGAGTTACACACTTCTTAAAACTACTTAAAGCACTTATCCGAGGTGTCGCAATTACTTTCATAAAAGTGAAAGGTGTAAATAAAATACCAAAAGTGTTAATGGTTTCAATTTCCAAAACACAGAACCCTTTAAAAGCGAAGGCCGTCAAATGAAGATAAGCACAAAGTGGAATCCATAAAGTTTAAAAGTGTTTAAAGTTCAGGTAATGCAGCGTTGCAAGTAAGCAACTTGAGTGAAATAACTGTTAGATAGCGGACTGCATTCGCTATGAATCTTTAAGAGTGAAGAGTTGGACAGTTAGAGTTGTTTAATGTATCCACTTGGAGAAAATATAAAAGAGATGGAGCGAAAAACACGCTTGGATTGATCGCCCGCCGAGCAACACGACAAGTGGGTGATTGATTTAAGGGTTATCGTCAGATCTCTTACAGTATATATATTTAAAAGAAAACAAAAGAAGTTAAGAGGTATAAAAACAATAATAAGAGAAGTGAAAACCGTTATGTATGCTCAAGCGAAATAAAAACACCAAAAGAAGCGATGACAAGCGAATTGTGGCATTCAAGTGGAAACGAAAATCTAGTAAATATAACTAACAGGCAAGTAAAACAATAACAAGCAAAGGCGATAAGACTGCTGTGAAAGCGCAGACAAATAGAAAGTATCACTTTCATTAAGAGATCAACAGAAAATTCGACAATGCACACAAATAACGGTAGTTGCAATGGCAGCACACAACGCATTGAAAACAATAACCTATGAAGACAGCGCCAAACAATAGGCACAAGTGGAGCCTAAGCCACTTTTGGTAAAGTGTAAAAATTAAGCGGATATACCGTTGCTTATGATTATGTGAGACACATATACCGATTTATAGGCGTCTAGCTATGTTGATATGCATGCGTGTGTGTAGGCTGTCAAGATAAATGATGCGTCATACTAATGATGCGCAAAGCAATCGCCTGATTTCAATGAATGAATGTGGATTGCACGGACAGGGCTCATAGTTCCTCGCATTTCAAGTGCAAAATGTTGCAATAATACGAACGACAAACGTGTGGCAATTAATAATAACGGTAAAGCATCCGAGGAAAAATTTATTATTCATGGCTGTAGAGCCTTAAAGTAGACTATAGGAAATGATTAAGTATGCGATATGGAAAGAAGACTTGTATTTATGATGTGAGCTACCATGATATGTGATTGCCAAGTTTCGGGTAGCATTTAGAATAGAAGATATGTGGTCAGTTCGATTTTGTGCAGCTTCAAAATGAAAATAAATTTGCTCGGCTTTTCTACATTTGAGACCAAGAGTTCAACTTGGGTTTTGAACACTTCTAGCATTCAATGCAATTTCGGAGTTATTTTAAAATGCAATTTTTCACTTTTTTATAGAATATTGTAGAGTCTGCTGCTTTGTTTTATATCATAAATATATATATATATATATACTGAAAAGAAGCCCATTAAAAGACAAAAGTTGAAATTGGGGCAAGGAAAAAATACTAAAATCCCAATGAATTGAAATGATTCAAGAAAAACATCAAATAAAAATAAAATAACACCAAATTAAATGAAGAATACAACTCTCGTATACATGCAACAAAACAACAAACAATCAATACCAATAATAAAAACAACAAGCACAAGAGCAAATGACCCGCGCTAACGACAAGTTTGCGGCAAAGCAATGAAAACGCATTGAAAATCAATTGGTCCGCATAGATAAGCGCCATTAAAGTAAATTACCAAAGACATTCCCTAGATGGCAGTAAACAGATAGAAAAATCGAGCACCGCCGACATGCAGACATCAAACCTCATAAACACAGTTGTAGATGAAGAATAAGAAGAAGATGAAGACAAAGATCATGCAGTTTAAGAAAAGTCCAAAGACAGCTGAGAGAAAAAAAAAATATAATCATTTACTGCAAATATTTCGACACTTACGAGTGCTAACGGCACATAAACACACACACACACACACACACACAGCCATTGCAGTGGTTCATTGCTACAAATAGAGCAAAAATTAATGAAAATACTATGCAAATTAAATGGTAAGTGAAGAAGCACTGATGAGCAAGAAGGACTGACGGACGGACTCATTTGTAGCCAACACCAGCGGACACATGCCCCAACCAGCCACGCATACGCACACATTTTCAAGGGTGTTGTGGCAAGTAAGTGAATATATTAAGAAGTTGTCGTGGTCGCCGCTCTTATTACTGATCTGAGTACAAAAACAAAAAAGAAAACAACAACAACAACAGTTCACAGCATTGTGAGCACAATGTGGGCGTATGCGCAGACAAATCTCATACAAAAGGAATTCCGAAGTAGAAAGCCATCAGTAGCAATTGAATAACAGTAAAACAGCGGCAGCGACGACACTCAATGTGCTAAATATATGCAAAATAATTGCGTGTACACGAATTTCGAGCAGTTCGATTTGATTTCCAACTTTTTGCCACACTTATTTGTTGGACGCATTGAAAATCGGTCACAATAAGCACTTTGAAAGGGCCAAAGTTTTCGCATTCGAGTGTGTTTGTAATGATTTTCTTAGATCATTAAGCGAGATGTCTCTTCCTCAGATGTGACGTCTCGTAATAAAAATTAAATGACATCAATTGAGAGTATATAGAGTGGACACCAGTAGTGTTGAAGCCTTGTGTAAATGGAAACTTCACATCCGCTGTTGTGGCTTATGTGTTCACAAATTCGCATTTCTCTACTTTCGTATCATTGTTTCAAGAAGCCTTTGAAGTAGCTAAATGTTTTGTGTAGTTTGAGATAACTGTATTCTCGTCAGCGCCTAAGCTTCGTTGTCTTCCATGCCTTTATAGTAATATGACCGGGTGCGCACTAAAGATCTATTGATTACATATTTGCGTAAGTTTTATACAAAGTTTTTTAAGAGTTTAAGTCTTAATAGCTGCTTGAGTAGCCACTAAAAGGGTTAATATACTTACCCTTTAAAGCGGAAACCCACTCTTTTTCTTCTTCTATTATATCCATAATCTAGCCTCGAAAGACAGAGTTGTATCTACTGCTTTTGAAGCTACCTTATCTCGTTTATGGAAATTGTTGCCGAAGTACCCTTCCAAGTCTGTTTCGCTTTTCGACTGATCGGTGAAAAAAGAAATGTGAAAAAGTACCTCTGACTTTTACTTCTCTACTGAGGAACACTTGTTGAGGAATCTCAGTTGCATGATACCGTGACTATAATTGATGATTATAACGTGATTGAATATGGGATTGGTCTCTTAATGAAATATAGAGAAGAAGATTGAGCGCTTTATTTTCAACGTGGATGGATTTATTAAAAGCTTAAGTTGCGAAAATATACAGAAATGAAATACATCATATATTTGAACACACTCTAAGAGCGCAATGAATTGAGTTGAGAATTGCTCTTAGTATCAACTCTCTACGAAAACTGAGTAGCCAGCATCAGATTCTGCTTTTCTGATAAAATATACATACACACATACATACATACACCCTATGTGTTTAGTTTCCAGGGAAATGTAGAAATATCCCTGTGGATACTACATGTGGATTGAAGACTTCTCATATTGGACCATTATATTCAACTTATTGCATGCTCGTAACACATCGAAACAGATAGTCGTAAAAGTGGAGACAAATTTACGAAAATAAAACTGATTAGTTGAAATTAAATACATCAGTACTTTCGGTACCCTTAATGCACTTAAGTTGCTTAGGGGATAGTAACTGAAACCCCGAAAGCAGATACTCGATAACAATCTGGAAATATGCATATGTGCACACTAAGCAAATAGTAATTATTAAGAGACTTAAAGTAATAAATTAGTTGAAGCCAACATTTTGTTAGAGAAAGCCTTTGTTAAATGATTTTAGTAAATCGATTTTTGTAAAGCCAACATAAGTATTTAACCAATTGTATTATTCTGTTGATTCGAAAAGTAAAAGAAACTTGCAGGCATATATTAGTTCAGTCCATTAACTAAATATTTAACAGCTCTAAAGTACAAACACACACAAGATGTCTATGTAATTGCAAGTACCCGCGCCTAAAACGATGCTTCTGTTGCGCGTGAGTGCCTCGTCTGTAATATAACCTACACTTGCGGCAAATTGATAAATAGTGTTAGATTAGCAGCTTGAACTTTTGAACTTCCCTTCGTTAATACCCACAGCTTTCACTTACTTTTCTGCGCAAAGTGAATCAAGTATGAATTTTGCGTAAAGATAAACAAAGCGGCAGTGTGTTTTACAACCCAAAACCCAACGATCTAACTCACACCTTTGTATGCCTAACAACTCATGTATTAGTTCGCTAACTTATAGTATATACTCTTAAGTTTAGCATATGCTTAGCGTACATCCTTGCCCTAGTCCCAATGAGTGTCGGCCGAGTTTTGAACAACCGAACAAAGTGAAACTGAATATAAATCGTCTATCGATAAGTGCTGCTTCACGCTTGCTGCTTCCTGCATTTTCAGCAGTTTCTACTTAAATTAATGGATTCAAAGTGGCGCCAGTGAAGGAGTGGAGGTTCCGCTACTGACTGTACTTGCGGGTTAGTGGTGCAAACTTTTCGCATGCCATTGACCTACCAGCCAGTCAAGCGGAGACGAGCCGACAAGACAGCCAAGACAGCCAAGCAGGTGGCAGATTTTCCTTTTAACCCCAAGAAAAAGCATATAATTTGTATGTGTATATGTGTATATATGTGTGTGTTTGTGTTTGTGTTTGTAATTATGCAAACAATATACTTTCAATCAATAAACTTTAGTGGCAGTCATTAGAGGCTCACTTAAATAGACATTTAAGGCCTCACCAACACATAAGCATAGTACTCAGTTCCATAACAACTGTACTCCACGCAACCTAAAGCCTTAACTGTTGTGTTCGCCCCGCAAACAGCATTTCTCTTTGTCCTTAATGAACACATTTACACTTTCATAACGGTTGTGCATATTTTGCAAATGATATTTATCTGTCATTAAGTCTGCCGTCTTGCATGCCATTACTGACATACCAACCGCGCAGCGTCGGCAGCAGCAGCAGTGGCACTCATTCAACCGACAATTGAAATTGGCATTTCGACGAAATTTGCCATTTAAAATCGATTTCCAGCGCCATTTCGCCGGCGCTCATACGCCTCCGCGCACAACGCACAAACATTCCTGCGCTCATTCAGTCTTCTCACACACACACACCCATAAACTCGCACTGCCGCACATCCGCATATGCAGTCGACGCCGCTTGCCTTGCACATTCCAAGATTTCACAGCGCAGTTGGCCTACTTTTGCATTGCTTTCTGCACTACACCCCACTTCTCCCCACTTCGCAACGAACTCATACACTGCGCAGTGTCGTTGCCTCCATGCTGCTCGAACAGGTGTGGGTGTGGGAAATTCTCAACCGCCAACTTGATAATACTCTCATCGTCTTTGCAACGCATCAAATGGGCAAATAAAAGCAAATTAACAGACGAAAATGCGCTCGAAGTGAAGCATACCTGCGAAAGGTGCCTGAAATGTGGTGAAAATGCGATAAGGAAGATATGCCGAAATGTTTTGAGGCAGTTGGGTGATTTAAACTAGCAAGCATTTCCACGACATTGTCTGGAAGCAAGCGAGGTTGTCACTTGTGAAATTTAATGGAAGAGAAACTACAAAGAGCTTGATAAACTTTGTTTCAGTTTGATATTATCATAGATCAAAGCAAATGTTTCTATAATAAACTGGGGCTCTCTATGAAATCTGCGCTCTCACATTTCTCGATCATTCTTCTACATTTTACTTATTTACCTCTTACTCTCTAGAAGTAGAATAGAAGTCATTTCAAGCACATTCAACCAGTAGTGTAGCTGGCTTAGCTCTCTGAAGTCTCCAGTCTCTCCAGCCTACTCTAAACCAAAAGTTGAGTGACTCATATGCTTGTACATTTCAATATGTCACTATTAAGTGTCCTACCGTCTAGCAAAATCTTTGGCTAACAAATTAGTTCATATATATACGTGTTGTTCTATTCAAAATAGAATGGCTTAAGTTCAAATAAAACATTACTGAACCAGAAATACTTTTATTCTATTACTGTTATTTGTGAAAGTCAAAAATTGCTTGTTCTAGAAACCATTGGTGAATTGAGGCACAGAGTTGTATTTTCCGATATAATTAATAGTGGTATCTGTTGCGTTCTAAATCGACACGACCTTGCTCTTCGAGTGTAAAATTATCGCAGACCCATCAGCCGGTTTCAGTTCATCTAATTTCGACCAAAGAAGTGCCGAATTTCAGGTTACCCAACCAGAACCAACCAGAACCATCACTTTGTCAGAGTTTCGCGAAAAATCAGTTACTTCATTCTTGGCACGAAAAACTCAAGCCCAAAACTCCTTTGAGAGCTCATGAACCATTCCGTGGCATTAAGCCGGTGCGATTTCCATAAAATTCATGTAGAAGCTTCACTAAACAACTGGCAAATACTTGTGTTGTTATCGTCTTAGAAGTACCTTGTCAATTGCGTCATTCCGTTTATTTTTCTAGCTGCTGCTTTCCCCACTCCCTCACTCACTCGCTCACCTCCAGTAGCTATAACTATGCCAACTACTATTCAATTGAGGCGCACACAAATGTGGGTGTAGAGGTAATTTCGGCATTCTCCAAGCGTCAACGTTGTTTGTCGTATTTTGTTTACTCGTATAAAAGACTCTCTTAAAACATAATCGAGTATTCGAAACTTTCACTAGGCACCACTGCCAATACATATATAAATATTTGCTAGTAAGCGAGTGTAAGTGAATTTCGTTAGCTCCAAATTATATTCCACATTATGGTGTATACTCGGTAGTGGCAGCGACAAGCGGATTACCTTGTGCTGTCTTGTCTTACCGGCAGTCAGACAAAAATCAATTGTTCCCATTATAATAATGAGATTACTTACCGACGCTGAACGATGGCTGACTGATTTGCCGACTGGCTGGCAGCGAGGCTTGCGATGCTCAATACCGAAGGATAAGACCAAAAACGGCGTTGGAAGTGATGAGGCGCACCTGTACACCTGAGCCGCGGCCAGCGCTATAAGCAGAAGGAATTCACGTTTATATCTACATAGCAGCGGCATTCCATTACAAGTCAGCAAAACGAGATAAAGCTGTTGCTGCCGTTTCTCGTTCGGCACTCATCTCTCATCACTCGCGTGCCGCAATGAATGAACGAATGAATAAATGAACTTAAGCAGGAAGTAAACTTGGTTTGTTTTCCAAGCTGCTTTTGCTCATTTTATTGCCGTTTTGTAACAACAGCGACGCTTTTGGCGCTTGAGTCGCTTATGAGAAATTTGTTGTTAGTTTTTTTATCATTTCTACTACTGCGCTGTTCTGATTTTATGCCGAAAATGTAGTACTTAGGGAGGATTTTGCATGGAATGTGAATCTGAAAGTAGACAATAATCAGGTTAGTAGTTTGCAAACATAAACAACAAGGTTGTAGTGGTGTTGCTGCTGGTGACAGTCGTTGTATGTTGCTTCGGTGGGTTGATTTCCAAGAATGAGTAGCGTGAAAGCTGCTTTATTTTGAAATGAAGTAGTATTAAGGGCACATCAGTTGTTGCTGTGCTGATTTTATATAAGAAATTGTTTTTAAAGAGTCCTTAAATCAAAGTGTGAATACCAAAAAAGAAATTGAAAATTTTGTTATATTTATTCCTACGATAATTATTTGCTCCTCTTGAAATTTGTAATCCATATGGCAACATTGCTTCCTCAGTATTTCTGGTATTTCATCGCCTCCGTGAAACCATACTCATGTATCATCATCATCCTAAATGTAGGCAACGTTTACGATATGCCTTTTCTAACAAACAGAAGTATACGTTGCCTACAATTAGGCGTAATACGTTAGCCTTCTACATAAAATGTCTGTACATAAAATTCTATATGCAATGTTATTATTATACAATTTAAGTTAATATTACTCTATACACATGTAGTTTACTAAATCAAACCTAGCTGCTCTAGCGCAAAATCACTTCTAATAAAAATCAGCAATTAAATCACAATTAATCATATTTGAAAAAATAAGAATGAGTACAATAAAATAAGAGCCGAAAAATATTAACTAGTCATCTCTTTTATGCTTTCAAGTTAGTGCAACATAATTTTGCCGCAAAGCTGAAGCCAAAGCTGGTAATTTATTTCTTACTGAGTAGTTAGAAACGCTATTGGTTGGCAAAAGATTGATTAATAAGCGCTTACGCAGCAAAAAATTTCAGAAATGGCGAGTTTCTTCCAAAAAAAACACTTACTCACAAATAATTTTCTGATATTAAGAAATTTGATTATGTAACTTGACTTTTATGACCCTTTATTGCAAGCAGAAAAAGTATGAATTAAGGAATTAAAAAAAGTCTCAAAAAATTACCTAAGTTTACATAACTTTAAGCGAAGAAGAAATGGAAGGCATATGTTTGACTTTGCTCCTTTCGGTGGTTCAAGGTTGTATATGCAACAATGCTGCAAGGCGCGGAAGCTTGTATGTAGCTTCTTAAGAAAAACCTGCAATATTTGCCTTTCGTTGGCTCTCTTTTGCCTTACTTGGCGCGTGTTATCATTGAAAGTACGTCCTTGACAGAGGCTTTGTTAATTTTCCATTTACTTTCCTGCACATTTCTTTGCTTTCGTTAACATAGAATACTCCATTTTTGCCTCTGCGCTGCCTTAGCATCTTATTTAACATTTATTTTCAATTTATTTCTGTGTTACAGCGCTTCAATGATGCACATATTTATATTTGTGGAGACATACTTTTAGGCGCACAACATGCACTCACTCACACACCTCAGCAGGCGCGCCAGCTTAAAGTTTAAGTGTGAAATAGAAAACAAAGCCCAGACTCTATGGCCAAAAATACCAATAACAAAAGGAAAATCTGTACAAAAGCTCCACGCATTTTCAAAAGCTATTTTTTTCATACTAATCCCGCACTTAGCGCTTGTTTGACTTGAGTGTTGAAGCTGCCAAGTTGGCTGACAGCCTACCTGTTAGCTTGTAAATGTATGCATAATTGTATATATTCATATGTCGGTGTGTGTCACCCTGTTTCACGCCATTGTCGCGCGATTTTCAATACTTAAGCGCAGGCAGTTCGCACGCCTCCACCTCGAGAGCGACGCTTGTGTCTACTATTCCTTTGGGATTTGATTTTCCAATATTGCCACCTTGAATTCGAGCGCATCGGTTGTTCGTTCGCTGGCATACTTTGCCAATATTTACCAATTTGTTTGTCATGCCCATTGACGACGCGGGAATTCCACAACTTTCCACACTTTAATGCAATCATACACACACACACACATAAACACTCTCCGTTCTATATCCCGCATATTACTCACCCGAAAGCCGCTCAACGACACTTCGCATCCGCCCACAGTTAACGCCAATGTTTTGTCTAACGAAGTCCTCTGCACTCAGCAGTGATTTTTTGCGCACCGCCACACGAACGTCGCACTCCAGCCACCCCAATGCTGTCGCGAAGTCTCAGCTTCCAAGCGATAGTGCTACTTTTCCTTCACCCCCTAATTTAAAGTGTAAATTTGGAGTGTCTTCTTCATCACACTTTAACCCCCCTGCCTCATTGGCGGGTACTCACTTTTAATTCGCTATGATTTTTCAAATCAACTCTTACTCTCACTACTCTCAAGTTTTTTGAAACGTTTTTGTTGCACAGTGCTGGTTTTTACTGCTCACATTGACACTTTTAAAAATGTTCACATTTGCAATTGCACTGACACTCTCTCAAGCATTGCGCTCTTTTTTTTCGTTTTTGACACTTTAGCTCCTTTTTCAGGCGACATTTGTCAGCTTGTCTTTGCTGGGCTTACTTGGGTTTACACACTTCAACTCCACTTGTCCAATCAATCAAACGCTTGAAATGCGAGCGATATGTTTGGATTTCGATTTTTTCCTCGACTAATCTACGACACGTGACCGATTTTAATTTACCCACGAAAATTAAGTGGTTAAACTAATTTAAAATGACTGCAGTGATATGTGGAAGGTCGACGGATGCTAATTTTTTGGTAGTGAAAATGAAATGAGGCTGGGTACGTCTTCTTTAAATAATTTTCTAGGATAAGTGCGCAGAAGAAGAGGAAGCCCTGAGAGAAATTAATATTGTCTGGAGTAACCGGAGTTTGCTTAAGAGAGTTTGAGACTAATTGTAAAGTATCACAGGCATATGCATCTGACTTAATGAAATTACAAAGAACATTGCGGCTAAAACTATGCTATGAAAAGTGACTTCGGAATCGGTAAAAAGCGCCTTGATTTGAAGTCTAATGCTTAACTTTCGGTTATCACCCGAAGAGTTCATGCATAACAGGTTTGATCTGGCATTTAAGAAGCTGCTTATGGGACCAACAAGTTCGATGAGCCTTCCATATTTTGGGTGTTTTGCACTCTTATGTATCGAAAATTATAAACGCGTTGGTTATAATATATCTGGGACTGGCCAGTGGACCCAAACACTCTAAAGCTGGCACGGAGGCTATTGTTTGGCATACAGAATAAACAGAGCTTCCAAAACATAAATAAGGAACTAGTGTTCTATGAAATAAAGAAGGTATAGTGACACAAGTGTTGGATTTCCATATATCCAGTTCTGACAGCGGCGTGGTCGGGTAATGTACGAAGACACGAAATTGGCAGATAACTGACCTCGTGCGTTTGTGAGTGTATTTTGGATTTAAAGTTCGTTCAGATATTACGGCTAAAAACTGGTTGTGCGGAAAAGCTGAGATCTCAGACTCATCTGTATCGTGCTAATAGCTTTAGCTAACTGAACTTAGCACATAAAATTATTGATTTTTCGTGCTCACAATACTCAATCAGTACTGTCTTGTTTGCCTCAACCCAACCGATCCAAATTCGGCATATTTTTTAAACCCTTGGTGGCATCTCCATCACAGCTCTCCTTCCTTCCACTTGAAATCAACAGAAATTGCGCCAGTTTCACCAATCTGGTGCAAAGCGTTCAACAGCGCGAATGTAATTAAGAGTTCATGTTCATAACCGCTCCGCTTGCCTCCAACACTACCTCCCAGTGAGTGGCGCATTTAACAAACCAGTTCGCACTGAAGCCACCACCAACAGCGTTCAATGACCATCGGTCGCTGCACCAGGCATGCGTTGAATCGGCATTGCACTGGATTACCTTGAATTAATCAAATAAATTCGTTGATTTCCGCTGGGCGAATGCAAAAATGCATAAACAAATTATTTGTGGCACTGATTAATCACTTAACAAGGCCGACACCACCGATCGTGGTGGCTTCACACGCTCGTTACGCTGGTGCAATAAAGAACCAGCGAGAAGAGCACACATAAAACAGGCTTGCACTTACTATCTGCTGCAACAGGAAGAGCCGTGCAGATATGACCACTGTGTGTGGCAAGTTGGAGGCAAAGCAGAGGCAAAGCAGAGGCGCAGCCATAAAACCAAGCGAGATACTGGCTTGAACAAACGGCAGCAAACCCTTGCGCCTGCGCATACCTTTAAGCGCTTTCTTGTTGCTATTATGGCATTTGTATGTATTGCTGTTTGTGGCAGCGAGTTCGCAAACGCCGCAGTTGCCTGTCAGCTCCTATAAGCTGACTGTGTGCTTGTCTGGTCGGTCGCGGCGAGTTCGCGCGCAAGTGTACATGCATTTGTATTGCAGACGCTCCAAGTTGTAACCAAGCAGCCGCAGTTATTTCACACATTGCCGCAGATAAATTAGCTGCAACAGCTACTAAACCAACAACAAATACAATTTCATAATGTATTCATATCATTTGCGCTTGTTGTCTGCAATCACTTTGCTGTTTTTGTTGTGCCTCATAGGATCCTTTACACAGCGGCTAATTTGCATCGATTGCTCACATGCCGGCTTTGCGCTTGTCTTGTCTGACTCATGTTGCAACTTGCAAATGCATCGAATTAACTGTTCAGCGCGCGCTGTGGAAGGTAGAAAATACATATATCGAAAGGCATATGTGTTAGTACAGGAGTGTAGATGTGGTTGGACTTCGAAAGTACTAAAGCTTTAACCAGCCCGGCTTTTCAGAATTTTTCATATTAGAACTGGTCTTATTGGCTCAACCGCAGATATTATTGATGCTGTAATCTCATTCAGCTTAAGAATCCCTCGACCCATGCCATTGGCAACCGAATGGCCGAATAACGGATTAAGTTTAGATTATACTAGTACGATAATCCAAAGAGGTAGAAATTTTGAGCTGCGCTATACCGAGCTTCCTTTACTATTTGCATGGCTAACATGAAAGCTCTCTCAAAGTTAGATGTTTGGAATTCGAATATTCATTAATAACGACAATAATTCGGAATTTGGTATCTTTCTAAGTAAGTACTGATTAAAGCTCCGCTCCACTGGGAAATAGTAGCTTGCCAAACTGATTGGCTTGTCGGACTTTTAAAATCACTAAAGGAATTTCTTTGTTACTTTCCGGTTATTTAAGACAAACAGAACACATTGGACCAGCATGTACTTGGAGATTCAGGTATCGCATTTCAAGTAGTCTATAATGCATCCCTAGTGCTGAGCTTACGCCAGCTTTAGACCATATTCGAGCTCTAAAAAATGCATTGGCTTATTGGACCTCAGGTGTTTAAGTCTAATAAACCAATCATGGTAAGGAAGGAAAAAATTTCTTAGCCAGATATCTGTCTAGTTTTTCCTGTCTAAAAATCATTTCCAGGCCCTAAATTTTAGGTAGGCTCTATTATGAAGAAGTGAAACAGTTTGGACAAATATTGAAGATGATTTCCTCTCTCTCTCTCTTTTCTTATTGCCTCTTTAAGAAATATGGCCCTGAATTTATGGACATGTGAAACGGTTTGCATAAATTGCTGACAGCCTAAATGTATGCTTGCAGCAAATGCATACTGGCTTGCTGAATAGCGTGTATATATATTTTAATCAAAATAAAATACTGTTAGGTTACTAAATACCAAATTTTCCATGCTGATTCTAGTTAAATGCTTTCATATGTACATTTGTTGCATAAACAGTGCAACTCGGTGACTTCAAAAGCTCACCGATTTTCAAGTTAGCATAAATTTGTAAGAATAGCGGCAAGCAGAAACGTCTACCCGCCCGATAAGATCTTTACAAGGGCTAACCATAGTTTTAGTGCATATTCAGCACCTACAACAGACACACAAATTTATACTGCTATGCTCAGTTATATGTATATGATTTTACACAAAACCAAAAACAATAAATTATACACAATTAAGTGCCTTTCAACAACGCTAAGTAGCAGGAAGAAGAAAATAAATAATTTAGAAATTACGAATAAATAGTAAAACAAGAAGAATTATGTAAACCAACTGCAAGAAATTATGCTTTTCACGAGAATAATGCGAGACCACAGCAAGGTTGATGCTATCACAACATGCCGAGCGTCAGCAACGGAGCGCTGTTAAACTGTGTGCCTCAGAATGTGGCAGAGTATGTAAATTTTAAATCTATGAAAATTCCAAGTAAGAGCAACTCAACGAAAGTTTTCGAATAATACAAGTGCATTTTGAAAGGCGGAAAATTGTGGCACAAGAAAATTTAACAAATTAATTATGAATGCGGGCAAAAATTTTGATTCATATGCGTCAAGCACCCTTTCTGCATGCAGTTGTGTGTGTGTGTGCGTGTGCGCGTGCATGAAAAATTTAATAAAAGCATTTAAACAAATGAAATGTTGATGAAGTTGCTGACAGCTCGCCAACAAGCAGCCAGTAGTTGCTCGCTTCCGTTTCGCTTCAATTTTTATTTCATTTTAATTAATATGTTTACCGTTCGGTAAGCATGTTGTTGTTGTTGTTTATGAATTTGCTCGCCTTAGTGCAGCGAAGCGCAGCAAATGCACAGCATAAATTTAGAACATTCGAAAGTTTTTATCAGCAGCAAAACATCTGTGAAAAAGGTGTGGGTGTGTTGCCGCGGCATGTTGCAAGTAACTAGGTTGCGTTCGCTATGATGTCCACGGGTGTTTTGTTGCTTATAAATAATTTTTTATGCACAAATAATTAGGACATTATAAATCGTTGTAGATTAGAATGCAAAATAGTTGGATACGAGTAGATTTGAAGGAAATGAGCTGTCAGTATTTTGTTGCAATAAAGTGCTGTCTATTAACTTGTGGCATATTCTATGGCAATGCAAATTGCTTGGGAAATAATTAATGAGGAATTAATGTTTATATGTAAATAGTTAGTAACAGTTACTTTACTTTAGTGCATAGTTAGCGGGAAAGCATTGTTATTGCTGTTGTTGTAACGCTGGAAAACTTTCCACAAGTAATATTAAGGTAAATACGATTTCGTGGACCCGATTGTAGAGAAACCGCTGGAAAACACTGCCTTTGAATTAAATTATGTACTTCCCCTTTGTACTTACATCCCTTTCAAGACAACTTCTAACAAAAAATTTAAGTTGAGCCTCAAAAAATCTTTCAAATTTATGCCGCAACTTCGAAAAATGGGCGAAAATAAATACGCGGCTATAATTAGTCGGGATTCGGCGGCATGGTTCTATGCTCACATGGACTTAAAAATGTGTACTTAAGATTTGAGAAGCTAATCATGCCAAATTTGATTCAAAACGGTCGACATAACTTGACCAGAACTTTCCTGAAATGGTCCTGTTTTGTGACTCACCCTTTCACACAAGGAAAACTATGGTCGTTAAGGCACTCGGATAATACAGCAGTATTCATTTTTGAAGCGCTCTTACTGAGGTCGCTGAGTCACGACTAAGTACAGAAGTTTCTTCACCTGAATGTAGGTAGTGTTAGCTGTTAAGAGCACATATTCGAAGTGCGCGAAAGGTTAGCGGACTCACATGATTCGCATCAAATTCAATGTAGAAACTGAAGCTGCGTTCGAATTAAACGAAATTTATTTATCTTCACAGGTTTTTTTTTTAGGTTTAAAAATGTTAATGAGCTGCGCTTTTGTTCGATCTAAAAAAATGTTTACTTTATTGACTTAAAAATGCATTCACAAATAATAAAGATGCTTAATTTTTTTAATATTAAACAAAGCTTAATTGCTCAGTGACAGTGCAGTGACTAAGCCTTGTACATATGCACATTCCAAATTCTAATCATATGGCTAAACAGTTAATTGTATTTAATTTTTGACGTGAATATATTCCTTATTAAATTGATTTCTTGTGTTACTAACGAGCAGCCGTTTGGTTGGCATTCGTTACCGGCAAGTGTTTGCACAAATCTTCAACGCTCACGAATTCTATGCTGCAGCTAGACGACGCTAATGTGGCGAAGGCAACGCTGTGTGGCACCTTTGGCGCGCTGTCAGGCGCATAATTCAGCTAACTGTGAAATTTAAATAAAATGTGCTTAAATTCAAATGTTGCAAGTGCACCCCTCGCCGCATGCTTGCGCTCAGCCAAACGTTTGCGCTTCCAAACCTCGTTAAAGCAATCAATGCTATCTGCCAAAAAGCGAAGACACCTCGGCTGCGGCAGCTGCTGCCCATTAAATCACATTAAACTGCCTTTAAGATGTGCATTAAAAAGGGATTAGAATTGCATTTAAAGTGGCGGCAAATTGCAATAAGAATTGTATGCGGCGGCGCAACAGTCAATAGGTCGTGACTGCAGTTCGACACAAATCTCTGACGGCGCGCGTGAAAATGGAAAGCCCTCCCTCCGACGAATGAAAAGTGTCTGCAACTTAAGTAATGTTGAAATATAATAATTGCACAATGGAAATAAAAGTTCGATGAGAATTTTCGATATCTACTTTATGGGTGAGGCGTGAAAAGCAACGCTGTAACGGGGATTTATTCTGTGTAAAAAATTGTGCCAGCGACACCTCGTCTAGCCGTTCTAGCCATTCGCCGCTTCTTCACATAGTTAGAATAACCCTCGATGACAGCTCCTTAAACAATATATATGTCAGCTTGGGATCCCACTTCATTTGCATCTTCCTCAATCTAAGTCGACGCGAACTGTGCTATTCCCATTAGGGCTTCCTGTGCTTTATAGATCTTTCCAGTGATCTTTTCGCGGAGAAAATTTTGAGCTCACTGAGTCTAAGCATGTATTTCTAACTCTCCGCACCTTATCTTAAAGGAAACAGAAGATTTGTGGTCTTAAGTCATTCAGATTCTTTGGTGGGCTCGGCGTTTGTCCTGAGGAATAATCCGAATAAGACCAAACCATATACATCTATCCAGGATTTCCACCGGAATGTACTATATTACCGTAATATCTCAACTACGTTAAGTCAACGCTACACCTTCTCTAGAAACATGCTTCCAACTCCTAACGGAATAAATAAAGCGAAATCAGAAATTGGAAATGCTACCAATTTTGCACAAAACGCATTCAAGGGCAATCACACGGTCCGTTCGTTCGCACATACCGTAATTCAGACATTTGTGCCTAAGCGACACCGACTGCAACATTACTGCACACTAACTCGCTCACTTGCGCACCTTAAAGTGGCATCCCGCGACGCCTAAATAGGCTGGCTTGGTCCACGCAAGTGTGCTGCAACCAGCAGAGCCGCATTTGTCGTCATCGTTCGTCGAACATTCATTACCCTGGCAGAAATAACGAATTACTATCGAGGGTAATCATTATCCAAAGTAGTCATTCACTTATGTAGCACCGACAGCATCGAAGCTGCAAGAGCATTTGCGCAGACGCAGCAAGCGGAGTCGGGCAGTTTGTGATGCGCGCAAAAGTTCGGGTAAGCTGGCCGGCCAACTGAAAGTCAGTTTGTGTTTGTGGTACGCCTGGTCGACTGCCTGCCTTTCTGTTTGCAGCAGCCAAAGCTGTAGTAGTCGTTATAACCCCAGTGCAGTCGGGCGATTGCCGCGCGGTGTAAAATGTTTGAGCGCGCAACCTGCAATTACCATCGCCGGTTGTGATAGCCGCCTCAATGATTCGCTGACTTGCTGGCTCTCCATGGCGCATTGACTCGTTGGCCTTCTACTGCCTGCTTGGCTGCACTTCCGTCCAATTTCGATTGCACTGCTTTGCCTTACTTTGCCTCCGCCAAGCGCGCCAATGATTTCGTTCTTCTGGCTCTTCGGTGCATTCCGTGGCATTCAACGCCATCTCTGTGCTAATGTCCACTTGCCTCCATTGCTGCTTGACTGCCTACCTCTTGGGCTGTCTGATTGTGAGCGCTGCTTGCCTGTTTTGAATTGGATTTGAATTGAATTCTTGGATATGCATTTGATTGCCTTGTTTTGTTTGTCGCTTAACCGGTCCGCTCTTGCGCCGTTCGATGCCGCGGCATTCTCGGCACGCTGCTTTTTCACGCTTTCCACATGGTTGGCATTTTTGAAACCTCATTTTTGCGCTTTTTGCTGTGCCCCGTTGTGAATATTTCTATTTAGCTGTTTGCTGCTTAACAAATTATGCAGATTACAAATGATTCCATTAATGTGGAATTTTTAGTCGAATGCGTTTCGATTTACCTTTACATTGATAGCTTAATCAAACAAGTCGATAATTGTGCGCATTAATTGAGCGCCGGGTTACGGTCAACGTGTGTATTCGGTGGCAGTTAAGGACATGCGATGATTTGATAGTTAAGGACACTTGAAATAAGCACGAATGAGTTTTATTTATATTTTCATGAGCATAGGGTTAGGGTTCACCTGATAGATAACCTACGAAAAGAACAAATACTGTCAAACTTATTTCCGGGAAATTAATTGAACTACATATTTATCAATGCAAAAGTTTGCGCAAAACCCCGTTGACTTACCAAAGGTTGCTCATTTGTTGCTTTTAGCCACACTTAACGCCACATTTTTCATTTAAGTAAGCACAAGTTGACATAAAGTGTTAACTTAAACTTTACATAAACTTAACTTAAAATTCAACCAGTCAGTAACTGAGCCTAATCAGATTAAGCTTTACTAAACCGAACTTAACTTAACTTAACATTAACTTAAGCAACTTTGACATTGCATTACTTAAATTAAATTAAACCAATATTATTCAATCTATTGCCTTGCCCATTGCTATTGTCGTAACATAGCAAACGTATATTAACTTAATTTGACTTAACGTAACGTTAACTTTTTACTCAAATGAAGAAATTGTCCTAACTTTCAGCTATGCTCGACTTTAAGTTAAAATATGTGTCTGACTATAAAAATGCACACGCCAGCAATTCTGCCATTGCTGCATATCCTTAACACAATGTGTTTAAAATTGCTCATCGATTTTGTCATTAAGCCAAGAATTTATCTGAAACAAATTTTCGCTCCTACTCACTTGCGCAGCACACATAAATTTACGACTGGCCTCATTGCTTAACAGATTGCAACAAACGCGCACTCACACATACATACATATGTGAGCGCACATACATAATGTTGTACATAAGTATTTATTTAACGCATGTAATCAATGGACCAACATATACATACATACAGACATACATAAAATACATGCGGAAGACCAAATGCAATAACAATGCAAACAAAATGGCATTATATTGAATTTGAGGCGACAAGCGCACGATGAAAAAACGAATAACGTAATGCACTAATAACAACAACAACTGCTGGTAACAAGCGTGGAGAATGTAAGCTGCATAACAGTAAACAGCAGTCTTGGAGTCGGCAGTAGCGGCAGGCGGCCTTGTAAGCTACGCTGTTCGAAAGCTGACCCTTGTTGTTGTTGGTGCTTTTGTTGTTTTGTTGCAGCTGCCACTTGGCAAGGCTGTTGACATAAACACAGCAAAGTGACAACATCAATAATTCGATTAATATCGCTTGCACAGCGCCCGAACCAACTGGCTCTCTGGCTCACTATCTCGCTGGCGGGTTGCTTGGTTGGCTTTGCAGCATGCAGCAATGTTGCCATTAAACCATAACTATGTATATATACATGTAATAACAAGCAGCAATAAACAGCTGTGTAATAATAACAACAGTGGGGATGGTGCAACATTGACCAAGTCAGCAACGCAATATAATCCAATGGCGGCCTAGGCGCATATTGGCTTGTAAATAGGTTTTGGCGCGCGTGTATTAGTTATATGGAGTAGTCGCTTATGGCAACGTGCAAAGTAAGGACTTGACCTGATTGCCGGTATGTAGTAGTAGTAGTTGCAATAGTTCTCGCTGAAGAGCTTCACATCCGCTCACAGCGCTCAAGAAGTGAATGTTATTATATTACATAATCTTGGTCTCAGGGTCATCTCAGGTCAACGTCGATTATTGAGCTTAAGTATACTCCCCAACCACTTTTCTATTAAACACAGTACAGGAAAATTTAGGACCCATCCTACTAACATCTCGTATATTCAGAGTAATATCAGAGACTTGAAGGATTATTGTCCTATATACGTTGATATTAGTGATGAAAAAAAATCTTTCTGAAAAAAATTTGTTAAATATCGCTGTTTCTTTTGAAACCAGAACTGAAAATATCTCTTAATATTTAATACAGAGAATTGAGTGGATTCGCCTTTTTAGAGAGTAGTAACTGGCGCCTCAGCTTCCAGTCGGCTTAACAAAGCACACAGTTAGCCTATATGTTGCATGTTAAAGGAAATCGTTGAAACAGAATGTTATTGGAGCCCACGAAGGAAAGCAAATCTCTCTGCGGCATATTTCCAGCCAGATTAACACAAACTTAGTTTAATAATTCTGCGAATATCCGGTTGTTAACGATAAAACCGGGTTCTGCTCACCATATCTGGGTGATGGCGATATTCTTCAATTGAATCTTTTTTTCCATTGAACTGAAGTTCATGGTCATAAGACCCGGCTAGGTCCAGGTCCAGGTCAGGTTTCCGACCCCAGCAAAAGTACCAATACAAGTAACGGAGGTTTCTGTATTTGCGATTATTTACAAATGTACTTAATTACTTCTACGCCAGTACAAAGATGCTTGCAATGCAACACAAATGCTTAGCACTTGCAACACACACACGTATGTATATGGGCTTGTATATTGAGTCCTGCCGTGCTCAGCAATAATTCTTGCATACTTACTTGCTTGCTGGTCAATGTCTCTGCAACAAATATGAATGCCTTACAGACATATAATCCCACCGAATGGGCCATGTTATGGAAAATATATGAAAGTAATTATGTGCGTGTGTGTGTTCGCCATCTTATTGGCAACATCAAGCTATTAATGTGTCCTTTTTTTATTTTTTTTGCTCGCAGTATGGTTGCCGGAATTGGGTCAGTTGGCTTGCAACAATGGAAACGTATTATTATACAACGGCCAACTAACGAAATGGCCGACTGCCAGTTGCCAGCTACAACTGCGAGCATTATTACGTTGCTTATTGTCGTGTGTAATTGCAAATGGAATTGTAATTGCGATTGTCGTAGTCGTTGTAGTTGTTGTTGTTGTAGTTGTAAATGTTGCCACATTTATTCTTATCACATTGTGCGACGACAGCAAATGTTGCAAGCAATATTGTGTGTAGTTCAGCAGTAATGCAAAGTGGGAACGGGCTGAAGCGGCTAAAGGGGATAAAGGGGCTGAGGAATTGTTACCCACATGTGATGGCGAGTGTTTTCGCTGACGCTGCGAAAAATATGAAGGCTAAAAAAAATTCCCAACAATGTTGCCAACAATATTAACATAAAAATCCACATTTTATTGCACAGCTGCAGTGCGAAACTTGGTCTATGAGCATATTTATTTGTCGCATGCACCACCCTCTAGGCAACAAGTGCGCATTGTCGCTTTAAAAACTGGCGCGCATATTGCTCCTACAACTTGTTGTTGTTGTTGTTGTTGTATGTCCCCTGTTTTTATAAGTGTTGCACAAATTAAATTGGCTTTAAATTGACACCTTCGTTTGTGGCCGACAGCGTGGAGCAAACGCAACTCAGCGCGCTAACCATGATTTCCGGCAGCTTAGCCCGAGCTTGGTTGCGCAGGAGGAAGCTCTGTGCCCTCCTCTTTGATTTATTTAATTCCCACTCTCTCTCTCTATTATGTTTGGCAACGATTTGATAAAATGTTTCCAATTACTTAGAAGAACGCTAAAAAAAATTGGAACCGTTTTGTCTGAGTCCATTGATGCATGTATGGCTGAGAGAAGTGATCTCGCCGGGTACTAATCCAAAGCGATCCATCTGAACAGGAATAGACCGTAGTAAGAACGAGAATCGGTTCTACGTGATCTTGATCAAGTCAGATTTCCATACGTCAACTCCAGTACTTTCTAGAAATATTTAGATATTTTCATGCCACGTTTTCAAGTTAAGGTTTGGTCCTGGCGCTCAACTGTATAGTTTTTTACTTTCTGTGCTTTTATAAATGGTTAATAATAGTTAGAAATAATCAGCTACTGCAACGCAGTGGTACTCCGAATAGAAGGAAAGAGAAAATAGCCAACGGTGGTAACAACAAATTATATGCGGCTATATGAAAATGTGTGAGTCCGCTATTATGTGGATCGACTCTCTTCATGTGACACCGCAGAAGCGCCGCCCACTTGTAGCGACGGCATTGTGTTTTCCACTCAAGCGCTCGGCTTCCGCTGCGGAAGTTTAATTTAAGCATTTTAATTAAGTTTTCTGTTCAGTCGCGTTTCTTTGAAAATAATATATGCTGTGGAATATGACATCCATAAAGACAGCAGTGGAAATGCATTAAATACGAAGTCGAAGTAATGCATATGAAAGTAAGAAAATATCTCACTGCAATATGCCAGCATGCAGGATGCAGGATGCGGCTTATTATGAATATGACCAGCTGCAAAATGCGTAATGAAATTCATTTTGTTTGTGAAAAAAACTCAAATGAAGTGAACCTCGGTACGTATGGTGAGCGTGGCAGATGCAGGAAGTGTTAAAAATGCCTTTCCAAGAGTATACTTACACTGCTGAAGTCAAACAAAGCGGCTTTCTTACTCGGGAGTGCCAACTGGACACTATCCCATGGGGATCCACGCGATGCGGCTAAAGATTTTGCCTGTTGCCAAATTTCGACGCTGCTTGGAAGAATGCTTGCTGAAATCATAACAGAAATGGTGGCAAGCTCTTGTATGACAAAGAGTAGAAGAAGCAGTAGCAAACTTAACCGGCTCTCTTATTGTTATTTTAATTTTAAACTTAGCCTAAAGGTATGCTTCAACTTCTCGAAGATCTACCATATGTTGCGCCTGAATAACGTCTCAATATGTATTCTTTCATGCTGAAACCTTACTTACTGCTGTGAAAGCAAATTCCAATGACTCAACTTTACAACAAATTTAAGCGCCCCTACTTTAAGAGAATACTTTAATGATATCGATAACCTGTTTTTGTCGCAAACGGTAAAAGAACCATCAAACTATACTTACCACACCATTAAAATGACGAAGGAACCCCAAAAACGGAATGCAACCCTACCTCATTAGCCTCCCGAATTCGCGAACATTTTCAATTAGAGGTAATTTCCACAAATTACATGCCACAACGTGTTAAAAAGAAATAGGCAGCAATATAAATACCGATGTATGTAAGAACGTGCAACACATATGCTGGAAACAACAAAAAAAATTTGCAGTAAAATTTTTGGGGAGAATTAGCAACAAAAAGGGAGGCAAAAATACCAGAAGTTTCGAATTATGTTTTTAAAAATTTTTAACCTTGCTTTTTTACCGCTTTGCTGTTTTGGGCAGTGCCTTTTGCAACTGATGATGTTGCACGTATAAATAATGGTATGCTTGTAGCACTTAAAATGCAACTGGGCATGTAGAAATTCGTGTTGCCACACGAGTTGCAATAGGCCATAATAGCAACAACTACAAAAAGAACAAGAGAAAAATTGGTGTTGCAGCTAATGGCAACTGCAACTGCCATGTTGCAGCGGCTATTGGTGTAACTGCCGCTGCTGATGGTGGTGGTGCAACACCAACACCTGAAGCGTTTGAGCGCGGCAGCAACAAAAGCAACATCTACCACCAGCAGCAAGAGAAACAACACTTAAGTACCCCCTTCACTGCATGTTGCATACAGCTCCGCCCCGAAAATGTGTTGGTGCAAGAACTTCCTGCGCACAGCAAGGCGTTATTGTTGCCACTTCGACGAGCCAGCGCTGGTTGTTCCAACTTTTTTGCAAAATTTACTGCATTTTCATTGTTGTTGCGCTGTTGTTGTTGCCGCCACGTCGCTCAGCGAATGAGCGATTACTCACGCGAAGGTAATTTGGCAATTGCTTATTAGCGCAGTCGCCGCTGCGGCAACAAATGCGACTAGTCGCCTGGCCGGGCAGTCAGGCAGCCAACCATTTATATCACCTCCTTGTTAGTTAACGCAGCCATGCCGGAAAGTCGCGCGCGGCCACTACTCACACGACGTACGTCGGTTGCTGGTAATCGCTCGAACGAGTTAGCGGCGGAGACACAACTTGCAACAGCAGCGTGGCAATTGCTTTCGTCTCTGCTGTCTGATAACCAGTTGTGCTGCTTGTTCTGCTTCTTCTTATTCTCGATATGCACGTACTTGAGGTTTCGCCTCTTGTGACTTGTGGCAGTGATCAATCGCATCGACCATTTCGTCTGTCCGTCTGTTCGTCTGTCAGCAACGCCGTACCGCACGGCTCCCTTGGCAAAGGAAAGCGCAGCACGTCCAACCAGCTGCATCAGCAGCCACACGGTGCGCCTCTTCCACTGCCTTTCGCAGGCGTTTCGCGCACTGTGGCTGCGCATGCGCACATTTCGCACAAATCGTGCTCGCCGAACTTGACGTGCTTGTTGGGCCAAGCTTGTAGGTGCCGCCGCTAAAGTGTCTGCGCGCAGTTAGTCATTTCATACGCAGACTGACTGACTCACTGATTGACCGAGTGTTTGAAAAATGGTCGGTAACTTGTAGAGTCCGGTTGCCTTTAGCGCATTTACGTGGCCACTTTCGGCTGCTGCCACAAATACACACATGTTTGCCACGTCTGCAGTAATCTGCTGGCATATCTGCCCCACCATAATTTGCTCGCCGTCGTGCTGCCTGTGTTCCTTGCTCTTGCCGCTTGCACTGACCTTGCCTGCCAGCCCGGTGTGGCTGTCGCGCCGTGCTCGTTCAACACAGTTGCAAGTTAATTTGCCATTTTGCAGCTCAAGCCAACACTTTTCCAAGACTGCAGCACTCAAATATATATGTTGTTAGCAACAATTTGCTGTTACCACTGCTACTTGAGTACTCCGGCGTTCCTATCGCTTCGCTCTCCTCCTCTGTCTGTGTATTTCTTGCTGTTGTGAAGTACGAGCTCGATTCGCAGAATTACTGGTAGTCGGAATTTTTCCGCTGTTTGTTGTTGTTGTAATAAAACTGGCTGGCTGGTTGCTGGCTGCAAAGTGTCGCCCATTAAGCAGATTGGACATATGCTGAGGAAACGAACGGATTTCAGGTTTGCTCTCGATATTAATGTCGAGGAGGAAGAGTTTAAGAAGAGCGAGGTCTGGTTTAGAACAAATTGCTAAAAATACTGGTATTGTTTAGATTGGACTCCTCAGACATCTTCAATTAGAAATTTCTAGAGCGAATTATTAGCCTCTGAAGAAAAACTAGGGAGCTCAAGCGAGTAGACGAGAGCCAAGGCATTTCCTTTCGTTAACAGATGGTTTCTCTAAGCCTTTCGAATAACACAACGGCTTTAATTCTTCCAACTTCCACTTTATGAGGAACATGTTGCAACATATATCCGAAAATCCAGTTTACCTTGCTAAATCTTCATGCTTAGTACAGTGATAACCACCATGATATATTATAAATGCTTCATTTTTCAAATATGTGTTGGGAACCCCTGCTTCAAAATAGAATACATCTCTGTTTCATATATTTTAGTAGATTTTTTAATCAACCACATGAAATTTTAAATATTTCTTTACAAGTTTAAAATATTTCATGCTATCGAGTCTTCATAATGCTCAGAGTTTCCTAAACAGCGACTTGAAAATGTTCAAACTTCACTACTTCAACTAAGCCACCTTAAAGTCGCACAGCGCCGCGCATTATTCCCAAACTTGCTGAGTGCACCTTGATGTCGCAATTATAAATCAGCTAATGAAGTGCCTTTACGGGACCACACAACCCCTCTATGTGTATGTGTGTGTGCGTGTGTAGGAGTTGGAGGCCTCTCGGTTAATCCTGCTAGTCGCGCAATCAGCCAGACAAGCAGCCAACATCAGAGTTTTTGGAAAATTTGCTAAATGTTGCATATTATGAAGTTCATTTATCAGCGCGAAAGTTAGGCTGCCACACACACACACGCACACACACAAACACCAATAAGAAGGTGCACATTTTCCATTTTATTTATTTTCAAGTCTTTTTTGTACACTGCTTTGCTGGAGACAGCGCAGGAAGCTGCCGCATTTATTAAGTTATTCAACGGAGCAAAGTGTAATTCAGCTGAAAAGCAAGCGCAGGTAAATGCCTAGCCCCCGCACATAAACACACACACACACACACACACACACTAATGCAAGCGGAAGCATTCAATAAAATTAACAGCAGCAACAATAATCGCCCCACAATAACAACAATGTGCGCCAAACTCATTTCTGCTCACTTTAACTCCTATCCTTTAACGCTTTCCTTTCGCTCCGCTTTGATAAAGCGCTTCGCCGCCTGCTGCTATGCTACGTTTTCGATGTTTTCTTAGCGCGCGCGGAATTCTTTTGTTTTCTTATTGATAAGCGCAAGTTTAGATACACACACACACACACCTAAGCGAATTTGTGTGTGTGTGTATATATAAGGGGCCGCAGCAGCGGTGCGAAAGTGAAGGATAGGGAACAAAAGCACGAACAAGCTGCAGAAGAATGCGCACAATTTCATGGCTTTGAAAGTTTGGTCGAATTACTTTCGTATTGGCGTGTAATGATGCATGTAAAGATGTGGCTTTTGTTCTATGCAGACGCGGCACTGCTCAAAAGGTGCGCCACTTTATCACCGGGTGTGTGTGTGTGTGTACAGTTGTGTGTATTTTTGACTGAGTTTAACAGTAATTGTAATCTGCGCTGTAATCTGACCGAAAAGGGTTTGCACTCACGGCATTCAATGTTTGAATTTGAAGAAGAAGCTTGAGTGCGAAACAAATGTCTGGCCTTTAGTTTCGCAATGTTTCGAAAGGCTTGGTAGAAGTTTCTGTTGGCTGTAGGGATGCTAGGAACTCATAACGGCATCTCAAGCTTCACAAGAATTTAGAAGAGATTTCGTTCATCGTTGACGCTCGCCAATCCAATTACTCTACTTTATGGAAACTCATCAAATACAATACACAAAAAGCCTTAACTTAAATCCGTTAATTATTAGCCTTTGTTTTTCCATAGCTATATATCATGCTTTGTATATAAACAACCCAAAAATGTGTAACAAAATTTTACTCATTCACTTCTACAACTCTATTAAGTCCGCTTAATCTGACTCATTACAGTACGGAACAACAAAAATTTTATTGGCCAATATTGCTTGCTCACCAACTCTCATCTCCACTGATTTATTGCATTTCTTCCCCTCTTATGAAATGCTTGTTTATTCTACTTATACTGCTGCTTCTAGCTCCAGCCCACAAATCCACTTCGCTAGCTTTTACATTTATCTTGAAAAATACACTAATTGAAGGGTATTATTATCCGAAAGAATACAAAAATACTAACTGAAAGATACTTTCAATGCTTTCATTATAATTATATAAAAAAAAGGGGGAGGGGGGGCAGTCATTCGCAAGCTACTTGCGGGCGAAATATTGAGCTTTAAGTTTCTTGTGCGATAATCACTTCGGTCAACCTATGAAGTCGCAGTGTTTAAATGCCACGCATGCTGTCTGAAGAGGAAGCAATTTTTATTAATATTCTTCATCTACTTTTAATTCTCAACATACTTATATAATCTCCGTTAAAGTGTAGCGCCTAACAGACTGACTGACTCTTAATGGTGATATATAGTTGTTATATATATGCATTTAAATAAGATCAGTCAATTCGCTGTCATGATTTGACATTTCTACAGCGTTACAAAACCTCAAAACTGTTTGAAGATAAGGTTTACTCTGTGGTTACTTCAAAACAAGTCAGAGTTGAAGTTTGCTCTTGCAATGGAATGTGGATGCTGTCAAAATTCGCTTCCCACTATACCATATGTAATAGCAGTAAAGGAATGCACCTGTCTCAGGTTTAAGAATCGAGATATTGTTAGGGCGGATTAAGGGCTGATGGTTTTGATGCTTCTCGAATCGAGGTAAGAGACAGATTTCGTCATACAATTGCCGCTTGCTGGAAAGTTAGCTACTGTAGATTTTTTGAATCGGGTTAAGGTCAGATCTCATTCTCAGAAAACATGAAGTGTGAAGACACCTGCGAAAGATTGATGAATTTTTTGAAAATTTTATAACCCAAAAAAGGACAGACTGTTCTTTTTTTTTAAAACATCGCCTGTCGAGTGGTTCTCCGAAGGCAATATTATTGCAAATTTGGACTTGATTACAGCAAGAGTCTACATGGATTACTAATTTTTTTGGTAATGGCACCGATAGGCTGGTGCTTTCTGTGGTACAGTAAATATTTTATATTTGGCATAACAGCTGAGATACTTGCTTGAGTCATCCCGGACGCCTGGACTTGAACTTTTTTTATTTTTTAGGACTTTCGTGCAGATTTTAGTCGCTAGAGATGATACTTATACAACTTTAGTTTTGTCGAGGAGCTCTTAAAACTATTAAAGTTGTTCATTGAGTTTTTAGACACACATAAATACTTATAAGCATATATATATGTATGCGTATACACTTATCCAAAACAGTCGCCAAATTTTTGAACGTCTTTTATCAACAACGAAGCAGAAGACCGAGCTGAAAGGAGCGGCAGGACTCAATGGCGACGTATGTATGTGCGTGAGTGCTAACACCAACACAAACAAAGAAATTTTTTTGCGTGTGCAAATGTATGTGCAACACTTTTCATCTATACTTTGACAGCTCAAACTGCTGCTACTTAAAACTATTGTGAGGGAGCAGGAGTAAGGTTGAGGCTGGTTTACTAGTTGGTTACATACTACAACCAGAAGTTCAATTCATGCCAACATGAGCATTAATGCCTATAAATATTTCCCATTATCCATATGAGTACACATATAGGTATGTATATGTATATATGTATTTATTTAGTGGCGCTGCCCGGAAAGTTTCACATTTTACCAGACGTAATTTGAGATAAGTCAAAGTAATTTTTGGCTAAAAATTTGCTAACGCCGTTGGCGCTTTGTTGCGGCTGACTTTACGATTATTTGCCAAACCGAAATTTCCCATTTCCTTGGTGTTGGTCTGTCGGCTGGTGGTGTGCGCTAACAAACCCTTGTGTACGCAGACATACAAACATTCTCACACACATGTGTACTTAGGTGTATGCGTTATGTGGCATGCTATTTGCCAAAGTGCTCCGGCTTTGCTGAAGTTGCATCGGATTTCAGTTTGTGGCACTATTGTGGCCTTACTATTTGAAGTGGCGGAAAATTGTTGTTGATCACTTGGCTCAATGTTATATTCTATGGCATGTAATAATAATTATTTCTGTTAGAAAGTAGCGACCCTGAGCGCCAAGCTGGGGTCTCTTGACGAATCAAAAGCTCTTTGGTTTCATAGAATAACACTTTGGTTGCTAGAGTTATTATAGATTCGGTTAACTAAAAATAAAGTTGTTAGGCATTTGGGTTATTCAAGCGTATGTTCAGCTTTATCAGCTTCCATCTGTCCCCAAGCAAAGCGTCCGATGTCAGTACGTCAGTTCTTGCCACATGACAGATGTCAGGCGTTATTCGCTCGAGCTCGATCTGAATGTAATATGAGTTGTTATTGTTAGGTTACTAACAGGTTGCCACTAACTTTTTGCTTCTTCGACAAAAGTACTTGCAAAAGCAGTTGATCCAACGTTTTCTCACTAGCAACTACCTTGATCTGGGGCTGGCGGAGTTCAGTAATCGCAAGGGTCAAGAAAAATTACGCTCTGCATTTAAATAAACTCTTCCCGAATCTTGTCGACCAGCATCGAACAACACGCGGAGAAGTTTCGGCACTGGTATGACCTTCGGACCATAATCTTTGCAGTTCCCTTTAGGACATGCACGAGTGATGGCCTTGCATTTCTTAATAGTATTTCTAAAATAAGTTGTCTCTTTTCTCCAAGCTTATACGGAACGTGTATTTATATCAATTTCATCGTTTAATTTTCGACTCTCCTTTGATCTTCATCGCCACACATAATTAGCTCAAGTGGTTCTTCAAAACAATCATTTGCGAAAAGATCAAAGCTCTTTTGCACGCACTGAATTGCAAATATATTTATATAATTGCATTTTTTTAAAAAGCGGCCGAATGAGTGCACGCGCCAGTTGAAGCGGCAAATGCTCAACACTCAAGCCTTTCGTCAATTAACGAGCACATTAAGCGATCAAAGGCGAAGTGAGAGCGACGTTTTTTGACAATTGAGAAAACTGAGCAACTGAAAATTAAGTATTTATTTAAATGTGTGCATTGAAAGATGATTTCAAAAGATTACGAAAATTAAAAAAAATTTTAAAAATAAAAAAAAATTAATTAATTATATTTTATAAAGCAATTTTATATGGCAAACCAAGAAACTACATGACAAAAATATTTTCTTTACAGTTTTTCATTATTTAATATTTTTTAAATGAAAATTTTTTCTTCTCTGTATTGCCAAATAAGGATGCACCGTTAGATGTTAATATCTTCTAAGAAGCAAAACTATTTCTTAACAGTAATAATTTGATTTAATTAAAGATTACCAAAAATTACCAACCGAATAATAACTGTACATATTTTTAATCACCGTTTTACAGCTTTCCTACTTACAAGAAACCAAATTAAAAATTCAACTTGATTGAAAAAAAAGACATTTTTTTTTTTATGAGGCCACTTAAGTTAATAAGTTTATAAGCAAACAAATACATAAAATTAGCAAATTGCAAATATATTTGCTCAAACGGTTACACATGTACAAACTAAAGTAATAAAAAAGTTGTGATCATGCTTAATCATTATGTTTACGGTTAGTAATTGACGAATGTTCTGGTGATTGACTGCACAATCAAACAAAACAACAAATTCAACGTTCAACTTCACAGGTTAAATTTGATGTGTAGCCTTTGCTGGCAGAGTTGCCAATTAGTTATGGCAAATCCTTAAAGATACAAGTAACTTACAATATTAGCTGACAAAAAGCTAATAACGGATACTTCTAAGTGAGGTAGTTATCGACAGCGTTGCTATAAAATTGCATTTTTTCATGAATTGGTTATCCAAATAAATTTCAAAAATTTTAAATATTTTATGCAAAAACTCAGAAATTTTAATTTCGAAATTCTGTAATATTTAATTTCGAAAAATATGTACAATATAAAAAATAAGTAAAAACTAACGTGAGAATTTCTTATAAAATTATTTTATTTTGCTCAAAAACTTTTTATTAGTTTCCCCTTTCCTTTAATAATTTCCTTTTTTACAAAAACCTATAACAAATTTTATAAAACAAAAGAACTGATGTTAGTGATAATAGATAATAAAGAATACGTAAAAACAATTTTTATATAGTCTTTCTGAGAAGTTGTAAAAAATATTTTTAATAGAAAAAAAATTTTATTAAAAAAATATTTTTAATGCAATAAATTTTTATTAGAAAACAATATTTTTATTAGAAAAAAATTCTTACATATAAAAATAATTGACAGTTTTTTTCATTGCTATGGGTTTTCTAAACAATATTTTTTTTTTCATACGAAACCAAGACGCTCTTAAGTGCCGGTTTTAGTCTTACCTAGTTTGCTTAAAAATCTAAATTCGAAATATTTTGAAAAAATATCACATAATTTTAATACGGCAGCCATATCGCATTAGAACGACTGGTTAAGACAATATTTGAAAAAAAAACAGAAAACTTTAAAAAATAAAAACAAGTAAGTAAAATATTAATAACAAATAAATAAAATGTACAATAACACACAATAAACATATATTGCCCATAACCTTTGGCTTCAGCTTTAACCGTTGAGCACATGCTGTTTTATGCACTAACGGTAATAAATAGCAGTAATCGGTTAGCAGCGTCCAACTACTGCAGAGTAGATAGCATGCAACGCGGCTGACAGCCACCAGAAGCTGCTGCAAAGCTCAACTAACAGCCAGCACCCATCTGCACTGGTATCGCATGGTATGACGCGCTGCGGCTCATAAACGCTTAAAGGGCGACAAAAACGCAAATAGACATAACAACAGCATACGTCGATTTTTTTTACGTTTATATAAGCCTGTAAATATGAGCATATGTAGCTACAACGCTCATTTGTTTGCCACGCTGAACGCGCACTTTTACGACCCACTGTTGTATTATGTGAAAAATGCAATTTTATTGCTTATAAAACCGGCAACGTGCAGCAAAAAGCGCGCAACAAATTCTTGCCCCAGCACACAGCAGCATACTCACATATGTGTATGTGTATATATACATATGTGTGTGTGCGTGTGTGTGAACTTTGAGAAAAAATCCGACTGCAGTGACAAACACTTTGGTCCGTTTAGCTGCATTGCTCAGCGTGCTGACTTTTTACGACCATTTTGTTGTGCATTTGTTTGTTGTTTTTCCAGCTCTGTTGACTCTCTGCTGTCATCTGGAACAATCTGTGAACGCGCCACGGCGATACAGTCAAGCGCATTGTCATCTTTTTATGCCCCCGTTGTTATTGTTGTGCTTAAGTAGGCCTATAAAATCGGTTGGCAGCGCTGCAGTCGCGGCGGCGCACAGTTATGCCCGTCATTCCGCAGTCATTCGGCAGTCATTCACGTCGCCACCGTCACTGCATTGATTTGACAACACAACTTCCACTTGTTCTGGTTGTTTGTTGTTGCTACTTTTGTACGCGTACTTTGCCTTCACATTGTAAATTGTAAATTTGCATGCAACATGATGTTTCATTTATGACTGGCTGCGCCCAGAGTGCGCGTCGCTGAGATTTAGTTGTCACCGCCGCCGTGAAGATGGCCATCAAAACAAAATGCACACTTCCTGCACAGACGCGTCGCATGTGTGTGGCATAGCGGCGCGTTGACTGCTTTTCTTTGCTGATATTTTTTTCAAGTTCGGTGTTTCAGTATTTTGTTGGCCATTAAAACGTTTATCTCCCTCCAAATTTACTGCAGCAACAACTGCGGCCGCTGACAATGTGCGTGCAACAAAGTGTTCGCTTAGCACACTTGTGGCATGAAATGTCCCAGCATTTTTGTGCCTGCAGCCGATAGCGGTTGTAAACCGTGGGAGGCGCTGAGCGGTGCACATTTATTGGGCGCTAAATTCCACATATGAGTTGTGGCAAATATTTAGTATGAGCTTCGTTTAGTTTCAGGAGTATAAATCATTTTTTTCTTCTTGTAGGTGTTGTGTCGCTCACTTTTCACAGCGACATAGGTGAATTTGCGTGTAAATGCAACTTCCGTGGTATGACTGAGCTTGACTTTATAGCACTAGTCTTTGTAGCACTAATTGAAGCACTGTTGTTTGAGAGAGCTCTGAAGTCTACTCTTTGAATATCATAGGAGATTGGTGTGAGCTTTAATAGTTCTATTCACTTCTACATTTCCATCGCTCTATCTTTATTGTTCGATGTGGACCATGTTTTCTAAGCCTTTCTTGCCACTGATGCAACACTGCTTTATTCTCTTCGGATCGTTTCTTCCATCAGAACGAAGTGCGAAGCTGAAATTCGTTAGATCTTCCCAAGCAGCGCTCGCTCTCTCGCCCATTTCACAAGTTCAATATTATTCTCGTCCACGCCTATCCGCCGCATTTTGAGATTGGCCAATTGAGCTTAACCTGCATTTGTTTGCAGTTCCCAAACACACCTGCTCAAAGCCTCAATTTTCTATTAGAAAACATTCTTATAATGAACCGGCTAATGCAAGTTTATCACGGTAGGCTTATTTTACATCATATTCACTTGAAATTTGTTTAAGTTCAGATTCTGATCATGTGATTCTAATTTTAATTCCGTCTCATCTCTCATCTCTCACAAAAGCGAATCCATTTTCCTTTTGAAAGCATTTGAACCAATGGGGTTTGTCAAAAATTAAGATATCCATTGTGCTTGAATATCCGAAATCGGGAAATTTAAAAGCCTGCTTTCTTCACCACTGGCTCCTTTTGTAGTTGCATAAAAAAATTTCTCCAGTCCCTAGAAGGTGCGTGAACTTGAAGCAGGTGTGTGTAAATATGACATAAACCTTGGGGTTCCTTTGCCTTCAGGACAATCCCCTGGCACTTGATATATATACCTTCAGCTTTATTTTTAGCCGCCATAAATAGTCTTCCAGTGCGAATTGCGGCACGTGTGTCATTTCACTCAAATAAGCGATTAAAATTATCTCGAGCAAATGCAGACAGCTACGCTTAATTGAAAGCTTTGCGAGTTATAATTATGGTAATTCTAAAATCTTACTTAATGTGCTATGCAACTCTTTATTGCTGTCTGCTACTTAGCGATGAAATTCACATGATTAAGCCAATTTAGTTTAATAGCAACTAGTAGACATTCTTCCCTGAATGTTGCTGTTTTTTGCTTAAAACCGCAAGACTTTATTTACACTTCAGTATTATATCGTGTTGTTGTTCTTATAAACACCCCGACACACTGTAATTATATGGAAGAGATGCTCAACTGCTGCCACGGCTGCTTCATTGGTGCAATTAATATACTTGGTTGACATATTTTTTATTTTTCTTATGACTGCTCGGTTATTTTTACGGCGCAGCCCACTTGCACTTTTCACTCATTCCATTATCAATCCAACTGGCAGACATGTGTGTGTAATTAAGCTGCAAAATGCCCGCTGATGACACCCGCAGCAAGAGCGAAATAGAAGTTAAAGCTAACAACAAAAGCAAACAAATCGAGCGGATGCATTTCCGAAGCCCTGTGGCTTTCTTGTAAGCCCTACATGGCAACCCAGCCAGCATTAGAATCAACATCAAAACAGTTGCGGCAGCGCAAATTACAAAAGCAACACAACAACAATCAAATATCTCCGCAATTAAGCGTCCGCAACGGGCAATCTTAATTGCCAACACACTCGCCTGTAACTATCATAATTTAAAATACAGCATTTTTCCAACTTAGCTCAAATGACACTTTTTCCCAGCTCCCTTCTTTGTTCGCCATCTAATTGAGCGCTTGTTCTTCTTTGTTTGCATGCTCAGTTGCGTTGTTAATTTCAAGTTTTTTATATGATTTGCTTCGCTTAACTTATATTTTATTCTTTTACATGTTAATGCCTTAATTGGCATAGCTTTAATCAGTGGAATTAGAGCCGCATAATTGTGAGCCGCGCTTAATTAAGATTTTAAAGTTTTCTAAAAGTGAATGGAGCAACTAGTTTGTAAAGCTTATTTCTTCATTATACAAAGAGGTAATTTTTAACATTTTATTAAAAAATCCACGATATATAGTTCCATTTGAACTTTCAAAGTAAAATTCTTTACTAAAATTTAAATAAGTGATAATAAACTTAGGTGGTTCTCAAATCGTCCAAAAATTACCGAAATGCCGCATTTTTAACACAATCTTCTTTGCGCCTAATTGTAGGCAACACAATGATGACTCATTGCTCCTGTGGTAAATTGTTGCCTACATTTAGGTTCAAAATTCACCAAAAATAATAACACTTATCCATATAAATTGATGCAGATGCCTTTAACTCGAAATTATATCCAGTTAAATCCTCTAAATTAAGTCTCGATGAGTAAAAAACTTCAAAATTAGACAAAAGCTGCAAATGTTCGGTTTTCCCTTCAATCAATCTCTTTTATTTTACAGAAACATGAAGAAAGTTTCCAAAAAGAGAAAAAAAAGAACAAAAGAGAAAGCCTAATACAAGTCACAGTTCAACTAAGAAGGTGTTACCGATTTGAATGGGTGATTACAGAAATCCAAGGTCTCAACGGTATATGGAACCGTCCAAGGAATTTATATTGGGTTGTTCGGAAAGTCATTTCGTTTTTTTTTGGGGAACATGAAAGACAGTTTTCGTATAATGCCTTTCAAATGGCCATAAACAGTTGAATTCGACAAATTTAACCTCTCACCGATCTCTCGTGTGGTGATTCGCCGATTTGCATCAACTAATGCCTTTATCGCATCGACCGGCCTTCCAGACCGTGGTGCATCTTCGACATCAACATTGCCGGATCGAAATTTTGCAAACCAGTTCTGGCACTGGCGTACTGTTAACACGCCTTCTCCATACACATCCGTCAATTTTTTTCTCGCTTGGACAGCATTTTTACCTTTTCTGAAGTTAAAAAGTAAAATATGACGAAAATGCTGCTTATTGCTCTCCATATTTAAAAAGGCACCAACCAAAAACTACTGGGTAGAATTAATAGAACTTTTTCACACACAAGCCTTGCAATATCAGCTCTCATGACATATAATGGTTATGGGGCTTAAGTGTGAAGTTAGTTTCGAAAAAACGTAATTAAGTCCTCTGGCGGGAAAAAACGAAATGACTTTCCGAACAACCCAATACTTCCGACATCACCTGTTCTTGTTTCTTGCTTCATGACTATCCTTCGTATCAATAAAGCAATAAATTCTTATATTCAAATTAAGTTCATCCGCAAAAACAAGAAACTCAATTTAATATCTTTGGACTAACGAATCTCCAAACTTCACACAAAAGGAATAAAACGAAAGCAATTTAATTCCCATTAAGCAACTGCATGATATTTTATTTCACTAATTCTGCTTCACATTTTAATTTGAAAACATATTGGAAACTCACATAAAAAGTGAAATTATGCGCCGAAAATCGCAAGCAGTCGTACTTTTCTTGCCTGGCGCTTGCCGCTCCGCACAAAAACTACCCAGCATTAGCATTGGCAAGTCAACGAATAAAGAACGGAAGCACTGAAATGGCAGGCGGACGCATAGCAATGTTGGAAGGCACGTGAAAAACACACAAAATTATGCGATATGTAAAATTGCAGCCGTCCAGACAGGCTGCTGGCTGCTGGCTGGCAAGCTGACTTGCGGGCCCGGCCTGCCTGTCCGTTCAATTATTGCTATGCGATGCAGATGAGTCGGACTCGTGTGGCAACTGCGTGTGCTACAAATAAGGGAAGTAGGAAGGAAATGTGGCATTTGTAACTGTTTACAAAACAATACTTTTCCTCGCTGCTTAGCATACAATTTGCTTGGTGGTATGTACGAGTGTGTGTTTGAGGAAGAGAGCGAGTTTTTTCATAAGTTTTCTGGTTGGTACTTGTCGCATTTTCATTGCCAAAATGCCAATTTGGCAATGTCTCGCTTACTTGCCATGCACAAATGAAAAACCAGTGCTGCACAACCTGGTGGAGAGTGCAGTTAGTTCTATTTGATGGCGCTTTTTTTTATGAAATCTAGAAATTAAATAGAAGTTTAGAGCTTGGTTTATTGAAAATAGTTTTTGATGCATTACTTTGTAATTCTAAAAGCAACTAGTTGCGAAGTAAGTAGTGCCTAAAGCACCACTTTTGAACTAGTTGAAAATTCGAGTTTTTTAAAATCAGTGTGTGATATTAGAAAAATAAAAAACTTGCAACGCTTTGTAATGCTTTATCTTGCAACTAGTGTGGAACTAGTTCGTTAGCCATCGTTTCTTAGTGTATTAATGGAACTTGTCGCCAAGCGACTCTAGTTGACAACACTTACTTTCAAATAACTTCTATCTTGATAACACATTACTTTGTAACTAGTCTCTTAAGTAGTCCGCCAAACGATGCTGCTCCCCTGCTACGCTCTCTTACCACTTTTTGCACAGAGTTTATGCAACATAACCGTATGTCAGTTATTTACTTGCATTTGCTTAGTTGGAATACTATTTGTGCCTCTGCCTTTATATCTTGATTGTCTCAAGATGTCTGCGGTGGATAATCTTGTTATCGTAAAGCGAAATTTAATTGAACAACGACGACGACAAGCAACGACAGACGGCACCGCAAATTGTCAATGTGCAGCGTTTGGCTCAAGCACGCAATGCTGCTTCGTTTATTTTCACATTTTTACTTGCATTTTATTTCCACTTTTTATTTTCTGTGTATTGAAATTCAGTTTTTATTCACCATTTGGCTTTCGTTGGGTTTTCCTTTGGCACTGTGCGCTGCCGCTTTCCTTGCTCCTGAACTTGAAAGAAGCAAGTAATTGGTATATCAAATCTAAATTCCACTTATTTATTCTCATATAAATTTTCCTTTTCATATTGTACGCTTTTGTTGGTGTGTCAACTAAATTCCTGTCGCGCAACCGTGATGACGTAACATACGCGCCGACTGCACAGTCCTCAAAGGTTTCACATAACAAGCGGATTATCCAAGTGGAAATACATACAACGGCGAAGCTTTTGTTTTTGCACTTCATGTGACAAATTCCCACTAATTGTCTTCTAATTGATTGACAATTAGTTTTCGATTCTTTGTGTTTGTACCTGTAGTTATGTATGTAGAATGGGTGGTTTGGTTCCCTCCTTTCCCTCTATTCAACTAATTCGCTAATGCCTTAGTATTCACTTTGCCAAACAATGCCCTTAAATGAGTTCCTTTCTATTCACAACCCCAGGAATTTCGCTTGTAATTTGATACTTTTGTCATTCGAAATTCTTTTCCAGCTATTCGAAACCTATTGTGGTCAACCTTTCAGTCTTATTTTGTGTGGGAATTTTAGAAAATTGCTAATTTTGCTTTTATGCATTTTCTATTATATTAAATGCTAGATTTTTCCAAACATCTTTGCACTTTGTCGGTTTAAAAGCTTCTTTATGCGAACCATGGTTGCAAAGGCAGCTCGTGAGAGCTGATTTCTTCACAAGTAAGGTTTAAACTATAGTATTTATGAATTGTACGGGATTGCGTATATTTGAAAAACGTCGTTGTTCCAAATCCTTTAGCGTAAAAGAGGTATCCATCTAGTAGCTTAAGTATATTTGGTATAAGTATAAATATATATATACGCTCTCTAGTTTCATATCTTAATTCCAATATATGGTTATCTAAATGATGTCCAGCTTTTCAGAGCACTGAAGTTATAACCTTCCACCATCCCTTCGATTATCTACTCTAATGTTTTGACTCTATTTGAACTATTCCAAAGATTACTAGTTCGATAGTTAGTTTTTAAGACGATATAGAAAATGCTACTAGGAAGTTGAAAAATTTAACTAACTAACGGTATTACTTCAACAGAAAGTACTAAAAAATAGTATATGGACCTTGGGTCGGTGTTATACATTATTTACTCTTTATTTGAGACCAGAGCCACTAAACATAGTCTACGCAAAACCGAATCCATGATAAAAAATCCCAAACAGAGGTTCCAATATATCAAGCAGAGAAATTCATTATTCATTCATTATTAGATCCATTGACAATTGTCAAAAATCGGCTCAATATACAACAGTTGCTGAGCTGCCTTCTGGCTTATCTGTCATGAAAAAGGTAGCAAATCTCATTGCAAATCTTCTCCTCCAAGTTATTCCCTAATATCTATAAGGCATATTTGTTTTTTACTTCAATATAAGTTACTTGGAATTCCCTAGCTCCTCTTAGACTCACTCAATTAATGCAAGGCCCTATCTTCTAAGAATCATCTAATAATATAAAAGAGAAATAAATGTTATCATTATGTGACGATATTTTCTTAATGTAGGATGCAAAAAATTGCATACTTTTTGGATCAAAGTCATTTTGTTACACTGATCGGATTAATCTAAAATTCAAAACCGTGAATATATTTATTATTACAATTATATTGAATTTATATTTTTGGATGGTAGACCTTGAGGGAAGACCACTATATAATTATAAATAGAAGAACTGGTGTAATTAATTGCTTTAAAGTGCTTCACATGGTTGCCATATATGCCCAAGATAACATATTTCTGTTAGATATATATTTTATTGCTAGAAAATCCCCTTAGTTAACTTGCTTTTCTTTTCGTGTTTAAATAATAAAGCTTCAAGTATTTCCAGAATAACATTGCCACCTGAACATAAAAATATGCTAAGTTAAATTTTTCCTAGACCGAGGCAAGTTTTAAGCCGATAGCATAGAAGTAGAAGTAAAACTAAAACAGCCAACTTAGTAAATCTTTTAATTGAAATGTTTCAATTAGTGTTCAGAATTTAATACTTTTCATTTGTGCACTAAACACACTGTATTACCTAAATCCCCGATAATTATAACCAGCTGGTTTCTTACACCAAAAACATAAAAACATAAAAACATATAGTATCGAGAAAGAAGAAGCAGCAGCTGCAGCAAGAGTACTAACCAAATGTATGTAGAAGAGGAAGAAAAATGATTTAACTGTAGTTCGGCTTAGTTTTCGACCATAAGTACATAAGTACCTACTTAGATACTCAACCACAAGCATTTCCTCAGCGCTTCCGCACTCTGCCAGTGCTACCCGAATATACACATATATATGTGTGTGTACATCCAGTGTGCGGTGTGGAAAATCTCTTGCATGTCAGCTGCAAGAGCGAGTACTTGCGCGCTTAAGTTTCAACTGCTTAAGTACCAAATTACACTTACCAAACACACACATACACACACACAAACAGCTACTAACGGCTCATGCTTGCTGGTTGGAAAAGTGGTAACAAAGATTTCCTGGCACACACATATTTTCGAATGTTTAGTCGCTTTGTTGCATTGCCTGTGTGTAAATTTAAGTGCGCTTGCTGCATACTTCAAGGCGTATAAACATAAGCAGTGCTTTGCTAGGCACGCTTAATAATTTCGTATGTGTTAGTGAGTGCTGTTGGTGTAGGCTTACGCCTGCTTGCATAAAAATTAATTTTATAGAGCCAATTTGCATTATAATGTGGCAACGCCCACTTGGTGGAGCTTTTAAGTGCGCGTGAAGACTTTGCATTTTCTTTATGTTCATACTCATGAGCGTATTGAATATGAATTATTAGTAGTGTACGTAACTTTTTATTGCTTGTAGCACTTTAAGGAAAATTGTTGTTGCAGTTAGAATGTAAATGGTGGCAAAAAACAGTTCAAAACTATAATTATTGCTCATGTTAGTTCACTTTTATTCATTAAAGAGAATTTGCCATGCTTTCAATATATCTATTTTTGTACTTTGAGTTAAAAAAATTTTTGATTTAGTAAAATTTTTAAGTGGCAACTCTCTTCAGAGTATTTACTGCATTATGAAATCTCATACAAAAAAATTTCGCTTAATGTACTTTTTCTTGGAGTTGCGCCTCGTTAGTAAATTTTCGCTAGCTGGCAGCCCTACTTTTACTCTTTAATTATTTTTTCAAATTTAAATTTTTCTAAAGGAGTATAGTAAGAACTTTTTGAAATATTTCACATTTTTTTTTGCTTACAAATATTGCCTACATCATCCACAATTGCCGATTCATCCACTATTTGTTCACAGCTAAGTCCATGTTCACATGAAAACACCATGTTGCAAGGGTATGAAAGTGAGCAAGGGTATGAGAGAAACTGTGTGTGCATTTCTAATGCTGCAGATTGAATGTATGTTGTTGTTTTGGCTCTTTGTGTTACATTCATTACTGTTGTAGGTGTGACTAATTCAATTAAATCGCGAAAAAATGCCATAGTGACAGTGACAATTATTGTAGCACACAACAACAAAAACAAGGTTTACCCAATAAACCAAAATTTATTCATTTTGTGAAATTTTCTGAGTGAAAGTTATAGCGAGATCTCGAGAACTAAATTTATAAAAATAGTTTAAATATTTACTAGTAATATTGTCGACCTAACCTCTATATTTTTGAATAGGTATCCAACTACTTTCAAAATTACTTGATTACCGGAAATGTTGGAAAATGACCAACCAAATTGCTTGCTGGGTTGGTTTGCAGCGCATATGAGTTTTCCAATTCCATCCGTTACTCCGCTAGTCTGTTAATTTTACCCTGCTGTGATTTTTCCATTTCTCAATTTTACACGCATCCATTGTACCGTTAGCATTTCATTCACCAGCACACTTTTTTATTCGATTACAACGTTAGCAATTCCTCTTTCAATAAATTTTCATTTAAGTAGTTTAAATGTATTTGCATTGCTTTGTGTTGTTGCTATTGCGCTTTTACGCTTTAATTGTTTACCAATGCATATGTGTGTATATATAGAAGTACACATGATTTTGTGTAATTTTTTTACTTGGTGAGATCATGTTGTCAGATTTGTAACACAGCGGATTTTCACTGATAAGTGAAAAGTGCCACGATTTATATATATACACACACATATTCATATTCTTGTAACCTTGTAATTATTATAAGCCTCGTCTGTAGTAGTATGTATGCATTAGGGTTACTCAATTTCCTGTCATATATCTATATAGGCTCTAGGAAAGTTTATTTATAATTGGCATTGAGCTTCAAATACGAAATATCGTCCCAACGGTACGAAAATTTATTCTTTAAGATAAAAACATGAAGAGGATATTAGCAAAACTACTATAATGTACCTAAAAGGTGGTCCTTAAGGTCAAATTAATAACAAATATAGGTTTGATTCAGTAATTTAATGAAATCACAGCCGCTCTGATTTTTTTTTATAAAAAATTCTTTGCGGAGTTACCTGGTTGTACTCAAATAATGGTAAATAATAAAAAAATATAGCATCGTGTACCACTCCCTCCTTTATTTAGTTTTTATTGATTATACCAGTTTTTTAATTTATACCAGTTGTTTGTTCGATTCACTACTTTCGAAGGCATGGCGAATCGAAGGATTTCTATGAATGAGATAGCTGTTTTAGCAGCCATATCGCCTGCAAATCAGCTCTCTTAGCTTTGGAAATCGTGTCGTGTCAAAGCCACTCTCATTTCACATCATTTTGCAAAGATGGAGAGCGAACTAGTTCCAATCTATAGATTTTCTTTCGAATTAAAATGGTTTTTTGAATCAATTTCGGAGTTTTGGAATCAAATTCTAAACTTAAAATAAATAAAAGATAAATGTATAACAAGAAATAAGTATAATTTCCAAATAAAGTCAATGGAAATATCCAAAATTTCTGAGCTTTATATTGTATATAAAATATGCGCCACCTAATCAGGGCAGTACAAAATACTCATAACTATATACCGATGATTATCTCTAAATTCATACTTCAAAGCAACCCCTTCTGCTCTTCAGGAAGGAGCAGAGACTTCGGGTGACAATTTACTTAAATAAAATGAAGAATGGCGAAAGAGTTATGCACAGCATCATCACGAGGGACTGGAGATCAAAGCTGACGGCAGGCACAAAAATTCATATTCTCAGTGCGCTCTTAATGAGAGCAGATGCACTACCGCTATGCTAAGTGCGTAATGTAATGCTTAATGCATAACGGTATTTACAAATGCAGTACTGCACTATTTCTTCTATGGAAACAAATCATGCGAGGGGTTCTACACCTCACTCATACACATGGAAATTAATTAATATGCGCTTTTTCCATACGGTGGCAACACTCTGCGCCATAATAACTTTATTTTATAAACATTTTGCTTGGGGCAAATAAAACAGATTGACATTTTTCAGCAATAATTGCAGTCATAAATTAAAGTGCATGAAAGCAAGAGGCATGACTAAGCGAAGAAGCAGAAATAAATAATTTTTGCAACTGCAAAAGTAGAGTAGGCGCATAGAGGGCATGCGAATACCGACTACTTATTGAGTATTTATGTGCGAGCATTATGATTTAAACACCTCACTCACCACAAATGCATTAAGGCGGCATTCAGTAATTGCAAAACTGCATTAGCATAAATTTTAATAAAAAAAAGAAGGCTTTTGTATTAAAGAAGACAAGGAGAAGGATGACTAAGCGGATGAATAGACAGGAATACGTAAGTTATTCCAGGGATATGCGGTCAAAACAGGATGACTGGATTGTCGGAAAATTAAATGCACACGAATCTGGGTACTGGAAAAACAATATTTCACAAAAGATTAGAGACTTGGCTATTTTGTAATCTATCTATCTAATTGTCGAAATGTGAAGTGCCATCCATTCTTCTGGCATCATCATTATCGTCCTCAGGTTTTTGGGAACGTGATTTCCCTGTCATTGATTCTTGCTCACAACTCGAAGTAATTTTGTAGGACTCATTAACAACTCTGTGTATTTCAATTAACTAACTTATAATCCCGATTACCTAACAGATCAGTATTGTTGTATAGAAAGATACTGAACCTCTCGGCATCTCAAATTGCTTACAACAACCACTTCACTCGCCGTTTGGTTGGTTTAAAGAGAGCAATTGAAAGGCAGAGTTAAGTGAGTTCAAGAGCACCTAATTCTTCAGTAGGCTCACGTATTGGAGAAGTTTAAAAAATGCTTAAAAATTACTACCCGAGTAAAACCTGCAAAGTCCAACATTGTCTAAATTTTGTTTAGCTTATATTATTTGGATCCCAGATCTTAACTGATATAGAACATATTGAGTAAGAGTTTCGAAAAGGTTCAGGAATTTTGCATAAGAAATTTCATCTGCTGAGCGAAATTATGACCAAGCCAACTCAAGCTTTGAAAGGCTTGAAGGCTCCCATTCAATATTTGCATAGTAAAAAAGCATGGACTGTGTTCCAAGTCAGCGTAATGGCTTCATTAATAACCAATTAAAGGTGCAGCGCGAGGCGCACAAATGATGTTGCACTGAAAAAGCCAGTACATTTATATATTTACATATATGCTACCAACACATATAAAGCCTAAAGCCTACAGCATAGTAATTATGCGCCACATGCTACAGCTTCCACGGCATTTTATAGATGCATTGAACTTGACTGACTCTCCTTCGCAGAGGTGGATCGACTGCTGCGCTGCCACCAAGTGTGAATTATGTGCGAACAGCAGATCGACAATATTATACACACACACACACATATGCGCTTATGTATATACATATTTGTTAGTGTCACATAGCCACGGCGCTGGTGCTGGTCAGGCCGGCTACTTCACACTCCCCTGGTTGCCAGCAAAAGCTGTGAATGGCATAAAATGAAAAATAAAACAGGCGACAGCCTACCAACCTGCTGGAGTCCACTTGTGTGTATGCGAAATCTGTGCTGCTACACTACTTAGTATGGTTTTGATGCCATCCCCTCTCCATTTCCCGCTCGCCTTCGCTGCTGCCCCATCCACGCCTTGGCAATATTAGCAGTCACATCTCGGCAGCTGTCGCGTCTGCAGCTCATCTATTTCGTGTATGAATTGCCTGCTACCGCACGAGGTGTCGGCTGTCTTCGGCGCCTGCAACTTGTGGTCTGCTTTGCATAGCGCTCCACATATTACAATCGCATGTATGCATGCAGTGTGTCATGCCCGAGGTACTTGCAACATGATGAAGCTAGTCATTGTTGGCTGCTCCGCACACATTAGATTGCCATTGTTGACGTCGCGACGGTGACTGTGGCCGCTGCTGCTGCTGCTGCTGCTGTTATTGCTTTCACTCTAGCCGCTGGCAACACAGCTGGCCGCATACAATGGCATGAATATGGCTCTAGCGACACGTACATACTTCCACTCTAGTGTAGTTGTTGTTATTGTTGGCGGCGCTTTTTAACACTTGCACGTTTCTGACATTATGAATTATTCGCGATTTTTTGTCTACAGCCATCTACGCGGCTGTTTTGCATAGCCATTACTAGAATGCTGGCCGCAGACTCGCTTCGGTTGCCCAACCGCCTTGCTGCTCGCCTTGGCAAACTGTTTCACTTGTCTCTGGCATTTCATTTCGATTCAATGCTTCCTTTGGCGGCACAACTCATCAGTCCAACTGGTAATGTGTTAAGTCGCTACTCGCCGTTTTTGCCGTTTTTGCCTCTTTTGCCTTTTGCTTTCAACTCACTTTCGTTGCGATTTTATTTTTCACATGTGCGAGAAGAACGAAAAAATAAATGAAATTTGAAAATTTCAACAAGGCAAGCAAAAAAGCGTCTCCAACTAAATTAATTAAGCTGCTAGCGGCTTTGTCGCCGTCAACAGCTGCCGCGTCGCGTACTCAACGCCTGATGAATTCGTAGGGTATGAAATGGTTGAGCGATGTTGTTATGCTTTGATGTCGTCCGCCCAGCAGAACGAGGTGACGAAATGTGTGTCTGGAATTGTGAGTGTACGAGCGCCAAGGATGAAGGAATAACGGCTTGCAAACATTGTTTTCAACGTTTTTGAAAATAAAATTTATTGAAATAGTATATTTACGGGTCTGTGTTGCTTTGCTTTGGACTATGCTGGTTTCTGTATCAGTCAGCTATTGAGGGAGCACTGTATTGCTGCTACGGAATTTTAAGTGACTAGTTCAGTTCTTCTTTGCTAAGAATAATATTTTTTCTCTGGAAAATTATTTCCTTAGAAAGCTATCATTGGTCAAAAGGGCTCTCCGTTTCTCTTCAGATATAAAAATATTAGGTGAGATAGAACCACCTTCAACACTGTCTTCATTTACTTTTTTACAGTACTGTCCCTTTGGTTGTAACATCATGTTCTTACGCCTAAAATTTGTCAACGTCAAATCGAACAAAGCTAATGACTTTGTTATAAACCTAACCTCAAAACATAAACCATGTTGCTGGAGGTATTTGTATTATTCGAAAAAAAGGCGACAAAACCATGCGTGGGTGTGCAGTGTTCAACATCGAACCGCTCCAAAAAAAAAATCTTTGAAGACACACATAAGCCCAGTTTGTATGAGGCCAAGCCGCAAGGCAATTAGTTAAGCGACAACCAAGCATTAGTTTCGACGCAAAGACACCAGACAAATTGCGGCGGAGAGTGGAGTGTGGAGTGCGGTGTGCGAAGTTCGGAGGCATACCCAAAACGGCGACCAAATTGAGTTGTTTAACCACTCATTTGTATACACATATATATGGTGGATGAGCGCGTTCGTTTGAGTAATGAATTCGACCATAAACATGTGTAGTTCGATGCAAATATCACAAAAAGTTGGCTTCGGGGCAGTTTGTGTATCTTAAAGTTCGTCTTTAGCGGTTTCTGTGTAAATATGACAGCTGTCAATGTGTGACAATTATATATGAGCTGAGTTATGATTTGACTTTATTTGGGCTCTTAAGCGAGTTTCAAATAAAAAGCTTATTGTCGCTTTCGAAGTCAGCGCTCAACGCAGCGGATCTTGGATGGGTGCAAGAAGAAAGGAAGCAGCATTTCATGGCCTCTAGAAGCACGTCGTGTGCGTAGTAGTTGGACGCTATTAGTGGCTTGCGGCTCTTATGTGTTGACAAAGCCCAGTGTTTCTAAGAATTGGCGTGATTAATGAGTCGCTGGTTGGAATGAGTTAGTTTTAAATAGTTTTTGTTATGTTCTTTTATTTTTCGATGGAAAAATAATAATAATTAAAATAGGCTGTTTCTTTCTTCCAATCTATTCTTTCCATTGTGTAGTTTTGACAAATGTTAAACAAGCATTTCCTTACGGACGGTTTGCCATACGTTTAGTTATTGTAAAAGTTCAAAACAACAGAAAATTTTATATAAAGAAAAAAAGTATAGTTTTGTTAGTATAAAAAAATTAAAAACCTGTTTTTTTTAGTGTAAACTGAAGTATTCTTTTTCTGTATGGGTGGCCTTTTATATTTTATATATTTTTTTTAAATATATAATAAGGTGCCTCGGCGCGATATCTCATTTCACGACCTCGCACTAAGATGTCGAAACTAACAGAATTCGGCAGTAACCACGTTCATCTCTTATATAAAGCAGTAATAATTTTGGAACTGGGGAAAATATCAAAAAATAAACGAGCAAGCTTACGCAAACTCACTGATAACATTACAGCGTGAGTAAACAGAGCACAGAGAGGATGAAACCACTCAACATATTCTAAGTTGACGAAGAATTTGATATCTCGGATAATAGAATAGTTTATATGTTTCACATTGAGTTACTTTAATTCCAAAACTTTGGTTGAATTAATTTAAGTTGAGGGTAAGGAATTGCTGAATACACTTTTTATTATGCTTTCTTTATAATAAATTTGAGACATCTTCAGATTCCAATTAATTCTTATAAATATTCCTTTCCCGAGGGGTGGCATTCATTTTTGGTTTTTTTTCATTGTATCGTTCAGTTATGATCGATCTGAAATATATCATAACAGCTTGTTCTCAGACTTCCAAAGAGGCTTTCAAAGATAGAGTGAGAGAAATAAAAACAATGTTGATGACGTTTTGAGAGTTCATCCTGTTTCTTAAATCGTTTTTATCTCTTGTATGTAATCGTTAGTTTTACCTTAATTTTCAGCTTTATACGAAGTGATGAACGATTACACAAATCTTCGCCGATAAGAGTCACATATTTTATTAAATGCCGTTATTTCTCCTTAATAACGCACAAACGTAATCATTAAAAAACTTTGAATTATACGCTCCGCGTTTTATTAGAGCGATGCTATCACTCGTCTTTTGTTAACGAAGCCATAATCCAGTCCAAGAAATAGAGAACCATAAAACGGATCTAAACCACACAGCGCTCTTCTGTTATACTTACATACATACATATATATATATATAAGGGACTGGTGAACAAATAGCCACATGTGGCGCACAGATTTGTATGCGTGTCTGTGTTTGTACGTTGTAATGAAATATTATACAATATTTTTATGGGAACTTTTATGTCGAGTCGGAGTATGTGTGACAAAAATGCACACAATATTTAATTGCCGGACCACCCGAAAATTTTTCCAACGAAAATGATGTAATAAAACTGAGAAAAAAACTGTAGAAAATTAGATAACCAGAAAACAAAGTATGCTGGACAATGATGACACCAGCAAATTGAGCAGTAATTGCACATACAAAACGTACTTAATTGCAAGAGAGATGAATGAAGAGCAATAAATGGCTAACGGCGTAGTTGGTAGTGAACGCGCCGATGAGTGTGGCAATAGAAATGTGGCAAATAGTTATGTCTGTGAAGTTTAGGGCTGACAAAATGAGAGGTTGAAACGAAAAAGTACTCATTTCGGTAACAAATGTTGCAGTTAAGCGACTAGCAAGTGGTAGACAAATGGTAGATAAAATTTTCATAAAGTAAAAGATGAATGCACGTGTCATATGAGTACTCTATTTCTTGCACCACTATAACCCTAATTTTATAATTTCCCCTCAACATCTTCCCACTGTGCATTTAAATACTTCCAGCATCTGCCAACTTTATATAAGCGCATAATTGTTGCTGCCACACAAGAATCACCACACAGTGACCTAATTTTTCATGAAATTTATAGCACTTGAATGCATATCTTTTGCTCTTGCTTCATTAGAGTTGCTTCCAGAAGACCTTTATGCTCTGCTTCCCATATTTTTCCACACACCAGTAACAGTATTCGCTTTAGAATTGCTCTTCGAAAATATTAATACAATGTCATTTTTATTGGCCATTTGAAAACCCATTTTGATAGCCGAAATTCCAGCCTAGTCTCTCTGAACTGCAAGCTGTTGACAAACTGCTGGCTGACCAGATGACAAATGCAAATAGGCAGATAGGCATGCATATATGTGTAACTGCAAGCCAATAGAGTGCAGTTATGAACTAGTAATGTGCTTGTGCTCGCGGATTTGGGGTTATCTTTCGAAGTAGTAGCAAAGTAACTAGTATAGGGCCTACTAATGTCATGTATATTTGTCTGAAAATTTTACTGGAAGTAAATAATCTTGTATTATCCTGTAGGTTTGAAGTATTGAAGTAATTTTGGTCTGTCCGATTTTGCATTCAATAAGTGCGTCTAATATTCCTAAGATATGTTATCGAGATAATTATATATTTGTTTTTCGTTGGCATAAATTTTTAAATTTTAGAATCACCATAGCTAGGTCTTCTTTTACCATAAATACCTTCACTAATCTGCTATATATTAGAAATTTCCATATCCATAACTAATATTGTACAAAAACCGTTCACGATTGATCTATTTAGTTACTAAGAGCCTAGTTATGCACTAGTTATTTTTGTGAGCTGTCAATTGCGACTTAAGAACATAAAAAAACAAGTTCTAAATATCATCTCGCTTACTCTTTTTTTTAAACCACTCACTAAATAACTATTTGCGGACTAGTTGTTGTAGAGACGCTTAATTTTGACCACGTGCTTGCAACATATTACCACACCCAGCATATCTCATGCTGTTTGTTTGATATTCATGCCCATTTGCTTTCGAGCTGGCTGGAGAAGTTAGGAGAAACATTTTCATTATCATTTGTTTCAAATATTTATTAATGTGTCGGAATTCACATAAATCGCGCGGCGAATACTTATACCAGCGATAAGCTATTCAACTTCAACCCTATGACAAAGTGTTTGGATGAAGCCTCTGCTTGCCCCCATTTGCTACTACATATTTTTTCTGGTAAGTCACACTCGCACACATATAAATACATATAATATAAATATAAATACATATATACTTCCAAAAATAATTACAGTCTATCAACAAATAATGATGAAGTCGGCAATTTTTCTACAATCTCGACGCGTCCCCACAATAATTTCGTGTCGTCTCCATTTTACTATTGTTACGCTGAAAGTTTCTAACAGAACTTTATTGTTTCTGTTGTTGATCACACATATGAAATTAAGTTAATAAATAAAACAACCGGCTTATCGCCGCCGCAGTTGTTGCCGCTGCCGAAGAGGCCGGCATTTGTCGTTGTCGTCATTTCTGGTTGCCACACACACAGCCACATGCTTATGTAAATTTCTTTATGTGAATGTAAATCTGTTTCTATTTCATTTGTTTTAGCTTTGTAAATAATTATGATAAGCACTTTCCGTTGTCACTTTTCCACTTCCTTAAGTGCCGCTAGTGCCAGTGGCAGCAGTGAATAATCGGCGTGACAGCCTCTTAGCCTCGAAACGCCAACTAATGAGTTTGTCATTCGAAGAAATGGCCTGACAAAACTGCTATAATCCAAATTTTATGGTGCTTAGTACTTATTTACTTATGTGGTGTGAAGTGCGTATTCATTTTATACGATTACTTTTTATGATTATGCTAATAAAATACGGTTCTTGCATATTAGTTTTGGATAATGGAAATATCAAACAGAATTCCAGAAGAATATGTATGTAACATGTATTCGCATTAAATTCGGAATTTGTTTTTGATTTCTTTAAAGTTTAAGATAAATAGTTGTTATTGCGTGTTATTCAACACCTCTTTTGGAAATCGATTCGTATGATCACCCAGAGCACTTTGATATGCATAACTCTATAGCTATCTCAATCATTTTGTTTCTGACTAACGATCTGACAAACAACCGTTTGACGAACAAAACTAGCATAATCTGTGCAAGAGACTAAAGACTTTATGAAACCGGTCATTCGTAATCATTTCTAAGGAAGCTGAATCCTTCATACTTTTTCATGATAATATCACCTGCCCACAAAAAGTAAAAATATCTAATTTTGGCTACGTAAAAACTCTATAAAAGGTTTTAACAGTACTGGAGAGCAGAATATAGGTATCATTCTTTTTGAGCTCGTTTTTATAGTTCTTATTTTAGCTCCTTTTTCTAGTTCTAGTTCGACGTCAGCTCCGATAAAAAGCAAATAAACTTTTATCATAATCATACCAGATAAAGTCTAACTTCCAATCTCGAAATAGTTCTCATGAAGTCTTTTAGGAGTTGAAAGTCGCCTTTGGTCTTATAGGTTCCTCCAATTCCGACTTTTTGTATCCTACATCATTATTAGTCCAGCGGAATATGGCTCAAGCCATACAACGTGAGAAGAATCACACTGTTTGGACAAGTTTTGTCAGTGACACAATCTTATAAAGAAATGGAAGAAACATAGTTAATTGGCCACGTGGGTCAAGTGATTTTACTCCTTTAGAATAATCTTTGTGGGAGTGGTTCAAGACCATTTTCTTGTTGATAAGATAATGTCGACTATACTAGAAGAAATCTTGTACAAGGTTCATTTAAAGTAGTGGGATTTACCTTAAAACACCTTTTATAGACACAATACTCATTAAGTCAACTAATTTAGGGATCTTGGAAATATTCAATAAAAACAGCAATCGTTTTTGTTTTGAATTTTGTGGTAATTTCAGTATGCAGACTTGAGTTTCGTGCTTGATTTTTCATATCTTCATTTAAATTCCAGATAGTTTTGTTCTACAAAGCCCAGTATTTCTTTGAATTGATATGCGAGATCCACTACTTAATAAACCATTTTGCATAATTTATTTTTTACCAGGTGACCTTCAATTATGTCGAACTGACTACAAATTAAACCGGCGCATTGGTGCTACGAGTATTTCCAAAAATATTTCCAGCCAAAAAAACAGCTAATACCCATAAAAAAAAACAGAAAACAAAGTATTTATAATAATAAATATGCCGTCGCGATCATCATGTTTGCTCATATATTAACGAATTCTGACAAGCAAACATATAGGCTGGACCTCATAGGAGAGCCTCAAACGAAAACAGCGCGCTATAAAAGGCGCATAATTTCCGAAGACGCACATTTTTTCTACGCTCCACACAGACGTACGAAGAGTGCGCGCTGGCTAGTCGCGCCATGAGAGCATTCCGAACATGCCAATTAAGTGAAAAATCTCCAAATTGCTTTTAATTTGATAATAATTTGAAATGTTTAGGCTGCAATTTATTGTGCAACGCGTACCCGTATATATTCAGCCAAAAGCTTGTGAGCCTCACGTATGTGTTGGTATCTGCATCTTTTTCACACACAACTGCTGGAACACGCAAGCGGTCATATTAAGAGCGGAATGTACGCTTGTGTGTGCGCGTTAAAGATTTAAGTAAATTATGTTGCATCGGCAGCGTCGCTAAGTGCCGCAACAAATGCATGCAACACACATATGTCTTGTGGTTGTTTCTGCAGCGTTTTTGATTCATCACAGCGTGTCTGGCCGAATTTTTTCACGAGCGTCCCCCTTTTTTGGAACTTGCTTGTTAGTCTGGTGTATCTCAATTGCCTGCCTGCCTGTTTGCCTGGCGGTGCACATTTATTATATTTCTTTCGTTCTTTGTTGCTCACTTTGCTGCCAATGCGGTTTCTTAGAAGTGCTTGTGTTCATTTCAAATATTTCGGTTTCGCTTTTTTCCTCATAAGTTGAGTCTTTTCTTTTTGACTCACTAGCCGATTCTTAAACTCTCCAAAGCACTTAATTGCATATTTAGCTTAGTTTAGCGTGATTTAGTAGAATAGTGCAATAAATAATTATAAATTTATATGAAGTTTAAAGGTAATTTTGTGCTGCAGGGCAAACGTTTAGTATTTCCGACATTATTATTCGAATATGAAGACGATTTTAAAGTGTTAAAATGTATTGAAAATTGCAGCCTAATAACATGACGATGTTGAAACGTCAGCGCACATGCGCCACATCCGGTCATTGAGAGATTTTTGCTTAGCAAGGAAGCAGATTTTAATAGTCCAATATTCGTAACAGTCAAAATAATTTCGGTATATATCGAAAACTTATAAAAAGTTGATTAGCTGATGTCGCTCCTAAACTTTCATAAGCATTTTATAGTGAAAGCTTTTATGAAAGCTTTAAAAGTTTTCTAAAGCTCGACGGAAGTCATCAGTGCAGAGCTTAGATATCAAAAATTTGTTGTAAAATGTTCAAAACTTAAAAATTCTTAAAAGAGAGTGCTATTAAATAATACAAATGATGCCTCATAGTTTCAGATGAGCTTTTATAAAAATCTGACTTGCGATATAATAGTAAATAACACTCAAGTAACAAATTTACGCCTAGTCTGACATATTCAGATTTAAAAAGCTTTAACAATCGTATGCATAAAAGCTTTTTCAGAAAAAAAGGCAGTTTTTAGATGTTAAAGTCTGGTCAACAGAAAACAGTTTCCATCTTAAAAAATCGTACATTTATTTTGATATATTACAAAATCTTAAACTGAGCTTCCCCGAAGGCATTTCATGTCCAATGACTTAATACCAAATTCGATTTTAAAACAATGGATGTGATTTATCAGCCCTTCCGTTAGTGAAAAAAATTCTAAACTAAGCTTTTAGCTTGAGAAACATTTACGAAATTCTTTCTCAGAAAAAGTGAAGCAACTAAATTGCTAAATATATTAAAAACTGCTTTAGAAAGGATTCTTTCCGATGTACGAATTTTATTTGAGAGCATACGAATGTTAGACATAAATATATAGTTATTCTGCAAATAAGAGGGGACAGAAGTGCACTAAAATCAAGTCAAATAGTACTTAATACTGAACTATATACATATCCTTATAAGGCGTCAGAATTTCGAATTCATCATCAAACGATTCTTATCTAAATTATATTTGCAAATATTTTCACAACAACTTTTAAAGTAAATGATAAGCGTAGTAATGGGGATCTTATTGGGGCAAATGCCTATCATAGTGACAGAACTTACCCGATTTAGAGCAAACGTGTCACAAATGTAAAGGGCTTCCAGCTGACAAAGTAAACAAAAAATAGTGTGAATGAGGCAACGAAAAATGCTGTCAAATTAACACTCTCTAAAAATGTGGAAAACCCCACAGGAAATGGCAGTCGCTATAGCCTAAAAAAGCGAGACAATAAAAAGAGGAAAAAAGCTGTTTGTAGCAACGCAAAACGTAAACAAGGAAAGGTCAAAGTGACAGTGAAAAAGGTCAAGTGTCAAGCTGAGCAGTGGAAGAACAAGCATAAAAAATTGAAAATAAATGAGAGCAGAAATGTGCAAACTTAGCCAAGTGAAACAAATAGACGCCTAAAACAGAAATGGCAACCGAATTTAATGCTATTCACTGTCCAGAGTTGAAGAAGTGTACCTCAAAAGGAAACAAGTGAAATTAACAAAAAGTGAACATGCGTAATAACCGCAGGCTATCGATGGCCAAAAAGCATCAAGGCTGTGTCGAAGTGCAAATGCCGAAGTTTGTGATGTGACAGTAAAATCTGGTTTTGTATTTGAAAGGCTGTTGGACTGGCGCTGAGCCTAGAGCTGTGGCTGATAAGCATTTCAATGTTGTCTCATTTGGGTGCTGTCAGTTGACAGCTAAATGTTTTGCTCGAATGCATACGCATATAATGGGTGCTCTTTGAAATAATTAAAGTACAGCTGAGAAGCTGAAGATAGTAGGAATTATTTGTTTATATATGGCTTCATTTACTCAGCTGGAGTACGGATTCACGAAACCAAAAACTTTTTCATAATCCTCTTACCATATTCCATAAGAAAAATACCAGTTCCGGTCTTCATTATAGTTCGAAACCTGCTTACGTGAAAAATTCATCCCGAACTCAGACCGGAGTTTACATTTTATAGCCTTAAGATTAACGGTCCAAAATCTTATAAAGACTAGTTCAAAATACAGAGATTGGCGTTATTTCCGAGACCATGAACTCCGTGGATAATATCAGTATAATAATAATAGCCCAACATTGTTCTCATGCAAAGCTGTGGTTATTGTGGTTAAACGACTGAAATCTGTGATTAGTTAGGTAGCTTGTAAATCTTCTTAACTACTACTACTCACAATTGCATTAATTTATTTTGCTAGTTCATTGCATTAGTTTTCGGCTTGAATGTTCGTTCCTATGAAGATCTTGATATTTATATAGTGCAATCACCGAAAGCTTCGGAACTTTCTGATCCATGTGCCATTCAAATTCCATATTCCCTTGCAAGCATCTTATTATTTCGAACTCACTCGTGCGAATTGTTGGAAGCCTTAAAATTGCATAAGATTAACTCGAAAGGTTGCAAAATGGCCTTTCTATGGAACTAGTAGAAAATATAGGCAGCTATAACTGATATGATCTAATATTTCGTGGTACTAGGCGAGGATTCACGAGAAGTAAATTGATTGGCGAACATTTTCGGTGGATGCGAAATTCGTAACTTAAAATGTTGTTTAAATAATGGGGAAGCTAAGACCACTAGTTGAAAAAAAAGGTTTTATTTGGACCACCCTGTATATGTATATTTACTTAGAATCTTTCATTTATATTAGCAGCACAGCTCATCTTGTTGCTAATGCTAATGATGACACTGATGGGCATCAATAAAGCACCTACAACCAACAAAACATACAAACATACACACATACACACATACACACATATATACTTTCAAATGTCAATAAAACAACACAATGCCAACATTTACGGAGGCGCAGCGGTTGGTGTGTGATTTTTTGTGAAAATTGCTCTCGGTCCCTACTGTTATCCTGCTGCTGTCCATAAATGTTTTATCTCATTTAAATGGTGAAAAAGGAAAAACAACTTCAGCCAAACAATTACACTGTTGTTGCATATCAAATTATAGTTAAATGCCTTTTGTTGTTGTTGTTGTTGTTGTTTTCCTTACGGTGACATGTTGCGGATGTGTTTTGTATTCGCTTTTATTATTGTGCGCTGCTCCTTCCTGTTGTCGCTTTTTGAAATATTACACTGCGGCATGCGGCATACGCAGCGGGGATAAGCAGGCTCAAGCGGCCCACACAGTCGTCGAAAGCACGTTCTATGTGTGTCCTCAGAAATTAAATGGCGCCCAACTCGGCTTATCAGCCAACATTTTTAATTGTATTTCGGCCAATAACAAAACCGCAAGCAAGCTAACAAACCGCACACACGCATACCCTCACCACACACACACACACACACACACACACATGTATTTATTGCCTGCTGCATTGTTGTTGGTTACATTGTCGTCGCAGAAGAATTGCCAAAACAGCTTATTTGATTTTATGGCAACATCTTAAATTATCTAATTGCCGCCGCCGCCGCCGCCACTGCCGCTGGGCAGTATTTACAGGCTGGTGCCCATACCCTTGCATTCGGCATTGACCTCCGCCCTGGCTTGCGCCCCAGCTGTGTCGCTTATGTCATGCTACGCTTAATTTTCCACAGCCTCCAGCTGTTTGGGCGTATTCGCCGTTGCAGTGCGCCTTGTAAGTTTTGTGGCTGCCTCCTCTACTAATTCCTCCTCTAGTTGGCAACGTCAGCTGGTAATTATTGTTATCCTTCTTGCCTACTCGATTGTCTTATCCGATTTTTGGGTATGTATATATACGTATGTGTGCGTGTGTTCGTGTGTGCGTATGTGCATGCATATGCAGCACCATAAATTGCCTTGTGACTTTATCCTTTAATGCCACTTATCTGCTTCAATTGACTAGCCCACACGCGCCAGCTTAGTGCCACGCATGCTTGGATGAGGCCGAGAACCCGAACCCAAACTATAATATATTTGTACGATTGCAGTATTTTTCTTTTTCTGCAACCCCTCCCCAACTAATATTATGCACAGCTATTAAATTGTCACTCTTTTCTTAACAATACGCTCCCATTTAAACTAGCTTCATTTTCCGCCTGCTTGGAGTATTCTCTGCCTGCTCTCTGTCTGCCCTTCGATTTCTCTTCACCATATTGGCTCTTTATCTAACTAATTATATCCTTGGCGTGTAAAAACAAATGCTCTCAAGATTTATGCACAAACATTTGGCCTTGTGTGTGTGTATGTGTATAGAGATACCCGCCTTTATGGTTCGAATTTAATTGCGAACGTATTATCTCTCTCAATTGCTAATGTATGCGCGTATACCGTGTGTGTGTGTGTGTGTGTGTAAGCTTGATTTTGTTGTATGTGGTACTTTCTATCCCTGTTTTCCTGCATGCATAAAGCCGCATGTATATTCATCGAATTAATTGGATTTTATGGCGTCATCCTTAAGGCACTCCTAAATACACTCGCACCACTCGAAATACATCCGAATTTCCATTTAAAATATATATTTCCAATAAAAATTTATCGAGGAGATATTTATTGGTTTTCTTGAGCTTTTAACAAACCCACTCCGAAAATCAGGAATACCCGAGAAAATTACCACCAACAAGTCAAATAAAACTCTGCTGAGTAAGAGAATTTCCAAGCACTAGGGTGATCAAAATCAGTAAAAATATTCTTTTGTTTCAAAGAAATGTTTTTGGATTCTAAAACGAAAAAAGTTTAAGAACTCATTATAATTATTTTATTTTTCAAAAGCCTCTGAAAACTTGGCATTGTTTCAAGTACTAAGTCTGTGGTTATTTGAACCAAAAACTCAAAAAAGCTTTGAAATTTTGTGCGCAAAGTTTTTTCAGAACACAATCTGTATAAAAATAATAGAGTACGTCGAGGTAAACTTCCATGAAATGTAGATGTGTTTCTGCGAAAGCTTGCTTTAACAGCTTCTTCTATTCGCCGCCAGGATCATTACCTTAAAAATGACTTTCAAGAGAGCTTTCTCCAGCTTTTTTATTTAATTTCAAAAGCTTCAGTTTCAGGTTTTTTTTTATAAGAAATAATGATCGATAACGTTACTATTTCTCATGCTGTAATTATAAAGCGGTAATGCGGTCTTGCATAAAGAGATACACATACTCAAGTAATCATAGTATTTTTAATTAAAGCTCGGTGAAAGCTTCTTGCCTACACAAAGTTTATAAAATAAGCTTAGCAGTAAATATATCAACGGAATTGCGATAATAAAGTGGAAGCTTTACTCACTTTACAAAACGATGCTTTTAGATTTTTTGAAAAACCGTTAAAACCGCTTTTGGTAGGTAAATAAATGAAGTACAGAAGTATAAGAAATCTTTGCAATGGAAAACCATTTATGAAAAGGAGATATTTTAAATGTCAAATCCTAAGCTAGTTTTCGAAAGTTCTAAACATGCCTTTTCTTCAAACCAAATAAGTACACAGAACAAATATACTCGAAAATAAAGTTCTCTTGAAATCTTAATACAATCCTGAGCTGATAGTAAATACTAAAATATTTCTTGCATATATAATATGGGTTGCTTGAACCAAAAATCACATTGCTACTGCATGCTAATCTCGTAAATCCCTTTAAGCTTCCATTAAATTTGTCAATTACTCGATATCTGCATATGTGTAAGCATCTGTCTATCGCTCATCACTTAAGGATTTTGTTTTCAATGCTATTTCAAATGTCGCTCTAAAATAATTAACGTAGCCCAGTAGGAAAAATCTGACAAATTTAGTGAATGACAAATAGTTTTTGTGAATTGAATTGAAGAAATTGTACATGCATAGTCTACTAACTCTTTTTCTCTCTCTTTTTATGTCTATCTCTCTCTGTCTCTACTTCTCTCACTATTGTTAATTTCTAGTCCAAATAGAATAGAATGGTTCCTTTCTAAATAGAAATGGCTTTTGCACTCGTCTATGCAATATTTGGCACTTATCTCCTTGAAAATTCTTAGTTGGAAAGTGGTCAGTAATTTCCCAAAGGTTAGTTGGGCAGATTGAGCGGAGTAAAGGAAACTCCCTAAAGACCTGAAAAATTGTACTAAGATTGTTGGTTTCTCCATATCAATTCTCTCCTGCAACAAATAAATTCATACTTCAATTTCCTGCATGGCACCTACATACTTCTAAATGCATAACGGTTTATATTATAACATACATGGTTATATGTGTGTGCGTTTATTTTGTGTCGACTATACCTTATATGCGTTGCATAACAATTGTAAATGCAGGATTAACTCACAACTTACCATAATAAGCGAAAACTGACTTAGGCTGAGGCATACCACAAACATACTCTCAGACACATACACACACACGCGCACACGAGCGTTTTAGTGTGTATATTATTGTTGCACGTGCAAGCTTGGATGTCAACACCGTGATATATGTAACAGCGTCGCCATTTTACACTTTAAGCCGACCCTCAACTAAGCAAATGTATATGTGTTTGCATATAACTGTGTATGTGTGAGTGTGTGTGTGTGTTTACATGTCTTTCGAACGCATAAATAAAGTACGCTCATACTGAGATAATCTCATTGTGATTTTTGAACTCAAGTAAATGCCAGGCGTTATTAAGTCAACGCTCAAGTTGTGCGGAAAATGTCAAATGAAATGTTCGATAGCAACACACTGACACACATACACACGTACACACATACACAAGCAAATTAGTATGCTTTTTCCTACATAAATGTGTACATATGCTTATGTGAAATCGTATTTTAGCTGCATATCAGTGAGCCGCGTTGCCTTCTCTTGTCCATTTGCGTTACATGCATTTACATATATTAGATTATATGTCTGTGCGCATGCATTTGGGTGCGTGCCAAAGTAATGGCTATTATTTTCCAAGTAATTGACAGCTATGCAAAATGTTCAAAATCTTAATTGATTAATCCAGGATGTTGCAACACACAGCTTTTGCCTATCACCAAAAATAATATCAACAGAATTTTCAACATTATGGCAAATACTTAGCCAGATATGCCTTATATGTATATGCATGTATGTGCATGTGTCTCAGTGTATTGCTGTGCTTGTGCTTAGAATTTCTCCTTACTTTAGCCTGCTTAAAATTTGCTTTCTAAGCCAATTTATTTAACTTAGATATTTATTAGTTCACAACATTTACAAATATTTCTTGTTGTTTTTATTATTTTAAGTAATTGAAGCCTAAATGTTTGGGACAATTTCCAATAAATATTTCACTTTAAAATTGCATGGGATAGAACGCTGGCTGCAGGCAAGCTATTAAATTGTCAATGTCGAAAGACTTCAGCAGGCATTTTGAGAAATATTCAGAGTGAATCGATATTGTTGAAATTTAGAGGAAAAAATAAATTTATTATAAATTGGGAACTTACCTTTAAAATTGCCCTTTCCACCTAAAAACTGAACTGAACAAGCCTCTGAGTCGAGCGCCGTTTATACTTTCTCAAGAAATGTCACCAAATGGTTGGCTTTGGATGATTCGAAGGTCTTTAGTTGCCCATAACTTCATCGAAGCAAAAGGCGCCGGCGATAAGATCTATGTACTGGAACATAAAAAGTGACGTGACAAGTCTTCTCAATTAAAGCAGCTCGAAAAACTAGACGGCGCAAAAAAGGCTTTGTAAGAGTACGGGACTCAAAAGTCAAAGCTCTTGCAATAACTGAATATAGTGAGAGGAACATAAACTTTCTTTAATCACATAAACACCGGAGCCAAATTGAATCAACATAAAGCATAATTCCTAAACTAGGTACGGTTATATTGTCATCAAGCTTGTACAGTTCAGTGTTCCATCTCCTACACTGAAAACCGCAAAAGTTCATAAGCCTTCGAATAAGCCAAATATAGACATAGATCGTCTCTTCTCATGCGTCCTAAAACAAAAAGTTTCTCTCCCAAGAGTTTTAGACGCTAATATTGGTTGTGAGAAGACGGTATTGCTCACAACTTCAGGATTCAGAACAGTCAGAAAATTTAGGGAAGACAAGATGCAAATAAAATAGCTGATTAGTGGATAATATAAGCTATCAGCTTCGTCTAGTTAAAAACAGATGCTTTCGTCTCAATATTTGTCGTCTCCGAAGCATCCAAAACTAATCGAGAAGATGCTGAGTAAGCCCGTACCTGCTCCGAAAATCGTAACCTCAACTATATTTTCATATATGTTGCTAAGAACCCATCTAATTTTCCACCAACTTCAAAGTGGCTCTTATGGACGATCATTTCTGGTAAGAGTTCTGATGAAAGCTTCACACTTATACTCCCAACTAAAGAACTCTACCGCCATCCCACATACTCCCAGCTCCAAGCTAATATACCGCTTATTACCTGCTCTATTTACATGCGCACAGTTGTATTTATTTATATATAATTACTTTTCTTTGATAAGCTCCATGGAAAGCTCAGTTAATTACCGAAAATATTTATGTTATAGGACTTTTATGTCACTGCACACATCTAAGTATTAGCGCTTGAGCGAAGAGTTGTTAGCTAAGTGAATCAAAATAAAATAATTAGGACTTAAACGAGCGCATATATTTATGTATGTGTGTGTGTATAATTATAGTAATATGCATTGCGCTTTGAAGGTATTAGCCGCTCGCGAAGCGAAGTCGCATAAAGTCGAGGAAGACTCACGCCTCGCACCACAACTCAACTATAAGTGAAATAATAATAAAATTTGTTATGCGTAAGCGAAATGTGTGCTGGCGAGGATTTGTTGGTGGAGAGGCATTAAAACCAATGAAATGTTGAGCTTTCATTTCACTCTCAACGCTCGCAGCTACGTACCGATGTATGTGTGTGTGTGTGTGTGTGTGTGTGCTAACGGCGGAAGATGGAAGGGTAAAAAGGAAAGGCAAAGTTAAGCAAATGAAATTTAATGAAATGAAACGAATTGAATATGGAAAAGAAAATAAAAGGAAATGAATGAAAACTGTTGGAAAACTTTTTTGCCGCCACACACATACATACACACGCACACATATATATACTCATATATAAACATTAATAGCATTAAATGGCAACGAGCTGAACGTTTTGTTGTAACCTTTGGCATTAATGGTGGCTGAAATGGTCGGCAGACGGCAAATGCAGAAACAAACCGTCCACTTTCACTTTCACCACTGTTACAACTGCACGCCTGTCTTCGAGGATAGTGGCGCTTATGAAAGCACAGTCGACTGCAACCGCCGCGCCCCAATAAGTTCCTTGTAATAAAAATCAAATAAATATCGTTGAATCTGCTGTTCAGTGGTGTAGTCAGTTAGAGCGAAAAATGATTAGACTGCAATAACGGGGGTAACTGCGTCTGGGCAGGTATATGTGACGGCGGCAGCATGGTAACCCTCGTTAATTTGTAATAAAATCCGATTATAACCACAAAAATGCGAAAGGTGTTGGAGAAGATGGACAAAAAATGCGCAAAATGAACAGTGTGTGTGATCACAATCTACAGTGGTGTAGTAACATTGGAAAAAGTGGATCTGGAGGACACCTATTTATGTCACTTGTTCTCGTACAAGCCCTTTTCCTTAAGCCTTCCGGATTTTACCTCTTCATCACACCAACCCAGTAAAAGTACCTCAATGTTGACTTTTAATGTAGTGAACCAACTCATCCAGGGCCGCACTGATTGCCAAAGCATGACACCTTAACTCTGTGTTTCCAGAAGTCGAAAGTTCGTCAGCTCTAGTAGACTGCGTATGGGATTTTGGGACGAGACTCCGTACACAAAAGGTTGATATTTTTTGGTTCTTCTACTTTCTCCAACAACTGCTCACGATCCAAGATCACGATAACGATTTGCTGATGCCACCAATTACTGTCTTAAAGTGCTTAGATCAAGGCGTCGCTATTGCCAAATTACTCTTTGCCAAAGTATGAATTTGACTAAAATTGCTTGGTGAAAACTTTGTGTATAGATTTAATTTTGATCCGCCTTAGTTCTACAATCTTAGCACCGACAGCTTTGGAAGTCTTTCCCATTCTTTGACCTAGCTTCTTTAATTCCTTGTGCCCGAACTTTTTGATCTGCCAGACGCTTCTTCACCGTAGTCGGTGATCTTTTCCAATCTTTATTTACTTGATTTGTGTCAACCTCCTAATTGGCTACTGGTAAAACCGATCTCTCGATTTCTCGATCTTTTTGGTCTTTTTCTCATTTCTATTGCTTCTGGCTTTAGTGCAGTTCCCAGCAAAAGAGTTTCTCGTACAATTTTCACCACTCCAATACCACTGTGCAACTGCTGTCTATATATATATATATAATATATCTTTGTATTTACTTGTCCAAAACATGTGCAGTACGGTCCACAGGAATTATGTACCGACCGGTACAGGGTTAAACTAATAAAGCATTCATTGGCATTTAAAGGCATTTGGTGCGGTTGTCTGCCAAAAAATACTCAATATAGCTAGGCATTTTATACTTCAACTATGAAATGGCAATAAATACGACAGGTGAGTCCACATTTCTCGCCTCGTACTTCGGTGGTAGTTTTCTTCAATGAGGCTTGTTGTTCTTATTCAGCTATTAAAGCGTAACCGAATGCCATGGCGCACTAATAAAGGCTGAACGAAATATATGGCTGGGAAAAATTTACAGTCACCCCACCCCAATAGCGGGGGGTTCCAGAAATCACACCATGTTCATATTACTTGTGCTCAGTTTACCTTCCCCAACCCCTTCAGTTGGGCCATAAAGTATTTTTACGCCCGAGGCGACGGAAATTCAAACTCGTTAGCAAATGAATTGCGGAAAAATTGCGTACGGAGCTGAGTGCCGCACAGTGTAGAAAGTAAACTGGGACGCATCGAAATAAAAGTAATAAAAACATTAACGTAAGAACTTTTGGCAGCGCCGCTTTCTTGTCGATATTTATGTTTTCCAGAAGAAATCTCCTGCGGCTGTCTGCCTGAATAAGGCAGGATTTGTGCGGGGGCCGACGTATGTCGTGCGGCGCTGATATTGTTCGGCACCCATAGGTGGAGCACCCACTTTGCTGCACTTCATTACATCAAGCAAACAAATAAATTCAAATGTAAGTGTGTGTGTGTGCGTCTATAGTTGTGCGGGTAGGCTAAATTAATACCAGCTTGCGCCCATCCCGTACATACTCACACACAAACACATCCTGTACTCCGCCAGCTCTCACTCTACACTCTGCACCATCGTTATCTTTGATGCTTTTAAATTATATCCCCAAGCTAAAAAGCGACAAAACACCAAAACAGTTAGAAAGCATAAGCAAGCAATGCAAACTTTATTGCTTTTATCAAATTTGTTAAACAATACTTAAAAACAAGGTAACTCAAATAAACTGTGCGCCCTGGCAGGGGTTGCTTCGGTTCAACCTGGCCTCGTTTTCGGCAGCTTTCCAAAGGGTAACTCTATCTGTTTGCTCCCCTATTTTTGGTGTGCCCGTTTTTTTTTTTGCTTATTTTTTGTCTGGTGTAATTTTTGTCTGGTAATTACCTGAGCAAATCCTTTTTATAGGCATTTAGCGTTGCAAAAAAAAAACAGAAAAAAAAACACATTAATGGCGTTGATAATACATATGCATATAGGCTACACATATATGTATATAGCTTTTATATAAATGTATATATGTATGTATGTGTATGTAAATTTTTATTTGCCCAAACGCAAATTTGCGTGTGCTTTTGCGGAGTCAGGTTAATGTCGCTTACATATCGATAAGGTTTTAAGTTAACAGTGCAAATCTTTTATAGCCTTTGACGAATTTCTGAACTGCATTACATTATATTGTGCGGTATACAGTCTATAGCTTGGAGTTTCAGCATTGTTCTTCTTCTTTTTCTAATTAAAATGGTGCGTTCGTGTGCATCTATAATGAACTACTATCAAAAACTGTGGCTTAAAGTAAGGCGCATTTGCTTTAAAATTGTTCAAAGAGGTACCGAGTTTTTGATCATTACCCCTATGGTCTTTGTTCGATTCGGTCTCTGTAGAACCAACTTACCAGCATGAATGGGAGCTCATCTTGAACCAAAAATATATTTGCAATTGTCAAAAATTTTACACTAAACCAGGAAGCTGTCAGAACAATAATTAGTAGTTCTCAAAGAGTCTAACCCTGTCGCTAGAAGTTGTGGTTCCTCATAGGTTTCAGGGATAGCGGATGGCAGAATTTTTCCTAGCTTAAAGTTCTCATATTTTACATTCACATTCAAGAAAGTTCTCACTTGATACAAACTCGAGCAAAGTTTTTGCCCTCTCATTCTTGTGAAGAACCGCTGTCACTTGCATATATGTATCTATAATTGAAACTTTGCTAAATGGGTTTGCTAAATACTACACTTTGCAGTTTGAGTACAGGGTGTCTTTAAAGTTCCCAATTGTTGCAAAATAGTTGATGGAGTTTGACATTACCTTTCTAGATGACAAGTGTTTTACAAAAGACCGAGTTTAAAGCAGTAGAGAATACATATTCCTCATCATTCCTCAATGAGTTCAGAATTTTTTCGGAGCAAACTACGTTCGGCGAAAAAGAGGCAAAAGAACTCTCTTCGATATTAAAGTGTCTTATATATATATATATATATCTATATCTGTTTAAGGCAAATTTCGATTTTTTTCCAACACACTTAGTTACATTGATGCAAAAGTTGTGGAGTCAGCAAATTCGAATGTACTTGAGTCAGTAATTTAGGCAATAATTTCGGCCAAAATATGGCTAAATGGGTTGACTATCGAGCTGGAATGTAACTCCATTTGCACACACACACACACATACATACATGTATATATTTGCATGCAAATGCAGTAATTGACTTGTTGCTTTGGCTGCGGCGGACACTGCCCTTTCCAGCTCGACTGCTGCTATTGTTGCTGTTGTCGTTGTCACTGTGGCAAAAGAAGCAATTTCAAGCTAAATTTAAGTTAAATTCATTTGCAACACTGCGCTGTGCATAAAGCACTTGTTGTTGTCGATCGGTTTCGACTTTTGCTTTGGAGCAGCAACAACAACAACAGCAATAACAGCAACATCAATAGCAACAGCAGCAGCTGCTGTCAATCGCAACACGTACAACAGCAGTAATGCGAACGAAATACCCCAGCAATTGCTGCTTTCTGCTCACTCGCTCGCTCAGTCGCCTTCTCATCGTCTTGCCACGGCGCGCACCGTTTGCTCGCTGCTCGTTGCTCGCTGCCGGTTGCTGGCTAGTTGCCTCTATTATTGAGTAAAATGACTTTGTATGGAATTCAATTAACTCGAATTTGTTGCACCACCTCGACGTGATAGCATGTCTCCGGACTGCGGTGTAGTGGCGACTGTCGGCGATGAGGCGCTGCTAATGCCACGTCCATGGGGCCGCACTTGCGCCACTTGCGCCGCTGCAGCCACTATACGCTCACTTCGATTTCTTTTGTAAAATTTTGCAAAACTTTCGGTCGCCGGAGGCCGCACAACAAAAGTGCGGCAAATGCAAATCAGCGAGTTCTCATCCGTTGCAGACGCTTGATGAGCAGCAAGTGGGGCTCTTGTCCAGCAACTGTCAGGTAGCTCAGGCGCAGTGCAAACAACAATATTTCTTAATTATTTAACTAATATATAGAAATAGAAATATATATATTTTAATTAAATTTTCTGATGAGAAAGTCAACCGTGGAAAATTGATTTACTTTGAGTCGAGTTTGCCATCGCGAGAGTGCGCAGCTTTTTTGCTATTAGATATGGATAGGAATTTAATTAAAATTATTTATGCAAGAATGGGAAATTAATATATGTATTTATAGAGGCTACGCAAATTTCGAAAAATTTCCCTTACTATCTTACTACATTTCTATTGTAAAAGCCCACAGTTTTTGCAAGTGTATAAAATTGAAGTTTAAAATCACATGAAAGTTTTCTTTTTTTGAATTATGAAAGCTCTTTTGTCCCTGAAAAGCTTTTTGAAAGCTTTTTAGTACAGATATATATATATATAAATTTTTTTTAATATCCAAATATATTTGATGAACTTTTCAAATGTGCTCCAAAAGGTTTTTCTCAAATAAAAACTTTGGTAGTTTTTCGCTTTTCCAAATATTCGGAAGCCAAATATTGCAGAATTATTTATGAAAGCTTTAATATTTGAAGTGAAAGCTTTCGATGCGAACATAAAGCCCATAATAAGGCTTCACGTCTATGTATTTATATATAAAAAAATAAATGAAATATTTTTAAATGCAATTTGGTCAACTTACCTTTGAAAGCTTTTGAGCATTGTGTCTGCTATAGCTTTCACTTACTAGTATATATACATTCATATGACATAATATAATATTCATGATTTTAAGGAACAAATTTCTAGGTCCATTTAGCCTTTACCAATATTCCTGATTATTTTTGCCAGAAAATTCCTATTTTTCACCACTATTACCCTCTTGCCATTTTCTATACGGTTCAATTAATAAATTCCTCATTCTTTGCATTGTAAAATTCCCACTGGCAATTGCCTGAAATATTTATTCGTAATTATAGTGCGAAATTATATTATTATAGCCAAGCGTTTTCGATAAGCGAAAACTAGTTCGGCTTAGTTTAAAAGCACTTACGTCTGCGCACATTCCCACTTCAATATTTTAAAGCCTTATTTAGCACGAGGTATGTAATAGAAATAAAAGAAATATAGTGAAAGTTGTTTTTAGTTCGCGTGTAGTCCACATAATAGTTGGCGCCAACAAAACAATTATTGCATTAAAAATAAATGCAGAAACAATCCTTTGCCTTCTACCGCGCCCACTCAACCTCAAAAGAGCTTTGGCCTTTCCTAATGCTGTAAAAAGTATCGCATGGCTTTGTCTCATACTCAAAACAATATTGACTTTGTTCTTTCATTATAATTCTTTATTTGCTTCTTCTTTTTTTTTGCTGAATTTTTCTTTTTAAGCTACTCTTTTTTTTAAGAAACTCTACTTTTTAAGCGTTTTTTAAAGCAATTAACTGTAGTTAGCCGGTCGCTCACTAAACCAGTTATTGTAAAAATAGGTGTATGTACACCAAACAGGTTACCATGATAAAATAATATATCATAAACGGACGTTGTTTATCTTTCCATTTATCTGCATTTTACAACTTTTCCTCCGGTTCGAAACCATTCGCGAACGCATGACATTCAGTGGGGTATACACAAAAGCATATAATTTGAAAAAATTTGGATAATTCTATAAATTTTTTTGCCAGAAAAAGAAGAAAAGTTGTTATAAATAAAAAGCAGTTAAAAATCACCAGGTAATGAAATGCTAAAATCACTTCAAAAAGGCTCAAAACGCGCAACTTCTCCAAATATTCATGGCAAATTTATAAACTTTTTCGTTGAAGAAAATAATTCTCTACCAACCATTTATCTTCCTTTCCCATTTCATTGCGGTAAACTGTTGGCGGTTAGTGCTTTTACTTTTATCGGAAACTTAAATTTTTTTTAACCGGAAACTTTATGTATGACAATGCATTATTTGTGGTTTGTGGTAAAAGTGTGATCATAAATAATATTTTGCTAGCAGAGTTGAATGTAAAAAAGCATTTAATGAAAATATCGAAGGATAAAGCAGCGCGCCTACCCATTTTACTCACCATATTATTGCAATAAATATTTATTTATGATTGAAGTGCGATAGAGTAATAGTTAGACCCATTTAGGAAAAAACATAAGAAAGCTAATATTTCAAGCTTTCACCGGCTTTTTTTCACATTAATGAAAGCTCGAATGTTTGGTATTTATTAATTTAATATATTTATAATATTTCCTTTGTGGTAGCTTTCATAGCAACGAAGCGTATAAATATTCGCTTAAGAAACTAGTTGGAAATATTTTGTGAACGCTTTCGCCTAAAGTAAGCTTCATTGCTTTTCAAGCTTTCACTTATTTCACATATGCTATTATAAATGTACATACATCTGCCTATTCGAAACTTTCATCGTTTCATTTTCAACCAGCTTTCATGTTAGTTTATGTTATTTCTCGCTTTAAAGAGCTTTCGTTTTTCACTTTCACGTACTTAAAGCAAATTTTGCAATTTATTTAGGCTTTCATAATTTTCCCAGCACTAATCTAATCCTATGACTTTTATTGCTCATACACTTACGCAGCAGTGGGACCAATAAGCTTTTAAGCTTTCATCATTTTCGAAGCTTTGTAGAGAATGTACATTTCATTTCCTTATTATTATTTTTTTTTTTGGCTTATTAATTAATCTAATATTTTTATTGACTCTAGCAAAAATAAATATGTTCTCACTTACTTTAAAAATGTATCTGTGATTTTAGCTGTGATTTCTAATCACTACATTTCATCCATAAATAGTCATTTGCAGCATAACAGAACCCATTGCTATACATAATGTATGCTTCTCTCAATAACTTTCTTTGTCTCTCGAAAACACATTTGTGCTCGTATTACCACTTGCTTACCAACTTTGTCTACAACTCACTCCAAATATAAGCATTGATTTGCTATTGTAAGTATTCTTTACAGATGCTTCACACAAATTAAAAGTTCTGCTTGATAAAAGCTCTTATGACCATGTGCCGTGCACTAGAGCTTTCCCATTCACTCGAGCAAAACGTTAACCAAATTTCCATTGAGCAAGCGTTCTTCCATGTGGCCATTGTGTGGTTGAAGAATCGTAACTCTATGCCTTTATGCTTTCATACATAATTCACAGCAGCAGCAGCAGCGGACACTCCACACTAAATGAAAAAAAAAAAATCAGCAAACAGTTGCATTGACCACAAAGAAAATTGATTTTCACCACCCACTCAGCCACATATATATACATACATACATATCTACATAAATACAACAAGTGAATTTGTAATGACAACAGCAGCGGCAGCTTGTCAAGGATGCGTTCGGCTTTGCGCCAATGGCCGTTAGCCCGCATCTGCTGTGAATGTATATACGAGTATGCGTGTAGTGGTGAGGCGTTGGCGAAAAACCGAAAATTTTCATTCTCATTTTCATTTCCAATTGTCATTCATTTTCTATGCAGCAATTTCGTTGTTCTCGCAGCCATTCAAGTGTCAGTGTGTGTATGTGTTGGCGCTTCCAGTGCAAATTGCTTGGAGTGTGCCTCCACTAACTATAATTCACAGGCACAGTGCCATTCGTTCCTTCCATCAGTTGCCTACTTCAATATCCAATAACTGCAATGACGCTTTGTCCGTGATCTCTAACAGGCGGTCAGCTAGCCCCGGAAGCATACGCATCCTCTCACCGCCCACAGCCCATTAAGCGCGTAGCTGCCACTCTTGTGTCTGTGTGTATTTAGTGCGATTTTATTCAACGTTTGCGCTGCTGATGCGTGTATCTGCTGGTATTTGCGTATTGATGTCCGCAAATATAATCAGAATATTCAAACAAAGCATTTTCCGCAGCGCAACGCTATATGCGTACAACTGCTAGTTTCGAAAGCCATGCTGGTTTATATGTGGATTGCTCGAAATTGGTAAATACAAATGTGGGATATTCTATACGCATTCGTTTGTTTGTGTATGTGAGTGCAAAAGGTTGCGGATAAATTGCAGTAGATGCCACTTTCGTTGGCTAAAACCTTCATTCCGCCCCAGGCAATGTGTGACCAAATGAAAACGTATTGCACATTTTTCAGAATTAGTGGAAGCTCATCAATGTGGGTGAAAGCTCTATACGCAAGAGTTGAGCTTTAGTGGGGAAATCCGTTAAAAGTGCAAAGAAAATATATAATGAAAAAGAAAAATAATAATGATGAATACATTTAAAAATTTAATGAGCTTTCGAAAGCTTTCGTTGTAGAATTCCTTATTTTACTTACTTAAATTAGAAAATTCCGGTTTCGAAAATTTTTCAAATATGCGTTCCTAGATATCAGTCATCCCAATGATCAATGAAACAGTCCACAAACGAGACATTAAATTCAGCAAACTGAAATTATTAAAAATATATTTACGACTGCTAAGCTTTCAGCTGGCTATGACAACTTTTGAATTTCAGTTGAGTTAATTATTTTGTAAGTTCTCATTATAACTTTTCGACAAATAAACAGTGAGCTCATTCTAATATTCTGATCAATCTAAAAATTGTTTCACGTATAAACAAAAATATCTGCTAAATATCGATTATTCAAAGCTCGTTAAAATCTTTTATAATCATTATCACTTTTTTTGTGATACCGTACTTAGATTGTTGTTGCCTATGAGAAGCTTACGGGCTTCAAATAGTCAAATTAAAACTGGATTTCCTGAAAGTAAAATGTATCTTTTCCCAGCATAAAGCTTTAAGAGCCATATTAATCGAAAAAAAGATGTTAGTGAAAGTTCGAGTTCGAAAAACTGAAAGCTCCAAACTGAAAACACTGTGTGAACTTGAGCCTTTTGCATAAACATTTACCAACATACATATTCTATGCATACTTTTACCCACAATCTACATATGGAGTATTTCGCCTGTTGACCATTGCTGCCATAAAGCTTTCGAACACCGTTTTGTTTTATCGCAATTGTATAAACAATGTGATTCTCTTTTATCCTCCGCAGCCAGAGTGTGAGTCATGGAGTATGGATGAGGCAGTTGCAAATGGTTGCATACCATATATACACGCGCGCACACACACACACACACACGAGTTGCTCTCATTATACCACTATTTTTCAGCAATATTAATCAGTTGAGGAAGGCCAACGATTTGCAGGAAATTTGTTGCAAATTCCAATTGCCGCTGCCACTTACTTACTTCTATGTGCTTATTTCGGCACACTTGATTTGCTGTAACTGCAAATTGTAATAGCAATCACTCGCCTGTGTGTATGTGTGCCTGACACGTATGCAAATACACGCACGTTCCGAAATACCCACTCACTGCTTACAGCCGAATGTTGGTGCTAGTGTGATGATGGGGTTTACTTTTGTGGGCGAACAGTCGAAGTTTTGATACGTTAAATTATCTACGACTCGTTTGGCTGGACCTTGATTGTTTTGCTAATCCTTCTCATATTGTTTTTGTGATTTCAATAGTTTGTGTAATTGAATGGGAATTGTACTCGTAGCAATTTGAGTCACAAGTGTGATTGATTTTCCCTTTGGTTTTTTTGGAGAGTGCATTACTATACTTTGGTGTTGATATATCTAGTTCTTTCTAAATGACTTAGGTTCAACTGTAATTTATTGGTTCTCTAGTGCGCTGGTTCTCTGCAGTTTTGGTTGCTACAGTTCCCTTTTCTTCGGAGGACTTCGAAGCGAAAACAATAAAATTAGAATCCCTTTTTGAAGCTTTAACAAATTCGAGTTTTAGAAATCCAGTTGTGGTCGTTTGAAATCCCTAGTCGTAGGTCTGCCTAAAGTCCTCGATAACTAGCTAAAAGCTGTGAAGATATGAGCACGATTGCACATTTGATGCTGGAAGTCGTGCTAGACTGGATTTGTATAGCAATAAAAGTAAACTTGTTTGAAACAGAAATAGATCTTCATAAGCGAAGAGGTGCGGAGCTAAGGTAGGACAACACCATGTTCACATTCTCAACACACCGGTGAATCGAAAGCGAGGCAGGCGCAGGGGTGGGTTTCTGCTGTGTTCATTGTGATTTCAAATTTCTTTCTCGAAAAGATGATAAGGGTGTGTTGTTTTTTTGTATGAAAAGTCGAGTGCACCCAGCAATCAGCCGGTCGTTCTGAAATATGTCATAACAAGATATACTCGGCATTAAGGATCATTAGTCTCGCATCTGGCCAATAGCTAAAATGTCAAAATCAACGCAGTCATGTTTCCTAAGACAAGCTTGAAGACTTTTAACCAAGTTAACCCTGAAGAAGCTCTACTAGTCCAACTTACGTACGTTTGAAGACCGGCTCTCTATTTTTGAATAACCTCTAGGAGCTTCGTTGAGCCGAATAAGAGGGCGATAAACTGAACTGATAACCCACCGACGTTTGAGGAGAAGATATGTTGTGTACGCACAGCTATGAGATCGAAGATAGTTATTCTCTCCTAACTATTACTTTTTCAGCTTATCTAAAACCTGGCGAAATTTTATGAAATAATATCACATAAATATATCGCGAGAAAACTAAGCAAATAATAGTGCACTTTCTTGCACTTTCCCCCTTAGCCTGTCCTTTAAAATTCCATCTTGATAAATTATTACTTGCATTTTCTTTGCCTTATGTACCACACTTATTGTCGTTGCCTTTGTTATGATTATGCATTATCTGTAAATCTAAATTGCTCACTCGAGCATGGCAAGGAAGGAGCGAGTGCAAACACATAAATTGTGTTATAGCCATATACTCATCTCCACATACTTATATATGCATTTCTTTTCTACACTAAAGATGTATATCTGCTTACCTACAATGGTCTCCATCAACTTACATTTGTATTTTCCAGTCACTCGCTCCTTTCAAGCATTATTTGCACGCTTCAAGTGCCAGTATAATGATCTGTTTGGACTCGGACTGCCTGGTACCTACACTCAATCATTCACTCATACATCCAACTACTTGCACGCCAACACGCCAGCACTCCAGCACTGCAGCACTGCAGCACTTGAGCATTGTGCTCTTAGGGTTTTCTTCATATTTTATCTTACCATTTCACATGTTTTCCTCAATTCTTTGTGTGCGTGTTTTTTTTTTTTTTTTCTTTTTCGCTGCATCCGTTGACAAACCATTGACATTGTTGTTTGTTTAATGATGTTAAACATATAATAAAAGAAGCAAATATAAGTGAGGTCCTTCGCTTGTGATTGACATTACCCATGGCTGAAGTTAACACGGGAAAGCATAGCAAAAATGCCTAGTTGTAAGCTAGTTTTTTTGTAACTAATCTCAAACTAGTTGACTGGTTGAACTCGGTATAGTAGCGGAGCGAGATAATGCAGCGAAAGCTTTAACTTTTTAGCTCAATAAATCGTTCCTTGAGTTTAGTATACAGGCGTGGTTCAAAAAAGCTTGAGGATTGACAAAGATCACAGGTTTTCGACAGTGACCCTTATGTGCTATGTTTTATGATGATTTACGACGATTTACACCTTGATAAATCACAGTTCTACGTCGCTTATGTATACTTTTTCATATCAGTTGCATATATGCGGTGATTGCTGCTGAAAAGTCGTCCTCTGGGTATCTTAGTTTCTGTTTTCATCTATGAGCCTATTGACCGTATATCGGGGGGTCTGTGAATGGTTTAAAATGTGGCATAGGTCAACCACGCATCATAATAAAAAACGCAAGTTGTTTTCTTGTAATTTAAATCAATCTAATACACGGTCCTGGTAAAGTGGTGTCTATTTAGAGTCTAAACAGACTAGTTTGACACTAGTATTAAAGTAATTCATGCTTTCTAGCAACCTAATCGCACTTCATAGTAAGAAATAAATGTTGCTTTCTTGTGTTTAAGTCAAGCAAAATACTTGGTTCAATCAGCTGGTATCCAACTGGTACTAAAAAGGTTAGTTTAGCACTAGCATAAATGCTTTTTCTATAGTTTATAACTGAACGCAACTCCCGTACACACGCATATAAAACTACACAAGCTAAAATGTATTGTATATACAAGGGACAATAGATCATTATTGTAAGCCCCTATCAAGCGTTGACGATATTTTCGTTTGACATCTCCACATCTTTTTTTTTTGTGTGCAGCTACAAAGGCACTCTTATTTATACCTTGTATACCTTATACCCATTTGTATTGATTTCATTTTATATGTCACCAATTCGCTCCAGAAATAGTTCATTGATTGTCTTTCAAGTGTGCATAATTTTTAAAGCACAATAAACTACCTAGATAAATTTATATCTGAAATTAAAGGCGTGTGTATTGTGTCTGCTAAAAAAAATATTTTTACAGCAGCAAAACTGCTAGTTGTCTCTCAATCTCAAATTTTCTCTAAAAAATAAACAATTATCTTTTCAAGCCCGGGTTTGCTTGCTCAGCTTCGCTTGGGCTGTCGCAAGCATTTAACTCGCTGTCGATATCATCGCTTCACCATCTTTCCACTTGACAAAAATCGCTGATCTGCTGCCAAATTAAAGCAGTTTCTATGTGTATTATGCATCCGCAGTAGTAGTTTGCGCCTGCGCAGTAATAAAACTCGATGCAGCACCTTTGATGAGCATTCGTAACGGTTGCTTTTCGCTAATGGGGGAGCCTTTAAAGCAAATATGTATTTAAATACATACATCCTCTTATTTCAGCAATCCATTTTTATCTGCCATCCATCTTCACATGCTCATATTCACTACTGCACGCTCAGTATCTGCGTATCGGCGTCTCAACTAGAGCTCAATATATAATTATTGTCTTGCCTTTGTTGATTTTTCGTGAAATTGTCGCATACGGAAGCAGATGTTCCAACCAAACTTTTTGTCAACACTACCTACTCGCCTTGCTCTCGCACTGTTGTACTCGTTTTTTTCATTTGCAACGCATCAAGCATCTCCAATTGCCATTTGGTTGATCCGTCAACGCCTCTGATTGCTTCCATATGTTCTGGCATTTCAACTTCTTGCTGGGGGTATCACTTGTGAAATGTATTGGCGTATGTGCCACTTTGCGTTGCATGAAAATTTAATTAGTACTCATGTATAGTGGAATGCCTGAAACTGAGAATGTTGAGTTTATTTTTGTGGCATTACAATCGGGAATATATGTGTTATATTTTCTGCCTGACTGATGACTTCATTACATAGTCATAATATAGGTGGGCCTGGGACTTACATTAGTTCTTCTCAGTGGTAGCCAAACTTTTTTAATAGAATTTCACTTTCGACCATTATCTTTCAGATTCTCAAACCAGGGGGGGAAATTCTGCGTTGGAGAGAAGGGATTTTATAGACACGAGACTTGGTTGGCACTCTTCTTCCTTTTAATAACGTTTTGGGATCGTAAAGCGTTTGCAATGCCGATCCATCTCTTTCCAAATACCTGGTCCAACTGTTTTGAATTAAATCAGGACAAGACATTCAGATGACAATAAGCGAAAACTAAAAATATGTTTACAGAATAGAGATATATATGTATAATCTTTATGTGTTTAAAAAAGGCTTCAGGGTAAACTTGGCCTTAATTGTGATGTAAACTGAATATAGAGACCGACATTGTACTAAACCAAACAAAACATGAAATTTTTATGGATGATTTTATGACGTCTTCCATATTTTAATCCGAGGCAAAAGCCAAATTCATAACTTTTTTAAAATAACAGGTACTTGCCTGATACAATGAAGACACTGATACTTGATTACTGCACCTTGTAATTGTTATATTTCCAAATGCTTATGCAATGCTAGTCGAGATCTAGTTTGGTAGAGGAATCTGGAATCGATGATGTTTTGAAACTTGGAGCTAAGAACCCACTTACTCATAGGTATATGGTCCATTTTTCAAAGGCTATCAGTCTACAATAGTAGAGCATTAAGAAAATTGGCAACGTATATAAAAACATGGCTCTATTTTTGACTATCTAATATCATAATATCGAGAATATGCTCGGCTGTTATAAAGTGGCCTCCACATAGCTTAGTGAAGTTTCCTCGTGGAAAATGAGTACAGAATTCACAACTTGTTGTTATAATAAAGTCAGAGGCTGACTCCAACTTCCATCTCCTGTTCGAATGAAAGCAAAGGTAAATGCACTATCGATGTTCTTCGAGGTCCGAAACTAACCTCAAAATATGTATATATGCAGGTATTTTAAGCGACGATCACCCTAGAAGGTTGAATTTTTCACATCTTCCGGTGATCGATTGTGTCTTTTGCTTGATTGCTTATAAGAATCTTATACAGTTGCCATACGAGTTAATGGACCACAGGCAACCGACATTTATCCGATAAATTGGATATTGACCAAAATAGAGATTCTAGTTTAATTTTCCCATAAACATCGCTCTGGGGAACCTCAATTATAAATATAGATCTTAACTCGTTAACACACTTCAAACAACACTCCATTCACTTATAATTCCCGGCAACAATTTTTCAATTTAACGGGGTTTTTCAATTTCAACACACCGAAGAGTGCCAATGCATCAGCCGCGGCGTCGCATTGCACAAAAGCAGTGAAATTATTAATTACAGCACTTAATAGGACAAAGCGTGGTGGAGGCGCATTAACGTGCCACATACATATGTGCGTGCATGTGGCTGTTGTGTGTGGCAGCGTGTGTGGATGCCAGCATCGTGGCATTGTGGCAAGCTAACGATGCTGGAGGCAAATTGTAAGCACACAAACACGCACGCTTGTGTGTGTGTCTGTGTGTGTGTGTGTGTGTGTGTGCGCGTGAAGGCATTGCATTTGTAGCTCATCATTCAACACTTAGCACTCAGTCGACAAGCTTTTGTCAGAGTCGTTATATGGCAACAATAAGCCAACAACAACAGCAATAACAGCGCCACAAATGAAACATGCAATAATAATAGCAACAACACAATAGAACTGCCGCAATAATAGTGCACATAGACATCAAAGTGCATGCAACAATTGGCGGTGGCAACAACACATGTTTACACATGCACTTATTTATTTTCATACACGTATGTATGCGTGTATGCGTGTGTGCGTGTGTGTTTGTGTTTTTTGTATATTTATGCACAAGTAAGTGCGTGCAATTGTATAACACTTTAACTGACTAACTGCCTGCCTGACTTTTTGCACTGCATTCTTGAGTTGTTTTGCAATTTTCGCGCTCAAAATTAATGCTGTTGCTATTGTTGTTGTTGATTTGATAAACAACATGTCACTTTTGTAGACATAAACCATAATCTACTCAGCACACACACAGCGAATGCACTTGTTGTTTCAAGACTGCGTGCTTGTGTGTGTGTGTGCGTTTGGTGAGTGCAATTGCGCCGTGAACTCTCACTGCTCACTGGCTCTTCCCAGTGCTGGCCTCGGGCTGTCAGTGCGCTTAGTTGCAACGTTGTGCAGTCACTCGCGAGTGAGTGTGCTGCAGAGTATTTCATTGTTGCATGCCACCAGTCCCATCAGTCGCTCAAGTGTTGCCTGCAGCCAGACAGCTAAACAGCCAGCCAAATCAGCAGTCAACCAAGATGCAACTAACATACACACGCGCGCGCAAAACATGCACTACGGCAACAGCAACAACAACAAGAAAAAGCAAATACAAACAATTGCATACTTTTGCTTATTCCAGGCGCATTCCTTCGCGCGCCCACTGTGGCAACGAACAATGCAACAAAAAACGACAAACGACAAATGAAAAAGAAAGAAATGGGAAAACAAGAGCAACCAACGGCATAATAAACAGTTTACAACTTGTGCAACAATATGCATAGCAACAACAACAATAAGGCAACAACAGCAGCAACAATAGGCATAGAAATGCGTTGTTGGCTGTCGCTAATCCATCTGCGGCAAAAGATAAACATTAAACAATTGCAAAAGTGTTAATGTTATAATTTATACAAGTCACAGATGCACACACAACCACACACCCCACACATCATCGATGTACGCAACGAACTCCCTCACGGAGCACTTCATGAACCCACTTTGCTCGCGATGAGACAGCTGCACTCATGAGTGCAACTCTCCATGGAATCGCAATGAGCTGCACTTGGTTTGATTCGCCTTGACTCGGCTTGATTTGCCTGAGCTGGGCCTGAGCTCTGCTGGGGCTGAGTAAGTGCAGCTTGCTGGTTGTTGCATGAGTCGGCGCTCTTTGCGCTGAGCATTGTTCGGTGTCAACACTTGCCGACTTTTATGCCATTAACGCCCGCGGAAGTGTCACCAGTGTCGGCGCGTCACAAATGCCGGAAGTCGCAGGGAAATGATATGCGCGCATACGTTGAAGTGTACTTGCCGGAGATGAGCGGACCAAATGGCATATTATTAAAAGGTATAATGAAGTGAGAAGCGGACAGAAGGAAGCGGTGCCACATACATGTGTCTAGTTTGTCGGACAAGTAAGTAAGTTGTAGTAACACCGCCGTATTTACTATACTAAATATAAAAATTTTAAGTTAGAGGCTTTTGAAAGCACTTATGGAAATGAATTTGGTATATGGTTTGCTGAAATGGACTTAGGTTCCAAATTTAATAGTACTCAAACAATAAAAAAAAGTCTATTTATATGTGAATGGAACGCACTTTCCTCTCGACTGTGTCTTATTCCTAACACTAATATAATGATGAAAATTCAGTTCTCAGTTTCAAGGTCAGAACAAAATCAAAGAGAAAACAGAAATATTGAAAATGGGCGTGTTTTTTTTTATTAAATTTTTTACTTTCAAATCTAACACACCCTGTCTGTTCTATGGGAACATGTATACATCTATGAGCCACAGATATTAGTATTTCAACACTCCGTTAGGAGTTGGGAGCATCTCAAAATAATGAGGGACTCATTTACCCATGCTTGAACCCAAGATAAACTGATTAGCTTCTAAATACACGACGGCACTCTGTCTATGCTATGAGGTTTAAGTTCAGCGAATGAATATTTACATACTAAGCTCAACCTTGACCCATCCTGTAATTGTCCCATATAGGCTCTTGTCGAAAATTATGGCAGCTGGGAAGCATACAAGCTGTGTTTCAGAACGACCGCATTTAATATCTATACTTTAAGTATTTATATATCGGAAAACTTATTGCTAAGTGCATAGAGAAGGTGGCATCTTTTATTGCGCGGCGCCCAAAAAAAAATTCTGGAGAGGTTATTAAAAACCATGAACGTAAAATTACCTATAATTTCATAATTTAGGCTCAGGTTACTTTCAAATCAATTAGCCACGTGTCAGAAGTGCGAAAATGACGCGGTGAATTGGAAAGGCTTCATATATGAACTTGTGGAACGCACGCAGAAGCGTTAATTAAACGCTCAATTAAAGTAAATGACTTTCATTAAAATTACCGAAATTAAATTTGACGCGAAACCTCGCTCCAGCCACTAATTTTCCGAATTGCTAAACATTTCAGAAAGCCAAATAAATAACACGCAGGAAAAAGTAAAATAATAGCAAACGGAAAGCGGAGCAAAAACTGGCGCGATGACTGGAAGATAGGAGATATCGCAGTCAGGATAAAAATTGAGCTCAATTTCACTAGAATTTAATTGCAAATGTTTTCCTCTTTATCTTTATTATTCCAATGCATTTCGGTCGACCTCAGGTTCATCATTAGCGTAATTGAACGAACCCACAGCACACTGTTTGCCAAGAAGCGGACCGCCGTTGGAAAAATAACAAACGGTGGGGGGATGAGGGAATGCAGTTGAATAACATTTTTTAATAAAAAGAGTGTGTTGATATTGTTGTTTTTTAACCTCGAAAAAAGCCTATAATTAATCAGGGCAGCGTAGCACTGGCGACACTGCCGCAGCAATCCATCACAAGCAGTCGCACCAACACATTGCCAATGCGTACGCGCAATAATTTGTATGCGTTTTTATGTACCTGCAACCATATGTCATGTCAATGCACTTGGTACTCGTTGTACGTCATGTGCTCGCGAAGAGACGTGACAGCGCGTCTGAGTGACGCCGCTCGGCAAGCAAAGCAGCACAAAAAGGCACAGACACACAGACGCACAACAAACAGTTGGTCGCATATTAATAATGACAGTGAAATTTTGTCAGGTTAATTTTTTAATCACACTAAATTTAGGATGCCCCATACCCCTTACCACCGATGTCATCTACGAGTACATACATATTCGCTTTTGTATTTTCATTTCAATTAAAGCGAGTGACTTCTTCATGTTGGAAATTATTATGCTCATTAGTTCATTCATTCATTTATTCATCCACTTGGCAGCGCTTTTTCTGTTTGCCGGTTGAGTTTTTGTGCCACGTTGGAGCGCTACTGGTTCCACCCGCAGAGCCGCAGCTCGCCGCCACTCCACACCCTTTTGTACGCTGTGCAACAGCTTAGCAACATCATCACTCACTTTGTTTTCCTTCGTTTTATCATTGCCATATGGCTTGCTTGTGAGTGTGTGTGTGAGTGCACCGTTGTCGGAGGAGGTTTTTCAGTTTTTATAAAATGTTCACTCTCCTTTCAGTTTAGGGGTAAGTGTAATGAAAAATTATGTGGGAGTTTAATTTGAATTTGAGCGCCTGAAAATATTTAAAATTAAAAGATTCGTTGGTTTTGCTAACAAAATGCGGAGCTGGAAAAGAGTTTAGAGTTAAATGCAGGCAGAAACACAAGAACAGAACAAGCGACAGTGGAGATATTTAAGTCCTATCATATATTTTCCACTAAAAGTCTTCCAAATGCGAAATGTGTGAAATATACATTCAGCAGTCCAAGCTGTGGCATTTCTATATCATATGACTTTTTCGAATGCGTTCGTTTCACCAAACTGCGAACTTAAACTACAAAAAATTAAAATTCAAAATATAGGCGCTGGAGACTCACTAACCAATTTGCCACATCACTTTAGCATATCACAAAAGTTCTGGAAAGAAACAACTGGAAAATTTGAGCTCGAAAACCATTATAATATTAGGTATAAAAATTTTTGTTCTGACAATTAGGAGAGTATCTAAAACTACCGCTGCCAGAACTATAAACTGGCCTTAGGCCAATTCGCGACCATAAGTCGGGAGAAATCTGCTGGCAGAGATCGTCTCATTAAAGTGGTATTATCTAAGAATAGTGGTACAAACTTTGAGGTTATGTTAAGTTATGTAGGACATGGTAATCAGGTCAGTTCGAAGAAGAAAATTCAAGAGAATACTAAGTTAGTCTTAACCAATCAGAAGGAGGCAATAACTAATTTATTTTTCCAGAGAGCACATACAAAGCTAACAAACTTTGGAGAGTGAGATTATTTTTTTCAATACCAACTTAAGATATTCTAGTGGTGGCAATTTGACCACAATCAGTGTTTAGGAGTTAGCATATAGAATCGGCTGATTGGTCTTTCGAAGAGTTTGGCTGCGACTCTAGCATGATGCTAGGTCAATGAAAATGTAGAAGCGCTTAATTTAGTAAGCGCCTTTTTTTTTTAATTTAATTTAATTTAATTTTAATTTTCGCCTCAAGGCGAAAAAAATGCATTTTTTTTTTTTAGAAAATAAAACGGGAGTATTGAGTATAAGAAAAAGTGAAGACAAAACAGATAAAGACAATGAGAAAATGTCCCTCCTAAAGCCGTTGACGTAAAAAGCTTTTGTGGAAGCGCCGATCATCATTTGCCATCACTTAAGAATTTCTCTTAGAGCGAGTGGAAAGCAAAAGCATGTACGTTCCGGCATAAGTGCACCATCAGTGAACTACTGTTAAATGACAAATCGCTCATGTTGCTAACCGAAAGCAATACCGAAAGTAGCCACATGTCAAGTGTCGCCAAGCTCCAGCTTGCTGACGCACATTGTGCGTTTGAAGTGGTAGGCGCTGCCTGCAACAACTCCGATGTCCGAATGAGACGGCCAACACCCAAACACTTAAAGAGCTGACAAGAAGCAAAACCAAAAATTACACTCAACAAACTCGAGTGAGTGCGAGGCGTGATTGGGAGGGTGTGTTTGTGTAGATGCGTGTGTATGTGTGTGTTTGTAGGTGGCAACTATGCTGCATTATATGTCGAATTAATTGATGATTATGCCACTTGAAGGCGGCGTTGACGAATTGTGCTTGCTACTTTCGACTCTGAGTGCGTCGCAGCAAAAAAATGTACACTTTAAAAGGTACAAAGAAAGCATTAGCCAGCGAAAGAACCGAATGACAGCAGCCACTTGAAATCTGTCAAATGCCAAAAGCGAGCAATTCAGTGGAATTGCCATGTGAATTATTATGCACAGCACATCAAGTGGCATGCAACATACTAAATGTACATAGTTATACTTAATATACGCACACCAATAAACAATGTGTAGCAGCAAGCTGTGTTAATGTGTGTGTGTGTGTGTGTGTGTGTGTGTGCTTATGCATCTATGTAGGTGTATAAGTAGGTGCATGCGCGTGCATGCGCGTGTGTGTGTTTGTTTGTCACTGGTAACAACGCTTCTGACACCTACTCGTCCATTTCCATGCGCACTTTGTCACGCGTCAGTCACACGCACGCACTGCTAAGTTCTTTCAGCAGAAGAGGAAGAAGAGTGAGAAGTGCGATGATTTATATGTGTATATATGTGTAAAATTACTCATGTATGTGTGCATCTACTTTACTTGTGATATTGTTCGGTGTCGCTATATTGTTGTCCATTTTATAATGTATCTGTTTTTGTGCTTCCCACTCATTGCTGTTGTTGTTGTTGTTGTTGTTGTTGTTGTTGCAAGCCCATTTTATTAGTAGCTACATAATGAAATTTATGCGCTCATGTTGACAATCATTAATCAACACACAAGTTACAATTTTTTATTGCTAAGACCTGTTTCTTAGTCTCCTCATTGTTTTTTTTTTTTTTTATTTGTTGCCTCAAAATTGCTTTTTGTAAAATATTTTTCTATTTTTCTAATTTTTTATATCACTGTGTCTTTAAACTTTGACTTTATTTATGGCATTTTCGTGTGTCTACAAAAGAAGCTGCTTGTTTTACAAGTGTATCCATATTAGATTTGCGTCCTCTTTTTATTTATACCCTCCTCTAGCTTCTCTAAGATAAATTTGTGCTTTCTCAATGTTCATGTTTTTGCTTTTATTGTTTTTATTGTTGAAATATTTTGCTATAAAACATTAGCATATGTTAGAGCGGTTCAAAGGCATGACAAGTGACAAGTGTCAAGTGCTGCAACTGACAGCTGTGTTGTTGGGTGGTCAGCAGCAAGCACACGTGCCCCATACTAATGCTACAAATATTTAGATGCGCTTCTAAGCATATTGGAAATGTTGCAAGGTATGTACGAATGGCTGTACAGCCTCATTTCCGTTAGAAATTAAATAGTTTATGGCTTAAAGTATTTAATACATATGTTTTATGAGACACATTAAAGATTTTTATTTTGAGAAAGAGGGGGAAAAATTGAAGTGAATAGGAGCAAATATATATACGATTTTTCAATTTCGACTTTCAATGTTAAATACATATTAATATAAAATCAATAATTCTAAAGACTTAACAAGTTTTTTATTGTCTTATGAGTTTTAAAAATGATAATCCCGATTTTTTGTCATATTGCCAGAAAGTGTTTAGTCAAAAGAAAATATATGTTTGTTCTGAGCCTAAAACTAGTAAGCAATCACCGAAAGGCTAATTTACGAATCTATGAATAACATTTTGAGCCAGGCTTGGACGAGTTTTAATGCAAATGACTTTTGTCTCATATTGTCTGAATTTTATCTCACCCATACCAAATTAGTTGCGAACAATAGCGTCTATGAATACTTTTATTATTCACTTGAAATCAACTAAGTTAGATTCAAACCTGGCTCTAGCAAAAGGTAAGACCTTTCATGCTTATTCTGCACTTCTCAAACTATATGAAATGTGAACTTCTGACGTCGATGTCATACCGCTTTCAGTTACAATCACACCCGGTTCTCAGAACCCTTTTTCACCAATTGTCTTGATTTAGTCCCTATGGTAGAAGACTAGAATGTGCCCTTTTCAAAGAGTGTATCTAGTTATCTGTAGTTTCGGAATCCTCATATTCACCGAATATAACAGGCGATTTGAGCTTTCGAACTTTTCTCGAAGAAGTAGTGAACTCTACAATACTTCAATGAGAGAACGCATATTTAAGCTCCTGCAGATACTTCTGTTTAATAGCTGCTACTCTCTTTGTCTTGAAAAAAATTTCGCATCCTTATTTCTACACAACTTTTTAGCCATCTACAATAGTTCTGCATATATGAACCCGTGACAGATGCTCATTGAACTCAATATCGAGATATCTCCTCAGGAGTGCAACGAAAAAGGCATCTTCTATACTCATTTAATTTTATAGTGGCAAAAGCAAGATTCTTCGCATGCGAATTGGCTCAGCAGAGTTGTACATGCGGGAGTTCAAGAGTTCCAAGAGTTATCAGACACAATTCAGTGCTGACGAAGGAGGCAAGGAGGCAAGGGGGCAAGTAGTATAGTTCGGAGTTCTCTTCTGTCTCATCGAACGTTCACCACTCTTTCCTACAACGTACGTCTGTTGAGCGTGCTGCGTAGTAATCTGTTAATAGAAAATTTAAATCTTCTTATAGAATTTCAGCAAACACTATCTCCCAGTTTCGCAAGCGCACATTTTTACTAATATAAATACTTGTATATAAGTGCGTGCGTTTCTCAAGCGCTTTTCTATGCTAAATGCTATGATTTCAAACTTTATTTTGCAGCCTAATCCAACCTTTTTAAGACAACCGTATTTTCACAACCTTTCAATGCACTATAACTCAGCCTAAATGAAGTATGTAAAGCGCTCAGTCTCTATCTTTTTGTATGCATATTCAAAATGTTTGTTCAGTTGTCAAAAATGCTTACAGATTCGCATGGGCAACGGGCGCGTAAGCACCGAGTGTGGGTAAACAAAATCAGAATGTTCAATATGACAAGCGTTAAGTGGCTGCGAGTGCAAAATCAAAGGAAAGTAAGCACACTTTTAGGCGCCAACGCCAGGCACTAGCTTAAACGTATGCTCTCATGTGTTTGTGTGTGTGTGCGTGTGAATATTAAAGTATTGTTATTTATTTACTTTTTTATCCGCTTAGCACCAAATAAGCAGACTCGTTGGAGATTTATATATGTGTGTGTGTGTGTGTGTGTGCGATTGTTTGCATGTGTTAAAATTACCTTATTAAGCGCCCGCATTTCCTTTCAACTTTTTATAAGATTATTATTTTTCCCACTCAATATGTTCACACACATGCTCTTATCCTTTATTTTGCATTTCACTTGTTTACCATCCTTTTTTCCAACATTTTTATTTTCTCGCTAAGGATGTGCGAATATTTCACAAACATCAGTGGCAGCTTAAAGCAAACAAATGCACACACACACACACAGCTATACATATGCATATGTGTGAGCAAATGTTAGCAGCTATTCCCGCTTAGCTTGCATGCAGATATGCGCACTCGGCGAGCTTCCTATGCTTGCCCTTACTATTCTCCCTTCATTGCCTTAGTGCATAGGTATGTATGTATATATGTGTGTGTATGTATGGCTGGGTGAGTGTGATGGCAGCTTTTCAGCGTAAATCGATTTGTACGCTCACATGCTGGCTGCTCCTTTTCCTTAGCTCAGCTGTTTGCTTGTGCGCCTTGGGTCCTGTTTTGTTTAAGGATAATCTCCTTACATTAGCTGCTGATAAAAGGAGCAAAAATATTCAATTGAATTGTATGCAGATGGTGGACAGCGGGTGTAAAAGGACTCCTACTCGCACAAGCGCTTGCAAAATCACGCTGCTCCCAATGGATTTGGGCTGTTCTTGTGGAGTAGGCTATGTCGTGGTAACTAGGGAAAATAATTCATACAATTCGTTTATAAAATTATTTAGCGATTAAGCTCAAAAATTGTCAATTTATTTTAGCAACATATTTAAAATAAAAGTTAACAACTTAATTCTCATTGATTTATTTATATCTGCTTTACAGTTCAAATCTTAAATCTACGACAAAACTTAAACATTTTCTTCTGCTCCAGTTTCGTGCTGAGTTTTAAAGAGAATACTTACAATTGGTCCTTGGTCATAATATCGGTATTTAGGGACTTATTAAATGCTCTTTGGAGCCTTGTGACACTGCGCTTACAGTTTTCTTCTTTAATTCCTGCGTTTCCCTGATTGGCGCTTCGTTTTTTGCACGTACGAGGGTCATGGAATACATCTCCTATTTACTCCCAGGTTCCCTTTTGAGAGTTCGGACGATTACCGAAAATTTGGCTAACGAGAGGCTATACGAATCGCCTTATGCATATTTGGGTTTAACTGGAGTTTTTTTTTTTTTGAAAACTATATTCACACATGAAGATGCCACAAACAGTGAAGCACCCTCTGAGAGGAGAGAACATGTGATTTTACTTCTTTAAAATTTTTACCATTTTTTTTTAGTAGCAGGCCTAAGTCGCTCGACTAATAATCCGAAAATCAGTTAGGTAGCAGTAGGTATTTAGTTCTCGTAGGATATTAATGACTTTAAAAAACTGTAGGTTTTAGGTTAGGTTGATTTTCCGGTAGACCGCACATTGGCATCCTCGTACCCAGTTATATCTAATTAAACTTGACTACATATGGAATTGAAGTTGGCATCAGAGAAATTAGTACTTATCCTTTTTGTGTGTGATTCTTGGACCATAGATATATAGTTTCATATTTTATGACACTTCAGTTCTAATAAATGTTAATTGTCTAGATTGCGTAACAAAGCACACAGCATGTCTATTTCATAATTCTAAAATTTGCTACACTAGTGGAGTCTCTATAAACCAAAATTTGTTTTTCGAATAACTAGACTAAATGATTGTTTAGATAATCTTCTTCTTGGTCACTTCGAAGCCTTCAAAGATCCTCAAAATTCAGTTGTATTCACTCTTGGAATACTTTGACTATATATTGGGTTGTTCGGAAAGTCATTTCGTTTTTTTTGGGGAACATGAAAGACAGTTTTCGTATAATGCCTTTCAAATGGCCATAAACAGTTGAATTCGACAAATTTAACCTCTCACCGATCTCTCGTGTGGTGATTCGCCGATTTGCATCAACTAATGCCTTTATCGCATCTTTGTCAGCTTCGACCGGCCTTCCAGACCGTGGTGCATCTTCGACATCAAAATTGCCGGATCGAAATTTTGCAAACCAGTTCTGGCACTGGCGTACTGTTAACACGCCTTCTCCATACACATCCGTCAATTTTTTTCTCGCTTGGACAGCATTTTTACCTTTTCTGAAGTTAAAAAGTAAAATATGACGAAAATGCTGCTTATTGCTCTCCATATTTAAAAAGGCACCAACCAAAAACTACTGGGTAGAATTAATAGAACTTTTTCACACACAAGCCTTGCAATATCAGCTCTCATGACATATAATGGTTATGGGGCTTAAGTGTGAAGTTAGTTTCGAAAAAACGTAATTAAGTCCTCTGGCGGGAAAAAACGAAATGACTTTCCGAACAACCCAATACATTCGGGAAACCAAATTAATCGCTTTTCATAATAATAATTTTGGATTTTCCACCAGTATGTTTCCCACCCCGTTTGATATATGACTAGCTTGGAGGCGAGATACCATGGTGCAGATGAATTTAGTTAAAAATTTATGGAAATCCTGCAGCTTCATCCAATTATATTATATATATTATGTATCCAAAAGACCTAGGGTTTCATAAGTCATGCACTTGAGAGCATTCATTAATGAAAAGCCTTAATAGTTTTGTCTACTTCATTAAACTAGGCTGCGTCTCATTCTTTTCCTTTCTCTTGGCAAATGTATCTAAAGTATTTCTGTGATCATTAAGCGACATAATTTACAAGCAAAAATGTTCAGCAGCAAAAATACAGTATCCGCCAACAGTCGGGTGTCTGTCTGCAATGAAACCCGAGACGACCTGCTACTGCCATCTTATCAGCGAGCAAATAATAGTTCAAATAAAAATTGTTTATTGCTGAACTAATGGCCGTCGAGAATCTACAGTTTCTTGCAGCTAAAAAATAGGAAAATGCCAGCGGACACCGAGAAAAAAGGATAATTGAAGCAATGAATGTAGAAAAAATTAAATGAAAAATAAAATGTATGCTAAAAGTAAGCAAAAGTGCTTAATGCACTGAAATTGTGGAAGTGCTGAAGCAAGGAAGAAGTAGTCGACGCCAAAAACGATAAATGAATCGATAGCGAAAGGAAGTCGAGAAATAAGTGCAAAGTAGTAAAAAAAAAAGAATATTAAAGGCACTAAAATAGTAATCAGAAAGTATTGTTTGTCTCCGTGCGATATCGAACAGCATAGTTTAATGGTTTCGAAATAGATGGAGATTTCGTCAATATATACAACGATGACAGTAGTTACCCAGTGAACCAATCTCTCGCCTCTGAGCATCCTCGAAAGTAACTTGCATGGAGCAAGCTTTCAAAAATACTATTGTTGTAATGTTTTGTCTCCCTTCTTCTACTTTATTCTTCTACAGCTCTTCTATTTGGCATCCATTTTCGAACAAAACCAATTAGTGGCAACCTGTTACACTCCACATTTTTTATCAGTTTTTTTCGCGATTTCAATTGTGATGACCTTCATTGTAGGTACTTAATTGTGAAATCTACTTCTCTCCAAGAAATTTTGGCTTAGATGTTGTGTATTAGTTAAGAGATGAGTTACCAGATGGTAGCTCATTTAAAGAGCAACTTTTGCAAACAAAGTAAAGACGCTTTCTGATCTATTGGGAGCAACTTGCATTCGGTCCGACTTAAGAGTTAAGGCATAATCGAGCAACCGGTTACTATGGCGTAATTCGCAGGTTCACGTAACTTTCCTTTCGGACCCTGTGTCGGAGATGGCAAAGAATGCATGCATGTTTTAGGATCCTCCTGCAACTGCGTGTTCTCACAAATATTTTATGCTCTGTGGGTTATTGTTGGGTGAATATGAAACGCGTCAGTGCGACATCTACTTACTGGCCGCCAAAGTCAGCAAAGAAATTGCGCCATTAAGAAATTCGATGCGCATCAGTGAACATTGAAAAGTGATGGGCCGCTGCTTGCCACGCAGCAACTCGTTGCTATCCATCGTCCATCGTCCATCGTCCATCGTCCTGCTCACGCCACACAACGGCCATAAGTGTCAGCTGATAGCTGCAGTGACAAACGCAAATAAACACATGATATTGCCGCAGACAAAAGTACAGTAAATGAGGGTAAACTGGAAGGAAGGAGGTAGCGAGTGCACAGAATAAATCCAGCTCGCTTAACAAGACGATTGCTTGATAACTTTGGTTCAGCGCAAAAGTGGAGTACCTGTTCCTTCCTCGCAGGTTGTTGGCAAAACTATGAGCGTCGCCATCATAAAAGCGGCTCCAAACGGCCGGCAGCGTTGTCAGCACAAAGTGTGCACCGAAAAGAGCCGACCAGCCAGCCAGCCAGCCAGCTAACATGCCAAGGTGGCAGCACATACGCACCGACTGACGCCCACTTAATTTCAAGACCTCCTACTGCGCACACGGCAGCGTGGACTGGCTGAGTGGTTGGGTTTGTGGCATGCCACACCATTTATTTGAAAATCACTTGAATATTACACCAACCGGAAATCGAAAAGTACACTGCAACCAAACAAAGCGAGGAGGCAACACATCTAGGAGGCGGGTGGAAGTTCAATGTGGCGCCAACTTTTGCAAGGACACTTTTGGCGGCGGTGTGACGACGAGTGCCATTACAAAATATTGCAGTTTAAAAAGCTTATGACAATATAAGGGACTTTTTTGTTGTTATTTTCGTTATTGTTGTTGTTGTTGTTGTTGTTTATGATGATAGTCCTTTAAAATGTACAAACAAATATACAAACGTATGAACTTCAACGTACAAAACTGCGAACCATGAAAATTGCGAAATTGCGAAATTGCTATTGCGATATGCTGCGACAGGATGCCAGGCTGCGTTGTCGGGATGTAAGCGCCAGCAGACGCCAACGCGCACGGCGACAGTATTGCTATTGTTGGCTGTGTGTTGGTGTGATAATGGACTACGCTGCTCGCGTTTTTGTTGTTATTGTCATTTGTGCTATTTGCGGCGCCAGTGGACAATTTCACTGGCCGTTTCATGTTGTATGCAACAAAGCGATAAGCAACCGAGCACCCAAGCACCCAAGCGGGCGAGCCAGTCAGTAAAGTCAAAAAGCTGACAGGCGCACACCGCTTGGCCTTCCCATAGTTTGTTCGCACGTTTTCTACGCCAAAAATTCCCAGCTTATTTCGTTCATTTCGCTCACTACTTGCTGCTAACTGTTTCTTTTTTTTTTGTTGTGGCTGCTGCTACTGCTACTGCTACTGCTACTGCTGGCTTGCCATTACTAATTTTTTACCCCTCTTTGGCGGTTTTTGCCAACTCATCGGTAATTTTGTGGTCGGTTGCGTAGTAGTTGGTGTTTGCGAAATGCCAATTGCTGTTGTTGTAGTTAACTGATTGTGAAGCACTCTGGCCACCGTTAATGTCCGTACATTGGCAGCAAGCAAACGCACTAACGCCCACCCTATCCGGGAGGCCGAGTGGCGTCGCTGGTTGCTCTTATAATGACTGCTGTGGAAGTTGATAGTTTACTCTGAGCTCCCAAATGTATGCTTCTCATTTGGAGTTGTCATAAGCAGTACTTTCTACCTCTTGTAGTCTTTGATGCCATTTCCAAATCGAATTCCATTTTTGGCTGAGTAGTTTTGTTTATTAACACATAATTTCGGATTTTTCTTTTTCCTTTTTGTCGTACAACAAGTCATTACCATACTCGAAATACAGCATTAAAAAGTCTTTATCTCACTGTTAATAATTTTCTTCGAATTCGCATTGGCATTTCAGTTTTAGTATGACAAATGATACTAATTAAAAGACACCGAGTAATTTTAATGTAAATAAACTGAACTCCTTGAAACTTGTATATAGCCGAGCAGTAGTTTCGAACGTTGGTAGCTTCGTCACTGAATGGATGAAGTTTTATTAAAACGCTCTAGGTAGCAACATAACTTCTAAAGTGAAATAAGCAGGCATCCACTTACAAACTGGTATGGTTTTAATACTGGCCTTTCACATTTAAGAAGTCCAAAATCACAAAAAGCATATCAAAAAAAATAAGTCTATAACTAATTTTCGAATTTCGAAAGAGGTTAAAATTATTATAAGAAAAGTTACTTCGACACTTAAAGTTAGCTTAAAATTATTAGCAGTCTCTACTCTTATAGATTCTTAGCTAAAAAAAAACAATAGTAAATGCTTTAACTAGTATCCATAAAGACAAAAAATGTGGCAAGCTCCCAAAGTTCTTAGTTATTACTCAATGCATTTTAGGGAAGCTTGGCCCATCATCCTATATAGTACGTAGTGCTTTTATATCAATGCGCCAAAAGGTAGGCAACATTTCAGGTACTTAATTTTTCATAATCCGACCTTGTAAAATTCTCATGGTATTATAAGACATTGGTAGAGTAAAAATTTTTGTTTGTAACTTTTCATAAGTAATTTGCATTGGATAGAGAAATTTTATTTACAATTCAACAAACACGCTAACATATGACACACCAACAACAGCAGTAGCACATCACAGAGACATAAAAGTCCAACGCCTGGACCAGACGGACACTGTAACCGTGTGTAACCGAACCAACATTAATCAATCAATCAAATAACTATATAAGTCTGAAGCGAAGAGTCAGCGAAAGGTCAAAAAGTGCAGAAAGAGAAACAAATGAATTTAAAGCGTTGACTCTGACTCAGCCAAAAAATGTAGTAGTAAGCAAACCGATTGTAGTGGAGTAATACTGAGTTGATTTTAATACCGGGAAGACGGCCTACGCGCTACAAACAACGGATTTTAGCGCTACGGTCCAAGGAAAGGTCACACAGCCGCCCTGAAGTGATCACTCACTCAGTAGCTAATAAGCCTCGGCTGACTCTCGACATTGTGAGCAGAGCGAGAAAACGAAGCGTAATGACAACAGCAGCAAGATTTTAAATTTTCAGGCAGTGCTGATGCTACATATATACAAATATATACCTACATATATATAATTCACTTTGGCAGCACTTTCGAAGAAATGCTAATAAATGTAATTATCATTGGTGGAACGCAATTCGTTCGTTCGTCCCTCTGTTCATCTCATATTCAATATTCAAAAGAGAGTTCATTTCTCTAGCTGCGTGTTGGCCTATTCTAAAATATTTTTCATACCAGAAAGAAATTTCCTATGCAAATGCTTTTACATTTTTCGCCTTCAAATTTTACGATGAGCTGTATATGCCGCCCTATGTTTGTATGTATAAATTTACATATGCATGTATTGATATAAATAATTTTTTAATAACACACTCATTTAAATGATATCGCCAGCAGGCAGCAGACCAGTTGGGCAAGCAGGTCTCGAAACAACGAATAACAACAACATGAGAAAGTCAGGCCAACTGACTCGCCACTCTTTGCGCGCACGCATGCGTGGTAGTCTTTACCGAAATTCATCATTTATTATTATTTTTTTTTTTAGTATTTTTTGTTACATTTCATCTACGACTTCAATAAAAGAAAGCAACTGTTTACTGTTGTACAGCCATAACTTAACGCTGTCTGCGTAGATTGATGAGGAATTTTGATCGTGAAATTATCATTTGTAGTTGGCGTCTCACGCAGCTCGATGCACGCACTGTCTGTCAAGCGTCACCGTTGCGGGCCAATATATGAATATTTATAAATATGTATGTATGAAATAGTATATGTTTTTCAGCCCTAAGCGCTTGCACACGCGTTCTTCACGCACCTTCGCGCGCACGTCGGACGAGTGTTTGCTTGGTGTAGGTGGCCCTAGGCCAGCTCGTTCGGCTTGCAGAGTAGATAGCTCGCTCCCCATATAGGTACAGGCCTACCTGCTTTGCGCTCAGATTGCTGAAAATCCAATGATTGCGGTGGTTTCTAGCTTGACTTCTATTTCTATTTTGTAGTCGTTGAGTCGATTATGCGCGAGTTCTTTGCTAAACAACTTTGCTGATCTTTGATCAATTTCTTATATTACATTAGATAAATTTTTTCCTCGCTGAGCTGACAGTGTAAAGCAATTTGGTCACCATTATACAAATAATCAATTTCCAATTCAATTAAATATCGTTTACGATTTTCAATTAACCGGAGGCAGTGTCTCATCACAATGTGAAATGACTCATACCGGTGTCTCGTGAGAGCGATACCTTACTTGCTTTAAGTCTATATTCTGTACGTTCGAACAATCTTCTTGCTCGGTTGGCTGTTAACATTTCGAAGCGAGTTGGTTAGAAATTGGAGTCCGTAAGTTTTTGAACCGCTGTCAGTTTTTGTGTAAGCTCTTTTCATTTTTAAAACACACTAGGCGGTCCAATTATGCCCATTGACTGTTCTCCCTTTTCACTGACTGTTAGTGACTCATGATAGATGATAGATAGCTTTCTTCGCGAACCTTCTTATAGGTGCTCTCTAACAGGCGCTAATTTCGGGATTATGAGTTAGTGGTGAAAGTCATTTCGATTTGGTTTAAAAGCTGGTAGTATTTCACTTGACACCATTCTTGGCCTAGCGAAATTGTGATAGGTTTCCAGCATCATCTTTTCGGTGGAATCTCATTCATTTAGTCCACATTTTTAACCTATCTTAGATACTTAGTAAACTGAGATATTTAGAACTAGGAGTTCTCTCTCTTTGAAGGTCTTCTCTCTCCACTAACTGGTAAAGGCCATTACGGTCAGGTTTATACCAGCATTCACCCTTAATAACCAGTTCATTTGAAAACCAGAGTTTACTTATATAAAGCTATACTTACTTCGAATTCAATTGCATTTTTGAGGTCCTTTACTTGAAAGTAGTCGACTAACGTTTGTCAAATCCGGTAGTGGCAAGTAGAAATACATCTCTAGCGATTTCAATGCGCCCTGGCACCAAGTGAAGCGAGTACATTTTTTACTTATTACCTATCCATAGCTATAAAGCAATTAGCAATACACACAGCCCTTCTCCAATGCTCATCCAGCAAACTGCGTTGAACGTGCAATTTTACCGAACTGCATCCCTCTCCAGTCAAAGGCAAGATTGAACTGTAACTAATGCTATTTACCCAATCAAACCTCATGGGGGAAACCGGGTAGGCTTGCAGTAAAGTGCGCTGAGACCGTCAGCAACTTTGATGGGGCTTGATATTGAGCCACTACACAGCGGCAATTCAAAAAGGACTTGCTACAAGGATCGCTGCGCCCACGCAAAAAAGCAAGCAACTGCTGATGCAATGTTGATGGAGAAGAGTGTGGGATGGGTGTAAGGGTGCAAGGCTGAAAAGGAAGGGGAGAGTTATCTCAGGGACAAGAAAATGTGGAAAGTGTGGGAAAGTGTGGCAGAAATGCATATTGGTCAAATAAGCAATCAGTTTGCCGACAGGTGCTTGTAGAAGTCAAGGCACATGCGGGCTGGGCTCTCTTCGCTGGTACACTGGCTTGTAGAGCATATATAGCGCCGCGTTTAGAATTGCCACTGTGGTGGGTCGTCATCAATTAGGCACTGCTCACTAGTCGCAATACTGCGCTATTATTTGCTGCGTCTACCTTATTCACTTTGAGAGTTGTTGCCTAATGGAGGTTAGTTGTTTTTGTCTATTGCTACACATGACGCTGTGTTAGAAGCAGACAGACTACAGATAGTGCAATAACTGTTCAGGATAGACGGTAACTAAGTATGTAAGCATATCATCTAATCATCGATAACGTTTTGCTGCCATCGAAAGATGTGGCATGGTGCATATCGCCAGCAGAGAAAGCAGCATGTTGACAGCTTCATAGTTGAGTATTCGTACTCACAAGTCGTGGAGTTGCACTGAAACTGCCCGACAATTGCTGAGCTTGCGTCAGTTGTTACGCGTCTTCCGCCATAGGGTACATTCGTCATGACGTCGATGCACACATGCCACACTTAACCGTTATTGCTGACGCTGTGCTAAGTCCAAGTGTGTATGCCTTTAAACAGTTAAGCGTATTTACTTTATTTTACCTTGCAATACATGGTTACAAATTGCAATTTGTCGTCATCAGCCGCAAACAAGTTCCACTTCCACTCGCGTCTATTAAAGGTGAGGGTGCAATCTGCTTGCCAATGTTGCAAAAGCAGTGTGCGTGTGAACTCAGCAAATAAATTCGCCATATCTCAAAGCCTCACTACACACACTTACACACTTGCTGTCTGACACTGCAACCGCATTCAGGCTGACATTCATCGGTGTACAGTGTATCGCACTTGCCACACGTGCCACATTCATTTCATTTTTGCTTGCTTCACTCACCTTGCGCCTGTTTATGTCTGCACTTCTTTGCCTTTGTGGAAATTACTTATTTCAGTCATCCTGCTACTATCGAGTCCCGGTTTGTCGATTCTTCACTGCGTTACTTATAGTCAACAATCAATCCTGACCTCATCACAGTCGCACTTATTTACTCATATAATCTTTTCTTATTTAACAGTTGTATTCGTCTTTCTCCCTCTTAAGCCGACTGCCCAAGCAGTCCCTGCTCACTGCTCAAATCCCCTTTTATGCTGCTGGCAATTAAAAAGGATTTGCTTTTGTCTATCCCAACTCCGAGATTATTTGTTAGTTTTACACTTCTTCTTCCACGCAACCATACTTTTGCACTTGGCACTTAACACAACTATTTTTTACCCCATTTCGCTCGCTCTTTACGTAACCCACTTTCTTCTTTTTTTTTTGTTAACTTAGCCACCGTTTTGTGTTCTCTTCCTTTCAATACATGCGTGTATTTACTTCCAGCTTTCCTTGAAAAGCTTTGTGAGTCTGCCCTCATATCTTCTCCCTTCTTCATTCCCTTTCATCTATCACTACTTTTACTGCACAATGCGAACACTCTTATTTATTGCCTTCGATTTACGGTACTATTCATCAGCATACACACAAATACAGAAACGTATATCTGTTCGTAAGCCTGTTAATGAAAAGCATTTCCAAGGCCAACTTGCTTCTTCGTTTGGTTTATTAGCGCCATCTCAAAGTGGAAGTGAGAAATCGATAGTTTAAGCACTAGGGCAAGCTTTAAGTATTCACTTATACCTTAGAGTAAAAATGTAAGTCTGCTGGTCGTAAAACTTATACCAAACTACATTGACGGATGGTACCCTCAACACAAGTTCTCACTACAACCCCGAGCCTCTGTCAAATTCAAGACTGCACTACACTTCCGTGCTTCCCAATTTGTTTTTTATAAATTTGTATTATATGCGTAGTTTTCAGTAAACATTGTGTTCGATAATTGCCAGTGTCAATATTAAAAAACCTTTTCAAAATAATGGAAAGAGAAAAAATCTCAAATACTCCAAACCTCTTATCAATTTGTGTCCGCTCCAGCCCATTTAACCGTAAGCAGCTGCCACTCAAAAATTGTCTGCTCCATCTGCATTTGAACAGCCGGCATACTGCCAGCACTCTCATGGAGAAGGTCTGCAGCTTTAGTGCCACAACAATTTTAACCATTAAAGCTGCAAAGGTGCGGCCCAAAGCCAACGCAAAAACTTTGGTTCTCTCGAAACCCCACCCAAGCAACATTTCACCCCCACTTCTATTTTCTTTTCCCGTCTACTTAATTTTCAGCTGCCTCTCACCAGCTCTACTTCAGATTTCAGCGTTCATGTCTGCGTTCATGTCTGCGTCCAGCCTGCTTACTGTCCATTTAATATTGGTATTATCGATATCGTGCAGGCACGTGTCAGGCGTCAAAAAACACAGTACTACGTACAAGTGGCAGCAAAGGAAGGCATATTTTTCAAATAAACAACAGTTACCAACAATCGTATTGGCCACCACCCTCTCGTGCCTCAGCAATTTATGCTCGGAATGAGCTGAGAATTAATTCATTTTTGATTAGATGGAATATTTGTAAACCAATCGCTTTTTATTTGGTCACTCGAGAGCATCGTTTATTTTGTGTACTTGCCACACACTTTTTACACAAATTTAAATAGACGTTTCCTCTTTGGGGCACACCAAGGTTCCATAAATCTGTTGGGAGCACCTGTGCCCGCTACTCTTGGAGAGCCTTTATTAAAAAGAATATTCCCAATTATCTTTATGTGAAATGTTACCGAGCTAACATCATGGGCCAGATAAAAATATGGGTCCTTTCCTGTTACTTAGAACCATTTCAGAAATTTTGCATAGCTTAAGTCGCTGGACTCTTTTTCCGTCCAAGGCGGATGTAGGAAATAATAGAAATTTGAGATGTGGTAATCCATTCTGAGCTCACCATGTCAATCTACCAGGAGGCAGAAGTTCTTTTTTGTCCGCGAGATGTGGTATTGAAGCCTGTAGAATACGAAGCAATGACACTCTACTCACTCTTTTTCTTTTAGTGGAACGCCTTCAGCAATGTATTACATTAAGTTGTGTAATAGTCGTCTAAGCGCAAGGTTCGTGAGAAGATAATTACTGAAAATGGCTGCTGTGAGTTCTGCCCATGTTCAAAGACTCTTTTAATATATTTGTATACCAATTAGGTCCAAGTACTTCCTCGGAAAGTGGTGTCGGTTCTCTCATGGCCTCTGATGATATTTGAGGAGAAAATTAACTACCGCTACCCGGAAGTAATAGAGTCCGTCCTTTATCCGTCTGTGTCTAGAAATTAGAACTGGGTATCAAGTTGACTATTTAGGAACGATGAATCAAGAAATTATTACTGCTCCCCAACAAAATTAACTACATTATGTGGTTTTTCGCATAAATTTCTTCCATGTCAGTCTTCATATCGTTCGTGATTAAAAAACCGGCTGCATGAACAGATAGTTCCTAGTACGAAGTGTTGCAAGTAAACTCAAAGCGATACTGTTATCATATATAGATACATATGGTAATGCAACGCTGCAGGGTAAGTGGCAAGTGGCCAGCTAAGTTTGGTACACACATAGATAAAGTTGTGTGGAGAAATGTTCGAAAAAAATTAATTTGCTACAGAAAAGCGCAGCTGAAATGGCTAGCGAGTGATTGGATTGGGCAAAAGGAAAGGCAGCAACTACTCAGACAGCAAGCATAGCTTGCAGACGTTTTTGAAAAATTTAATGAAACTCATCCATCACAGGCGATTTCTAATTATTTTTCAATTATTTTGTGCTTGTGTTACTGATACCTTCCGACAACTATCGCCAACACCAGCGCCATCGTCATCGTCATCGACATCGTCGTCATCATCATCATCATCGATGTGGCACTCAAGGCCACAGCTGACGCTTGGCACTGAGCTGCTTGGAACAATGTTGCTCGTTGACTCGGGCGTCAAAACAAAATTAAATTGCAAAAACCAAATGCAAATATTGAATTTTGTATTTTTGTGTGCAGACAATTATGTATGCACGTGTGTGTTTGTGTGTGTGTGTTTGTATCGATGCCAGCTGACGGCCGTACAATATCCGCTCCGCTGCCACCGCTGAATTGATTGGCAAGCAGACGCTGCAGCGGAAGGCATGCGGACAGAACTACTCTACAAATACAACACTTAGTATGGGAACAGCATTGGAAATGGCGTGGAGGTGGCGGGTTTTCGTGTCTACTGCCCGCTCGTCACTCCCCTGCACTCCCATCAGGCAGTGCTGCGGCAAAGGTTGCATGTTTTGTTTAGCTGGCTGCTGCCGATTTGACGTATTTTTTTCCTTTCTGCTCACTTTCTTTTAACATCATAAATGTGTGTGTGTGTGTGTGTGTGTGTGTGTGTATGTGGTTGTAGTAGTGGCAGCAGTTTTGTGTGCAATTCAATGCTTGGGAAAGCTGTTGCAACACTCAATTCAATGGAAATTTAAGCGGCAATTGATTAGTCGCGGGGTGCGCCGCGCTGTCTGGAGTTGGTACGAGCTGAGGAAATTCGCCTACAATCTTCCCTACGATATATTGGGATGTGAGTTTAACATTAGGAGTGAGAAAATGTTAAAAAATCGGTGAAGTCTATGCCAAGAGTAAAAGCTTTAAGGTAATCACAAAGGTTTTTCACTTCGGCTTTCTTTGAGCAGCGCAAAAGCATTGAAACATTGTCCCCCGAATGTGGAATATAATTGCTTTCCCTTACAACTTTTTATGGGGTCTATTTCGGAACCTGCTTTCAGCCCCTCATATGAAGGTCGATCTAGTTACAGAATGCGGTCTTTCCTCTATCTAAATGAGGAATCCTTTGTATTGAACTCCATAAGTATTCGATTGTATTTAAAGGGTCTAGTATAAAGTACACCGAGCCATTCTAGTATGCTCAACGGTGGATATTACCTTGCTCGTTCTATCTATGTCCATCTCTCTCTCTCTTTATGTCTATGTATTATCACTCACAGCTCTTTCTTAAGTTAATATAAATTACATACATGAAAGAGGTTATGTTTTACTGTAATCGCCGGATATTTAATTTAGTGAGAGTCTAATCTTTAACGAGGTCTATAACGCCTTTTGTCCTTTTGCCATAAGTTTCCATACATCTTGGTCCAAATGGATCCATATTTCTACACTAGAATTTGATATAAGTGTTCTCATAGAAAAGTTGTGGAAGCAGAAAAATTGCGAAGCTTTTTTGAAAGTCACACTAAAAGCAGAAAAGCTTCCAATAATATACAAAGTAAGTCTACAATATAGTAATGAAACCACACAGGTATTTAATTTAATTTAATAAACACACTCAGCAACAAGCTCAAACAATTCTCCTACAATTTCAAACGACTTTCTGCATGCACGAAACACTGACTGATAAGTCTACATATTCACATTCAAATTGCTTTTTCGTCCTTCGACTCTACCACACGAGACACATTTTCCGAGAAACTTGCACCTACCGAAAGAAAACGGGTGAAAAAACGGCAATAAATTTTGCTAAGAAAGTTAAAAATAATAAAATCTGAAATAAATTTTCGACTGGCTTGTCGTCAGCTGTCCGTAAGTGTTTAAAAGCTTTGTACGTGCTCTTAACCTAAATCCCTGCAGTGTAGAACTCAGACAAATTGTTAGGTAAAATATTTTCATTTCTCAAAGTTAAACACACATAGGCACACACATACACTAGCATGTCTTGAATATTTATTTATATTTTCGGATAAATGTATCATTTTAAGACTCAAGAGAGTTTGAGGATGACGCCACCCTATGCAAATATTACTTCTCGAAATGCTCCTGATATTGAATTTTCATGTCAGGTGGTTCAAATATGCATGCGTATATAAATTCAGGGAAAACAGGCATGATTTTAATCACTCTTAATTAAAGGAAAGGTGAATGTTGAGGTCAAATGGTCTGCATCCGTTGATATTGATATCCGTTTCAAATTCAATGAAAACTTTTAGTTCAGTTGCCACTTCTCAACTCTTTTGGAAGACCAAAGAAACAGACTTGTCTTGCCATTATTTTTTTCAGTAGGGTTGCCGCGAACATTTAAAAAAATTAAATTCCATGGGTATAACAATCCGTTCCAGTAATTTTTGGGATACTAATTCAAAACTGGTCAGTAAAGCTTCAAGAACCGTTAGATAGATTACTCTCAGAAATCCGTGTTAGTCGAATAAAGTCAAGGAATTGAAAAGTGGTGTGAAACCAGGCTAAACAGCTTCTCGCAGTAAATTTAGGTGCAGTAGGCGAGCAGGGTTTTGAAATATTTTAGCGCAATCCGATGTGTATCGATGTAGAACTAACCTCATAAACATTTATGATGTTGATAAATTGTCGATATATGACACAATTAGATTTCAAAGGGTCGGAAGACCACACTGTGCGTTTCTTAAGTGTCTTAGCATACCCTAACTAATATTTCTCGGAGCTCTCATTTACACTCTACGACTCTGATTGCAATTTCTGACGACTCCTGGTATTTATAACACATTTATTTTGTATATTAGATAACAATCTTGAAAAAAAAAATTGTTATGGTGGAAAAATTCAAAGCTTCACTTCTCTTGACTGCTCAGATTAACGGTTTATTGAACTTGTGAGGCTTCTATCTATCTTCTGTCTATCTTTAATCAGTTCGTGAGCATACCATTCCTGTCTTTCCAAAGTTGGTACAAATTGGTTTCGGTATTTCACAACTCTTAGTTGTTTGTTTTGAGTGAACGGCATTGTGTTCTTATCTCTGTGTATAAAATGATGGGGGATACCAATGCGTCAAGAGGCTGTTAGGCTATATAAGAGAATCGTTGTCTTTTGAAACAGACCTTTTCCTTCTTAAGCTTTTGAGGACCTATCAACTACCGGTACTCTTTTAAAAAGCGGTTGCCGAAATCCTACAACCTTTCCCCAACAAACTGGCACCCTAATCTGTATTTGTACCTAAACTTATACGGCATTCTCTTTATTCATTTATTGTTGTGTTCCATTTAACAGTTATCACTAAGAGGTTACCAACTCTTATCTAAGCCAATAAAAAATTCAGTAAGTGCTAGAAATTTGCTACCGTAAGCCATTCAAGTGAAAGTACATCAGGTAGAAATGCATGCGGTTGTATATGTGTGAGTGGCAGATAACACCCGCATATGTACATAAGTAGATGTGTTGTGGTACCTGCACTCGGCAGTCTCTTTTGCCAACTTGAGTGCTGTAAAAGCGCAATAAAAGGCATAACAAAGTTTCGAATGTCATTTGCGCCGTTAGTTAGGCAGTTAGGCGGTTTCGTCATCATCATCGTCAACAGTTAGCTTGCTGGCGAACTCGCTCATACTAGACGCCTAACTGTATGCCACTTTAGGCACAAGTGTGTGTATGTGCAGTTGTAGGCGCTGCGCCCGACACACAATTCTAACGAATGTGAAATATTTTTTCAAAACTTTTTTCCAAAAATTTTTCATGCAGATTTTTATCTTTCACCGAAAGTTGATTTCACTACAACTTTTGCTTTTATTCTTTGCTCGCAATCTTTTGTTTTACATATCACTACACATCAACTCACACACACACACACACATGCACACACCTTCATACATACATATGCATACATTTAGAGTCGTGTGTCATAGAAATACTCACATTGTTCTCTCATATTTTTACACATCATAAAATTCGCTGTATGTTAGAATTTATGATGGTGTCATCGTTTTTTATTGCCGCTGAAAGCTCTTTCGTATTGCATTTCTTCTAACAAAATCACAACGAATCTCTTTTACGATGTGTGTATGTGTGTGTGGTGTGTGTGTGTTGACTCTTGTTATTGTTGTGGCTCGTTGGCGCGAGGTAGGGCACGACGTGCAAAAACAACAAGCACGTTGTTAGGTGTGAAGTGAAGAAGTGCTCTGATGCGATGTGTGTCATTGGTCGTTTTGATGAGATACGATCTCTCGTTCGCCTCACCTGTTTCGCGCATTCAACATAAACTTCGGCTAAGGTCTCCTACGCCAACACCTCCACTTCCACAGGGATTCAAGGCAATCTACATATGTATGTGTGTGTGTGTGTGTCTTTAAAGGTGGTGAGAGAGGCTACTCTCGTGTTGCTTATGTGGGGTGAGCGCAAATGTTATCTCTAAATGACAGACGATTAATGAAGGTAATGGCCCCATTTGGGAATAATATTCATACTCATATGATAAGTGTGTGTGTGTGTAGTGAATTGGAAATGTTTAAGCGCTCATATTTCAACATTTTTAGTGTGAGTTATGTGCTAATTTTTGCCAGCAGTGCGTCAATATTGCGCCTATTTAAATTTTTTTTTTTTATATTTATGAATTTGCTTACTCACAAATTTATGAAAATCTGCGTTGAATTAATGTGACACAGTTTGCGCGCTGATTAAGCGCTTGGGGTTTCTTCTCTTTGCCCCATGGCGCTTGTCTTATGCGGCTCATCAAGTATGTGTGTTAAAAAATCAATGAAATCTGTTTCACATGAGCGATTTTGAATATGTACTTAACATATAACGGTATGTGACAACTTCTGCTTTTATTATTCGCAATAAAATTTTGTTAAAATTGGCTGATAAGCTGGTTAACATCTTAAATAATATTGAAATTTGACAATGGAGAAGTGAAGTACATGTATTTGTTCGTTTAATTACAGTTAATGGTTGTCTATTGCTTCTACTTATTTTCGCAAATAACAGTAAATTTTACTTCATTCAAACACCCTTTTTCACATCTACTGCACCCATATTAAATCCAACCCTAGACCACAACCTCAAATTGCCGTGTCTTTGTGTTCACTAAATCCCTTTAAGACCCCTACCCTACCCTTTAAGATGAGAAAGGAGAAAATATTTGCTGTTGTTGTTTTATCAACATAACAGATTTCTCAAATAGACTTTGGGAATACCGCTGAGGAGATGGTCCTCCACAGGCTATGAATACGTTTTCGTTCCAGTTAAGTAGAAACGGCTATCGAAATCAAGAGAAAGACGCTCTTTATAGCTCTACTACTCTACAGTGACACAAACTTCTTCTTATTCTTCTATATATTTTCTGTTCTATATATACATATATATATCTCCTTATAAAAAGAGAAGAAGCAGTTCGAAAGAGGCCGCAATCAAATTTGTTTTTTGTCTTATCTGTATCTGGAACAAATAGACTTATATCGGAAGTGAATCCTGGTCACAAACGAACATACAAGGGAGGCCCAGGTTTGCTCCGAGAGGAAGTTCGTGAATTCAATATTTGGTTGTATAAGGTCTGTCTATAAAGAGGTAGGAGAACACTAAATTCTGGTTATCAGAGCAGTACAGTAGTTTCATCGATTGCACATCGTCGGATCGTCGGTCATGGCACACATATGAAATTAATAAAAAGAAAGGAGTTATGAAATAAATTTATATAGAACAGTAAGAGAGAGTATCCAATGACAGAAAATGATCTGCCATCTTATTGACTCTATATAACAGAATGTTTTTTTTTTCAGAGAGAATTTTACCTACCAATTAGCTAGGACTTCCCCATAAAAAGGTTCTATAACCTGAAGTTGATTTTATATTTATTATTCAACCGAAACTGGAATAGATGTTTGTGAAACCAAGTGCTTCCAGAGAAATATAATATTTCAATTAAAATTGTTAGTAAATTTGTGAACTTGGAATCCGCTGAAATATCATCGAAAATTTTACACAAATCACTTTGTTGAAACAGGAGAATTCACCTGCCTTTTTAACCAACTGAGCAGTGTTTTATGAACACGCTTTGCCCGAAAGCAAGTGTACAACAACAAATAGCGTAGGAACTAAGCTGCTCAGAGCGAATAAACGCACTTACTTACGACTTTCCAGTTAAGTAGTGTTAGTGTGGCGCGAGACCAACCGCAGTGCACCAAAAACCAAAGACAAATAGGTACCTCAACAAAAACAAAAAGAAAATAAAAACAGAAACACTGTAAAAGAAATGATGAAAGAAAACACACCCAAAACCCGGCAACTGCAAAGAGATTGCAAATATTTGGTGTACCTATTCACAATACACAGTTTACATGTGTTGGTGTGACGTTCAAGTTCTTGACTATGGCCAACCTTGCACTCTGCAATGCAACACCGTCGACTCGTGGATAGCGGCCAGCGGCTGGCCAACTGTTAGCTCTTGTTCTTCTCAAGGGTAATAAAAAATAATTTACGATTTCTCGTACAAGCCGCATGCGAAGCTGCCGCCACAGGCTGCTGCTACATATACTCAAATAAATTACACTCAGCCGCTTTGAATTGAGTTAAGTTGGGTGGAGTTGCAAGTGAACGTCCGCCTGTGGGTTAATTAATATTTTTCACCATTTCTAAAGCCAGTGAAATTTTGCCTACGGCCATGAAAGAGGCGCAAATAAATTACAATGCGCATGTATTTGTGTGATTGCAGCAAGTCGCATGGCCTGACTTTACATGCGATATTTGCTGGACGCAGTCGCTTGTGGTGTGCAGTGTCCTTGAAGTTAAACGTGAATTATGTTGACAGCATAGTTGTTGAAGGTAAAGGTCAATTGTCTGGGAATAGGCGCATAGACACACTTAAATATGTAGCTGCCTCTGTGGCTTTCTGTGATTGTGGACATACTAATGCCTGCCAATTAATATGCGCATAATTCAGCAGACTTTAAACCTAACAGCTGCGGCTAATCCTTTCGTTTTAGACTGATTGGGCCGCAGACTAATTAACAAAGTGAGTGCGATGTGAAACACAGACAGTTGGTTATTAATAATTCTGGGTTTACATAACGCAATTGACTAAACTAAATAAGTTTTCTCTTTCACTCTCTCAGATTGTAATATCTAGCGCAAAATTAAATCATTATATCCAAATATTAGTTTTATAGGTTTAGCAGCATCAAAGCTTCAACCACAAACCCTCACTAATTTGTTAAACCTACTTTGCTTTAGCTGCTCACATTGACTGAGCATTTCGCGGCAGTAAGAGAGCGTAGCACTGCCAAAACTCAGTGGAGAGCTTTAACTCAGCCTCTCTGTATTCAGCGGTATTTCAACGCTGAGTAAGCCAAATGAGCAATTTTTTTTTTTCATCATGTGTCTTACCAAAGAGAAGTATGCCATGTCATTAGCAAAGGTTTTGGTTCGAAGAAAATCTTTCCAAATTTAATTTATAGGCCTCGAAAACGGTAACTGTCTATCTGCTCACAAAACAAATATAAATGAAGGCAAAACTTCGTGCGGTTGCGCTGAGATTTCACTGATTCATACTTCAGCTGTCCCGTTAGAGAGAGAGATTCAGCCTTTACTATGCCGATTATTAACTCTTTTTGCTGAGAGTTCACATTAGGTATGAATAAATATGAGGCAGATGATGTCTAGTTAGATAATGCGCGCTTTTGGTCCAAAGAGTTGAGCAGAAGACTATTTTCACTAATCTGTGAGTTCGTTAGCTTATTAAATTTAGGTTTAAAGCCGAGTGCACTACCTGTGTACTTTACTACTCGATAGGCGCACTTTGGGAGCAACGTTAATAATCGCTCTCTGAAAACTATGTTTCCAAAACACTTTCTCAGTTATCCAACCATGGTTTTAAAGAGCTCTGTTGGATTACGATGTAATATTTTTCACTGCCTAAAATCATTTTCAGAGTTCGACTGCCGGTAAAAACTTTTGCACCAAAAAAGTTATATAAAACAGGAAAATTATGTGCGTGTAATAAATGTCCGAGTAGTTTCTTTCAAGGCTGTGTATTTTTTTAAGTTTTCGCCTATGAAATTTACCAAAGAAGGAAAGGTTTAATAATGTTTATTATTTTATCACGCTTTTTCACGCACAAATTTATAACTTCAATTGCTGAGACAAAAATAAACACATAAATAAACATATGCGCCAGTGTATGTGCCAGGATTAATGTTTAGGGAAGAAAGCATAAATATTGGCGCAAAGGGTTAAGGTAAGCATTAGCTTTCCACTTTACTACTTTCACCTTGTGTTCCGTTTTAGTTGTGCTTATGCTTCACACACTGGTTACACTTGAGCAAACGCCACTAAAACTGTAAAATATGGCAAGACATTAACTCGAGAGTTGAAAATTGCCAACAATAAAGCGCTATAAATCACATAAAGTCCTTGCATGTCAACGTGTCATATACTCAGGTAAATACACAAATACAAATACACCCCCCACACACATGTAAATATCAGCATTCACAATGTCAGCTCACCAGTATTTGTTTGTGTGTAACGGTGTTGGTTGCACGCTTGAAAGAAATACATACATACATGAACACACACACACACACATAGTACTAAAGCCAATAGCCGCACTCACCTACAAGTCGCTCAGCTTTGCTTCGGCGCGTTCAACAGCAGCAGTGGCTGCGCCAGCTCCATGGCCGCACGTCGAGATCTTGGTTAGCCAGCTTGCAACTTCCTTTGCACAACTCGTGAGCCCATTGAAGCCCTTAGTACTACCCTCTACAGCCTCCAGATGCGTCAGCGCACTCAGCGCCGCTCCTTGAGCCACTCTTGTTGTTCTTTTGCACTATGTGTACGTATGTGTTTGTGTTGATATACAACAGTTTTTGTTATTGTTATTGTTATTGCTGCTTAGCTTGTTTACTTTTCATACCGCTTCTTTTCGCACCTTTCTGCGACTTTTTGCTAATTTTATTTCACACTCTGTTGTTTCGTGTTTATTTTTCACAAAGATTTTCTTCCGCCATTCAGGCTTGGCGCTCGTGCGCCCAGAGTGAGGCCTAATACACGTATGCACATACTTGGCATACATAAAATCTACAGATTTATTTATGTGTGGCACATGTACGTATTAATGTATGTATATTTAATTTATTGTGTGCTCAACTCAGTTTATACCCTTTTACACCTTACACACACACGCACACACACACACACACACACAAACAGGGTTAAAGAAAATATCAACTACAATTTTATTAGGTTGATGCTAAAGTAACGAAAATTCTAGTTTAAATCAGATCTCACAAGGGTTAAGCTTTACGCCAGAACTGTTATAGACAAACATCTAGTATTCGAATTCGTTCAGGTGGTTCTTAAATTGCCGGGAAGTCACTTTTTAAACCCGATATAATAAAGGTTAAGTCATAAGTCGAAACTTCTGTAAAAGAACATGATATATTAGAATTGATTTCGATTGGAGACGATTAAGTTTCTGCCAGACAGGGCTACAACTTACCAATAAAAAAAAAGATGACCAGCATTTCTGTTCTTTATACACCCTAATCAATTACAGTCGCGTCCAAAAGTATTCATGCGGCACATCTAACGGCAGTATTATGAGATTTGTGGTTAAGCAGATGAAGTCTAAGAACCACCCTATTATAATTGCTATATATAGATCTGGGTAAGTTCCTTTAGCTTCATTCGTAGCCAAGGTCTCTTATTTATTTTCATTTCGTTTCCTTTGCATTACAGCGACTTTTGACATTTACCGTATTCTTATTTTTAATGTAAATTCCTTATGTGGCGACTTTAAAATGTTTTTGTTGCTGTCAGGACTTAAGTTGGTAAGTACTAAATTGCATACGCTTACCTTCACACCTACATATGCATGAGAGGCGCTTAACTGTATCGCCGTGTGTATTTTTGTATGTGCCACATATGTTGTAGGTGAAGTGTAAGCACAACAATTTACCGCCAGACATAATTCTCACGCTTGCCACATGCATATATATATATATGTATATGTGCAGCATGTTGCTCTTATACGCACCCACACACAGGCATGCAGGCACACAGGCACACACACACACACACACACACATACAGGCGCAAGTGTGTGGTGCAAGTGAAGCGTCAAGCATTTATTGCACTTTCGTCAGACCTTGCTGTCGGCTGCTTGACACTCAGCTCCTTCGACCCACTCAGCTGTGTCCCGCTGTTGTTGTTGTACGTTGTTGTCTTGTTCGCCTTGCTGCGCAACAGAAAAACGTAATAACAATAATAAGTAGTGCAGTAAAGCAGTTTTTCTTTTCATTTGCAATTTTAAGTTTTCTTTGAATTTTCCTTGCGCTTTACAGTTATTCGCTTATTTTATGTGGGTCATCTGCTTCTAAACCGAATTGCTGTCATAAGCCGGAATGAGTGCTGGAAAGTTTATAATCCTCTGTATATTCGTAATGTTGCACAATGTTGGCACTTTCGTAGAATTTTGGTATGGGAAGTGAATATTATTAAGGGGTATACCAACACCTTTCTTCTCTTCGTGATTCAAAGAAGCTCGCTCGTAATAACAGCTTCGATTTCAGTTAAGAAATTTAAATATAGCTCTGCAGTAAAAATTTAGAAGTTGTAGTTTCATTGAAGCAAATTTATGCTTACCCTGAAATTCTCAACTGGTTTAAGAAATTACCGAAGAATTACCGAAATACATTGCTTAGGCAATTAAATGCTCCCCAATGGGTGTTTGTTGTGGTAGCAGCATAACGTACATAGTTTTTCAGAAGACAATGATGTACAACCCCGGAACGGATACAGATCTGTCTTGGTTCGACGATCAAACATAACGGTATTATGGCAAATGCATAATAAATTGCGGTACCAGCTGGGCCACCATCTTCTCGTGGAGACGCAATCAACGAAAATTATTTGATTGGGTATGTGCCACGATGGTCGAAGAAACTTGAAGGGAGTTGGAAATGTTCTGGACCAGATTTTTAGCTTGAAGTGAACATGAACCCTATGAATTTAAAATTTGGTCTCTCAATTTGGTCTCTCAAATTGGTCTAACAATTGCGGCTCGCTTTGACGAAATTAGTTTAAGAATATAAAATGGTGACCCGATAATGTATTAGTTAGGTTAGGGCCGCTTCTGGTAAACAATAAATTCTATGCTATTATTAATGAAAAGAGATGTCTACTACTAATAGCAAGAAGAAATACTCTTATGTTAATGTGCAGAGGGGCCTTACGACTATGCAATTATTCAAAGAACTAGATCCAAAAAAGTTCTGAGGCGCTCCAGAAGGTTTTAGAAACAGGTTCATTCATTCCAAATTCCAAAAGCTAAGCATCCGGACTTTGAAGATGGTATCTTCTCAATATCAAAAACTAAAAGAAGAAATAATTTATATACATTTCTCGGGTGTATGATGTTGTTGTTAGCTGGCAATTGATAGCAAAGCTAATCCGGGAATAAACTCATTTGGAGTCTACACATATAAGACCCAACGAAATGTATTCGGAGAAGGTAAAAGTGAACTCTTTCAACTAGCTCTACAACTAGCCCAAATTAGTCACTTAGTTAGGAGCTTTCATATAAATGTTAAGATTATGGCATAGCAATCCGAGTGATTGGGTAAGCCGCTTTGTAGTTTTTTGTTTGACCTTCGTAAGATACATGACTCTCAACTTATTTTGCATCAACATGCAATATTAAAGACACCGAAAATGGCCGCAATGCTCTTTTCAAACTAGTTTGTATTACTAGCACCACCACTACCGCACCGATAACCATGAACTTTTACGAGGAAATGCATTGCTATATGCAAATTTTATATGCATGGCTATATTACGAGCATACTAGGCTACTATCACTATAATACTCCTAAGTGTAGTGGTAATTGTGGCGGGTTTACGTGCATAATACACTCGTATAATATTACTACCACACACACACACACACACACATACACACAGAGTAATAAGCAACTAAAACTAATTGCAAGTGTGCCACACTTACATACAAATATAGCCAAGTGGCAACAGTGAGCCTTGCAAAGGCACCACTACTCACATACATATACATGCATGCATAAATGAGTGGCAAGTAGCAAAGGTCCTGCCGCAACAGTATCCTTCATAATGACAGCAAAGTTGAAACTGCAGAGCAATGGCACCCCGTAACAGCAACAACAATAATACAGCAATAATAACAGCAAACCAAACAGGTAAACTAAATGCGCCAGCTAGCAGGTGGCCGCAATACGAAAGCAATGTCAATGTGTTGAAGATCTTTGCGCTGCCAAAGCCACCCATCAACGCTCACGGCCCACATACACTTACCACTGCAACTACATATTTATGCTGCCACTTTTTTTAGTGTGTGTGTGTGTGTGTGTGTGTGTGTATATGTGTGTACTACAGCTAGGCGCTAGTTATGCGCTACTTTTATGTAAAGTTGCTGTTGTTGCGCTAATGCATGCTTATTTGTCTGTGTGTTTGTATGTATGTGAAGCGAATTTCCATACAGCTGTAAAAACTAGCGGCAAGGTAGTGAAGCAATTATGCAATTACTTAATTTGATATAATTGCACCGGCTTTGCTTTGCGAATGGAAAATTGGTATTTCTTTGCGCTCGTCACGCCCCCCCCGCGAGTGTTAACTTGCAGCAAGAGGGTAGGAGTGACGGCAGGAACAGTGCAGACGCCGTGGGCAACATGGTAATGCAGGAAATAATGCTTTTATGCATTTATTTATTTATGTGTACTCGTTTATATGGGCATATATGTCTCTATTGAGCGATTGCCGGTGGATCGCCTTTTCGCGCTATTGTCACTGCCATAGACCTTCGGCCACCTTTGCGCTTATTTCTAATTTCATACGACGGTAGTTGAATAAAACAGTAACTTAATTAGGCAGCAAGAAAAAGAATTTGTTTCAGAAATAGTTAGAACTTAATAAAATTCTTGGATTCCTCGAAAATTCGCCCAAAAGTTCGACCAAAACTTTTTTCTTTAAACGAAAAATGTAGCAGATAAAATTTTCTAAATGCTCAAATGAGCTTTTCTTCCACGAGCGGCGTGTGCTATGTGAAGTATTCGGGTTTCTATCAGCCTTAAATCTACATTGGGTGGTTCAAGAGCTCTCTTTGTTGTCTGTTTGAGGTTATGTCTCGTTCAGACTTACAAACTAGATTACTACTGGCTGCAGATTATTGCATGAAGCTGATTATTGAATAGTTGTCCATTAGTTCTGAGAGACTCTCAATACTCAACGCTGGCTATATCTCTTATACCGGTATTGTCTCAGCGAGTGCTCGTAATTTGCCGGAACTTTCATATTAAAATACACAAAAATGACGCTAGATCTCGTCCGACAAGTACTGGTCTCATTTGGTTACTAGGCTGGAAATTCGAAGACACATCAAACTTCCCTTGTATCTATTCCATGCATTATATCCTTTTCCTTTTCCTTTTTGCTCTTTCCAGCAAGTGAAATTATTCATAAACTAGAAGGTCGCTTCACTGCCATTCCCGTTACTCGCCTTATTTGTTTAGTTGCAGCTTTTTCCGCGCTGCACTTCTTTATTTTATGAGCTATTATTGCCATTGTTGCTTTTGTTTTATTGCTTTAAAAGTGCACCACTGGCGTGCAACTACCTTGCTTACCGCTACCCCCAACCCCCAACCCCCAACCCCCAACCACCAACCGCGCATTTGTTTACTTTCACGCTTTTGCGCGATACTAAACTAACGGCAATTATGCTGGCATTTGCAGCGCGGCGTTGAAAGGTGAGTCCATGTGGCGTTTTATATTTGGATCTGTGTATATATATATGCGCATAAAATTGTTGTGCGCATTTTTGCATATGAATTCATAAGCTTTAAGTGCATTAACTGCGTTGCAATGCAGTTTGCAGCAACATTTACATTTAATTGCGTTTATTTACTTAATTTGTTGCCCGGCACAGATGTTGCAACACAATACAACAGGCATGGCTGCGCATGGACTTCGCGAGTCCATCGGAATGTGAGCACTGTTGCCGGGAAGTTGTATGCTGCAGTATTAGATTAATGAATGAGCTTGCGGTCATTGTGCGCTGACTATTTTAATTGAAATGGAAAGTTTTGCACTCAAAGGAAATGAGAAATAAATAATATGACTTTTTTTCCAAAGGTAATGTATTGAAAGTCAGTGAGGGTGTAGCTAAATTACTATACGTTTGACTAAAAATATTATGTTGCATACAAATCTACATTGAAGAAACTTCTTTCAGCTTTAAATTGTCTTCTAATTCTACTTCGAAGAATGTACAGTTATACTTTTAAAGGTCGACTATGGCCTTGGTTCCAAGTATGATGGGCTTTTGGGCTATTCATTATTATCTATCGAGAAAAACTGTATCCAAAGAACAACAAGTCCCCATATGATTATTAGAAACCTTAGATCTTACAAAGTTGATAGTTATGTACAGATTTAGCATCGGTGTTATCTTTAAAGATGCTGGGTCGTGTGATGAGTAATTGTTTAGTGTCTAGAAGTTGGCGACATGGACCTGGGTTGATATTGCAGATGTGCTTCGGCGCCCTCAAAAAAACGCCCTCAAACGAATATCAACGCACTCATTTACACGAAAGATCCATATTCTGTCAAAATACTCTGGAAAAGCAGGACCAACGGACATACATAAACAGGTGGAATCAACACAACATAGAAACTACCGACTACTTTGTTCATTGTTGTTAGGTAAAATAGTAGAATTACTTGACCACGAATACTAATAATGTGGTTCTTGTAATAAGTACCCCTATTGCACGTACTAGGCTGGGTTTTAACTTCCGGTAGAGCCGGCTTTTAACTCCTAAGTGAGTTTCAAAAGCATTTATCGTCAGTGATATTGCAATTTTTTAACAATCCTTTGAAATTCTTCGACTTTTCACCAGCATGATGCCATGCAATTTCGAATCTATACAAAGAGAACAGCTCCTCAGAGTTGAAGAGAGCAATGGCGGGTGGTTCTCTCACAAATATTTCTATTTAATAAGCCGTTCTTCAAAAGAGTAGAAACATCCGTGCTATATTCAAGCCAGTTAGCAATGAGCACTTACTAAGCACAAGAGCAAGAACAAACTGCGTAAAAATATGGCATATATCTCTATTAACTTGGCTTCCTCATTCTCTCCCACACACTTGCACCGTTACAACAAAGTAATTGTCTCATACAAGCGAAACGCTGCGGCATATTTGGATGTCGTCATTAAAGGTAAACGACCTGTAAGTCTAATTGTTTTCTTACTGGCCTGCAGTGGGCCATAAAACAATTACGCCGCCAATAAAAGACAAAAAGTTGACCAAAATTGCGGCAGGAGCTTCGAACTTCGAGCACCAACGCGCACAACAACAACTGCAGTTGTCTCCAACGACGCAAAGCAACACGAGCAGCTTTAATGTGAGCTAAAGCCGATTTAAGCATATGCACGCTTTCCTCTTTCATTTTGTTTACATGAGAGCACTGTGTTGTGCAGTTATGCTTCGCCCTAAAATGGCCAACGGAGCAATTGTTTTGCGGTTTGATTCCTTGGAGGAAATTTTCTCAAAACATTTTCAGCCAGCAAGCTATCAAATGTTCATTTCAATCGCACACAAACAGTTACAAATGCAACGGTGTGCTTGTTCTGTGGCACTTAAGTATGTGTGGGTGTGTAAGTACGTGTTGCATGCCACAATATTTGTTATTGCTGCTATGGTATTGCTATTGCCATTGCCATTTGATGTGGCCATTGTGTTTGTTGCTTTTGTTATAGTTATTTTTTATGTGTGTGTGTGTGGGTGTGTGTGTTGATACGCTGCCTGACTCCTGGCCTAACCGTGTTTGCATGTAACGTTCTACCGGAATGATAACATTCGGCCAATATGGCGCATTCACTTCAGCCATTAAAATGGCCCAGGCGCCGGCTATAATGGCCAACAAACAGCGCTCACTGCAGCTTGCCCTGCGCCATGCTCCACCCGCACACACACCAGCACACAGCCACATACACACGCACGTGTGGGCTGTTTTAGCCCATAACTGTCGTTTTGTGCCTTTGTTTGAATTATTTTCATTTTATGGCTTTTTTCTTTCCATTTTACTTTGTTAGAAATTGATTTTTTTTTTACATTTCCACTTTTGTTTATTCTACTTGAAATTTCATTTCGCTCTCCTTCCACCACCCTCCCTTTATTGCTTTCATTTTACAATCCACCGGCATTGTGGCACTCATTTGCGGCACATATATATATGTGTGTGTGTGTGTGTCGGCTGTGTCGTGGCTCCTTTTATGCGGCCATTTTTACAACGCCTCGCATATCCTTATAAAAGTCACTTCAGCTCAATCGCAGTTTACTTGCCGCTCTTGCCTTTTATGTCCGTCTAGCTTGCTCCACTTACGCAAACACAAACACACACACACACACACAGGCTTGAAATCGTGCTTTATTTTTCTTGGCTTGTGTTTAGCCGCACTGCATGCCGCCTTGCATTGTGTCGTCTAGGTGTTGCAGCGTTCAGGCTTTGCCCGCCTACCTTACGCTTCTTATTCGCTTTCGCGAAATTCTTCTTTGCTGTTTTGCACAAAAGTTTATTGCATTTTTGTGGCGTCTCAAAGTACCGTTTTTACCATTCATCCACAATGGCCAACCTATTTTGCCATATCCTCGACTAAAATGTTGCAGAATTTACGCTCTGCGGAAGTGCATATTTAAGCTGGCAAGTATGTGTGTACATCTCCGAATGTGTTGTTACCTACAAACCTACTTAATGACTACTCGTTGACTTCGGCGACAGCAGGATTTGCGCCATTTGATTCGAGAACAGTTGTGAGTAGCTATTGTCCCGTTTAATATTTACTTGATACTTATTTCTAAGTGAGACAATTGGTTACTTTACGTTGCTACTAACTCAATCGGTGATAGAGCTTTAAACACGAAGTGAACTTTGACCCTAAAATTGTTGAAAAGTGAGTATATACTTTTAAGTACCCTTAGAATGGGTCAGTTCATTTGAAGCTTCGCTGAGATCCGCTATCATTAGATTTTACTCAGATTAAAAGAACGCTTTTCTGGAGGCCAGTGTCTTCTCCCACTTTGAATAAAAATAACCACATATCAGATTCAAACCCTTAAAAATTTTCGAGGACCTTAATAACATAAGTCGCCCTCGACTTATGTGGGTTTGTCAATACCTCATTAAAACGGCATAAATACCAGCTTTTCTATATCTCTTAGACTAAGCCAGTCTACTTAATTTATACCACTTGTTTGTTCTATTCGCCACATTCTAGGGTGCGGCAAACGCAGCCTCCAACTTTGGAAGCGGTTCAGGTCAGATTTTGCTTTTCGATTTTGAGCCGACTTGGATATCTTTCTTCCTCGTAAGAGCTGGGATTTGCAGCTACAGCTCAGAGCTTCGTAAGATGCAGATGCTTTAAAATGCTTTTGTTTTCTTTCTGAAAAATAGTTATTTATGTTAAGAGCGAAAAACCCATAATTCAAAAACGAACTCTGTTAGAATAGCCAGAAGATGCTGCGTAAAAATTCTTAATCCAACATGAGTTCCAAATTTGTAGGTAGTTAGAGATTATGCTAAATCTGGACTAGATCTTTATACCTAACAACATCAGAAAAGTAATATATCGGAGGTATTGCTTACCTCTGAGAATATTTCGATCCAGAAAAAGCGTCTCGCGAACTCCACTAGCCGTTCGCTGAACCTCTCTTACGAATAAATCTAGATTTCCTCACGCGATCAGAGCTTAAGGAAGTAAATAAAAATGTCGAAAAGACAAGCGGAGGAAGTCTTTTTCTCAATGGTCATTTTCTCAAAGTGGCGTCAAATCGAGAAACGAAACCATGAAAGGCATGTTGCAGTGGCCGCAACCAAATTCATTTAGTAAAGAAGAAGATCCCTGCGATACATTTGACTTAATATCATTTGATCTCAACTCCTCCACTTGTTTCCACACTTCATTACAATAAATTATTTCCGTCCTTGTGACCATAAAAAATATACCGACAAATGTGTGCGCCACATAAGTGAATACTCGGTGATATATTAAATGAAGAAATTTCCATTAGTTTCAGTTCGTTGCTAATTTTGAGTTATTTTTAGTGGCAATGCGTGAAGATCATGCGTTTAAAGTATCGCAGGGGTGAGACTGCCGTAGTGGCTATGCGCGATCAAACTAGCATGAAATAATTTCCTTCATCACTTTCATCATTACGCAAGAAGAACAAGAGCAGATGCTGAAAAATTTCGCTGAGTGTGCCGTTTGAGGATTGACGGTAAGCGAATACCGCCGATTGCCCCACCATGCAGCATCCCTCGTAGACGCCTGCTCCATGATAATAAGAACTAACGCATGCCGCCTCGGCATAGCGCTTTTGAATGACGCTTGCCGCCCGAACGGCGCGCACTCAGCTGCTTGTTGTTGATGTCTTTATTGCTGAGCAAAAAGCGAACTAAAAATTTATTTCAATATTATTTCTTTATTTTTCCTTCACTTATTTGAAATTGCAGCGAATGATATTTTTGTGGCGATTTTGATCTTCACATATCATTTAGGTGCGCAAGCGAAGCGAAATATGTGTGGATTCTTATAATTGGCTTGTTTGATGCGCGCTTGTTGTTGTTTGTTGTTGTTAGTGGCATGTAGTTCCTGGAAGTGGTAAGCGCAAGGCAATCTAATTAACTCGTTGTGGCAATGCAAAGATACATTTGAATAATAAATATGTATATGCAATTAAACAGATGGCGATATCCGATGAATGGGCAATGAGTAGACGACGAATGAGTGAACGCTTCGTGGATTTATGGAGACAAATTGTTTGGCTGGTGGTGGTACAAATGTGCATATGGTATTTTGCTTTTACAACTATGCACTTTAATATTATATTTATGCATATATTTATTGAGTGAAAGTTAAAAGCTCTAAAAAAGCTTCCCGAAAGCTTTCATTCACTCGTTTTTAAAATACTCAATATCATCTGAAAATTGTAACTGATACTTATTAACCAACTGTCTAGTTTTAGCAAGATAGTTTTATTACTTCTTGCCTCACTAAGCAGACTATAGCAGGATTTAAGCTCGAATGCAAAAAGAATTATGTGTAAAGCTTTCATTTAACAGTAGAGCCTTAAATTTCTAGTAAACTTTTTGCCGTGGAAACGATATGTCACAAGTTTTGGTATAAATTATCATTAATGTTGACTTCATTATACTTTTTCTTGCCTTAAAACATCTACTGGGAACAAATTTAATATCATGAGGGCAAGCGATAATGTTGTAAAGCTCTTGGAAGCTTCCCACTGAACTTTCATCGAAAAGTTGCTTGGCAAGTGATTACATTCTATTTACAATTGCGGCAAATTTTGTAATGGCGCCGAGTCACTTTTACTAGAATTCAAAGATCGCTTCGGGTGGTCACTTTCCTACTAGAAATTGCCTTTGTCTGCGAATGAAAACGTTTCTCACAGCGTTTCTCACACACTACATTCTTTCATCCTTTCCATCACATGAATTTCATTTCGCTAATAAATACCTTAATTTTTTAATTGCACCAAATATGTACAACATATATCCGACGACGAACTACCGTTCTCCATTTCTTCAGAAACATACTCTTTAGAACTCTTTACCGTTCCTTAGAAGTATATTTAATTTGAATTGTTTTCTTCATTTTTTTGTGTGTAGAGTTGGCTTAGTTTCTTTTTCTCGCATTTTTTTTTTGGATAACCTTTTTCTTAACCCATTTAGTCATTCTGTTTGCATTGGAATTTGCATTTGAAAACAAAATGTATTGTGCCGCTCTTTATTTGCCACTTGCTTTATTTTTCTTTCTGCAAAGTGTTCGTATCCCGCATTCTCGTTCAAATGCCCCTTTATTGTTCTTGGCAGACATTTGTTTACTGGAATTTTGACTTTTGGCCTTTTTCTGCCATTTCAATCATATTTGTGTTGAAGACATTTATATCTTCCAGCTGCACTGTGAATGTATTTATTTCATTGAAATTTCTTTATACGAAACACTACGTCATTGTTTTTGTATGATTTCCACGGTACGCAAAAGACGGTGACTAATCATTTGTTATGCTCAACTTGATTTGACTATAGACTTGTTGGTATGGGCAAAAGCATTATGAATCAGAAGGAATTTCATTACCAGCAGAGTTCGTTTTTCTTATGATTCGTACATTAGATAGGACTTTTTCGCTTTCAAATCATTAATGTTTCAGCAAAATTTCATGTTGGTACAAAAAAGTGCGCTATAAAAATATTATAGAAGAATCCTAAAAGGGACCTCAGGTATTTGAAGAGCATCTAAACGTTCGAGTGACTCCTTCAACTTTGTCGATATGCCCTTGAAACCGACGATATTTCATTCAGAGTGTACCGGACTTAGGTTAACGACCATAGAAAGATACTTTCCAGAAATTAAATATAACCTTGAACAACTTCGGAATTTACAGAGAATATCCGAAATTTGTTTAATTCAGCTGTTAAGGAACAAATATAAGAGCAAAACAACATAGAAATATTTAGCTTTCAATATAAACCAGAAAAAGTTAATAAAGTTTAAACTTTAGCTTAAGCTTAAGTTTGAGAAAGCTAACACTCTCACTGGTGATTCCAAGATATATATATTCTTCACCACTTGGTAAAAGAATCGTACGTCAGACGCTCGTCAACAGTTTGCGACTGCATTTGATATTAAACACTCGGTGGAGTTTGACTTCGAATCTGAAGCCGGAAAATATAAGAAAGAGTTTAATTCTGCGGTTTATGGAGGTTGCTAGGCCATTGTGAAAGGTTTCCTTGAGAAGGTTGAATTACTAAGACCTAATTTGGACGACGGTTTCGCAATTTAAATTTTTAGTAAATATGTTTTTTTTTTTTGATCACGAAGCCAATCCATAAAGTGAGCGGTGACCACCCTATAGATCTGTTAAAAAAAAGCATGCCCTGCTCGAAATTAATATTTCGAAAGCAAAAATTTTTTTTTTTGCAAAATCCATTAAACCGTGCAACACCACCACCACACACTACTCAGATTCTCTTCCAAACCAATCAATGCAACACTGCATCAATACATAGCTAATTTAACTGTATTTGCGCAGCATTTAGTGTCAAGCAAATGCTTTTAATTAAATATTTTTTGCCTGCCCAACGGAGAGCACACTCCGCAATTGTTTTCACAAGAAAAAATCGCTGCTGAAAACTGCTATGCAACTGGAAATCAATGCCAAAAACAATTCTCAAACAAATACAGATACATATTGGATGTGTGTGTGCGTGTGTGGGCGTTTGTGTGCTTGCAGAGCTAAAAACCAAACAGAAGTATTGAACTCAAAACACTGTGCTGTCAACATTGACAGTTGACTGGAAAATATTTACATGGACTTGCGGTTTAGGTTGCATTTCTGTGTCACCCGAACTGCCACGGCGGCGTTCATTCATTTACGCTGCCGCTCAGCCGTCGCGCGCGTCCGGCCGACTGCTTGAATGTCGAGTGATTGGCGGCCGAACAAATGAATGGGCGGTGCGAGTGCACTGTGTAGGATAAATATTGTAGCAACAACAACAACAACAATGCAGTAAAAGAGCCACAACGCCAATGTGTAACGATTGATATTTTTGTTGTGTACATGTAGGAGCTGGTAGCGGGGCTTAATGAGCGAGGGCGCTTTGTGCGCCGACGAAACTAAAATGTGTGGCAAATATATCGTGCAACAGTGGACAGAAGCACGCGCGGCGCACAGGATGTGGCTGATGTAAATGGAAGCGCTTGTCACATATGTGACCTCAGCCATTAGCCTCTGTCTGTTTGTATGTCCATCTGTCTGTTTGTATGTCCGTCTGTGTGTTTTTGTTCGGCGGCTTGCTTTCTCAGCTGTGTCGCTTTGTTTGCGCGTCTCATTCACCGTTGAGCCGTCTACAAAAGAGTTGGCATGTGTAAAAATAAAATCTCGGCAAATAACAACAACAAAACGGAAGCAATAAAAACAACACCAACACCAACAATATAGCGACAATGTAATTCTCATTCAAGCAACAACACAAAAAATTGCTAAAAGAAAGCAACGAAACCGGCAAACTTTTGTAGCCGTTGCACTACTCGCATAACATGTGTGGCACAACAACATTGCATGCAACATATTTAAGGCCCTGTACATTATATACATGTACCTAGGCGCTGCATGGCATGTGGATTGCTAGATTTTTGTGTTAATGGCAACACAAGCGGGTGATTGCACTTTACTTTAAATTAACTGTACAAATTTTCACCAAATAACGGAGCAATAAAAAATTGAAAAACTCAAATTTTCAGCCATTTATCCGCATAATTGCTTGTGAATCCCTTAAATTGGCAGCTGTAGCAGCAACAACCAACAGCAAAGTGTTTATGGACTACTCTAGATATATTATATATATGTGTAGAATATAATTAGTTGGATCAAAATCTCAGTTTGATTGGTTGAAAGTATGCACTGATGACATCTTGAAAGTTTTTTATGACAAAAATATTACATTTGATTTTCACATGATGAAATCATATGCAGTTTGTGGTCGCTTAATTACCAGGCACATTACCAGACCAGGACCTTAGAAGGTTTTGAAAAATATATGTTGCAATTCATGCTTTGGTTCTTCTGCGGTTTTGTGCTAAAAGTGAACAAAATCACCATTAAAATTTCCTTAGTCTCCCACAGCCAATCTAAATATTTTCGGAATTCGAATCGAATCGACCACACAAATCGGTTAATATATAAAATATGTTAATGAAGTGGTCTGTTTTTTTTTTTTTTTGCTTGAACAAAGTTGAATGAAATCATTTCATACAGAATTTCACGTCTCTTATATACTAGTTCTAACGATTTTCGCTCTCCCGTTGACTTCATGTCATATATATCGGTCAATAGCGAACTTATTGATTAATAAACTTCAGTTTAATGCCAAAAGCTTATACAATAAGCCTGGACCATCTTCTTGCCCCTACTTGCATAATAGAATGATTTGCCGTGAACTAAACACTTTATACCGAGCATATCGGTTAGTGCTCATACCGAAAGAACACATCGCTGCATTGTGCTCTAAACTCGTCTAAATGCAAATTATAGCTCAATACAAAAGACTCAACAGCGCCATTATAGCTGGCGATCATCAGTTTTGAGAAAAAACTACACGAAGGAAGACCACGAAGCGCAAAGATCATCCAACACCCACATGAGAGCATGAGAGCATGAGACTTACTTTGCTTAGCTTTATGTTATGCGGTAAAAAATTTAGTGATATGGGTCCATAACTACCAACTAATATTAAAAAGGGTTGTTTTTCTGATATAAACCGAGATTTTGTAATGAAACTAAGTAGGCACATGCCCTGTAGTAGAAGCTAATATATATCGGAAATTGGCGTGATTTTGCTTAGCAACTTGATTAGTAACAATATGAGGCAGCAACCACAACCTGCCGCACTTGTCTCAATTAACCTTAACCCTTGTTGTCTATTTCGAATAAAATTGCATTAAAATTGTACAAAAAAATAATCTCACCTTTTAGCAAAATTTTATGCAATAATATGTTTAGCAATGAATATTTGCTATTAAATAGTTAAACTGCGGCACTTAGCCGAATAAAAATTTCTGAAATAACAGCCTTTATAAAATGCATAAAATTCGTTTTCAACTATTCAACGCATATAAAATGGGAATTAATGTGCTTTTTATTAAAGAGATTCAAAATGAGAGAAAAAATATATTTGGTTTCCAGCAACAGATGCGCTTTTCATTTGCCGAGCAGTGCATAACAGTTAAATGGAAAATATTTAGATGAAGTTGGAAATATCAAAAAATCATGCAAAATCCAATTGATTTGTAATAAATGGCGGCAACAAGTGCAAAAGGCAATTTCAGTTTCCAATACCACCAAATACACACACGCACACACATGCGGGTGCAATTCAAATGAACAATGGAAAAATGTTTGAATTTGGTGAATGTGTGGCAGTTGCACGTCTGTGCTGCAATGAACGTGTCATAATCGTTTTGAAACAAATTCAAATCAAATATTTTCCATTTTATTAACGAAAAGTCTCCCATGTACTCCATGTAAATTTGGTTGAGAAGAGTATGTGCTGTTCATATAGAGAGATGAGAAATGAGTATGCGCAGCAGCAGCTGAGTGCATGCCACATAGTTAATTTATTTTCAACACAAATAAAAATGTTCAAATGAAATACAATAAATAAATATAAATATGAATCCAGATTGTCAAATCAATAGAATCAATGAAAAGCACGAGCCACAGCAAAAAAAAGCGCGCTCGCACAAACACACACATACACACATACACACAAGCGCAGTTGTCGCTAGTTAAATGTAAAATGGAGAGCGTGCTTTGTTTATTTTCCAAGCCATACAATGTCACTCATATTGTTGCGCATTGTTGTTGTATTCGTGAATGCTTCATTAATTGAATTTCAACGCACGCAGCGGGAAAGGCGGCAATTCACCTGCGCTCAATTGTGCGCTTTATTAATTTATATGCATGTAAGCTCGTAATTTTCGTGCGGCATCAATATTGTCGCGCGCGCCACCGCTCACGCCGCTTTGTGGCGCAGTGATGCCGCTGCCACCTGCCACTGCCGCTGATGATGGCGTCTCAATTCGATGGTTTCCTGCTGCTGCTTGTTTGCATAACTCATTGCAGCTTCATGGGATGTCCCTGCATTGTTGTAGTATTAGTAGTTGTTGCTGTGGTTGTTGTTGTTGTTGTTGTTTCGCTGTCACTTACCTAAATGTAATTGCATTATTGGTGCCGCTCAACCCGCCCGAGCCAAACACAGCGGTGCACAGTTGCCACATACACCAACATACACACACATACACATGCAGATCAGTGGCGCTACAGCCTCACACGCATTTGATGGGTGTGCATTAGCGTGTAACTCCCGCTCATCGGGTGGCCCGCTTCATAGTCCACCCGTTCGGAGTCAATTCGACGCTGTCACTGACATTTCACTGCAACACCGTTAGCACACCCCGCTGTTACTGTTATTCTTGTTTCGATTCGATTTTTGTTTGGATTTTCTTGTACACCTTGCTGTCTTTTTAATTGATGGCACCTTTTGTTTGCGCCACCAACACGCGTTCGAATATTCATGTAGGCGCATGCGCGTATGTAAACAACTTTTTTAGGCGTGTGTTAGCGCGCTTGTGCGTTCACTTAAATCAAACATTGACTTGTCTCACATTTTATGCGTATTTTTGTATAATTTTTCATTCCGCCGCACTTTATTTAATATTCTAATTTAATGGCGCCCCATTCGCCCAAACGCCTAAAGTGTACGCTTAAGTGACAGTTTTATTGAAGTGTGAAAACAAGTGGTGCCACTAAGCGAGCCTTGCATAAAATATGATCACCTCTAAGATTTTATGTATTAAAATGTAAATTAAGAACATAATCAACTAATTTCAAATGAAGATGCCGCTTGTAAGCTTATCTAAGCGCCGCGCTACCCTCATGCCACTTGATATGTGCCTTCCTAAAAAGTAGTTATGAATTAATATAGAGTCTGAAGCAGAGTCAAAATATGACGTTACTTCAACCTAGTTCAATAATGGGAAAGTAAGAATTTTGGAAGAACTTTAGCTATAATTTTGATATACACTCCTTTTAGTGGTGCTTCTTCACTGAAAATTTATCTATCTAGCTTGTACAATATTTAGAGTAGCTGCGATAAACCCGATAAAAAGTAAAAAAGTAGACAGTAAAATTCCTCACCCTATTGGAAGCGGCAGAGCAGTCTAACATCTGCTCGACCTTGAGAACCTTGAAAGGTTATCTATACAACTTTAGTTAAATAATATTAGCTCAACAACCAATTCCGCCCAAATCTGTGATCAGGTACATCAACCTCCCATTCTGTGCTAGAACCAGCTGGCAGCCCGCTTTTAGCGCTCCCCACGATCCCCACTTCACTGCTTGCCGTTAATAATGATGCTCCATAACCAACAATTTTTAACACAGGTCCAAAATTTTTAACAATGTCGCAATGACGAACGATAAATTTCTGAGAAATGAAGACCACTCTTAATCCCTCCGTAATCGTCTCCCAAACTTGACAAAAGGTTACATAAGTCGAGGTACAATGTTCTCAGCTAGCTCAGCCAGTGAACCTTAAGCGAGACGACCGCATTCATTTCCATCTACCTTTACTTCACATCCCCTTGAATTACACGAAAATCATAGATTTGAAGAGCTGAAAAATAGACAATCAAGGCTGAACTGAAACCCGAAATTCCAAATTAAAAAAATGTGTCGAGAAATTTCAAAGCTTGCTGCCGCTTATATAGGGTACAGGATGTATATTGAATATGCGTAAAATAACCATTCTCTTAATCTTGCAAAATCTTTGAAAAAGAACCAAAACCACCATCAATATTTTTCTATTTCTACAGAGTTTCGAGAGGTGTATTTAGACACTGCTTGCACTCTGTATTTCTCTTTTTTACAAACCGAGCAAATTAAACAATAAAGAACACTGCAATTCGCGCCTCAGGTTGTCTCCTTGTTGATACATATCGCCTGCAAGTACTAGTGGGGTCGCTTTTGTACTATGTGGCAACTTTGCAATAGCAAAAAAGCAATTATTAGATTTGTTTATAGCGTAGAATTTTCAAATACTTGACAACAATTGGCTCACTGCTATTGAAATACTTTTGTGTATGTATGTGTATGTCCACTCTGTTTGCCTTTACTTAATTTGACTGCCATAAAAAAATTAAAATATATATGGCAACGACAGCAAAGTCGAAAAAATTTACATTTCTCTTTCATTATGCCGAATAGAAGTAAATGCATAAGTGTGCTGCCATATTTATTTCATATCAAAAGAAAAGTAATTCAATAAAATATGCTGAAGATTCAGCACTGAACTCAATTTAAATAAAATGTGCCGAAAATTTTATAAATTTGTAGGCACATGTAAACTTTTCTGCGCATTAGGGTGTTCCTTAATTGTTATTATTGGATTTTCGAAATATTATTCCTTTACCAAAGTCAACACTATAGCCTTAGTTGACATTAGTTAATGTTAAGGTATCTGTGTGTTTATGTGTAGTTCCCAAACCAGACGAAATTATTTCCAAAATCTATTTTTTATGGTTTCGATTGTAGAAGTATCAATTGAGGATGTGTGCTTGAACCGAATAACTCTTTTTTTTTTTGGTAAAAACAGCCCTAATTTTTACATATATATATATGTATATATATAAGCATTATTACATATATATGGACACATGTTGTTGCCAACCTTAATCGTCTCTCCATTTGCAATACTAAACTCGCTTAAAATGCCAACCGAGTCTCAAAAGCCAGCACACTTTTATATAGTTTAATTGAATTTAAAATTTCGTAAAAAGAGGCAGCAATTTGTGCGCCTAAACTTCAATGCCACTAAGCACACAATTATATTAAATGCATATATGTATATATATGTGTATACAAGTATGAAAAAAGCGCATATGTGAACTGCCTGAGAGACTATATGTGTGTGTGGAGATATGACGCTTGCATGAAAAAATTTTTGTTGATATTGGTAGGTCTGCGTGAGACCAGCGTGTATTCATGTTGTGTGGCAGACAAAATTGCACAAAATGGTATGAAAGTATATGTATGTTTGTATGAGCAGACAATATTTTACAAGAATATATATTTACACATGACTGAAAAGATATTCTTTAACGACCTTATATATATATATATAAAGCTGCAGCTTGCAACTTCTTTTCCAAAATGCGACTAATGTCGTACGTGACATTTATGCGTAGTATGCGGCACAAGTGTGTATGTGCACGCGTATGTATATATATATATATATATATGTATATGCCGAGTAAGCGTTTTCGCAGCGCGCAACTGCCATAAAGACGGTTGGTAAGGGCGTAAGCGCCTGAATGTATGCCAGCTGTGACGGATGTATTTACCAATGGTTACATATGTAGAGCAATACGCACACACACACACACACACACATACAACTACACATAAGTGTATATATAGGTATATGCTTCCAAAGATTTGAAATGAAAATTTTTGTCATGAATTTTTGTAAAAAAAAAACCACACATATATATAAACCAAACTGCTTTGAAAATGTATGTGCAGGTAGTTGTGCATTTATATAGCCAGCAGGTTGCTCAAAGGATCACAGTAATGCAGACAAGTACTCAACTTGTTAGTGTAATATATATTCTTTAGGTTAGCATTATGTATGTGAAAGGGCCATGCACTTATATGGTATATATATATATATACATATATAACTACAGCGCTATATTCAACAAAATATTTATGGCTGTTCGGCAACTGTGTCTGAGCCATTTCGAAAATCATACATGTGACACTGACTCCTTTTTATGACAGCACGACGCTGCTGTCTTGTTCTGCAGCTCAAATTTATGAATATAAAGAAAATGCACCCAGCAGAAAATTCATGTGTGGAGCGCACATGTTGGGTTATATTGATATTTGACGTTATATAAAGAATCTTTTAATGATTTATGCCTGTGAGATGCATGCTGAGTGTGTCACTCTTTAGATAGGTGCAGAAAAAATAAGTAAGGTACTAAGTAAGTACTAATTTTTACTCAATTTGTGGCTGACCCTCTTCAACGACTTCACATTAAAGGCATGAAACTCAGTGAGGCACTCTACAAACACACAACCCCAGCAAGCGTACAATTTCCTACAGGGCAGCTACGCATTAACTCTCCAACTCGTGCGTCTACTTGTTTAGGAAACGGAAATGGGTTGGCAAATGGCATCTTTAAATGATTTAATATACCCAAGATTCTCATAATTTCACAAGATGTCATCTAAAGTATGCAACGCCAGCACACAGCCACAGCTGTGTGGCAGCAACAAAAAACGCAAGCCATTTGCGGATGTGGGTGGCCGCAAGTGAATGTGCGGTGCCTCAGCCGGTCTACATGGAGCATGTCCATATGTAGAATTGTATATGTGTGTGTGTGTGTGTATGTGTGCTGTGGCGCACTTCTTATGAGCTGGCGAGACCAGGCAGCGTTGCTACAACGCTCTAACTAGAAAGCGAAACAGCTGAGAATATGCCAGACAGACATTTGACGCGCCTCACACATATAGGCAGTTATGTAAATATTATATTATATATATATAGATTTATGTATATATATACCTAGTAATCTACATTAAGTGTTGGCCAAATTTGTAGTTGTATGTAGCTACCTAAATATATTCGACAACACTCTGCTTATACTCTTTCACGCCAACTTTTGCATTGAATAATTCAAATTTTATAGCGTCTGTGTCGATGATATGCCATTAACACACGCACACACATTCTTGCCTGTATGTGTGTACTTTGGAAACCGCACACTTGGCATTGACGTAGAGTAACAAGTACATGAGGAGTCATTTGCCGACTGCTTTTCCAAGACTCACCCACATATACAAAGGAATTTTTGCATGTTTTCACACACACACACACACACACTGACATACCACACGCCCATTTACGCACAATTACCTTCAAAGCGGCGTTTTTCCATAACTCCGTGCTTGCACTTGCCACAACTTGCTGCATGCTGTCCAGTCCCGTTGCTGTCTTCTCTGCATTTTGCACAAAATTAATTTAAATCCAATTTAATACTTAGCCATCGCACACTTTGTGGCAGCAATTTATATAAATAATTCATATGAGGGCTCAACTGTGCTGATATGTGTATTTATTTGCACATACTTTGCATTTGCGCGTACACACACACACAAAGAACAACATTTGCGGTATATATCACATTTGTGCTGCAAAGCGTAACTTATTAAACAAATTTTGCCAAAAGTTAAGACAAAGTTCATAAAGTATGTCAAGCGTTGGAAGACTCAAGCCGCTCTTGTGTTTGTTGTGCTTGTTGTGCTTGTTGTTGGGCTTAATGCGGCTAATTTGTGAACTCAAACTATTTGTTGCAAATTTAATAAATACTTCATTGCTGCGGCATGTGTGTGTGTGTGTGTGTGTGTGTGTGTTGGTATTGAAATACTTGCGCACTTTCGCATAATTATCAAGTTATTTGAAATGTTAGTGTATTTGCTGAGGTTGCTTTGACTACTCACTTTGACTTTGAAGCGTAAATATTTGCAAAATTTGTCAAAAATGTGGAAAATCGCACATGTGGCAGAATTTTTCTAATAAAATTCATGATAAAGTGCAAAAAATATTCTATGCAATGGCTGTGAAACTATCGAAAACTACCTATATTTTTCAAAAAGAACACCCATAAAGAATTCAACCGACGGTTGCTCATGCTAGATAGCCTTCCTAAATGGATTATGGAACACGAATGACCTTCTCAGTGCTTGCGTTCTCAATTTGCATTGACTAGTACCACTAATTGATGAAAAGGCCAAAATTCGAAGCCGTAGTCCTCTAAAATTCAACTCTCCCATTGTTAGCTCTCCTCCCTAAATGCTGAAAGTAAGTAAACTAACACTGAATTCAAGCCGAGGTCTTTAGACGACAGTTGACTCTTCAAGTTCAGGCCCAGTGGAAGTATTTGCCACCCTCTGTTAGCATCAGCTATCTTCGAGAGGTTTTCATTGCTTTAGATTACAACCTAAATACCTAGATACCTACCTAGATAGACCGATTGTAATCTTTAGACCTTTTAACAACATGAGGGTAACGCAAATTTGTATTCGCTGAATGCATCAACTTCGGCAACCGAACTTTACGTCGACTCTGTTGTGTGTACAACGTGTTTACAACAAAGAATTTTTCGTGTGAGTTGGACCAAAATATCTGGTAATACCACCATTCAATAGTAAAAAACATGAAAGAGCAAAATTCCAAATTTTGAAGACAACAGCTGACTATCCATGGAATTCAAATCAAGAAGAATCGGGATGGTTTCATATACATCTTTTAAGTAAGAAAGAAAGAAAATTTTATTTGAGACAGAAACGTAATCCTTATGCCCATTCCGACAAAAGGAAATCAAGCCTTAAGGAACCTGGCTCCCTTTATATCAGCACCGACTTTTCCCAGAACGAATTGACTCGAACTTGCTGATATATTTAGAGTTTGGACCTTTGAATCGTTCTAACTTAGAAAGGCGAACGAGTTCACGGTTTCAAAATGAGCGATGAGCATTTGCAAATAAAACTATTCTATGGAAGACTTCACGGAAAGGCTGAAATTCGTATGTAAGTAAGGTCTTTAAGCATGAATTACCACTTACTATCCATCCCTCTGGGTTTTTAGCGAGATATTCTCTCCGCCCTTTTTTAAACTGAACTCCAAGAAATAAAGCCATCGGAGACTTGTCTAAACAAATGCTCTACCCAAAATCAAATTAAACTTAAGACTTTAGCCAAAACACAAATTACTTCAATTGCAACATACCCCAAACAACAACAACAACAACAACAACAGGAACTAACCAACCACAATGTGGTGTCGTCCGCGACGCGCATACTCATTGTTGCAACAACAAATAACGATGCGTTAAATTTATTGCCGACAACATGGCTGCTACTCATGCGTGCGCCGAGTTGCAACAAAGCTGAAGGAGAACATAATTGCAACAACAGCAACAAAAACAACAATAGCAAGTGCCGAAGAGCAATATTTAAACGTGGCGAACTGGTTCTGCGCCTTTAAGCTGGCAGCGCGACTACAGCAGCTAACTGCTAACATGCATTTAAAGCAACAACAACAACGCCACCACAGCAGTAGCAAAAATTTATCGCCACTTCACGAATGCGTGACATTGAATTTGTAAATTAGCAACGCAACACTGGTGTTGCAACAAGAACATACCAACACACATATTTACACACTGTATGCGTCTAAATAGCGTCTGCTGATAATGAAGTTGAGAAGGCGCAACTTGCAGCATGGTAAAAGTGGTGCAGAGCGGCAGAGGGGGGGGTATGCCGCTGCCGCTCAACCGCACAACCGCGCTGTATCAGTGTTTAGCGTTGCAAGCGATGCACACGCGTATGCGGTATGCACATGTGGCATGCCACATGCCGCAACAGGCATGAAGATATCAACAAAACTAAGCGCAAGCAAGTGAAATATAGCTAACTGCACACAAACACACACAGCCATGCGAAAGTAAATGCGAGCGTGCGCCTGTGTCGATATGTATGCGTGTGCGCGTGCGTGTGCGTGTGCGTGTAAAATATGTGCCAGCGCCTCGCCGGCAAAGCATGGGCATGGGATGCGCGAAATAGTGAAGATGACAGTGCAGGCGCCAGTCCATTGCTGCTGGCACTTTATTTGCTGTTGTTGTTGTTGTTGTTGTTGTTGTTGTTTATGCGCATCTAGCCGCTGCCTTAATGGCGTTGCGCTTGCAAATGGTTTTGCCTTGCTTACGCAAAAGATATCTAAATGCATTCACTCCTTGTGTGTGTGTGTGTGTTTTGTTGTTTCTTTGCACAACTTTTTCGCCTTTCTGCCGAATAAGCTGAGTTGTTGTTGCTGCTGTATTTCATCCCAGCGTAATATGTTGGCAATTTGTTTTACAATGAAAACGCCCGCAATCAGCAGCGGCAGGCAACATTACTCAACAACATGCGTGTTGAACGAATGCAGACAGTAGCATGCATACAACAACAATAACATGACAATCGAGGATAAGATATTGCCGAAAGACTTAATTAGTTATGAAATAACGACAAATTGGCATATTTAAGCAAAGTTGATGAAATGTTTTTCCAGATACGAGAATCTAATCATAAACCTTAGGTGGAGTAGCGGCGAGCTCTATGAGGTAGCAAAAACTATATTTGAGTGAAAAATTGTTAGTTGGAGGCTGATTTCTGGAGAGACTTCTTTAAACTGCTCTAGATTCTATCAGGAGGTACAATGTTCAGTAATCTAAAGAACGAAACGAAAATATACTCTCTCGAATGGAGCACTATTCGGAGAGCATACCTACTAATAAACTTTTATAACCGAAGTACAGTACAATATATATAGAACGGTATATGACCATCTCGAAAAATATAAAAGGTTGAAATTTGGAGCCCCGAATACTAGCCGAAAGCTACAGAATCCAAAAAATTAAGTATGAGTACGAATCCCTCACTTTGAACATGGAAGAAACGCGACGAATAAGTGAGATGTGCCCCTGAACAGAGAGAGAAACGTTCTGTTGTTCATACTGACGAACTCATTTTGAAGTTGGGAGCAAGAGCAATGCAAGAATCGGAAAATGCAATAAATTTTATAAGCGCTCAAGTATGTTTGCGCATAACTATAGTGAGATCCATGATGTAGTCACCCTAGATGGGTTCACCGCAGCGCTGATGGTGTGCTAGATTTCAGTCCTTCCAGAATTTTTCTTTGTTGGGGGTGGATTTGAAACCAAAGGGCACTGTGAAGCTAGCAAAAAACACGCATCAAACATTAGCAATTTTTCTTGCCTAATTTCATAAAGAGAACTTCGAAACTTTCAAGAAGGATTTCGCAGTGCGGTAATGGAGTACTTCTTGTAAGATCTCCAATTCCGTAGGGATTTCGCAGAACTAGCTGTTCTCTGATATTTTGGAACAATTCTACCTTACGAAACGTGGACGACTTCCGGCATGATGTTGGGAAACATTCGACAATTCTAACATTCTAACAGCTTTCAGTGGGATTCTATACTGATGGTTCTCCACAGATAACCAAATAATTCTTATATATATGAACAATATTTTTAGATGATTGCTGAAGCGCTGAATTTCTCGAATTGAATTTTAATTTAGTGCTATGTTCGTACATAAACGCATATGTCTAATAAATATGAGGAGATGAAATTAGTCTGAAGATATCTGCTACGATAACTAAACAACTCTTAAACTACAACTAGCCGCTCAATTATGTAGTGCCATCCCTCTTCATGTGCATTTAATTTTCGTGTGTGTTTGGCAATCTGTTCGCATGTCTCGAACCATGCACAAAATATTATTTCCATTCAAATTGTGACGAGTAGTTGTCATTCAACTGACAGTTTCGATATACACCAACATATAGGCATGCGATAGCACACTTACATACATACATACATACATTCAAACATACACTCGCACTACAAAGTGACATTAAAGAGCAATTTTGAGCCGAGTTGTCAGATTTTGAGTATGAAAATTGCTGACGTTCACTTCCAATACGGAATGCATTTCCGGCTAAATAGTTAACGCATACTCACACACACAGACACACACACACACTGCCGTTTTAAATGCTTGGCGGAAATAATTATTTATGTTAGGCTAGAAATACTATAATGTTCCTGTATGGTGAGTAAGGGCATAAGAGCATGGTGAACAAATCAGCTGTATCTGGGAAGCACTCGGAAGTGGGAGCGACGTTGAGCATAAAGACCGATAAATGTTTATGAGTGTATGCATTGTACACTACATAGCAATTTATTTACAGATATTTCGAAAATTAGCAGCAATATATTAGTCAGTCTCTTGCAAAAAAAAAAAACAAAAACAACAAAAAAAAAACAACAAAAAAAAAAATTAAAAATTTTGTTCTCAAAATATTTGGAAATGTCTGCCAAAACAGTGTTATGAAGTCATTTTCAAAAGTGAAACATCTGCTCTTCAAGCTTGTTCACTCACTACTGTTAAGTGATTTATTTTCATTATTTTCATTTTTAGTTATTTACTCATACTCATCTGTAAGTAATAAGTTTAAAAGCCTGGGCAATTTAAAGTGACAACTGCTACATGACGTTATGCTATGCTGTGCCATGCTCTGTTGTTGTATGCGCTGTAAATTTCTCAAATTCTCAAGCTGTCAAAAAATTGTCGGAATTTTCAAAAATGAAAGCGAAAAATTGCTTTTACCAAATATTTGCGGTTTTTAGTACATATGTATATACATATGTAAAAATATATATGGAGTGGCGTGTGCTTGGTGCAGAGGGCAGTTGTCTGGATTTATGTGAACATAAAAAACTACATTTAGCTCAATGGCCCGGTGTGCTAGTTTTTCATGTGTATTTCTGTAATTTTTGAAAGAAAAATATTTATGCGCAAATATAATAATAAAAGTTTACTCATATGTTTGTATGTATAACAAACTTCTGCTCTTTGAAGCTAGTGGCAATTTAGTTTTTCAATTTCAATACTTTTTAATTTCTTTATTTAAGCTTTAGCCCACTCACTTTTGCCAATGATATGTATGTTCTTTATTGCATCAATTCAATTCATATGAATATTCATCATAGCGAAAGTATGCACATGGGTGTGCCAAAGTCATTTTAAACACTCGTAAAATATCCGAGGCGTTCTCCGTGCACATTTCTCATATGCGGAAGTACAAAATGCTCTATTTGTTAATACACAAAGCAAATGAATGAAAGAGTTGGCGATTCGCCCAAGTACATATTCACATATATACAAATCTATATATTATATATATATATGTAGTGACCACAAGTGTTGCTTTTGTTTTTGTTGCTTGTATCGTAAACTGCGTGGGCGTCACATCCACGCCACCCATTTTGGCAGCGAGCTCAAAGCCAGCACCAGCACACTCTGATTTAGTGTTTTGGTTCACAAATATTTATGTGTCATTTAAAAACAAATTTTTAAAATATTTGATTTTTTCGGTTTTATTGCTAATTATTTTTTTTCTTTACTATGCAATATTCGCCTCATAATTTCCAAGAGGTTTCCATTATAAGTCATTCTTCACTTAGATTTTTAACTTTCTTTAACTTAACTTAACTTTTTTCTACCAACTGCTGTAAATTTTATATGCGAAAACAAATGTTTGTAATATCTTCGAGGTCTACTTCTAGGCGCTTTTGTTTATTAGCTTATTTTAGAAGAAGAAATTGCATGTCAGAAAAGTGTTATATGAAGCCACAATTAATAAATATTGGAAAAGTAATGGATTTCTTTTAACTGGAACTTATATAAGTCAAGTAGTGAAATTCAAATGTGTATGAGCTGTGTATCAAACTAATTTGAGGATCTAGAGATTTATGCTATAAACGCATAACAATACTTCTACAAGCCAAGAGAGGCCGGGCAAAAGTGCTTGAACGACTTATCTGTTTATAAAAGGGTTACTACTAGACGTTTTGAGGTTAAAGCAGCAGTTATTGTCTACGGACATAATCTCGCTTGCTTCGAAAACCAATGTTAAATGATTTTCAGTTCCAATCCTGAACACTATAGAAGTGCTATAAGTCACTTTTCGGGTCGCTAATGAATTCCTGCTTTTTCTGCTTCTTCTATTCCTTCTGGCATACTTGTACAAATGTGTGTGAGAGCTTGAAAGTCCATGCACAATACATTTATTGTTGTTTTTGGTTATTTTTTGTTGTTGCAAACAGTTTTCGAACAAATTTTTTATATCATAGCAATAAAAAAAATTATTTGTTTATGTTTAGAGCAAACAAATATCACGGCATTTAACCTGTTTCGTGTATACACACACACCTATGTGTCTATATGTGTAGTTGTTTATGTAGACAGTTCAAAAATATTTCTCAAATCCATTCAGTGCATTTTTTTAGTTACCAAAAATTAAACACACTATTCGCTAAATCAATAAAGAAATTTATTTGAATATATATATCTATATCCATTGTGCATATGTGTGCGTGAAAAACAAACATTTAAGCATGGAGCGAATTGACATAGTCGACACGACTAAATGCAATGAAATTTAGTATTCGGATAGGAAAAAAGAAAAGTCAATCACGGAAAGGTATCAAATGACGGCGGTTTGTTGACCTATATATTTCTATATGCGTATGTGTTTATGGCACTAGGAATGAAACAGTTATTTTCAAACGAAATGAAATTATATTTTGAAATTTTTTTTATTAATTTTCGACTACATATGTAATAATTAAGCAAAAAGTTTCAGGGTTTCTTTTTATAAAAGTTGCCTACACTCAAAGTTTCGATTTTTTACTTGATTTTACTGGATAAATTTATTTTTTACAGAATCCAAAAATATATCAGTCAATCAAACAAAACAAAGAAAAAATAATAAATGAATTAAAAAAAATAAATAAATAAGTAACAGAGTACTTTTGGCTATAATAAATAAGCAAATAAAATAAATAAAGCTCAGAATATTGAAGTAAATAAAAAAGTTTAAAAAATTTTAAGCTACAAAAAATTAAGAAAAAAATTTTATTTTAAATGAAAAAAATTTTTTTTTGCGAGAGCTCAGCAAAATTTTTTTTGTAACAATTATGTAAATTTTTTTTGAGAATATGATCTAAGCTTGAAAGCGTATTTCTAATTGTGTCTTTAATTTCGGTCTGACTTTAATAATATATGTGTAATTATATACTATATGATATATTCTAATTTTGCCATAATTTTTTTTTTTAGCAAAATGATTGAAATTCATTTTATGAATTCTCTAATAATTTCTAAAATTTTTGTAAGCCCATTTATTGACATTTTCCTTTACCAATATTTGCTCTTATATTCAAAATCCTTGAAAAACATATTTTAACAAATATTTTCACCACTTTCGCCATCGCCAACAACTTTAAGTTGACCTCAACAACTCTACATTTGCTTAGTAATTCCAGACGCATACAAAATTTACAACGCATTATAAGCCAGTAACAGTAAAACACACACACACGCACAGACACACACACACATGCCTGCTGCCCACACACCAACTTTGTTGAGCGAGTAGAAGAAACCGATGAAAGGACGCAGTAATTCGCTGCTTTGGATTGCACACAAAAGCCAATAAAATGTGAACTAAAAACACAAAAGCTACAAAAGCTACAAAAAGTGGTAAACAAATGGCAGTAGGAGGAAGCAAAAGTTTGGGTTGAACAAATGGCGGCATTGTCCAGTCGAAATGGACTCTAATGCCGTCTGATAAGGCCAAGGCTCATATGTGAATTTCCCACAGCAATTAAAATTTTTTGACAACACTCGTGCAGCAAAAAACGGCATAAAAGCAAATAAACACACATATATACACCCGCATACACACCCACGCAAACAAAGAATGCATGTAATATGAACAACAATGAAAATTCGAGGCATCAACAAACAAAGCGTAGCAAGGATAACACTGCATAAGTATGTATGTATGTGTGTGTGTGTGTGTGTGTGTGTCTGTGCATTAGTATCCGCAACAATGGAAAGAGCTTAAACAGCAACCGAAAAGCACACATCGACAAAAAGTACGTATGTCCGAAAATAAACACAAACACATGCCGTTTGGTGGAGCTCGGCGGGGAGGGAGGCGAATTAAATAGCAAAATTAAAGGGCCAACAGACGCAGACACAACGGCACAGGCACATAAAAATTGAATGAGTTGAAATAAGTTTGCGAAGCATATGAAGATGTCCAGTGGAAGGAGTTGCACAAATATATTACTATTGTGTACTTTAGAGGCAGACTTGTAGGCGTTATGCCTTAGTGTGTGACTAACAACGGCGGGTACAACTTTTGGTCTCGGATTAGCCAAAGTCGGAAAAGTAGGAGGCAAAATTCGAATTAGAAAAAGGTGGCACACACTAAAAGTAGCACTAAAGGCAGCAGACTAGAGCACTCATGTTGCAAGTAGTTGAATTTCGCTTGTTTTGTGGGTGATGTGTAAAAAAGTGTGTGCAAACAGCCGCTTAAATACGAAATCTTAGTTTAGCGAGTGCGTGAACACAAGGCGTAGCTTATTTGTAAAAAGTGGCAAGTAAACGCGAAAATCCAATGCAGTTTATAAGAAAGTTGTTAAAAAGGAGATTTTCCTTCATCGAGGACAACGCTTCTCGAGTTCAATGACCTCTTTGTTTACCCTTTAGCGAGGTTCAACACTTTTGTTTCCCCTTTAGCGAGGTCCACCACCTTTGTTTTTGGACGAATTATGGCTCCGATATTAATTCGACTCTATTCAAACCGGAATTGTCTCCGAAAAGACTTATGCCATTCTTGCAATTTGGAGAAAAAATATTGTTCAATATTTTTCTCCCATTAAGAAACCAATTTTTCCGATTTGAAGTGCCTTTTGCAACCATTATCATAACAAAGCACATATCAGGCATACATTTGTTATACGCAAGTGTGTGAGTATCCTATAAAAGTTCTTTGCTTTAAATTAAAAACTAGCATCTTTTGAAACACAACTGTGTGAGTAAATACATATTGACAACTTTATGCTATAGAAAGTTAAATACTTACGAGCACATATGTTGAATCACTTTATATGTGAAATAACTGTATACAAATGATACCCGGAAGTAGCGCCATAATAATGCTGCAAAAACTAAATAATTGCGAATGTGTGTAAATGCATAGTCACATGTATGTATGTATGTACCAGCTCAACCAGCTTGGTAAAAAAAACGAGCGCTGCTGAAATTGTGATAACAACAATAAATGCACTCACAACAAGCGAGTTGACAACAAGTGTGCCAACTACAATATTTAAATGTGTCTGTGTGTGAGCATATACATGTGTCAGGGCATAAAAACAGCAATTCTTGCAACAACAACCATAACAAAATAATGTAATAATATTGCAGCACAACTGTCGCAAAACTGAATGGCCGAAAAAAATACAAGAGCAGAATGAGAGTTAACGATTTGAAGTGTGTAACCCAGTTAGCAAAAAGTTTCAGTTAGCTGTGAAGGTGTTTTCACCAAAATTAAGCGCTTTAAAACGGTGAATGTTGGCTGGATGGACTTTATGAGAGCTTAATGAGCCAGCACAAGCTTTGCAAGTTTCTAGCTGCTATAGGCAATGGAGCGCAGAATCCTATATATATCCTATATAGGATATCCGTTTTGCGCTCCTGCAAACATAACCTCAAACAATTTTCACAAAATTTTTTTGCTTTCTTGGCTATTCAGCTACTTTAATAAATGTATTTGCCAATATTAAAAAATATAAAATTTCAAGTTTTTTTAATCAACCAATAACGAAGTTCGCCTATCAGCTCTCGTTTAATGGTACCGGCACTTTTTTTAGCACACCTCTGGGGCCCCGTACACAGTCAAATATTTCTACCGAAGCCCTTTCCAAAACTCTTCAGCACCTCTTGCTGCTTTACAACAAATTTAAGTATACACTCTCGTGCCACAAATATACACTTCCCAGTTTGTTGTTGTAATAAAATGTTGTAGCTTACATTTTGTAATAGTCTGTTCGGGAGTTTTTCTTGATGATAATGTTTACTTTGTTGCTTTCGCCGCTTCTCTGCAGTTCACAAGCATACGCACAGGCGTTGTGGCACGTTTTTATATCATAATATATTATAATATTTTGCTTACGTGTTACCACTACATTGACACGCCGCTGTGCGTGTTTATTTAACTTTTTATGCTGGGTGCGCGACTCCTTCCTTTTGCCGCGCGTAATCTTGCTATGCTTGTTTATCGAGTGCGCGGCTTGTGTGCCTTTTGCCGTTATGTATCGCGTACATGTAAATAGCTTTTACTGTTGCATGTTTTCGCTTTTCCGTTAAACAGCATTATGCTCGTATTGTAGACCGTCATACAGCTGGGACGGTGTAGCCGTTTGCTGGCGGACGGAGCAAGCTGTGTTAAGTCTATGTGGGATTGCTTGACTGCGATTAGTTGTACTGTGAGTGTAACCCAATATTTTATTAGGAGTTCTCAGGCTTTATTAAAATTATCCAATCGTAAGAGAGAATCTTCCATGCACTATTCATCAGTACAGTTTGGTCCATAAGAATCGATGCTTCCGATTGAAATCTAAGGGTGTTACATTCTAAGCTATTCATTAGATACAGACTAAATTATCAATATTTTTCAATAGTTTAATAAGAATGGAGAAGTCTGTGATCGAACGTCTCAACACAGGATTACAATTACATATCTGCTGAGCAGCGGCTGAAGGGAAAGCCAATAGTAAAATTTCTGAGACCGCAATTCAGGTATTTATACTAAGAAAAAATCTGCCAGTAATTTCGAACTATGCAGCCGCCATAACAGGCAAAAGTCGAATTTGAAGTGAAACGTGTGATGAAATCCTTTGGGCCCATAGTTTCATAGAGCTTTTAAGAAGACCAAAGGTGCGAATAACTGATACAATAAATCTAATCAGCTCAACTGATAAGATCATAATATGCTCAAGTAAAGTATTGCGCCGCAGATTTTGCGTCAAAACTAGGATTTAAATGCGCAACAGGTTGTAGATAATCGTGTGTATCAAAGCGCGGACTTTTTGGCAGCGCCCTTTGGACTTCAAAGCTACTAAAGCGGCTACTATACTTCAGAACTTCGGAGCTACGGACTGCAGAAAACATAATTTCAGGAGAGGTAGAGGCTTGAGCTAATAAGAGACTCGGAGCCACAATGTGGGATTTAGCGAGTGAAAGCCTTCGGCATGAACAGCTTATTCTAAACTGATCTTATTGCTAAATTATGAAGAAAGTAGCCTTGAGCTCAAATGGTGAGGATATATCGGCGCCATAAAGCTCATCCACATACCAATAAGCAGCTCTGCTTTGAAGGCGGGGGACAATGTATGAATTGCTTTATAATTCAGTCTAGGTTTCGTCAGACTGATATGCCACATTTTGAGAAAAAAAATTGCTTGCACTTCAACCCATCGTTTTCCCGAAGCTACGAGTACCAAAAGTGCTACTACTCCGATCGTGAACCGTCTTTAAGCAAACGAATAGGGTAACTACAAATAGTTTTATCTTCTAGCGAAAAATAAGGAAAATACTAGTTAACAACAACGCAGACAAGCAGCTGACAACTTCATTAAGTTGCATGGCTACTGAAATTTATGTAAATTTATGCTAAATTGGTAAGTGTACGTGGAATTACGAGAGAGAGAGAGAGAGAGATAGTGAAAAGACTGCGCTGTCCAAGATACAAATGTTGATTGCGCGGAAAAACTATTGAGAATGCGCTCGCCGACCTTTCAGCAGTTGGAAAAATAAATAAGTTAATACAATACAAAAGTCGAAAGGGGGGAGTGCTGCGCATAAATTCAATTTGATTGCCGCGGACATTTCCTACAACCGCTTACAACTTATTTGACATTAGCCATACACACACACACACACACACACACACAGAGACACATTGAAAGAGAATGTGTGCTGACAGCAAATGGAACCGCTAATATTTCACTTGAGCCATGGAAAATGTGCGCGCACTATGAAGTTATCACAATATTTTTGAATAAACAAATATTATAAATATTTAGCTACTTGTTATCTTCAGCATGCATAAATTTATTCCTTTTTCTCCGCTTTTTTTATTCCTTTTATTTTTCATTTTATTTTTTGTTGTCATTATTTAGTTAGCACAACAACAAATGCGGCCTAGAATTGTTATTTATTTCTAGGCGAAAAACAGCCACCAAGAAAGTCGCTAATTAACTGCTAGTACAAGCTAGAAAATATAACACACACACATGGAACGCACACCACTTGGAAAATACTTGTTAGTACAGTGGCGAATGTGCCACCGCCGCTACACTAACTATGAGTTATGCGATAATAAATGAGTTTGGTTAAATGCGCCTACAAGCACTTAAGTAATACCTATGCATGCGCATAAGTAAGCGCTCTAGCGACAAGCTTGATGGCGATCACTGTCAGTCGAACTTGTCTTCCTGCCTTCTTCGGCCAGCTGTCGCCTGTGCGGGCGTTGCGGGTGTTGCGCGTGTAGACATTATCTCCGCATGCCGATCGTGTCTGGCAGCAGTGAAGCGAGCGAAGCGTGTAGGCCGGCATTTATCTTCTTAACAACCCATGGCAGCGAGCACACACACACACACACACACAACATACAAATGGCGACACACTCGTGTACGCATGCGCCTAGCTTGACTTCTCTTAGGTGCGATTTCGCAACAAAAAGGCGTTTACAAAAACAAATGAGGGGTTCGAGCGGACAGGTGTGTTGCCGCAGCAGCGCGCTTGTCGTTCTAAAGTGTGGGTACAAATTCTCCTTTCGTGTATATATATATATATACTTACAAACAGCAAGAGTGTTGCCTGACTTAATTAGAAATTATGTTCACATAGATGGGCGTGTTCACTGCCTACTTGAAAATGTAACTAGTTATTATTTAGAAATTAGTAGCGAACATCACCGAAATACAAATAATAATGAATATTTTCTCACGAACCTGATGTTTGCATGCATTTTTTTTTTTTGGTGTACTTGGTGTATACAGTACATTTTAATTGCATTCGCCTCCTAATGCCAGCATTATTTTCGGGCGGAGAACCTCATGACTCCATGGAGAGGATCTGGAGATCCTGTAAGCACGTCTGAGCTCATCTCGAAGAGCTATGAGTCCGTCGGAAAGTCTCATTCAAGAAAATAGAGAATATCGTAATAAAATATTGAATATGATACGCGTTATATACGCGATATATATGATAATTCAATGGTTTGCACCAGTTCTCATTTGCTTGCATGCAGCATAGAAGAGTCTGGAAAGCGCATTCAGGGAGAATTCTTGAAAAGGTTTTGTAATCGGAAATCCAGGTGAGAGGAATGAATAATAAATATCTTTCGTACTATCTGACTTCTTTAACGATTAGTAGCAGACTAGACTAGAGCATTACTGTTAACTTCTTTACGTCAAAAATCATATGATTTAGTTAATCGGGGTTCAACCTTTCTCTAATGGCGATCCAATTGAGCTTCAATTGAAATTTATGCCAAATTGAGGCCCTTGGAATACCCATAGTTCACAATTGTACAAATAAATTCAGAAAGCATCTGGCAATTAATATAGATGACGCTGTAACAAGTGGAGTATACATAACGGTACGTATTATTATTTTTTTTGCATTCTTCAAAGACATATGGCTCTAATAATACTGTAATAAGGAAGAGCTCTGTTTCCAAGAACACTGAAAGTTTTCCAAGGACAAACTTTATTTTCTTTTAGATCAGTGGGTGTCATCTTGAAGAAAGTTAGTACTACTTAAGCAAAGTTTTGAATCTTTTATCTATTTTCGGCGCTGCTCACACTTTATATATGTACGCTTATAGACAACATGGTAAGTTATAGTCTGGAGTTTATTCATTTATAGTTGTAAGGTTCGAGAATATTTTGTACTATACCTTCATTGATTTCCTTACATAATATAATACAACAGGGCAGAACAAAAATATGTTAGAAGGAAAAATTTCACAGACGAAATAAAAAATCCAAAAAAATTATCGAACCAAGTAAAATATTAGTTATCTTTTAAGGTTTTTAAAATTAATTTTTTTTTTTTTGTTTCGATCTTGGTCATATTCAACATTTTCCCGGTGCAACTACTATAAAGGCAAGTAATGAGAGTTTGTTAGTCTCGACTCTATGGTATTCTTTGGGCAGTCGAAAAGGGAGGCGACGGCAAGCGCAGCTTCAATTTCGTTTCAAATAGTCATTCTATTCAAAACTTCGAAAGAGAATTTTAATTTCTATTTAAGAATTGAACAAAGCAAAGAAACAAAGTGCAAAAAGAGAAGCTTTCAAACTCTCTCAAAAAAAAAAAAAACCTAGCAGTAATAACAGTATATTTTCACAACTAATAATGTGCACATGGATTCCCTTTTAATTGTGCTTGTGCTTGTTCTTGTTTCCGAACCAAAAGGCATAATAAATTCAAAATTATTCACTTATGCACTTAAATGCATTTACTTTGCAGGCGAAAGCAGGAAGAGGACTTTGTTGTGTTTGAGTTCCAGTTAACTTTAACGACAATTTAATTGCATTTGCATTTACATTTACACTTATGCTTGCCTGCCTCCGCACACACACACACACACACACAGACACACAAGCACCTTTGTGCCGATATAATTATTTAATTTCATTTATTTGCTTTGCATAAAATTTTTTTTTTTGCTTTTTGCCTGCATCAAAAGACATACACCAAATATAATAACAGTTAGACTGTTGCATGCAACAAACGTAATGACACTAAACTGAGTACGAGCAGCAGGTACAAGCACATGCACACACAAACACACATATACACATGCATAGACGTACCAGCAAACACACGATAAGGCCATAAGCTTTTTATGCACTGTGTATGTGTGTGTGTGTGTCTCTATGCTGTGCAACAAAAAACGCAAAGCTGAGCAGAAACAATATGGCATTATATGAATTTGTACAGTTGTGTTGTTGTTGCTTGTATGTTGCAATAATAGTGAAAATAGGTGAGGCGTGCAATGCAAAACAGAACAGCATTCAATGCAGATAGTACTACAGATATAAATATATGTATGTTTGTGTGTATGAAAATGTATTAGTGTAAGTATTAGTGATGTGAGTAGCCCATGCGGGTATCAATGCTGGACAATTTTTGGAGAGAAAGTAATGGAATTTAGTTAGCAATACCGCTTTATGTTCCAAAATGTTAAATTGAGCACTAAGAGCTCGTAATTAGTTATGAATGGTGGGTTCCAATTCTAAGGTTTCGCTGTTTAAATTTACTACAGGGCACTTAGAACTTTTGTAGAGAGTTAAACAGCCGATATTTTGACATTCGTAATGTAGAATTAAAATATTGTGGCGAAAAGTTGACTCTCTACTTCTGGGTGGCTCTTTCCCTCTTCGTGGCTCTCTTCCACTCAGTGAGTCTTATAGGAGCGCATTGGCATTCAAATTGACTGAGCATAAGTTGGTTGTGCTCCATAAGCACTTTCGGTGAGAAGAGTGTCTGAGGATCACTTTTTTTTTATGCCAAGTACCAACCTTTTCATATTTAACAAAAGAGTTCTTGAGTACAGTTGTGAACTGGAAGGTCTAGACTATTCAGCAGCTACTCTCGTTGCTTCTATTTGGTTCTAGCAAAGTTCCTGCTCTCTACAGGGTGCCCCGACACGTACTACTAACCGTATATATGCACATATACATATATATGTAAATTGGACAACAACACCAACTACTTAGCAATGAAAGCGCAATAATCATAACAATATGCACAGATATGCTTATTATCCTTGCAAATACACAAATACACACGTATGCACACAAACACATGCATAAAGGCCTGATTTGCGCAGAAACGCCGAGTTAGCAGAAGAGTTAACCGCCATGGAGTCACACGGAAAGCACCGTAGGATCCACTGCTAAGCCGGTCTGGCAGCCGGTCTGAGTAGTTTGTATTATTCCTCTATGATTTTCAGGTGTAAGCACGCACACACACATACACACACATACAGATATAGCTATATGAGCATTTGTATTTGTACGCAATAGTTATGCAACATGTCAGTGTTTCTTTTGCATTTGCATTTGTTGCATACACACACACTCATGTGCACATGCGCTCGCTACGCTGTTACTTTACGTACGTACATGCATGCATGCCACATGCAACATGCCGGCTGTCATAACCATAAAAACGTTTCCACACACACACACGCACACACACACACGAGCACACGTGTGCGCTTTTTTGCCTCGTTTATTGTTTTGTTTTTGTTGCACTCGCCTATTCACCTTATCATATGCGCCATTTTGTGATTTTATTGCGCCTTTTATTGCGCACTTTCATTACGTGCGTGTGCATGTACGTGTGCGTGTGTGTGCGTACATTCAGCTGTGCTTGTTGGCATTGTCTTATCGTTTACCTTTACAACTTTTCTCCACTTTCGGCATATACATACACACACGCATACTTATGAATGCTTAAGTGGTTAGCTAAGTGTGCTCACCTGCTCTTTCTACGCTTGTTGGCATTTTGTTGTTCTTATAAAAGTGCGTTCAATTGAATTTCACGTCTTAACAATGGTTATATAAACTTGATGATTGAAATTTTAAGCGTAGAGGAGTGCAAGTTTCAAGGGATATTGTGTAATTATGTGCGATTTGATAGCACTTAAATATAAGGAGGTTTGAATTGAAAATTGTAGCATACCACAAGGCGCACTTGAATATTTTGTAATCACAAAAAGGAAGATGTGCGCCAAGAAGTCGCTTCAAAAGTGAATCTCTTTGCTGAGATATAAAGGATGGGCGGCTTTTGTTTAGGTAGTCACATTTACTACACACAGGCGCTGTAATAATGGTCTAATAGCTAGCAGTACTAAGTTGCACATTAATCCTTTGTAAGTGCGTACGTATTATATATGTGTTTTGCAAACGAGTTAGATTTATATGTGCTCTCAGTTCGGGTTACCGTTAGTTTCTTCTTCAACCCGTTATTTATGCGGAAGACAGTACCCCCCAAGAAAGGAGATTTACTTTACGCTCGCTGCGACAATTCACCCTGTTTTTTGTGTCACAGTTTGCTTAATTAACCTTGTATACAACAACAACAACAACAACAACAACAACAACAAGTGCAACAATGTAGTATGCAATGAAAACCTCCAGTTTCATCGTGAGCCCAGCGTCTTCAGCGCAGTCTTCTCTAATCAAATCAAATCAAATCCAAAATGTGTACATTCACTAGCAAATTAACTGCCATATTTCGCCTGAAAGACAAAAGAAATTAATTAAGCAAAGTGCGGAGGTAGCGGAGCGCACAGGCCAACGCCCATTTCCACCAACAATGCGCCAGCACTGCCAACAGCATGCCACTGAACGCACTTATATACAGGATATAGTGGATTTAGCTCACCGTAAAATGGTTGCCTTTATTGTTATTATGGAGTGTAAAATATCGGAAAACTTTGGCGACAAACAAAAGCACTTCCTTAGCCGCACAGAACAATGGTGACACCTTTCGTGTCGTAATTTAACGGTTACAAGCATGCAACCCTTGCTGGTGTTCGTGTGAGTTTCGGAGCTGCTGTATGCGAAAGTATAACTGTAATTGAAAGTGTCAAAGCGAAAAGCACACCACATACACTCGTACAATCCAGTTGTAGTACTTCAGCGGCATGGCAAAAGTTTGGTGATAAAAAAGCCGCAAACGCATTTTAACAGTCGCACACAAAAGTAGATGTACACACACACATACACACACACACACACACACACTGCATTTCGGCAGTACATAGTGCGCGAATTTGTGGCAGGAAGGTGAAATACAAGCGCTAACTGTCTCTTATAGACAATGCGCATGCATTACAGTGCCGTTTAAAAGTATGTGACACCGTGTGGTTGAAGGAAATTTTGATGAGCTCTAAAAAGCGTGTGTATTTAATGAATTGCGCACATTTGAAAGTGTCACAAATGAAGCGTTTTGCGGTAAATACAAATGAGGTGCAACAAATGCAACCACCAAAGATTTACGTTATGACGTCTACTGTCAACAACAACAACAACACACTGTTGCTATCCGAAATGAGCGTGCAAGTGGAAGCACAAGGTAGCACACACACACACACACACACACACACTAACAAAATACAATAAAAAAAATACAGTTCAATTCAACAAGCCATGCCTCATTTTATATCACAACAGCGAATAATGACAACTAGTTGACAAACCGCAAGTTGCCTGCCGTTGACACCGTGTCACTCGGTCGACCAGTCAGCGCTGTCGTGCAAGTGTGCGTAACGTTAGCGCACCTCATTGTGTGGCTCATTAAGGTCTAATGCGCTGCATAATCTAGATTTTTTGGCGCTACTGCTACACCTTTGTGACCTATGTGACCTATGTGGCAATGAGTGAGAATTTTGGGAGAAATTTTGTGAGATTTCCACCATTTCGGCATTCCCAGGTGTTCGACTATGTGCTGTGTGGTGTCGCTGAATTGTCAGTAATGGACGTAACTGTTCAAATAAATGGGGGCGCGAAGTAGAACCAAAAAAAAAAAAAAAAAGATAATAATAACAACAAGTATGTATATTGTGTGTCATACAAAAGCAATCACGCGTATTTGAGTACATCAGTGCAGTCGGACACAAGGAAAACTCAAACACACACACATACACACAGTCATTGGCGTGTCATCAGCGCTTTTCCTTTTAATTTCGATAAGAAGGGCATATGCGCATAAGGGCATATTCTCATACACACTTATATATGATATTTGCCTTAATGCATTGCAACCCTCTTTTAAGTACTTGCCACTGCGGCAATTCATTACGTTGATGTGCTGGTTTGTATGTCAAAATTGTTGGTTTGGTTCGTTGACTGGTTGCACGCGGCCGGAAACGGCCTTGGCCTGTTATCGTCACATTTCCATCAGCAACATTTTATTTTCATTTCTTTTGTGTTCAAATACAACACATTTAATGTACTCTTCTTCCCTTTTGTTTGTGCTTTTATTCACTTTTATTGTTGCAAGCGAGTATAAATGAGTGAATTTTAATTTTTAAAATATTCTCGTTTTAAGTAGGAACAACTTGGACTAGAAAATTCCATGGCATAGATTTCTCAAAAATGTTGGTCCATCAATGTTGTTAAAGACAGAAATAAAGGCTGAGTCGTTCATCTTCCAACACAACAAGGCCGGGTCGAATGCCGTCACGCTTAAGCCCAAATTTTCATTTAAGCTAACCATGCTACTTTTTATACGCAAGTAACTCTTATTTGCACTTCAAAGCCGACCAAGGGAAACCAAGGCATACGTGGTCTTAGAGAGTCTCTTTAGTCCATTTATGTTCAATGGAGTCAATTCCAAGCCATACGTGATCTTAGAGAGTCTCGACCAACGCGGGAGACTTCATTGATTCAGAGAACCTGATTCCTGAAACTCTACTGTCTAAACAGCATAAAAGTCAAAGAGTCTCTAGCAATCCACAGAGATTCATCCCATACACAACATAACAAAGAAAGACAACTTATTTGGTACTTCAAGACAACTTCAAACAGTAATCAGTCGGCTGAGAAGACCAGTACTCACTAGTGTGACAGTTCGTTTCATTGGTGCACGTTATACTTAACGCCTCGCCGATAATCAGTATCAGTAAATCGCCCACATGGATTGCATTGCCAACATACAACCAGAATTTGTTCGGGTAGGTTGTCTGTCATTTAAGCTCAAGATAAAGTAATGACAGTGGGCATGAAAGTGATATATTTTACACTAGCTGAGTGAGAGCTTAGAGCTGAGAGCTGAGAGCTGAGAAACGGAGTGAAGAGCATTATAGGTAAAAAGAAAAAACAGATAAACACAAGTTGTGTAAGCGATTTCTGCCCAGTTGCCAGTAGCTAGCAGTCGCATTCGGGCAAATATATAATTACCTCCAAATGTCAAAACTAATTATGACAGCTGTCAGCAAGCTGCGACATTAACGCTGACTGTTAAGCGTGTCAACGGGAAAAACACAAATAATAAGCAGTGAAGTCATGTGGACTATATGGCGGCGAGTAAGTTCGTGCAACGTTGTTGCAGAAAGCAATCCAGACATAGAAAGAGTGACTCAAAAGTACAACAAGTACAGCCAAGCAAATAAAAAAAAAGCGTAAAATAATCATATTAAATGCTGAAACAAACGCGCGCCACCAACAAACGCGAAATGGGAAGAAACGAATGCCAGCGAGTCACAAATAAGCGTCAGCGCGGAGATGAAGCAGAAATATAATCAGTTAAAAATCCATTGTGTAGTTGTGGAAGGAGCGGTAGCAGGTCTAAAGCACAGTCGCGACGCATAGACGACAAAACAACAACAAGAAACGAGAAAGTATAGTTTATGGCAGAGAGAGGGAGGGAGGGGCAGGGAAATGTTGAAATTAAAATTGAAAAGATGAATTACCAGAAGATTTTGACACGACAAGGCTAACAAGTAAACAACAACGACACACATACATAACAGCCAATACAACTACAAACACACGCGGACACACACACACACACACACACACACTCAGAGAGAGAGAAAAACGAAATGTCAGCGGAGTGGCGCGTCAGTTTATCGGTCAGTGTGTGCGCGTTAACGGTGGAAAATGCGGGCAAGCGGCGGTTACAAGTGGCGAACAACAATTTAGCTGCCACCAATGTCGCTTTTGTTGTTGTTGCACTCAGCTTGTTGCTAACTTTGGTGGTCGCCACCAGTTGGGAATGATGGAGAACCGATTGTCGAGTGGAGAATTAAATTTTTTGACATTTCGCTGCTTCGCGCCGGTGGCCGCTTGCCGCTTGTTGTTGCTGTTATTATTGCTTTATGTAATTTCGTGCGCTGCCGTTGAACTGTCATGTCAAAATTTGGTATTTAACTTATATTTCAGCGCTTTTAGCGCTGGAGTTTGAGTCGGCTATGTGCACGGCTTATTATTATTTATTATTTTCTCAACAGTTTGTGAAATCTCATGTCCAACAACTTTTGCCCACCTTCTAATCTTTCACAGACGAAATTCAGCTTTAAATGGAAATTCCTTAAAAAATCCATAGCACAAGCTTTCATGCGCTTACTGGGCGCACACATATTCAAAGAGTTGTTAACACGACTACATAAATAATTATGTATGTAGAGTTACGCTCAGCTGCCCACCCATGTTGCAACAACAATTCTGGCCGCCTGACACAACGCTGGCTTATTGCTTGGCTTATAACTTGCGAGTACAAGTTGATTTCCGATGCTTTTGTAGTTCATTTGTAAGTGTTCAGGTGTGGGTGCTAATAATACCATTTCGGGCTAAGTGAAAATCGTGAGAGAGCAACTATGCTCCACATATTTACATGTTTATGGATAACCTGTAAACGCAGACACAATACTTTTATGTTTAACAAAAAAACAAAAAAAGGAAAAGAAGAAAACAAAAAAAAAAAGGAAAACACTTTTTTGAATCCATTGTGAAGTATTTCTCAAATTTGTATAAAACTATGTGAGGTCTAACAAGTTCAAACTTTTAATGTAAAACTTAACTGAAAATCGCATTATTGCGGTAAATTCAACTGAGCTTAATGCCGCTAGCCAATTTGCATAAATTTTTGAGCACAGCGCCATCTATCGGGCTTGCTAAATTTTGTTAAGCTAACCGAGCTAGTTTACATATAATATTTTGTTTATTTAATTACATATGATAAACTTTGCCAAAATAATGGCACTTATGATGACTAGACATGTTTTGCTGTGCAGTGGAAAAAGCCATACCATATACTCTTGGAAACAGAGCAAGTGAGATTCACGCTCCAATTATCTCTCTCTCTCTCTCTGCACTTGAGTCTACATATAACCAGACACAGTAACAACTACTGGCTAAATTTCGCCTCGCATTACTCCCCAATTGTATAAAAATTTCGTTGGATATGAGAATTTTGTTCATAGCTTCCAAAAACGAGAGCAAAATTGTGTTTTCTGTTAAAGGTACAATTTTGGACGAGACGAGATCCGCTTCAAAATGTTTCATAGGCCAGTTAACTAGCAAGCAGCGCCACAATAATGCTTTTCACCTTTAACTTCTTCTGCTGGAGCAGTTGGATCCTACTAAAAGTGGTTTGAAAAAATTTTGTTAGCTCTCGATGTTCCAAACACCATTGTTCTTGGGCGTATCACAAAATTGATTATATCCGCATGATACTGTCATTCTCACCCAAAATACCTTGGCGTAATATTTTCCTGAAACCATGACTAAAATATTCGTTACAATTTCAATACAATAAAGGTTGACAAATTGTAAACTTCTGCCTTCAAATAATATAAAATGTTGAAACAGGTTGGTTCTTTAACACCAAAAGCATCGAAAGGTGCCAAAATAAAACCTCCTGGGTTAACAGCATAACGCCTTACATAATTATAACATAATTTAACACAAAACTTTCGAATATTTTCGGTTGTAAAAATTTTGTACACCGAAAAATTTCTATAAACTTTCAGTAAACAACCGTCTGCCACATAAATTCCACTTAGTTATTTTCACAAAAGTGATCAATGCTTTCATTATCATCATTTTTTTTTTCGAAAACGAAAATGCGTGCATAAATTACTGGCGATAAATACTTTTTCGTCACTTAACCACAAAGTAGCGAAATAAATGCCAAATTGCTTACAACACAACAAATTATCAGGCGGCGCCACAAAGTCATCTAAATTTTGCCACAAATAATGTAACAACCGCTTTTATCAACATTTTCATGCTGGCTGCTGCATAAAATTACGCATTTATGCATGAAAGCACCAAAAAATTCATATTCAAAATAGCAACAACAACAACAACAACTACCACAGTAACAACAACAACACTACCGATAAGCAGCGACACTTAAAGTACGCCAAATTCCAATAACTAGTACGCAGCAACCATACATATATATATACCATACATACCATACATGCCATACATAAATATCTTAAACTTAAGCATAAGCATAAGACACGAGTCAACGAAAGTCAAGCCGCAAGCTAAGTCTATAGCTGCCGCAAAAGAAGAAAGCGAATGTGAAATACACCTGGAGGAGCAGAACAGCAAGTGGCTTTCGAAAGCCGCAGCTGCGACAGGGGAAAAAGTCGCTTAAGTGCCTGCGACGACGACAGGTAGGCACAGATGCCGAAGGTGAAGGTGAACTCAAGCCAGGCAGAATGGGCGCTTGGAACACAGCAAGGCGTGAACGACGGCCGGAACGCGTTCGGTGTAAAAATTGTCGCATTGTTTATCTAAAAAATATACAACAAAATGGGAGAGAGCATAAAATATACCCAGCCGAAGTAAGGAGAAGCAGAAAAATATGAAACAAACCACAACAACAACAGCGGAGCGCAGCAAATTTTGAGGTTAAAAAAAAAATATATAAAAATTTCGGCATGAATGCATGAAAAGTTGCGAATGGCAAAAGTGAGAAAACAAACAAAGACTTCGCGTTAACTTGCCGGGCGCCACTGGAAAAATATCCGAAAATTTTATTTGTGTGCAATAAAGCGGAAAAAATAAACACAGCGCATTTATCAAGGACCCGTCTACAGCGTACGTGCGTTTAAAGATCGCGCTAGTTGCTGGCCATAATTCTAGACACAGACACACATATACACATATACATATGCCCACATAGCTTTTACTCAATTTTCTATTTACTTGGCACTTTAAGCTAGTACATATATTTTCACCGAGACGGCAGCGATTTGAATAAAAGTATTATCACACCACAGCCGGTCTTGAATTTGTATGTATATCTGTGTGGCATGCCATAATGACAACTGAAATGACTGTGTGCCTACTAGTTGCTCAAGCAAAGCGTTTACTACCTCAAAGCGGAGCTTCCTTCACGTGTGCTGCAGAATTCTTTGCGCTTGGCGTAACGATGTTGTGGTTGTGCTATCTTGTCGATTAATGCTTTGAATTATACCTCGAACTGCTATATAAATACTGAATGCAGTAGTGTCTAGTATATTTATGGAATCGGTTGCTTAGAAAAATTTTATGTAGGGAAAAGTTGTGAATCTAGCGGAACTCAATCAACTGATCTCTGTGTGAATATTACTTTGCCTTTCTATAAAAAAATTTAGTCCAAATAATACTAGAAAAGTGTCCGCTAGATGGCGCGCCGTGCTCCTGAAACCTTTAATTGTGATTTCTAAAGGCACATATTGATACTAAATTCATCTTCATACGCATTTCGATGTCAGATTTAATTTTCGAATGAAATTTAGCCTAATCTATTGCCTTTATTGTTAAGCACCAATTTTTTTCGGTTATAGGGCAGGTACATCCCATCGTTCGAGCACCATTTTCGTGAAACTCGAGGTCAAGAATGCCGAGAATGTCTTTTGAATATATATAGATAGAATGCACTTCGGCAAAGAATGCTATATATTAGAGGTTTTTGTAGTGAAGAATAGTAACTAGTGGAAATTCCTTCGATTTATGAATTTCGTAACGAGGTTAACGGCTCTGAATGCCCGTCAACTTCGCGAATACTGTAATTCTGCTGTTAGCATCGGCTTTAAAGCAATAGTCTGCTGTATTGCTGCAATCTTATGAGTAAATATTCAAGCCATTAAACACACGCCTGAAAATATATACAATACCGCAGCATCAAGATGCTTCAACAACATCCAACCGATCCAAAAAATCTAGGAGCTAGATTAGGTCGACAATGTGCGAGTAGACTCGCTAGCTGGTCGTCTCCCTGCTTCCATTTATGGAGAATCTTTGGCCGAAGATCCAGCAGGAACACAAGGGCAACTGAAGAGTTATGAGGACAACTCTTGGAAAGTATGCGAATGAGTATGGGGTAAAACAACACTGAAGCAGAGCCTTCGTATTCAAAGACCTAATTGCAGCTTGACTGGCTTTCGACAACCGAGTGGTAACGCTGAAGCCGGAAGTATATAAGAAACGCTAAATAAAATATCTAAATTGGCATAGAGAAATTATGTACTAATAACGGCTTATTTTATAAACTATACAGGCATTTTCTCAGCTTTGGTGAGCATACAATCTTCTGACTAATTTTTAAACACCCAAAAGCTACTTTGCCGCCACAAACGCACATATTCACACAGTACTAGAGTAATACTAAGAACATACTAATAATAATAAGGCAAAGAAAATTCATCTACCTAAAGCTAAGCTTTACCACGATGTTGTGTACACATAGGAAGTAGGTACACAGTTGAACTCAACGTCACGGCATACAGGACTTTATTTACAAACACAACGATGTGGAAATTTTTTTGTACACATTTATTATATTTTCATTTGTAACTTCCGCATTTTTGTTATATTTTCCCGGCGGCGTGAAACACATTAAGAACGTCTGCCACGAAATATCAGCGCTCTAATGCCGCCGCCACTGGCTGCCATGGCTTGGCGCTCCACTGGCAAACAAGTGATGGACGCATTGTGAGGCACAGCTGGCGCGCCGGGCCATTGATGCCGCCAGCGTTGGGCTGCCAAACAAACTGCGGCATGCGCATGTACTATGTTTAATATGTAATGTAATGTAATAGCATTTAAACACACACACATATACACACACACACACACACGCGCACATGCATACCAGCGAAAGTCAGCTCATGCATGCAAGTAGATCCGCAGCTTTCACGAACGCGTCACTCATACGCCCCTTGCACACTTGGTAGGCTGCCGCTATTCGCATACTGCTGCGGTATACGTACGCTTAAGTAAGTGGCATAATTTGTGTCTGCGGGCGCAATATAAGCGATCTGCCATGAATTTTAGCACAATTCGCTTTAACTTATTTGTTTGGCGGCGCGATTTTCCAACAAAAAAAAAAAAACAAAAAAACATACAATAAAAAAACAACGAATTTGGTCGAAAAAGTGATGGTAACCAGCAGTAGCGGCAAAAGAAAACAACAAAGTAAAGACGAGAAAAATGCGAAAATAAGTGAAATTTTGTAGAGAGTCAAATTTGCAGCTGCCTGTCTTATGGCCTGACTGTCTGTCGACCCAACTCTCCGCGCTTTTCAGCCTGCCACTCGGCTTATATGCGCCGTCCGCCGCCGCTGAGCTGATATAGTAGACCTTAGCACACTATTGTCGGTGTTGGCTGCCCTTTGTTTGTGTCTTGCCTTAGCTGTCTTCCTCCTTCCCCAAGCAATTCCTTTTCTTGCTACTCAGTCATTTCGCGGCTGAATGGTTTGCTGCTTGTATTGCACACTGTGCACTCCCCTTGTACCTCTCGTTTGCTTGTGTAATAGCGAATTTTATGGTAAATGAAATTTCCTCTTGTTACTTTCAATTGCTTCTTTCATTTTTATATAATTCTCGAAGCCTTCTCCGCTTACTACTTTTTTTGGTTGCCGGATTTTCTTATTTTTCTGGGTACTACTTCCATTTTGTTATTTGACAACAAAGCTTTGCCCGCCAGTCTTTGTATGTTTGACTCGTTGACATGCCTGCCCCTCAGTTCGTCTCGCTGTCAGCTTCTCCTTCATCTCACTTTCCCCTCTTCACCATACAGTACATGTTGCCAAAACCCAACGTTCCGCCCGCAGTTATGCCTCACCCTCTGCCTGCTTATCTTTCGTCATACGCCACTCTTCCTTGCTCCGATACCACCTTGCCTACAATCTGATCACCTGAGGTTATTGATTTGTCGCATTAGATTGTGTAACGCATTCCGCAACGCACATTTAATGATGGCGCTACTGAGGAAGCTTCCATATTTACGCTTATCCGCATACTACACACTGCTCATACACCGCCGCACGGCCGCCTCACTCACGCACATCCTTGCAAGTCGCTTACTGTCGTGTGCTACCATGCCAGCAGCTCTTCCTAATGCCTTTTGGCAATTGTCTACCGCTGCTGCCATGGCGGTGAGGCCTACTGCAACGTGTTTGCCTAGCAGCTACTCAGTGCCGTGTCCTTTGTTTCACCATTCACCTTCATACATAATTCACGTGTACACCTTCGAAGACGTCGCGATGCTTTGGCAATACGCTGTGTGTGCGCTTGTATGCGTGTGCCTTAAGTCACTTGCTTCGTGTTATGTAATTTTCATTTTGTTCGTTATTTGCGTAATTTAATAACTTTGTTTAACATAATTGTCAATTGAAGCGTTTTGCAGCGAATCATTGACGTTATTGTTTGTGCCACGGCGTATGAGTAACGAAATTTCGTGTGGGTGGGGCAGTAGGCGTGTGAGTACAGTATAGCACAACCCACACAACCAGCACAAAAATACTGTTTTGCAGCAATTTGAATAGTGAAATATGTATAAATAATAATAACAAACAAAAATAGTTAATAAACAAAAATTAATTACTTTCGGCATTTCTCTTTAATATTGCTTGAAATGAGAGTTGAGTAATATAAATTTGAATACAATTATGCACGAAAGTCAGTTACACTTTTACCTCCATCTTACTCCTAAACCAAACTCAAGATTTTTATGCTTACTGTTAGTATGAGACCGTTAAAAATATTCGCATAAGCTGAATTATTCACTTGTGAGCTGTTGCCTGACTTTTTTTTTTGTTCAAACAGCAGCAAATAGCTGCCATCAGTTTCTCTCCGCGCTTCACCTTAAGCTCCACCGTCTTTTGTTTATGTCTTTGACATCAGCTTTACCTAAGCCACAAATTATAATCTTCGTTAAGTGCAATGAACTTTGAAATTTGATAAAGAAAATTACATGCAAATTTATGGCTCCGTAAATATCTCTCGTGGCTTATGGTTTATAGTCTTGAGCAATTTAATTTTTTTAGCTTTGCTTATGTGCGTTATATAAATCAAAAAAATATGGCACATTGCATACCAGTCCCATCGAAGTTCTTTATATATATTTGCATACATAAAATATAGATTCATTTTGATTTTTCAAAAAAGAATGAGCGAAATTTGGTATTTCGACTTCGAGGTAGGCATAAGTAGGCATATTTCAGATAAAGCTGACTGGTTGCAAAAGCGGTTCAAAGCCAATATTACAGCCAAGTCAGTTAGAGTTAAGGGGCCGTTAGATGTAGATGTTTTCACGAACTGCCCTAACGAACTGAAATTGAAGCCTTAAACTTTTGTCCAAAGCCACATTTACTTCCACCAGGTCTAAGGTCCTTTCATTCTAAGGTCTTTTTCTTTAAACCGTTTGAGAAGTACAGCAGAATTTAGCATTACGAATGAAATAGATGTCTTAATAATGGTATCGCTTAATAGTATGCTTCATTGATTGCGTATGAGAGTATATAGGAACGCCACAAAATATGCCACCACGCCTCTAAAAGTTTAGCACCAGTGTTGTACACAGCCGATCAAAAAAAACTACAACTATATGTTGCTATAACTGTATGCTATAATTATAATGATGAGCCTATTAATTATTATCTGAAAACTTATACGATACTATAAATTTCTTTTGCTTTAATCACTTGAAATATGCAAATAATGTTGTTGTTGCAATTAATGTGCAAACGTCTAGCTCAAATATATTCAACACATCGATTGTATTTCCTTTTCTCGACTTCTCAATAAAAAGCGAACGAAAAAGCCTTTCAACAACCTTTATAAAAAGCACGACACCAAAGAAAGCCAACAACAAATTGCATGTTTCTGTATTTGTATTTGCTTAGCGTAAATGATTACCACTTAAATTGTGCTCGGTTGCCACCTAAAAACCAATTTGGGCACACAATAATGGGAGCATATGTTTTTGCCTTTGCAACAAACACGCTTTTGTATTTATACGATATTTTTGTCCGTATTTATTTATTTATTTATTTATTGTATTTGTAATGGAGCGCAACGTTGCCAACAATAATACAGTAACACATAGACACACATACACACACATACACACGCACACACACGAAAATGTAAAACAGGAAAACAAATTGTAGCAACAAAAGGACACAAACGAAAGGCAAAGGAGTTGGGAGTTCGGCTGAGGTATATGAAAAAGTACGCTTGCTATGCAAGGACGCGCAAAAAACGAGACCCACCAACGGCGGAGTATGAAAGGAGTGTAAAAAACGGGCACAAAAGAAAATTCACTTGCCTATTTAAATAAACTCGCAACGCTGCAGGCTGCCTCTAAAGCAGCAGTTCCATTTGCTGTATGTATGTCTGTATGTATGTATGATGTCAAGGCCCAGCAAAGTGGTGGAGGTTACACGAAGCCGGCGAAAGAAGCTGCAATTGCCAGCAAAGCAAATAAACCAAGGGAAGAACTGCCAAAGAAACAGTGCACGGACAAGAGATGCTCGCAGGAGGTAAGAAGCAAAGAACCGCACGAACAAAGTAGCATGCCAAAGGATACAGCTACATACACAATTCGTTTGGCAGACCTTTGGACGCACGTACCGTGGCAATAGTGGCATAAGCGGTAAATGTACGTGCGACCAACATTCAATGGTGCAGCATGTGAGCGTTTCCAAGTTTTTGGCTGCCGACTACGCCATGCAAGCACCGAAAGGACATACGCATTCATTCGCGCCTTTGTTTTTATACTCCGATGTGTCTTGTGCTCTTCTGCCTACACTCGTGTGTTGCATTGTGTTGTTGTTTTCATGTTTATTTCGTGCACGCTTTGTTTACTTGTCGCGGCTTCTGGCTTTAAAGCCACCACAGTTATGGATGAAATTTGGGGCTACCTTTTGGGAGACATATTAATTTTTCTTGTCTTGCGAGGGGAGCGGAAAATGTTTGTGGAATGTGTTGTAGTGAGGATATTCAGTGGATTCTAACTAAGTATAAGGGGGTTGCAGCGAAGTTAAATTAAGTGTAGAAATCAACCCATAATCAAATGTAATCGACTGAAGATATCTGACAGCGGATTTATATAAATGTAGAGCAAAACATGCCACCTGATGTTATGGGAAAGATGAATTGTACAAGAAATTCATTTTTAGCACCTTTATTAGAGCCTCTTGCAGGATTTAAATCATCCTAAGGTGAGCTTGAGTTTATTTTCCAGATCGGATCCAGATATGTAAGCTGCGCGCAGCAAGAAATAGGCCACACGCCCACAGATATATACTTGTAAAGTGTTCTTCCTTAGCGACTGCCAAACTACCTCCATGTAACGGTTATGGAGGAACGGTACACACACCCATGTCTGTGACCATTATGCAATGCCATTAAACACTTACTCGCGCTTTTGGGCACCCCCAAGCCGCTGTTGCCGCTACTCCCCTCTGATGTAAGTCAGTTCCCTGCTGGGCTGGCGCTTTTGCAGCACAATTCCTCGGGCAGTGTATACCCTTTTTCATAGACACCAACGGTCCGCGTGCGTTCATTGACTTCACAATGTGGCATTTGACGCTGAATTTGAATTAGATTTGTTTATGGTCGGCTATTTTTTACACCCCCCATTTTGGGGTAGGGCTGCAAAGTGGGGTGGTTTCGATGAGACGTCCTTCTGGCAGCAACGGTGCTACCTTTCCCCTTATTGTTGCATTTTTATTTAACCAATTTTTCTTGGTTCATGCCTACGCCGTGCCACTTTTTTGGGTCATTCCCTTATTCCTCTTCAATTTTATTATTATTTGGTGCAAAAGTGTTTTGTTTTCCATTCAATTTGTATTTTTATTATTTTCATTTATATCATTGTGCATATAAACATACATATACTACTTATAAGCGCCAAACACTCATCGTGCAACACAATGAATTCATTCAGGCTTTTTATTTCTGTTTACCGTAGCGTGCGTAGCGGGCGTGTGGGATCCAAAGCAAACATTTGCTTGGCGCTTTAACCCTTTCGTTGGCGATTTTTATTCACAAACCATATCTTATTCTGTCACTTCGCTAGCTAAGTGCCGTCAAGGGAGTGTCCTGCTGCCTTGCTATATACTTACATACATACACACACACATCTTCCGGCGCGTTTGATAAATATTTTGCTCTGCCTTACAGCTGCCATTGCTATTGACTTCCTTGCGCTGTGCTCCATTTCTTATTTACAGTTATATGCCAATACAATTTCGTCTGAATATTTTTCTCGTACGACAAAAATGGCGAAATAATAATAATAAAAGGAGATTGACATATACTCGCCTCAACTTCGGCCTCAGCCACCTTTCCTTTGCCATGCCGCACCGCCTGCTGCTCAACCATGTGTGTGTGTGTATGTGTGTATCACTTTCACGCCGTCGACATTTTATTTCTCCCAATTTCTGCCATTATCAGTTTTATTTTTCTGTGTTTGCTGGTCATTTCCAACGCCTGAACTCTTATCAATAAATAAATATTGAATTTTATTGATTTTCTTTGCTGCCATGTCTAATATTTTGCTCCACATACATTTAGTATATGTATGGCTATAATTTTATTTATTTGTTATTTTTGCGCTTTCCTTTTCATTGCCATTTTTCGCCGGAGATGCTGAAAATATTTATTTGTATTTGATGGAAATTTAATGAGTTTGTTTAGCTGTTACCCTGGCCATTGCCATGATGACGGCTACTACTGCTGCTGCCTTTCACACTGTCCTTCTGGTATGTGTGTATGTATTGGCAATGTTATCCTTTGAATTTGTGTCCAAGAATTTTTCACTCAAAATTTGTGTCAAAATGTCAGTTTATTTAGTATCTTGAGAACAAATTGACACTGATTGAGTGCATGATTGATGTATTGTTGTCTGTAATAGTAAACAGAATTGATAAGTTTACTTAAAGCTTAAGTGATGAGTGCTGATTTGCTTAAAAAAAAATATTGAGCAGTTTAACAGGTTTTAATGTCTAGAATATATGGTTATACAAATAAACTATTGGACTTGTATCCATTATAGGTTTAGTGAAACATACATAACACTTCGGATTGCTCTAGCTTGGTTCCAGCTGCGGTGATTTCAGATATCCAAACTTAAACAAATTGTATGCTTTCCCATTTCTAACCTAATACTGTACTTAATAGCGAAACACCGGACCCATCCAATCGCTAACTGTCCTAACTTGTTATTGATTACTCAATCACCCTCATCACTCATTCGTCATGTCCAATAATGCACTTCCATCTCTTCATATTTGTCACGCAGTGACACAGTAGCCTAAAACGACCAATGCCGAACTAATCTAACTGAATTAACTAACCGAAATTGATCGACCAAAAGTTTGGAGACTAACGAAATGTTACAAGTAGCTAGGAAGTTTGCTGAACAATGTCTTTAATTAATGTTTCATATCTACATTTTGTCGTAAAAATTGAGGCAGAGGATTCGGTGGTTACGCACTTTATACTCAAATCGTCAAATGAAATGTTTTGAGTCGATATATGCGAGTTAATACAGATATCTCTCGGGCATTATAATTATCCACTAAATCATGACATCCACCAAATTCTTTTGTTATATACTCGAAGCTCACCCATCTCTTCTACTTTTCTCATCGATTACTTCGTCATCCCATAATAGATCTATCTATGTAATTGCTCATACCAACTTTCTATCAAGCTTGAAAAAGACATATCTTTTTTTGTAGCAGAATTATGCTGCAAAGGTAAAATTTAGGGGCGCTGGAGTAAACGACATAAGTACTCCTATGCCAGTTTCCATTTGGTAATCGAATAAAAGGCACGATTTACTTGTCGGCAAATCCACCATTGGTATGAAACATGTCGAGATAGTTGCGCTTGGTTCAAGCGAAGTTGATATTAGTATCAATCAATCAACTCTCAGGAAACCAATATAAGTTTACAGCAAAGAATCTGAAGGACCTGCATTATTAGATGTAATATCAATTAGGCTAGATAAGAACTGATTGACGATTTCTTTGCCTTGGCTTGGTTCCTTTAAGATATGTGAGCTATATTTCTTTCGAAGTCAAACTAAATAAAAATCAAAAACTTTCCTTCTTCACTGGCTTTCACTTGTGGCAAGATTTTTCTGAAACCGCATAAGTATATCTATAGCCACAATTAAATTCATTATAATATCCAGTATGTATATACTGTTTTTTATCATGCCCGTGAGCATCGGTGCGACTTGAAAGTATAACAAATTACTAATAGGGTTGTCTATTTTCCCACACGATTATCGTAGATAGCTAATTAGAGCTTACTTCCTTTTTCCCCAATTCGTTTAAATATCCAACATTCACTCATAGTAATTATTTCATTTATTTTGGCTGCCTAGCGGGCAGATATAACCCACAGCAATATGTAACAGAAATTCGATTTTCCCACTGAAATGCCGGCGAGAGTAACGTAAAATGCTCTAATTTCGGTCACACGCGTCCAAGATCAAAGATCGTGTGCCGCGTCGTTCGATTACGCGCACGTAATGGTGTTTTAAGCTATTTACAACAACAGCAACGACTCAGACGCTCACATGCCACCAACTCAAATGAATATGTATGTATATGTATATGATTTAGTGTTTTTTGTGCTTAAACTGCTACAAGACGATCAGTGATCGGCAATCGGCAATCGGCAATCGTTGTAACGATTTAAGTAGCCTTCAACGCTTAACGCCGCGCCCGCCGCGCCCGCACTATCCCACTTAGCATTTCTCGATATGGTATATGCCGCTGTTCACTTCTATGGCAACCTGTACGTGGTGGCAACAACGAATATTTGATTTTATCGCCGCTCTGCAGCAGATCAGTACGACGATCAGTCGTATGGCTGTCAAGTCGTGCGGTTTGTGTGTGTGTATTGCGGCTGCGGCTTGCTTTTTCAGATCTCGCGCTGTCGCTTGGCTTACGGCTGTCGGCTGCAGTGTTTAATTTTTGCTAGTTTTGTTCTTTTTGTTTTTTCTTTTCCTTCTTCTCCTTGTTGTTCTCAGCGCACTACACTATTCCGGAGATCGTTTTTTATTTATTTTTTAATTGTCATGCCACCTGATGATATATTTTTAATTTCAACGAAATCTTCTTTACACGGTTGCATGTCGCATTATACAATAAATACAGATATCGGCGGCCGCTTACACTCACTTGCTCACTTTTTCCTTCTTCTTCTCGCTAAATAGCCAACCCGCCGGAGTAGCGATCTTGTAAGGTATGTGACTCGAGCATTGTCGTACTCATTGTTTTGCCATTTTTAGACTTGAAGATATAGAATATATATATCTCGTTGTTGTTGCTGCCGCTGTAACGTGCAGCGAAGACAATTCCACATGCCACAGCGCAGCATCGCTTATTTATTATTTAGTTTATTATTGTTGTAGTACATTATTTAGCTATTGCCCAAAGGTCTTCCGTCGCTTCCGTTCAATTCTTCTCTTCGACATAGTCATTTGGCCATACATCGTTGCGCCCTAGACCGCTTTCATCTCGACGCTATACTTGTATTCTCTTTTTTTCTTGTGGCCATAGCTGCGGCTATGCCTGCGACTCTGCTTTGATACTTTTGTCAATGTAATCGTGGCTAAGCTGAATTACAGGTAGTCAATATAAATGCCTATAATTGATTGCGGCATAGTTATGAAGTATTGTTCTAGTTTCTTTATTAGCCATTTTCAACGGCTGCTGTATGCGCTCGCTCGGCCTGTCTGTGGCTTAGACTATGGCATTTCTTCTTTTTCGTTCTACTTGTAATGTGCGGTTTCACTTTGATCTCTACCAGTTCCGATCTTTTATTGGTCACCCCGCTATTGTTTTGTAGTTGTGGTTATGAATGGCATATTTTGCCTCCAAACTATTTAAAAATTGACTAAGGCATGACTTTGTTTGGCCAATAACAATGAATTCATTTATTTGTTTTGTATTGGCTTTTTTGCTGACTGCGAAAAGATACCCAGCCGGATGAGGTTTTGGTGTGAGATTTAGTGAATAGCTGTGGTACCTACATATAAGGATATTATTAGGAGGGTGTTTTGGTAAAAAGGTAAATATACACATAGAATTCCTTTCGATGTATAAAAGAAATGTCTGCTAGGTTACTGAAAAATAGCTCTGAAACCTTCACTACTTAATTAATTTCCAACTATTATTTTAAAGCAGTCAAAGTTTTATCAAAAACCAAATCTAGATGCCATTGTTAAATATCGGACTACTGGTGATTCCCCGAGGTAGATGTACACATATGTCCAGGACGTTTATCTCAATGAAATTACTGCATTTGTTTGAACAGTTAATTTGGATCCAGCATTGGTTTCATGTTCTAGTTATTTACTTCAATAGGCGATCACAGCACATAGGATATGAACGGAACCTTTCCCGATATATCTAAAAAGATTTATTAGTAATATTAAAGGCTTGAGAAACTTAAAAGTCTAGATCTTCATCTTCTGAAACCGAGGCATATCCCCTAATAATTGGTTTTATGTTAAATGTTAGCTACTTATTACAAGTAGCAATAAAGTAATCCATTTCTGGCTAGATACATCGAAAGTATAGAGGAGAGCTGAGCGGTATTCGAACGCTGTGTCCAAATTCAATCATCATTTTCTCACCACATTCATTTAAAATTTATTTGAAGCCAAATCCTTCTTCACACGCTATTTTAGATGCTGAAAAGGCCACGCATATCCTGTCGTTACTATATGAAAACTTATTACTTTCAGAGCTAAAAGGTGAGTCCACACGGAGAGGCTACATTGAAGCTGAAGACGTAGCAGTACTCAAAGTGATTGAAAATATACTCACCTAGCCTCACCTCATTGAAATTCGCTTGCCAAATCGCATGCTAAAGCTAGAGAGTCTTGTATATAATGTGGTGACTCCACGAGAGTTTGTAAGAACAATGAAAGTAACTACAACGATGTACACTTTGAACTCCATTAAGTCCAAGCCAAATGAGTAGATAGGGAGGAAATTTGTTACAAATTGACAGAGTTTTCTCGCCATTATTTTTTTCTTTATTAAAGTTGAGTTAGAATATTGCTTGAGGTGGTATGGCAGGTAATCGGACGATAAAAATGAATTTAAAAAGGGGCAAAATATAGTTAGAAATTTACAATCAGTTTCCTACATTAATAACAATTTAGACAAAATCTACGCAGCATTAACGTAATAATTGGGGTTATTAATAAGCATTTGAAGAACACCAAAAATATATATATGGAAATATTTCCCCAACTAGTATCTATTCATCTATTTCACGCAAATGTCACAAATGATTAAATAACTACTAATTTTAAGAAGTCAAAATAAATGTAAGAAAACCAAAAAAGAATGTGAAAAGTCGGGATAAAAGGTCAGACAGTTAGAGAGTAAAAAGTATAAATTAGTTAAAAGTAGACGCCAGCTGGCCTTAGTTTTATATGTATGTATATATACAAATGTGTATGCATTTGTCTGGTCAAATTCTCACATATAAATAGAAATAATTTGCTTTTTAAGCCAACTCGCGTTTTTTTTTTTTTTATTTGTTGTTGTCTATCACATAAATTGACTAACTCCATCTAGATTGTCTAACAAAAGCATAAATATATCAACAAAACACACACTAACATAGTTAAAGCCACAACAACTACCGATGTTAACAACAACAGATTAAAAGAAATAAAAATAAATTATATGCAAATACTATTTAGAGGCAGTGTAGTACAAGGCAATTTCGAACAACAAAACAAAGTCATCATACTAATCATCAGCAACATCAAAATCATCAAACACAACCAACAACATACAACAAATTACGAACAACAGCCAGTAAAGACGAATTTATTCAACATTTCCGCTGGCGAACGCGCGTCAAAATCGTGGAAGTTGCTCGACGAAGCACGATTGACAGTGAGACAAGTTGGACCGCAAGCAGTCAAATGCGCCACATACCTGACACTAGTCAACGCCACAACAAAATAGCCAACTACAACAACAGCAATGACTGCGTGACAGCGCTGCCTTCGGTGGCCGGTGCATAGTTGACGTTTTGACGTCTCACCAACGGCCTGTCAAATATTCTATATTCTATGTAATCTATGCAAATAAGCTGGGCGCATATTGCTTATACGAAGCAGTAGAAGTACGCCGAAGTAGTCTTTTGAGTTGGCTGTTGGCTGTTGGCTGTTGGCTGCGCCTGCAACGAGAGTAGCAAAGAGAATTATGTACGCTTCATAACTGCATATAAATTAGGCAGTTATGCAGACACTACTGAATGCCACTGCTTTGTTTACATAAATGCGCTGTGGTTGTAAATACAATCTTTTAGATTTTGATGGGAGATGTCCCGATGAATGGCTTTATGGCTACAAAGTACATATTTATGTAGAAATTTTTTGCTCTCTGGAATGTGGACTGCATCTATGTCTGGAGATTGGATCGCCAGCCCGCTTGAATAGCTGGATTTTTATGCTTTTGCTAGATTTCTATATATAAATGCATTCAGAATGTGCAGCGCTTCGGTTTTAATAACTGGCGATTAACAAAGGCAATTTTGTTGGAGTAGTTAAAGTGAAATAAATATATATGACTGCATGTGAAAGAGTTTGAAGTCATTTTGCTGCATGAATATTAATACAATACTTCTTAGTAAATGTTTATGTTTATCTTTGCATATAATAGGGTTTATAAATAAGCTATTGAAATAAAGAAAGCTGCACATTTTTTACTGATTCTCTACAAAAATGAAGTATTTCACAAGGCTTATAAAGCTTTTTTGTTAGAGTGTCAATAAATGGAATTAGGCTAGCTCTTTTATAAAGCGCGACCGATGACCTAAAATCCAGCCCAATGCCATATTGTATATTTTAACATTTATATACTACACTTAGCGAATTAATACTCGTATGCTCTCAAGTTACTGGTGCTTTCCAAGTCAATAAATATTCGAATGGAATCAGAGTAATGGCCACGTACAATGTAAACCGGGCAGCCCAAAGTAGAGTTATTTCTATCGTGAAATACTAATACAAAGTGAATAGGCAATTGAGAAGTTCATGGAATAAAGGCGCTGGCCTAACTGAGGTTTTCCCCTGAGGTTTTATATTGGAGGCAACTACCGAAGGGAAGAAATCATTAAGAAATGAACTTGGAGAATGGACAGAATAGTAGAAAGATCCAATGTGAGTTTTCATTTGGAAAGGAATATTCTCTAACGAAAGGTTCAGGTTCAACGCTAATGCTTAGTGAGAGTGATATCTTTATATTTTTAAAAAGAAAGAAGTTTGAGTAAAGAAACCTTCGAAAGAGAGTAAATTAGCTAAAGATTTTATTTAACTGCAACGAACACCAATCAAAATCAAATCTTTTTGATCAAAATTGTAGATATTTATTGTAACATTTCCATACAGTACATTATCCCATAGACCAACTTTCCAGTTTAAACTATAACATTCCCATATAATTTCTAACAAGTAAAACCTCAATTCTAAGACTGTAGAAATTGAGCGCAAATTCAGATGAACACCCTGTTCCTACACACATTTTTGAGGTGAATTTGTACAACACAGACTTTTCAAATATTTCAAATATTTATTATGGAGAATCATACTTCACTTCAAAGTGTTGCTTTTTGTTTACATTTAAGAAAATATAAAAAAAAAATAAAATATAATAGAACTACGAAAATCAAAATTTGCATGTGCGTAGCATTTTTTGCAGAAATTTTATAAAAAAAATTCGGAGAAAACTGTTTTCAAACGTAGGAGGAATTGCGAATTCGGCTAAACTCCAAATCATTTCAGCACAATGTCCTTTCTAAAAAGACTAGCTAAATGTGTTATAGCAACTGTTCAGAGCAAAAATGTCGCAAGCGATATCACAAATACCTTCTTTGACATCGTGCGTGGCGAATCGAATAGGTTACAAGCCAAGGTGTCGAAATGTCCGCCACAGAGAGAGTCATACCGCAAGCGGAATACGAAAGCTATGAATTATCGCACAAATTGCGCGCAGCCGTATCCCATTTGCGGTGTGAAGATGTCCTCATTGAAATCCTGTAGACCGCAGAGCACGTCGCTCCTCGATGTGGAAAAGTGTTGTACCGATCTCTGCAAGTGGGCTTATCCGCGCTTCGATGATCTCTACTACATGCCTGGCGATAATTTGAATAAGAAATACCAACGCACGTGGGCCGAATGCACCACCTTCCATATGGTGCCAAAGGCGGTTTGTTGTCACCAGCAAACTATGTATAAGCCACCAAAACGCCGAAAACCGCAACGACCCATACCGCTATGTGATGACATGAAGACATGCCGCTTAGCATTAATATGCCGCAATCATTTGTCGAAACGTTGTCCAAGGCTCATTTGGCCCGGTTGTAAGCCTGCGCGCGAGCCACCAGACTGTCATCTGAAGAGAGTTGATTGTGGACCCAGAAAGTGCACACCTTACCCGAGTTTCTCGGAATGCCTCAAGGATAAAGTGTCGGCATTAAAGCCGGTTGAATGTCGCTGTCTAAAGTTAGAACCGAGATGCTGGAGTCGTTAAGCATTTGGACTACAGTAATGCTGATTGGCGGCGCTTCCGAAGTTTCGCAGCTTTTAAGTTGTTGTGAACATTGATTGGAGGTGAAATGAAACTTTGAATGCAGTTTTCGTCAAATGTATGTACACAACTCGCTTGAAAAGTTCGCCAGTCGCTCGTTTTTGGAAAACCATTGATGATTTCATGAATATTTCAACTACGGTATTTCCAAAAACTAGCCACTGATTTAGCTTGATATTCGAGCCCGTACGAAGGAACGAATAATTGTATGTTGAAAATTATAAATGTCTTTTGTCATAAAAATTTGTAATAGTCCCTAAATTACTCTATAAAAATTTCAAAAAGTTGTAAGAAAATCTGTTGTTACTGCGATGTCAAGCAAAATAGGTTGAACAAAAAAAAACAGAATCTCCCAATGGGAAGCCTGCACGAGCTGTCGAACGACTCGCTATAATTTGCTTCTTCCAACGAACAAATTCACGAAAGATACCAATAATGAAGACGAGCGAAGTCTCTTTTTCGATCATATTATTTTAGACAAAAGACACTGTTCAAAAATTAGGTTCCTACAGGTCCCCAAGTCCCCACACAATTTTCTTCAATACACTTCTGCTTAGAACCCTGCCTAGGAAACTGTGCCTTTATTTTTCGAAAGAAGCTAAAATAATGGCTTTTGTAGCAGATAGTTGAACCAGGTCGTGCAACGAAACGTATAAAAAGATGAAACATTTTCTTATTTAAAAACTAATACTCACATATTCCGGTTTTTTTCTTCTTTCTTTCTTTTTTATGCTTAACCCATATAATGGTGTCGGCTGAGGTGCCAGCATAAACATAAACAATACCGACTTATTCTAAACATACGGCAACTAGGCAACTCAATTAGTTGCACGAAAATCAAATCTTCAAACCACAAATTATCCACAATGAGCCAAAAATAAAACGAAAAAGAAAAGAAACGAAAACTGAGCTGATAATAAACGCAGCAACACCTTGAACTTGGCAACGCGAGCGCTAAAAACAGAGCAGCATATACCATGTTTTTGTAAAATGTTGTTGTACTTATGACTTTATATGAAACAATATGCATAGCCTAAAGCAGCTGAAGCCGTTGTAATTTTTCAAGATTAAACCGCAAAATCGAAAAGCAAAAGCAAAGAAATCGTAAATCGAAAAAAAGACTCAAGCAATGGTGGGGCATAAAGAGTCGGCTATATAAAATTATGAGCGGAAACGCTACACCGCAGCAGAGGTAAATATGTGGAAAAAGTGTTTGTTCAAAAAAAAAATTTTTGTTTTTTGTAAAAATAAGCTAGTGATGTTAAAGAACATGATTTTCGGTTAGTTATAATCTTTAGTAGAGTAATCTGGCAGCAATGCACTAGAAGACTAGATAGTGATCATAGAGGAAGAATTAGAACTCTATCTTTACAAATACACGACGGCTGGCAGTAATACTTTGATGATGTATGTGTTCAAATATATTGTAATCGGTAACTTCTGGAGCTTACTTGGAAGCTTATTTTAAGCTTTAGTAAGGAGCTTGTCTGGAAGTATTGTGGAACTTGTGTAATATATTATTTTTCAAGGACAAAGTCATATTTGATCATTCTAAATCAATTGAATGGTTCCCAAAAGCTCCTAAACTCTAAAGCTCTGTCCCAAAGAGCTTTAGGTATTTATAAAGTCATAAAAATTTAATTAAATGCGTGAGAGACTATAAGTTTTCTTGTGCAAATACATTTTCATTGAAGAAATTAAAAAACCAGTATGATCGTTTTAGTTAAATTGAGTAGTTTGTAAAATTAAGAAGTCAATTATTATATTATGCGCGGTTAAAGTAGCAAAAGATATAACAATATAATATACTTATGCGTAGCCAATAAATTGGAATGCATATATACATACAGGGTGCGTCAGTAAAGGCTCATGTGTTCAGGTACAGATTGTAAAGAGAATGTTAGATAATATTTTCTAAGAATAATATGACCAAATGTTTTAAACATTGATCTTCAGTTCATTTTCCTACTACTATTTTCAGATGCCTCTACACCCAGAAACATAAAAATATAAGCTTTAAATAGTCATACAAAAAGATTTATCTGCTTTCGGAAATTTAGACTGATATTGCATAATTAATGAAAAACTCATCCAAAGCCCCTTAGAAAGGCGCTATGATGCTAACTTTTCTCCTGAAAGTAAAAAATTCAAAAACCGCTTATATGAATGTTCTTAAAGAATATTTATTAAATATATTTTCCATAGACCTCTACCGCACCCTTTGTTATTATCAACATATGTGTGTAATTTTAATTTATGTTTCGGGCGTAATTTAAGGCCCATTAGCGATATTAAGGTGTGCCTCAGGCTTAAAAGACAGCTAAGCAAACTGGTATTTAAGTTTTAAAGAGACTTTTCTCTAAAGCTATTGCAGCCATTAGATACACTTGTAAGCATGTAATTGGTTTTACATACATAAATTGATGCTTATAAGTATATACATATATATTTAACAGCTGAAGTGAAAAAAGCCGCAAAAGGTCGTTCTATCTATTGAATATGTTTTTTTTTTGGTAGATTTATAATTACCACTGAATTTCAAGGCTTGCTGCGGTAATGTAGTTATTCAATAGCAGAATATTTTTATAGCGAAATCACTAATAAGTGCTTTGAACTCATTAACACTAATAATTGGTCACATAGCGCTTAGATCGGTAGTGCAAGGTAAACAGATTCCAACAGAGGAACGTATATTAGTAGAAACCAGCAATCTGGTGGAGGATTTTATACTAAAATCAGCTAATAAATTATAGATAATAGATAACAGATAATAGATAATAGAAAACAAATTATAGATAATAGATAACAGATAATGGATCATAGGTAATAGATAGTAGATAATACAATAGATAATAGATAGCAGATAATTAATAATAGAAATTAGATAATTGATAACAGAATATAGATAATGGATAATATAATAATATAGATAATGGAAAAACAGACAATCCGTATAGAAATTTTTTGACAAATCGCATCGAGCAGAGAACCATTGAGTCAGTAGGTTTGGGAAGCTTTCAAAGGGTATGAAAAATGCAAAAAGGGTTACTCTGTCACATGCTTTAATATACAAAATGCTTCTAAAATGCATTGAATGAAAATCTTGATAGTTTGATATGCTGGAAGTGAAAGCAATTGTTGGCTGACACAGAATGATTGGCCATAAAATTGTTGAAGACAACTGTAAACCATAGAAAAGAACCTGGCTCCAACCTAACCTAAAGTTAAAAAATTATACACAGGTATAAATATTTACATTTTTTATATCCACATTATATTTATTATTATATTTTTATACACATCTCGAATAAATTTCATGTCAACAATTTTTTTTTATAAGCATACTCGTCGTAGGGAGTAGAGAGAAGAGAGTAGAGAGTAGAGTAGAGAGTAGAAATTTCATTCAAAAATTCTTTTCTGCTTTCCTCATTCGCTTTATACAAAAGGAATTGCGCCTGACAAAAATTAATTCTTTGAACAACTGTATCTGTGGAATTCATAAAAAAAAGAATTGAAGAGACTTAAGTGTACATAAGTATACATAAGAAGCTTTTGTATATAAAAAATAAAATGCAAAGGCTCACACTGCCGTAATTTCAAGCGATTAACTCAAGTTTTACATGCACACAACCATTTGCGTATGTGTATGCGCACATACAACTACAACAACAGCAACAAACTAGACTTTTATGCGCGCTTTGAAAATCGAATTAGAAACTATATACAATTCATATAAATCAAAGCAATTTGAACTGGGTCAACAGTATTTAACTACAAAAGAGATTTACGAGCCGAATATGCGCATACATATGTACATGCACAATGTTTCGTAGGTGATCATAGGTGCATACATATGTAAGGCAATGAATGGGTCAATGTGTTTTTGCCTATTACTTAGAATATGGCTCAGAATGTAATCGTACAACAAATAAATACGCATAACAGACGGTAGATCAAGACGAAGGCGCAGCAAACGCAGCTGGGGTGGATTTGATGAACAACATACATGCAAGCATGCTTATGTGCGTGGCATGAAGGCAATTCGGCAGTGAGGCAAATGGGTGAGCGTCAAAAGAAACGCATAAGATCGTGAAAACAATAACTCATAGTAAAAAGGTAAATAGATGGTGAGGAAATAGCACACACACAGACACAAACACACACACACACGCGGACAGCTGAGTTGGTATGCATATGCCACTTTGCAACACAAACCAGTTTGAAGGTGAGAAAAGCAATAAAGAAAACGCAAGGCACATTAGCAGTTGTGCGTGTGTGTGTTTGTGTGTGTGTGTGTGTGTGTAGTAGTGCTGCCCACTACTCCACTGGCATCTCACCTCGCACTAATTTCGTTTGAACCGTTTTCCATTGCCTCCATTACACCGCGCCTTTGTGCTAGCATACAAATTTGAAAATAAACTACACACATATGTAAGTGTGTGTGTGTGTGTGTATGTGTGCATCACGCTGACCGAGACGCGTTCAATTTTAGTTGAATTTAGCTCAGCTTACAGCAGCCAACAAGTTATTGTGGCACAGTGCGCGGCGTGCCACACTTTGTAGAGGCGCGTGTGAAACGATCGGTCAACACCTATGACTACATATCTACATATGTATATATGTGTATATATGCAGAAACATACAGACACCAGCTTTTAACTAGAAATATACGTTTTGCATGCACAACATGCACACAACACATACAGAGATGTAAAAATGTATGAATAACAGCTTGCGTGTAAGTCCAGCTTGAAATTGAACTCAGCAACAGCAGCAACGCCAACAACGCCAACAACAATCTCAACATAGTTTTCTATGTGTGGCTAAAATCGCAGCGTTAACAGAAATCGTAAAAAGTGAGGCGTAGCAAACAGGTCGGTCAGCACGCCACAACTTGACGGCGGCAACCATGGAGTGAAAACAGAACAACAGCAACAACAACAACAGCCAACACACCTGTGGCCTACCTGTGCGGTATTGCATGCATGTGTGTGATTGAATTGCTGTTCGTGCCCGCTAAGCGCTGTTGGAAATATCGATCCGAGCCATCGAGTAGGTGCTACAAATTATCGCGTCTCAGTGGACCAGTTATGCATAGCAAATGGGTAAAGTGAAAAGGTGTATTAGTGTATTTAGAATTTCTTAATTTTCTCAGTCCAGTAATGTGAAGACATTTGTTTCATAACATTGGCTTGATACTACTTGATTTGACTTGACTTGACTTGACTATAAAACCGGCTTTGGAGAATCTACCAAATGTTATATGAAAGCTTGTCATGATAAAGTAATAAATATATATTTTTATATCATCAAGAGTTCTCAAATACTGAAATAACACTGTTATTCCTTTTTTAAATATCGGTTAACCATGCGCTTGTGGCTGTGATCGGGTTCTCCGTATGTTTTCTGTTGAAATACGCCGCTCTGAAGCATGTGTACCAATTTCAGAATAACTGCTACATCAAAGCTGGATCAAAGTCCAGGTATAAAATCAGGTATAAAATGAGTTGATCAAAGCGGTTTTTCCAAAAAGCTCGAAAAAGTTCTCAAAAATGAGAAGAAGACAGTGAAAGATGTCTTAATATCGTCTAGGTGAAATCTTCAGATCTCATGCAAACTATTAGGTTAGTTTAGGGTTATAAGGTAGTGGAGAATTATGCAAACAATTTAAAAGTAATGAAAACTGTTCGCAAAGGAGGAGAACCAAGTTTAACTTCAAAATAATGGAATTCACAAAATTTAAGGCTACGTTCTAAAGACAAGCAAGTCGGTTTCTTACTATCACAAGCCAAATAAAAGAAAATTCGTTGAGTCACTTGAATATCTTGACCCTTATATGCGACCAATCGGAAGAGGGTTGACGAAGGACATATCGCTCTTTGAAGTGTGTGACGGTTACTCTCTCTCTCTCTCTCTCTCTTCTCTACCACTTTCCTCTACCTCTACCTCTACCTCTTTCTCTTCAAGATCTCTTCATAACCTTGAAAAAGCTAAACAAATTTAAGATTTTATAAATCATATTTGCTCGCCTCTCCACGCCTCTATAATATCTGGATCCTCAGGCACAATGACTTAATACACGTAAGAGCTTATGCTTCCAGCTATGATTTCCCATCCTACTCACATCCACTACAATCAAAGCTTTGTCCAACTTTACTATTTCCGGTTAGTCCATATTATTGCACTCACATTTTTTCAAAATCCACTCAATGCGGTTTATTTGAAAATAAAATTAGTACTTTAGACTTTAAATTAGTCTACGAAAATTAACATTTACCCAACAACGGCGGCCAATGCCCCGATTGGGTAACAAAATTGAATAATGAAGAGTGTCTGCAAACACTTTATGTCTACGTTAACGTGGTGGCAGCTGTGATTGCTCCAAATAACTACCGTTTACATAAACAATTTGTCGCAACAACTTTTGTGGCACGTACAAACAACAAACAGCGGCGTGGCATAATTATCAAGTGTAGCATGCCACAATGGGCAAAGAAAAATTTGTATTTCAATCAAGCGTACAACCAAATTCAATATTTGTGGAATTCGTTAGCGACAAGTGGTGTGCACACAAACACGCTTACACACATACATACATAGATAGATAGATAGATAGATAGATAGATAGATGGATAGGTGTGTTAAGCATGTGTTGAAAGGCGGCAATGCTTGTAAATGTGTGTATATATGTGCTTTTGAACATTTTTATTAACAAATTATAACTACAATCAACTAACTGGACATTCTTACGCACACACCGACCCACACACACACACACACACACGCGCGCGGGCATGACTTCATTTGCGCCAATCGATTCCCACTTGGCCGATGGAGTCATCAACTTTTCCATTTGTTTATGCTCATTTGCGTGCACCACTGCAATGCAGCTCTGCTTTCGGACTGATCACCGCACGCTTACCCGCTTACCCGCTTGTCCGCCTACCTGCCTGCCTGCATGCCTGCCTCACCAAGGTGTTGGCGACTGCCACTGTGGCCGCGCACCGATTTGTTCTGAATTTCCAATGCGCTTATGTACATTTCAATTTACGCTCTTAATTTATGCATATGTATGCGTGTGCGTGTGTATGTGTGTGTGTGTGTATTTGCTAATATGAAGTTACCTCGTGGCTTAGTTATAATTTTATTCTCGGTTAGCACACAATTCTGTGTAATATTTTTAATTTATGTCGCATAGTGAATTTCATCGGTAAATATTTGACAACGGAGCGCAGCGACTGGTTGGTGAGGTGAATTTTCAAATTAAGTGCTCATAATTAAAATTGTTATTTGTTGTTTATTAAAGCTGTTGTTGGTGCTGATGGAAAGTTTGGAATCTCTATGTATTTTAACAATATTATTAAATCTTAATAAAGCCGTATGATAATAGCATGCTGCTGTTGTTGTTGTTGTTTTTTCTGCTGTTTACGCAGTAAATGAGTTTCCCATGCATTGACGTTTGGACACATGAGGCTGCGCAGCCGCCAAACTGGGTCATTCAAGTCGAAACAGAACGCAAAACCATAACACCAGTAAAATTTTTAGCTTTAGAAATGATAGTGCGCACTTTTTAAGGCACAAGTGTAGTAATTTTGATGGAAGATATGATACACAATTCTCCCTCGTGGCTCCAATTTCATATGACTGTTGTAACAACTACGCTTGTGATCACATTTTTTGTATACCGACCGCAACAGCTGAAGTATCGAAGCCGCACATATCAACTGATTTACCTAACCTCAACTTGTTTCGAAGATCGGAGAACAAGCATTATGTAATTCGTTGGCCAACAATAACAAATGTGAACTTGTGAGTTAATTTAGGGTCTAAGTTTTATTCCAATATCAGACGAAGATAGAAGACATAACCGAAGAGAACGAGCTCGAACACTAAGTTTACAAAAGTTCGGACTTAGTACAAAACACTATTTGGACCAGACAATTTTGCAAAGAGAACAATACAAATTTGTGGTCCATTACATAGGATTGGATTTCAAGGGCGAATGCCGAAAATATCAATTCCAATTCAAAAAGCAGCATCTAATTGGATGAAGTGTGTCTTATATCGAAGCTTTCGTAATGGATTACTTTGAAAGCAGTTTTGACCTATCGACACTAACAAATCTGAAATAATTCTAAAATGTGTCTGACTACTGCGCGCACCCGAAAATGTATTCTCATCGGCTTCAACAACGATCTAGTTCAAACAACGAACGTTTACGATCACATTACGGTCACTACTTCAAACTTTTCTAAAGCGGTTTATTTTTCGGGATCTGTTAAAAATGGAACGCGCTCAATATGGTGGACAAAAAATGAAAAAATTTAAACAAAAGTTCAGTATATAGCCTATTTTATGACTCATGTGGCACTAAATGAAAGCGAAAATTCACGGCAAAGTTATTTATGGTGTTTGACTCAAAAATACGCTTATAAATAACGGCAATGTATGAGTGAACTATGCAAAATTGCCGGCTGTAAACAACAGAAAATAAAAAGTCAAGCAGATAATACCAAAGACTACAGCTCAAACTAAAACCAAAGCAAAGCAATTACTTACAATAAGAGCAGAGGTTTATCTCCAGCTGTTACTCAGCCGCTATAATTTACAGATTTGAAGGCCAGCAACGACAGGTTAGGCTGCTAAGTTGCAAAAACGGAAACACAGCAAAAGTCACAAAAACAAAAAAAAACAAAAAAACAAAAAACAAAAATTGCAGACAAAATTTGCGATTTTATGCGCCGCACAAAACACAAATCAAAATTTTGAAAACTCGAAATTGAAATGTGGCTAACAAGAGCACACATAAGTGGCAAACGAAATCGGTTTCGCAGCAAACACAAATACCGGAAAGCTCAAAGCAAGGGTAGAGAAGTAAGGGTCTAGCATTTGCGAGCAATGTGCACCACACCGACGCCAGCGTCGTTTTGCAACCGAAAGACATAAATTATAATCCTTTCGATATGTGGCGGCTGAAGCTCCAATTGTGCGCTGCTGCCTACGAAATATTTGTTCGCTTCTCTATTTTTGTTTTTTTGCGAACAGAGGCATCCTTTTGTCATATGAATAAATAAATGTATGCATATTTGCCAATAAATAACGAAATAAGGCAAAATAAAATCTAAGGGAGTTCAAATTTTATATTTCACAATCAAATTCACGTTGCAGCACCAATGGCAAGTCGCATAAAAATTCGTATATTTTTCGTTTGCGCCAAAGTATTTAGTTGGAACCTCCTGCTTGTGCGCCATTAATGCAGCAACGTTTTTCCAAAGTCAAACGTTGTGAAACAAGCCGTAGCTTTTATGTGCTTTTCACATTTGAAATGCTGCTGCTGCGGCAGTTCTAAGAAATAACAACAACAATAGCAACAGCAGTAGCATGTGTGGCAACAGGCAAAGCTGCAGACGCAAAGCAGACAATATTGGTGCTGACTTTTGGCTGTCAAATGATTAATACCCGAGCAAAGTACATTCTTTTATTCATTGAGGCTTAGCTGGAAAAAATTTGGACTCAACATGATTCACTTTTGTGTTATTTTTGGCTCAAAGGTTTTCAAAGCAATGCATGAGTAGTACTGTATGATGAGCTTTAGAACCTTTATGAAAGCGACTCAGTTACAGAGCACAGCCTAAATTGATCAACAAATCAAAAATGGGAACTAACTGAAAGACTGAATCGTATGAACTTAATTTTAACGCTACCGAGCTCGACGATCTCGACAAAAGCGGCAGTTTTGAATAGGACAAACGCAACTCGAATTTTTGAGCATAAGCGCCTTTCCGAGATCGCCTAGTAAGATAAGCTCCCTAGCGAATTGACAGAATCGTCAACATTTGCCCCGCTCTATAATCAAACTGCTTTCGTGAGTGGCAAATCAGTTCTTGGATAGATAATTGTGAATAAGCGAGCGAACCGATAACCTTTAACTTCTAATGACTTTTAAACAGTAAAGCATTGAGAAATGGCTCAAATTTTGGAATACCTGGGCGACCTCATCGAATACTGAAGTTCACACTCAAAGCTTGCAATCATGGTACCAATATGGAATGCCTTAAAGACAGCGATCTGAACCAGTGAACAAAGTTGAGTTCAACCTTGTCTCCTGCCACTGGTATTCTATCTGACTAGATTACAAAGTACTCGACAAATCAACCCAGTTATAGCAGAAATGATCTCAGAGAGACCAAGGCATCCCAACTATTGCAGAAATAACTAGCGTGCCACTCAAATAATACCGTTAAATGTGCCATATAAATTTTAACTTAATTTACCACTCTTCCAAATGTATTAAAACAAACGCACGTTCAATAATTTAAAATAATTTGCACAAACTTCCATTCAATATCTCCATAATTATCAACACTAAACATATCCGAAGTCACTTATTCATAATTCAAAACACATATTTACACAGTAAATAATGAGCGAACGCACTTGATAAATGTCATTGATGACCGGCACCAATGAGCCAATGAGCCAATGAGCCATTGAGACTTCAATAGGCGACCGTTCGGGCGGGCAAAAATGAAGAACGACATCTCATAATAAATTTAAATAAATGTTGACAACTGCAATAAACATAAATATTAAGCGCCGTTCAAGCAAGACTACAGACCACGAAAAGAATAAAGCATTGAGGCAGGCTCAAGCGGTGCAAACGGCAACAGCTTAATGTGCCAGCTGAGGCTCAAGCGCACACCGACGCCTGCAGATTGAGAATCTATGCCTTGCGACTGCTTTTGTTGTGCGCCTCGGGGTAGTACAGCGCGCTGGCAATGCGTGCAAATGCCCGGAAATCGTTTCGATTAATATAAAATGACATTAATTTGTGGACAAGGGACACTGGACACAAGTCAATGAAAACACAAACCGAACACATGTACGAGTGCTCTTGTTGCTTTTTGCTATCACTTTGAGCATTCATTACGATCAATCAGTGAGCTGTGAAATGGACACAACAACCACACATTGTTGCACAATCGGTCAAACGCCAATTATTGCAATATTGTCATCGCTGATTCTTCAACTTGATTAACGCACGCCGAAGTCTTCGATTGTTGGAGCGAAGCGCTCATTGCGTCAACTCGCGAACGCCAAATGATCGCGCGCAGAAAACGAACGTCAAATCATAGAGTAGCAATGGAACAACGAACTGCAACTGATCTGGAGCGCTGATACAACAACTGATGTACTTATGTGTGTATGTGTGGTTGTGCTATAAATGTGTCATAGAGAAATGTTTAATTGGTTGGCGATCTTCATGCGATCGGTTGTATTGATCAATGTACGCTTCCAATCGAATTTGAGTTGAAAGATCACAATGCGTCTCACTTATGCTGCGAGCGTCAGCTTTCTCACGCTTGCGAAATTATTAATAACGTTCAAGAGATGTTGATGCGCGACCATAATTTAGAAGAGTGCGAGGAGATATTTTTGCTTAGTGCTGTGCTTCAATTTAATATCGTTTACTTGCACAGCATGAGATCGTGTCGCCCGTGTTGTGGTACGACTGGCAGTATTAAGATTTTACGATTTTGAAAGCACAGTACGGAAATACTCTTTAAGTGGCTAATTATTGAGATAATAATATTTAAAATTTTACTAAATGTTTGAAAAGGTCGAATGAATCGGTTCTAGAATTGAATTTCGGTTCTGTAAGGAAATTTGGTTCTGGTTTGAATTTTTTTTTGATTTCTCCTGCAGTTCTAACAGTCTAATTTCTTGTGCATTTATCAAGGGCCACTTTGGCATAACTTTTAATATAGTGACTAAATTATAATTGCAAACCTATTGCTACCTAATTATAATTACTACCTAAATATTTTCCCAATTCCACAGATCTTAGCAAACTTCTGCTTGGAAGATCAAAATAGAAAGAAATTTGTTATAAATTGCGTGGTTGAAGATAAAGAAATATCAATAATGCGATATATTCCCAAATTTACTGTAGTTTAAGGACTAAGAAGGCAGTTAGTCCAAGTTAATGATGCTAAAGTAATAAGGTATAGTATAAACTATACGATAGAAATATATGTACTCAAAAACTATTTAAATGCCTTATCGGTCTTTTGGCTCCATATTGTTCTCCAATGAGAACTTTCTTAGAAAACTCTTCAATTGTCGTAACATTATTTTTTATTCGGATTTTTTTTTTTATTGGGTTACACTAATTCTATATAAACTATAAGTATAACTTTATTGGGTTTGATCCGTAATCAACTCTTCTTGTTTCCCTAGTCCCACAGAATTCCCCTCGAGGTTTCACCTCACCTAGAGAACGGTTCAAGCTTCCGGTTCAATTGCATTTTCACTCAAATTTTGCTCTCATTGAACCTGAAGGCTTATAAATCGGAGAGATAAAAAATTAGACAGTTTCGTGGTTAAGGTTAAATTGATTAAATAACCTTATAAATATGTATATTGAGCCTTTTGAGTTGCACTACCATAGAGGTCAAGAGCAATATTTTAGAACAGGGTGCTTTTCCGGTTATTCCATGCCTTAGCTTGAAATAGGAGAAGTGTACTGTAAATTTTTGATGTGACCACGGATTTGCTGGTTTGTTGCGTAATAATTTCATATAACAAGATAAATCGCCAAAATTCGCTTAACAATTGCATTTTGCGATGACTCATTGGCATTAATTTCAGATTTGCGTTGAAAATCACCAGCTGAATCATAACGCGTAGCAACAACACACCCATTTGAATTTGAATTTTTAGCTATTATGTTATTGTTCGCATTTTGAGTAATTCATTTAACTTTTTTTTCTGCTTTTTTTTTTTTTTTGTTTTTGCAAACCGTGGGGTGTGCATTCATTAACAACTTCACTAATATATTTCAAACTATTTATCCATTACACATTTGCATTGGCTGGTTTGGTTTGTTGGGATTTGAAAATATTGTACGTGAGTATCGTGAAATATATTTGTATGTTTGCATGTATTTATGTGTGTATGTGAATGTATATAATGGACTGCATTGTTGAACAGACAATTGTAAACGAGTATCAACCATTTCCACATTAGCATACACACTATCATCGCAGATCATGAACAAACAACAACAAACGCGCATATGCACACACACACACATAGACACACATACACATACATTCATGTGTGCATACATATATTTACAGCCATGCATCTATCAATTTCAATTCAGGCACAATTGAAAATGCGGGCAACCGCACATTAACCGCAGCCCTAGCTGGGCGTTTGAATGGCACGGGGAAATCGAGGCAACAATGAAAACGAAAGAGCTGCACAAATTCCCCCACTGTGATGAATGTTGCAAAAATTATACATACACACATTCCTCTATATATATATATATATATTTCTAGATACGTATGTATGTGTGTGTGTGTACTGTTAGCGAAACTAACCGCAGCGTCAATTTCACTTATGCAGATACCGCTGCAAATTGTTGCTTTGCATCTGAGAGCGTACGAAAATACGAGTATGTCCATGTATATGTATGTATGTGTGTACTTGGAGTTAGAGGATCATATGAAAGCACTTACTTCAAAGTGCTGCTTTGCTTTTATATTTAATAACTGCATTTTGACAATTGTAGTCGAATTTCGGCAGAAATTTGCGAATTACTCGATTACTTTACATTACTTGTTAGATCAACAAGGGCTAGTAACACTCACTTTTAGTCGCATGCTATTCAAGAGTTGATGTGAGCTCTTAATGGGCAACATACCAAAAATCTTAGCAACACTTAAAAGTGATCTGCTCAGTGCTCATGAGGTCGTGCACTGCACAAGCAGAGGCATTTGATATGCTTGCTATTACCATTAAGCTGTAAAAAAAGCATATCACAAGCACATAACTCAAACCAAACAAGCTAGTTTAAATGAATATCGCACTGTGACAATGGAATTATTATGACAGCATCATATGACCGAGTCTACCAGTCGACTAAAGCATGCTAGACAACTAAATCAGTCAACTAGTGCTGAGCAGAGCACTCCACTTAGTCTAGTCAATGGAGTCCACTGTATAAATTATATGAATCAGAACGAGGCCAGACAGCTTATGACTCCATGATGCTCGGCAAGCAACACCACAAGTATCTTTGTTGTTATATTTTATGAGTTGGCTTTTTTCGCACACACTTTCGACGACGATTCGCTCGCCAAAGTGGCATGTCAAAATAATTGTGTCATTTTAATTGACGCATTTACATTTTATTCATGGTGTCGCAGTGCATTGATTACGGTATTTTTATGCACAATTGTTCGTTGATTGACATTATAAGTAAAAGAAATTGCGAAGAACGCGCTGAGAAGGGTAGTTGAAGGAGTGAAGAAGAATATCAGGCTGGCGTATCTAGAATAGCCTGGGAGTTAAATGGCCTGAAGCATAGTTCAACTATTTGGAGAAACAAGTAAGCTGTACGGAAGTGTACTGGTCAAAGAGTGGTTTGGAAAGAGACATGCCATATCATTAGCATTATCAATGGCTTGAGCGATAGCGTGGAATCCTTTCTACATACTTCGTGCTATCTGAGTACACAAACAAAAAAAAAAACAAATTGCATGAAAAAAATCAATTAACATTAATTACCTGTGAAATATTCATTTGAATGCACAAACATCAGAAGGCTTCACACACCGCGGATCAAAGCCAATTAATTGTTAATGAAAAAATTGAAATAAATAAAAGTACTATTAAGTATGTGAAAAATTAAGCGCAATGAAAGTAATATGAGAATTAACATGCAAATTTAAACGATAAGTTGGCAAATTTAATTCGCTTAAATGACCTTTCGTTATGTAAACATTCGCTGCCTATCTTTAAGTTTATAAATGTGATTTGCATGTATCCAAAAGTATTACTAAAAATATTTGAATTGTATTATTCGAACTTTAATAATATTAATAAATTTCCATAAAATAGCTTGGCCTTATTTGTATTTTAGATTATATAGAAAAAGAGAAAAAGATTATGGCACCAACTTTAGCCACGCTCACCAACTATATATATACCATATTAGTGTCATAGTAGGACCGAGGTACCGTTTGAGATTCCTGTTTGAGATTCCGGACCTAATTTTGGTTGAGCTTAGTTATTTATTTATGTAATTTAAAGGTCCTAATATTCTTAGCGCTCAGCCTCACACTGCCTGTTCAGTGGAGGGACCTTGATTTCTAATTAAGATCGACTTGGGCTTACTCCTGAAGTTTGATATATTGAGAATACCAACTGACTCTCGATAAAGAGCTCCACTTATCGGTCCATATGTCAAATAAGAAATTTCTGGAATTTCGTCTATTGAACTCGGTATCTCTTCCTTTTGACATATCCAGATCAGTAGTCAATAAGATTACAATATTTTCCAACAAAGTGCATAATTGCAGACTTAACTTCTAGAAGATCTTTAGCTCGTTTTATATAGCTAATGTTCGGATTAATAATTGTTTATTTGGCTAATTAACACTTTACTTGTTCAGAGTTTGAAAAAGCCGAACAGGTCTTTTCCCACAATCCACATATCTACATATCTATATATATAATCTACATGTCTATATGTTATAGTATTAGTGATAGACTCGATTAGGCGCAAATCTCGTATGCTTATCAACCAGAGCAGTCAAAAATGTTCACCATACACTTAGTAGTAAGTGTTAAGCATATTCGTTATGTAAATGAATATCTATTCGATATAGAATATGTGCCTACATAAGTGCCATAAACACATCTAATATCATTGTAATACATATATTTGTTTATTTATTTTGTTTATCTTGCACTTTACATAATTCTTCCCATTGTTGTTGTGGCGTTTGGTTGCGCCATCGCTGCCGGCATTTGTGCAAGCTCCACACGTTTCCAAATTTGTTTATACTCAAGTCGCTGGGAGCAGCGCTCAATGAGTGCGCAAATCGCAAATGAGTGAATGAGTGTGCACACACACACACACACACACACACACGCACACGCACTACACGGTAAATATGAGCGGCATTTTGTGTGAATGAATGGCAGTTTGACTGCCACAATTGACAACCTGCCGAATTGACGTTAGCATTGGCCACTCCATTCCATGTTTGCTTAGCTGCTTATTATTCCTGGCTGCCTTGATGTCTGGTATTTGCTCAAATGCGCTGATCTGTTTGTAAACACACACACACACACATGTGTGTCATTTCATTGTAGTTATTTATATGTTTGCTTGCTTATTACAACAATGGCTTGTAATTAAACATTGTCTACTTGTATGAATTAAATATATATTTGTATGTATGTATGTACGTATGTATATGCAGAGAAGTGCCCACGTAAGTAAATGTGCACATAGTAGAGGTAGCTTTCGCTGAAACACGCTTGTTGACCATAAATGCAGGAGCCAAGGCATATAGCAAATAGTATTAGATAAACAAACAAGCATATCGTCAAGCTGAAAGTAATTATAAATGCGTATGTACTCTTCATATGTGTGTACATATGTATGTATGATTGTGCAGATTTTTTTATCATTATGCAAATATTATAATAAGCCTACGAATACCTTTGTTTCACATCTAACCAACTCATTGAGCTCTCCATTGATAATTCTCCACTTCGATTATTTGCTTTTCATTATCATTACAGTTATTATCTAGCTCCATTGACTGCTCCACATTTTTTGCTAGTATTATATCTATGTCTAGGTGTTTGTGCATACAATCCTTTTTGAATATCGAAAAAAAATTTAATGCACTTTTTTTTGCTTGCCTGCTTGCTTGCTTTTCAGCGTCCGAAGTAATTACTTTCATCAATAGTTTTAATTAATCAACAAATATGCACACACATATGCAAGTGGAGTGATTTAATCATCGAACATTGTCAACATGATCGTTGGGTATTTTTTTTTGCTTTTTAGATACAAAAAAAAAGTTAATTAAAAGAACTTTTTTGTCAAGTTTTTGTATTAAAAATTTTATCTCGAAAGTATATTACTATGGCTCTCGATTTATTTAGTATATGGGGAAACATTCCAATGCATATATTTATGTTGGTAAAGGCATATACATACTCTGGAGTAGAACAAACGGCAGTCAAGAAGCATACTTAGTACCAAAACTTATATTTGTTGTACCTTGATTTGTAAATTTAAAGAGTGGTCCCAAAAATACTCAGAGATTCTTCAAGATAGTAAAAATAGTAATCAGGCCTAAACTTTGCACTATAAATTGATACTCTTAAATAAAGAGTAAGTAAAGTAAATTCATACTAATATTTAAAACTTGGTGAGTTACCATGGACTAAATATGATTCAAAGGGGCAGCACTACTTCTATATGCTTGTCTTGCCTTTCCTTAGTAGGTTAAGAGGTATTTAAATGTGCGACCTTGAAACAAACATCTTCAAACTAAGGCCCTCAAACTAAACCTGCTGAACAAAAATATACTGTTAAGCTGTCAATACTCCTCGAACATATTTAAAAGCCCTATGGCTTTAAAAAGTTCCTCAATATTTAGTACTGTTTGATTCACGAACATAAATTTTGAATAATCGGAATAAAAACCCACTTACTATCTGCATTTCTTCTTTAAAAAAATCTACAGGTAAACAGCTAAGCACTGCAGCAGTAAAGGCAGTTGACCCGTCACATAACCCTAGCGGAAATTATGCGCAGAAAATCGTGTCTTGATAAGCGAGCTCTTTCAACTGAATTTCGAACATTGACAGACCAGCAGCTTTCTGAATAAATCAGCCCTTATGGTGATATGGTGATCTCATGTTCACATTTATTCAGAACATTCTCCCATTTGGGGTTCCTGTTTTCCCATATTTTGTATAATTAATGAGAGAAGAAAATAAAGATGCTCACATCTTCGAGTTATTTCCTGTTTCGGCTTACGGTTTCATAAACATACCTCACTCGAACCACTCAGAGCAATTAATTATCTAAAGACGCTACTGACCCAATTAAAAGCGCAAACAGTACCACAAACGAAGCGCTTCTGACTCATTTACGATTGCAATAAAAAAATCGTAATGATTTATTATTATTAGTTTTCTTAATATGTGTGCAATTTATAGACGTTTATATGTATGAATGAACACAGTCATCAGAGTCATTAGAGTCAATAATGGCAACAAAACACAACAAAACAATTACGATGGCAACAAGAAAGATGCAGCGCTATTAACCAAATAACTGAATTAATGGTGAACATAAAGTATTTAAGTCAATTAAAAAGTGAAATTAAATCATTTAAATTAAAGCAGCAAAACGGCAAATTCATACTCGAGTGTGTTTGAGCGAAGCTGAAATATTATTCAAATTTCGATGAACTCGAAATTATTAAATAAATGTGCCGTAAAATTTGTTATTGGCCTTTTGAAGCTATAATCGCATAAAAGTAAAATTAATAACGGCAAATGAGCAGAAATAGATTTGATAAATTAATGCAAGGAAAATGTAAAAAAAATGTTTTTTGCAAACAAGCGAATAAATCATATTTTGTCAAACGAAATAGTAGCTAGCTTGCTCTAAATCTTTTTTACGTTTTATGTGGTATTGTTCAACAATTAATCGCTTATAGGAAATACTAAATGAAACAAGTAAAAAATTACACTAAAATTTTACACTCAAAGCAATATAAACTGACCGGAATAAGTCAAATCATTGGTGACCTCATAATAATAGCAATAATATTCATGGCGTGCGTAATCTGCGAGAATGTTGTCCGTATTACAATACTAAAACAAAGACGCGCCTGTACTGCAGCTACAACATGCTATCAACACTGTGCCGACACTTTTGGCCGAAGTACTTTACACTTTAATCCCCAGCAAGCTGCAAATCTAAATTAAGTGCGTGAGTACGAGCTGATAACCTCCAAACAACAGCGACAAGTGACAAGCAACTGGAAGGCAACTGTCATAAATGTTACACTGGACTGTCAGCGCGCCGCAATACGGCTACTATGCATACCCTATACAACCTATCAGTTATTGCTTTTAGAAAGCAACTAAAAAAATATTATCTTCACTCATTAAAGTTGTACAAAATTTGCTGTCCATCACGGCATCAGCGAGCACTTGTCATCAACTTGTTGACAACTTCATTTACAATAAATAAATAACGCAGTGCACTGCGCTATTTTCATAAATTTTCTTGAATATTAATTTTTGATTTTCAACGCTGCTGCAAATAGAAAGTGCCATTAACTGTAATTACTTATTCAATGCGATTTAATGTAGCCGGCGCTGCGCTATTTACGGACTTCGTAACTTAAAGCGCGTCCTCCTGTTCTTCGCTATCAGTCAGCAGCCGCCTAAGAGCCTTGCACCCGGGCACAACAGGCGCCAAGTCCACGTCCATTGGCTGTCTGCAGTCGGTACGCGCATATCAGTTGCCGTCGCTAATGCTACACAGCGGCACATCGCTCTGGCAGCACCAGAAATTGAAACAGTAAGTCGATACGTTGTTTATTACTTAAGCAATTATTTATAAGAAACATTTTATTAATAATCGTAATCAACAAGCAAGATACTGTGCTCCGTTTTATTTTAACTTGTTGTTGTGAGTGTCTTTAAGCTTGTAGAATGCACTTTGCATATTTGAGCGTTTTATAATGGCTGCTAATAGAAATTTGCGTAACGCTTATAATCATAAATCGATCGCATGCTGCATTACGCGCCTTCGTATGAGCACTGTACTTCCGAACCTCAGTTAGTCACAATGTCGCATATTTGGAGTAAGCTTTATACGCTTTTCGGTTCGGTAAACTTTTATCGTGAGAGCTTTATTTTTGTCGGCTAACCTCGTGTGATAAGCGAAAGATGTTTCGCTTACGACATTCGCTAACAGAAAACATTTAGTCCAGACATTTTAAGCTTGCACGGAGCTTCTAGAAATTTACTTAGGCCGGTTAGTCGTTTTCATACGTCTTTGAGTGCATGTGTTGCCCGAAACTTGCCATCGAAATTTCTCTATCACTGTGAGACTATAGAAGTTGTGCTCTTTTGAAAGTCTGATGCCAATATCTAACGGAATATGCCATAACACTTAAATGCGAGCAGGTTTTCAGCAGGCTATGAAAAGTTAATTTGGAGATCTGAAAAATTTGCAGCACTCGAGATTTTGTCTCTCAGAAATATAGACCGTTCAAATGTATGAGAAATGGAAGCATAAACAAAGAGAGATACACAAGAGAAGAGCACCACTCTGCACTTAAATTAAATTAGAGAAGCTTTGTAGGCAGATGGAAGAAATAAACATGTTTTCTCCCCCACACTTAGTCAAAATAGAGGCCTGGATGCATAAGGTTTGCATTTAGAAATAGTAATGTTTATCTATGACACTTAATTAAGTTGTTAATTTGTGCTCATTTTCCGTTTATTTCATTGTATAGAAATGAATGAGGCCAATATGTACACCTACACACACACTCACACGATATAATATTAGCCACTAAATCTTGACAAATGACAAACGTCCCGCCTCGAAATACCAATGACTGCAAATTAATTTGATTTCGGGAAACAAGCTAAAAACAGCTACAGAGGTACAAAAACAAAAACAAATACAAACACACACACACACATATCCATGATGTGCTGCTAAATTTAGTAATAAAATACTTCGAGAAAACAAAAGAAAAATGTATTTTTAATGCCTTCCGTCTAAGACCAAGCGTCTAAAAATTTTAACCAAATATCTGTTTTTTCCCACTTCGTTTTCCAGCCATTTAAGGCACAACAACGCTAAGCGTCAATACTGTTCGTGGCTTATCGCCGAATGACAGATTGGCCGCATTAAGTACAGACAAACTGACAGGCCGGTACCGTTGCAGCCATGACAGTTAAGGCGTCGCTTGCAACAGCTCGCTTTCGTAATGCCGCGTTGACAGATCGATGTGTGTGTGTGTGTGTGCCTGCATTCAATTTCCTTAGCTACAAAAATGCTAATACTGCCAATTTGCATTTACGCATTTTCATTACGATTAGTGCGTGGTGGCACGGTTTTTCTCAGCGTTAAATATCAGTTTGGATTCTTCTTCTTCTTCTTCTACTTCTACTTCTTAGCAATGGCGTATTATAATGCCGCACAAATTAAAATTATACGCACTTGAATTTTTGTTTGTTTTTGTCAACATTTCTTATTTTCTGGGCTGCCTTGTTATTTATGCTATTTTTATTTGGTTCCTTTTATTATTTTCCGTGGCACCGTCACAGCCTCAGGCATTGATTACAGGTAGGTACGTACGTAAGTGTGGCTGCTTTGTGAGTTTGTATTTTTTTCCTGTTTTGCTACTGCTTTTGCCCCGTTTTTTTCCATTTTTTTTGTTGTTGTTGTTGTTGTTTCGCAAGAGAAATTAATGAAATCTGGTATCATATCGCATTATTCTTAATTACTTTGACGCGACTGCTGCTGCTGTTGGCGATGTCGAGGAGTCAGCACTCAGTCAACACTCAGTCAGTGCGTTAGTGGTTTGTTGGTTGGCTTCGATTTTGTTTTTGTATTTAGAATTTAGAATTTTTCGTTTTATTTTTCTAGATTTTTTTCACCTGCAGCTTTTTCCTGTATTCCATCTCTGGCTTTAGTACCTGTTTGTATTCGCTATTGTCAACTTGGCAACATTGCGCACTTTGTCGACACCTCACCTGGAAGCCAGACTCCCGCCACATCGAGCAGCGTTCACACTATAAACAGTCAGATGCTAAGTAAGGCAGTGGAGACACATACTAGGCAAGTACTTTTGACGATGGCACGCTGACGACAAATTGCTTGACCAACAAAATAAGTAAGAAATTTGTGAATTGTTGGAAATACAAAATGAAAAAAAAAAAAAAACAGAAAAAGTACTCTGTTTAAAGAAAAAACAAGCATTAGAAGTATCACTGAAAAATCTCCAAAGGTGCTTGTATTTAGTTTAGAGGCGACCAAGCCCAAAACTAGTTGAGCAGAGTGAGTAATGGCTTTTGAAGCATTTCGTCGGAATTTTCGGAATTTAAAAAGATTTAAGGTTAACTAGATAACCGTTGTGTGAGTACACAAAATCATTTCCGTACCATGCGGTAACTGTGTGTAAAAAAATAGTGCCAGTCGCGGTTTTTGATGTTAATCATTCACAAGTCACAAGCGAAGTTGGGCAGCATAAAAAAACATGCCGACTAGTGACTAAATGAAGTGCAGAAAGACTTTAAACTGAGTCGGTAATTCATTAGCTGATTTCGCTAAGGTACTCTCTCTTTCATATGCTCTCTCTTTCGCTCCCTTTCCTCTTCTCTCTCTCTCTCTGGCTGAATATAAGGCTCTCAGTGGAGTTCTTCGAAACACCTACTTCGATTCCATTGCTAAGACTAACAAAAGAAACAATAATAAGTATTATATAGACGAGATTTAATTATTTAGAGCATCTCTGGACTTGGAATTAATAATTTTCTGCCGTTTTTATAATGCAAGAGTAAAAAAGCCTCTGATTTCACCTCTCCTTCTTTGAGCTTGACTTCAAAACCGCAGAGAGCACGCCAATAAAAGTTTGCTCTAATTTTTTAGCCGCCATATATATAATCTGATTTATTTTATTTTGGAAACATATATTTTGTATGAAATAAGAGCCAATAAACCAGGTTGTTGTGTTCCAGTCATTGTCCGAAAACATTACATATTGAAATCTTTTGGAAGGTTCCATAGAAATTTACCTTCTCAGAAAAGCTTCAAATTCGTTAAACATAAAAATAAATTCAAGCCACATTCCTTCGACTTTTTACGCAATCTTTCGAGATTAACGCAATAAAGTTAAGGTATACAGTAGTCGTGTTCGTTGAGTCAATCAGGGACTTTAAGGCCAGCCAGCCAGATCAGCCAAAGGTTTTTTTCACGAAAAATTTCTCATTATAAAAAGTATCAGCTATTCAGTGGCGGGTGCGGATTGGTACCCACATATGTGTATACATTACTTACAACTTAGAGATTGTTACCATTGTGTTGAAATATATGGTGTGTTCAAGAAAATAATGGGAATGTTCTTCGACTGTGTTCTTCAACCCTAAAGGCATAGTGCATCATGAATTCTTGCCTCAAGGTCAAACGGTCAATAAAGAGTACTTAGCACCTACTAGTTTAATGCCGTTTGCGTGAAGCAATCCGAAAAAAAACGTCCGGATTTGTGGAAAAACAATTCATATCTTTTGCTCATTTTAGCTCACACTGTAACGATGCCACAGCCACCATGTTCACCAGACATAGCTCCGTGGGACCTTTTCCTATGTTCAAAAATAAAGAGAACTTTAAAAGGGTCGTCGTTTAACAAGTTTAGATGATATTGAAAGCGCATCGCTGAAAGAGCTAAAGGCTTTCCCAAAAAATCGACTTTGAGAAGTGTTTCGACGATTGGGAGAAGCGCCAGCATAAGTGCATAATATCGAATGGAGACTATTTTGAAGGCGACAACATTAATATAGACGTATGAATAAATATTTTTTCAAAAAACGAAAAGTCCCGTTACTTTTTGAAGACACCACGTACAACATAATCAAACTTAGCCAAAATTTTGACCATTTCTGCTTACAATAGCAATCGGATGTTCGGTTAAGTTGAAACTTAATGCAGATATATATACATATATGAAGGTATATTAGACATATATACAATATATGTGTTGTATTACTTTAATTGTTATTCTCCAACTACATACAACAACAACAACATAAGTAGCAGCTTCTTCAACTTTCATACACATCACTTCATTCAACAATTTTTTCACTTATCTAATTCGTATGAGTGAATGCAAACAGCGGCTGAGACGCTGAAAAATCAAAAAAGGGAAAAAGGGAAAATCCAAAGAAATTAAGTGAAATAAGAATCAGCAAAATTTCAAATTGAATTAAATGTTTCTTTTTCGCACAACGCCTGCACTTGCTCCAAGTATGTGTGTGTGCATGCAGGTATATTATCTGTTTTTTGCAACTCACTTTCTTTACAAATACGATTGAACCGACCACAGCGCAGTGCTTTAGAGCGCGTAGCTTTCTAATTTAACACATGTACCTTCTCTAATTCTCGCGTAATTGAAGTGTGAGATCACTTAGCTTCGATCAATTCCGGTTTACCTACATGTTTGTGTGTGTGTGTGTTGCCTTGGTGCTGTGTGTGGAATTTCGCAATTGTTTGTTGAAAGCTGTGAAAGTTGTTCAATTTAATTATTGTAAATTTGTTTGTGCGAGACTGTGTGTGTGTGTGTGTGTGTGTGTGTGTAGTGCGCTAACAAATATGTGTGCTTGTCTACTCATTTCAACACAGCGCTATTCCTAACCCCTTTGCTACATTTAAAAGAAGGAGTAGGAGACTCACAAAAATGTACATAAAAAGCAGAAATTTAAAATGGAAATATTTTTTATTAACAAAAATAAAAGAAAAGACGAAATAAAAAATTTTATTATTCAAAGAAAAGGAAAAGAATAGCTCACATATCTGCGAAACAATATGCATCATTTGAATTTTAAGGAGCCATAACATTCCCAAAAATAACAAAAATAACAAACAAAGGCAAATTGTAAAGCGAAATTACAGTTAAAATGATACAAAAAACGCGAAAATGACAAACGAAATGAGTTGTTGCAGGTATTGGCTGGCGAAATGGCGAAGCAATAAAATTCATTTTACGAGCATATCAACGTGAGAATACATTCGTAAAGCAACCCGCAGAAAAAAAAATGTTGAAAATGTTGGCGTTTATTGACAATTATAAAATATCGCGATTGACATAACCGCCGATCAAAAGGAAACACAAACGTTGGCGTATAGAAGGCGCTCGAAATGGCGCATGAAGGGTTGTACTATGGGAGTATATATGCTATACATAGCGCCATATATATGTGCCTTCGTAGGTGGGCGAGCATATTGCTTGCTTTTGTGAGTGATACTGTGCGGATATTTTATCTGAAAATTTTTATTAACAAATAATAACAGACTAAACTCATTGACAATGATGACAATAGTCGCATAAAAGTTTATGTGTATATATATATTTATTTGGATATTTCTATGTGCATAGATGCCAGTGTAGCTGGCAGTGGGAGCTTCATTTGTTAGAGGATTGAGTGAGTTAGGTTCTAATGCGCAATTAAATATTATTCAAATAAACTAAATTAAATTATTGTTTAAAAAATGTAAAATACAATAAAATAAAATTTAAAAAATAAAATAATATTAAATTAATTAAAATAAAATTAAATACAATTGAATTAAATTAAATTAAGTTAAATTAAATTTATTAAAATAAAATCAAATAATATGATAAAATAAATAAATTAAAAAACGATATAAAATAAAATGATATAAAACAAAATAATATACAATTGAATTAAATTAAATTAATTCAACTAGATTTATTAAAAAAAAAATTAAACAATATTAAAAAATAGAAGAAAATAAAAATTTAAAAAAAATAAATGAAAAGTTAACTAAAAGTGAAGAAAGTGAACACACTTTTCTGTCGATTCTGCGAAATATTAAATTCCAAAGAAATTAGTATTCTTTTTTATAATATTACTTATTATCTTTCTCATATTTCAGCTTATCTCTCCTAATCATTGCCCTCAATACGGAACTCTATTCTTTATTAAAATATATACAACTGCGCCTATTTCATTGCACAGCACTGTATTTACTTATAACATTTAGGGGTATTCAAAACTGAAATAGACAAATAGCATTTATAATGCAAATTTATTCTTCAAACTCATTTTGTATGCAAAAAAATGCAAACAAATTAATAAAAAAAAATTCATATGAGCATGCAAAAACAAAAATAATTATTAAAATGAAATCACAAATAATGTGTTATAAAAAAAAGTACTTCTGTTGTGTGTTGCATATGACTGATTATGTAATGCATAAATTATTCGGTGGTCACATGCGTTATTATATTTAGTAAAGTAATAAATTTGGCAGTGAAACTCTTATTTTGCTTTCAATTACAATAAATAATACACTCATTTTAGTTGCATATTTTATTTAATATGAAAAGCGATTTTTTGCTGCATCGAGTTGCCATATATGCCTCCAATAAAAATTGCAGCCAGCTGAACAAAAATTACGCAGTCAACTTTGAGCGCTGAGCAAGAGTTATCTTCTACGAAATTGGGTCAAAAAATCCCTTCAACATCTTTCGCTTTCTATTTTGAATATTTCACAACAATTTCACTTAATTAAACATATCACTTTTTTGCACTTCAAACATTGTGTGCAAAGCACTTACCGCGCATATTGCTCGTCAACTTTTTGTGGCGCGCTGAATAAAAATTTATCGTATTAAATAAGTCAAATTGCACGGAGTTTTTGTTACAGCCATTAATTGCATATTCCTACCACAACAAAAACAAATGCGACATTAGAGTTATGCGCTTTTGCAGCCACAATATTTGGCTGCTGCAATATTTTGCATGCAATTGCGCTGTGCTTAAATTGCATATTTGTTTGCCATTGCATTGGTGTATAAAAAGTGAGCGCCAATTGTTAGAATTAATATATTTATATGTGAGGTTGTGCGTTCGTATGTGATTGCATAAATAAGTAATCGGTTTATTCATTGCGAATTTATTTAATTGCATCATCATATTTGGTCGCATTTTGTATGTATGTATGTGTGTGTGTATGTGTGTAATAGCAGTTTATAATGGCATTGAAAGTAATTGGCAAAAACAAATGACCGAAATCGCATTATTTGAGGCATTTGATGGCTTTTTCGACGCACTGACGCGACACTGCCGCAGTTTTAATGCGTCGAACGTGTCTAAACGAAAACCGCAGATTGTCCTTTTCTTTCTTTTCAAATATGAATATATAATGGGAAATATTTCAACGTTTTGATGCATTTTAAATATCTAGGGAATATGTTTTCATAATAAGCAAAAACAAATTACCCCATCAAGTGTGTGGGCTTTCGAGCATAACGGCGCATTTATGTCAGACAATGTTCTAGTGTCAAAAACATATGTCATAAAATTTTTAAAGACCATCTTCCTCAAATTTTTCATCAACGATTTTAAACCCAAAAGTCGAAAGTTAATCCCAAAGGTGTTCTAAGGCACAAGTTTTTAAAAATAAAAAAAAATTTCCAGGCATCTAAATCATCAATGATGAAATGTAATGAAACGATGATTATGATATATATGAGCGACCCTATTAACCGATTTGCGCTAACCTAGAAAATATTTGTTTTTTACAGACCAATAAAGCGATGGCTTTACTGAAATTCAGACTCAGATTATCACTGAGAGGCCCAATATAAAGCAAGGCGAGACAAGCCGATCGAAAATTCTCTCAAAATAAGCTCAGAGATATCTGCATAGGTTTTTGGAGTTATACGAATATAAACTGTGAACTCTTTTACCAAAATTGTCAATCAACAATAAAAGTCGAATAGTAAAAATTTTGGTTAGCCAATGAGCACAGAGTGATTTGTAAGGAGCAGAAAAAGTTTTGATCGCGCAGTGGAGCAAAAAAAAAGGTGTTTTCTAACTGCCGGTTTTTTACACAAATTGAAATCAGCATGAACCCGTATTTCACCGTTACGGTTACCAGCATTTGTTTGCTTATGTGCCTGTCGTTGTAAAACTCAATGAAAACTGATATATAAATTTATACGATGTGGAAACAAGCGAACCTCGATTAATTAACTTTATGACAGACATGAGTTTTTTTGCTTCTCTCTCTCTCTCTCTCTCTCTCTATCATCACTCAGTCCCAGCTCTATCTCGCTCGCACCTTTGAATGCATTTGGATAAAGTTATAAAGATTTTTTGCTTTCAAGCAGCACAGATTTAGGCATTCTAACTCTTCGTGGAGCAAATCAAAAACTATAAAACTAAATGCCGAGCAAAACCGCTTAATAAATTTTCAATAAAAATACAATAAAACTGCATGAATCTAGAAAGAGACATAAGCGCGTGTGATACAACTAAGCTGGGCCATAAATTTGGACAACACGTGTGGAAGGTGAAGAGTTGACATGGAGACACAAATGAGCACTCCGCAACAACGAAACCGTTCAAAATGCCAAACAAGAAAAATTTCCATATTTTTTTCATTTTCCGCATTTTATTTAGTTCTAGATTTTTATTGGCGATAAGTGGAAAATACAAATTACAGCTTACTAAAGGGTTATACAATTAATACCGAGTGTCTGCAACAAAATGTAGAACATAAATATAAACATTTCAGATGGATTAGCATGCGTTAAAGTATTTATGCGTAGTTTTGTATCTATGTATCTAAATAAGATTTTAGTTACCGAACATTAAGCGATAACTAAATGTTGTCGAAACTAAATGTAATGCAACGCTTCCACGACCGTAAACTGAACGCTTTGCTCGTTCGATTTTTTGGTTTAATTGTGGGAAGATCATATGTGAGCGATAAGCGAATGCCTTTGCCGCAACTGATTGGCTTGCACATTGTGGGTCATGAAAATTTGAGTCTTCAATTTCATGCCACTTTGACCGCAGCTGCGCGTAGATCAGTGCTAGTAAGACTTATGTGGATTTGACTAAATCTGAGTAGACTTTGTTTCTATTTCAGCGATTTTAGTTAGACTCACTCATGCGTTGTAGCTCTGCATTTCATATTGTGATGGTGAGCATACCTTTGCATATACCATCATTGGTACCACCATATACCATTGCATACACTGTGTTCAGAAGAGAACAAAAAAAAAGTAATATACTTATTTAAGCTTGAGTAGTTTATAAAAAAATACCATATCTTTTAACCTCCATGCATTTAAATGGCTTCCGATGGCAACCTTTAATTAAAGAAGTCAACTTTTATTTCAAAAAATAACATAGAATTCAAATGCACACTCTAACCTCAAAATGTGTAGAACTAAATTCCCACACTTCTCATAAGAGGAAATATAAAACAAATATGTAATGATTGAAATCAAAAAAATTGTTTTAATTGCACGGAAGTTGCGCCTTATAACCTCAATAAAACATATGCAGACGCATAAGGTCCACAACTGTGCCACCATCGGCGACATTTCGGCATCGAATTTGACAACCGACAGCCTGCGAACACTTGCAGTCGCTTGTGTCGGCTAAATCAACGTCATAAAACCCTTTCGATGCTGCTGATGAGCGAATGAGACAGTTTTCATTGGTCGTAAAAAAATTTGTAGCTGCTAGCTTTTCGGCAAGAAAATCATCAAGCAGAATTCCTGCTGGAGGGGAGCACATTTCACCGCTACAAAAAGGCATTGTGTTGCGGTATTTGCGCTTATATGCAAGGTATTCTCTTATTAACTTAATATTGGCGCTTTTTGGCTTATGGATTTCGCCCCTTTTTTCTTGCTTGCTTACTTATTATATTTTGCTCCCACATGGGCACGGCGATTTTTCTTAGCTGTTCTCATGTGACTTTGCAGCTCGTAAAAAAGCGCTAGCTCCGCCACGCTGCACGCATATTAGATTTTTATTTGTCTGTCTGCGCTGCCGCAAATGTAGGAAAATAAAGTGAAAATAAGCAGGAAAAAAACACTGAAATAAAATAAAAACAAGAAAAAAGTACTTTGTAATTTTCTTTTCACCCCTGCTAGGCAATAAAATAAGGAAAATTTGCCGTATAGCCAAAATATGTTTTTTATTATTAAAAGTGTGGCAATATTCGTGAGCGCGAATGTGCGCTCCTCAGGAGACAACGATCAGGCGTGTTAACCACAAAGCAGAGAAGAAAAAACCAAATCACACCGCACTAAAGCGGGTGTATAAAAATTACACATACATATATGAAATGTAGCATGAAAATAATGAGAAACTCCGTTTGAAATACGAAAAAAGTGCGCGCACACACACACACACACATGTGAAATGTTTTTAAAATTGATTATCGCCTCAAGGTGCATTCGCAAGTCGGCGCAGTGCCATACGCTCAGTTTCGTATATATTTTAGTAGCGTTGTAACCATCTCAACGGGAGCCAAGCAGCATGCACATATTATTATGTATATATTGCCAAGTCAGCCGCGTGGCATTTTGTCAGTCATTTGGGTAACATAAAATTGTCGTAAAAAATTAAATAAATGCACAGCAACACATGCACATCAATGTGGGATTTAAACAAGTTGAATAAAATACGTTTCGACTGGCTGAAATTGACTTCACGATATTGCCTTTGAAAGATTTTATTTTCGTAGGCTTGAAGATTCTTTCAATACTCGCTTGCTAGCAAGCCAATGGAGGGCAATTGACTTATCAGCACAGCGCATATGTAACTGTATGTGTAATATGTTTCAGTAATGTGATATGATCAGAAACAATTTCCACAATTTGATAACTTAATGAACTTTGTTGTAATCTAGTACTACATTAATTTTGAGATCATTGAGAATTGAGTTAATGTGGTACTATGTGATGCGATATAATTTAATAGGATACCAACTGATGAATACCAACAAACTCAAATACCATATAAAACAATGATATGTTGCAATATGCTATTAGGTAACGTAAAAATTTGTTCTGAGAAGCTGTGATGATGTGATGTGATATCATCATACAAATTCGTTAAGTGTGATACGATGTGATTATTATAATTTGTTGTGTTTCATACGATGCTATCTGATGATATTATATGTAAAATCTATCAAATGCTAAAAAAAACAGCAACTTATTAGACCCAAGAATGCTTGAATATATTATGAAGTGATGAAGTGATTTCCAATAAATGTGATAAGATGTGATGAGCTATAAGGCGATGGTATTTGGCGCGCTTCAACGTAATAATACTAATACAAAAATTCGATATAAATGTTGGCTCTGAAGTAACATGATCAATGCAAATATGCACGCGATGTGATGTAAAGTCGTGATATGATGCGTTATTGTAATAGGGTGTGATAGGAAGTATACATTTTTATTCTTAACAAAAGGGGATATATATATATTGGATTTGGAAGTGTAGGAATGAAATGTAATAATATAAATGTGAACAAATTCATTGTGTTTGAAAATGATTTAAGAGATTGTAATTTTAGGTATTGACATGTGATATCAAGTAAGATATTAGTTGTAGTTCCAGATTAGCAATATTAATATATAAAATGATATCCTAATGCACATATTTCTCTTAAAATCACTAGCAACATCATGATATAGTATGATGTGATATGATGCGATGTCAACTCAAGTCATATGATATCAGAGCATCATTTCACATTCCACATAGGTTGTTGGGTTGGGTTTCCAAAATCGTTAGCTAGTGTTTAATTGATAAGTTGTAATATAAATGTGTAGCAAAATGAGCTGATTTGATCCGAATGTGTTATCTTTTTGTGATGTGCGTATTAAATAATGTGATGTGACGTCATGCAATGTGATTATTATTCGCACCAGAGTATATTCTTTTTTGTTTTTTAATAAGTGGAGACGTATTTTATAAAATGTGTGACATCGACTATACCATTTCAGTTTTGTTAATTACTGTTGAAATGTGATGTGACGTCACATCATGCCTAGTATTAAAACTATCAATTTTCAAACAGTCTCCCCATATTTCAGCATAATCTTCTGAGTATGATGAAATATGCTGCACAGTTTATAGATACTTCTGTGAAAAAAAAAAAAACAAAAACAAACGATATATATATCGTATCGTATATAGTCGGCAGGGGACTAATAAAGTACAATATCTGCGTGAGTATTTGAGTTATCTTTTTAAACATATCTCTCCACACAACGTATAAATTATTAGTATACAACTCAATCGTTATTTCAATAACCTTTTTCACAATAAGAAATTAAAATTCATGTGCGTATGTGTGTGAACGTAAAATGTCGCGCTGTAGCTATTTGTTATCCTTAAAAAATATCTTGCGTCAGAGCGTTGACAGTTTAAAAATGCATACTTTACATACTTAAATGCGAAAGATAAGCACCCTTTAAACCTACTATTACGCACATACACACATACATATATATATATATATAGATGTGGAGTTACGCAATGCATGACTGGTTATCGAGCATTCATTGGAGCTTGAACCTTTTTAATTGGCTGCGGTCGTTAGCGTTGTGGTTTTAGTGACATTTACGAGCGCTTACATATGTGATTGTATGTGCGCGTAAATTATTTTACATATTTTTTCTGTTTGCTTGTTTTATTGTCCTACTCGCATGTATTTTTAAGTACTTTTGTATACAATTCAATATGTCTCGTGTTTTTAATTTTGCTTTATAACTTTGCGCTGCACGCACACAACCGCAAGCAGTCAAGCGTTGCGCACCTTTATGTGTGTGTGTGTGTGTATGTGATACACTCTTAATTAAAATTTAAAATAAAATAAATAAGAGAGAAACAAATAATTATGGAAATATAAAAAATAGTAGTATTTGAAATGTATTTCAAAAATGAACACACATTTTAAGAAGAAAGGAAGGAAGAAAAATATTTAACGCTAAGCGCCTAAAAGGAATCATCGCTTTAGTATGGGCTTATCTATGCCGGCAATCGGCGGTTGTAAATTATAAACGAAAATTTGTGGCTTTTTGCCTCTTCGGCATTTTATCTGCTCTATCTGGCTTGTGGGTAACTCACTGTGTATTTGCTTACGGTTGCAGTTGTTATTGTTATAAAAAACAAAAAACAAAAAAAAATAAGAATGTTAAATAAAAATAAATGCTAGTATGTGTTGAGTAATTTTATATGCATGTGTGTAGGGTATAAATTTAATATGCGTGTTAACGAGTTTATGTTGCGTACACAACGATTTTTTATTGTTAACAAAATACGCAATACACACACATACACATCTGTATGTATGTAAACAAGTTACCCACTAGGCACATCTGTGTAATATACTGGGTATGTGGCAATGCAGTTGTGCCTATGTATGTGTAACATTTTTGATGAACTACTCTTACATTCAAAATATATACATATCTACACACATACATATGCATGCAGTACGGTGTTAGCATATCCTTGCCACTTCCAGTCAAGTACTGACAAAATAATAAAGCTGTAAAATTTCGCTGCCGTCCGCTCTTAATTGTGCGTTCGCATATTAAATGTATGTATGTATATGTAATTAAGTTGTTATGCTTCAAGCGCCTCGAAATGTCAAATAAATGCAGCTTTGCTCTGCCTAACATTCACAAATACATACAAACGTATGTGCAAAAGGTCACAAGCGCTTGCAAATAATATTTAAACGCACACACATTTAGACCGGTATTTATGAAAATATTAATCACAAATATGTATATATACATATTTACACCGGGTTGTAATCGTATAAAGCAGGCAGTGGTTTTTCTTTTGCTTAAACGCAAATTGTCCGCTCAAATTCCCATCGGTGTTATATAGGTCAAGGTCAATGTCATAATTCGGCAAAATTTACTTTATAAATATATGTTTTGTTATATGTACATATGTATGCAAATTTATGCTGCATGAAAGTCAATTAAAATTTACACAGTATTTCCAAGGAAATTCCTCGAGCAATAAAATACACTTCTGCCTATTTAATCGAATTTTATGAAAAATATATAGGGTGTATAATGGGCCCCTACACACATACCAGCTGCTAGACTGGCAGGTTGTAGCAGAGATTGGACTTAGGGAATTAGCGCGATTTTTAGAAACATGCTCATCCAATGAGGCGTGAGGCACTTTAAAATATGTGAACTACGGAAGATTGATAGCACGAAGGCGGAGCGCTAAGTATTAGCTTACAAAAAATTAGTGAAAGTTTTGCCAAAACAGGCAATTTATTTCTCAACATATTTTTCGTTTAGCTGGATACACTTGATTCAGGGATGCTCCAACTTCGTGAACCCGTTCCAGAAATACATTTTCTGAAGGTCTGTATGTCCTTGTGCCGACATCTTTCTCATATCCAATATTTCATGCAGGGTATGACCCAAACGATCTCTTGAGATGGTTGCCATCTCAGCTAACTCACACACCTATAACTGCCGAGTGTGTGTCACGTTATCCTACGAGGTAGCCGTTTTCAGGGCACTAAACCGACGTGCAACCACGTTGAAACTCATTAGACCTATTTTTGACGGTGACCATCAAAGGTGAAGGAGAAGAGTCAGCGCATACAGCATCCAAGCGCTCTTCGATTTCACTGCACGATTGCCATTCGGTTGAAATTCCAGTAGCCGACTACAAGAATATAGGAACTTATAGGCTCACCCTTGTAGCCTGCACCTGTGGGAGTATCTAATTGAAAAAAAACTCTTTCAAATTATGCTTTTTCAATAATTCGCAACCTATGCTTAAAATCCGCGCACCAACAAAATGTACGCGAAGGTTTGTCTAGAAGATATATCTGTAATTATGAGAGAATCTCTATAAAGCTTATGAAAAGAGAGAGTTCATACCAGAAAACTGAAAATGGCCGAAATAAATCGCATTTAACTGAGCTACATATCCAGATCCACATCGTCCAGCTGACGTTATCAAACAAGGCGAGTTTCACAACGAGCTACTGAATAAAATTCTTGGGAAATGAGTGAATCAGTTCAACTATCAATCTTGATATATCATATCGGCTCTACACAGAAATGTTGTGCTTTAAATAGAATAATCCATGGATTAATTTCCAACAAGAAATCTTCCTCTATCTAAACTTTCCTTAAAAAGTAAGAAGCAAGGACAACGGATATTTAGAACAACAGTTTTAACTGCTATCAAGCATACCGTTAACTCTGCACATTTGCTTGAAATTCAATCTGCTTTCAATGCAAACTTTGTAGATAAATTTGCAAAATACAAATTTCTGAAACGCATTCGGTACGCATACTCGCATAACTTCGAGTCTAGTAACGGCTTAAGTTTAATGAGTTCTACACTTGATATGAAATTCGCGCAACGCGCTGAAAACTAACTGGATAAGTTAGAGGAAAAAGTGAAAATTTTCCAAGAAATGTGTCAACTTGTATTAGATAAGCAAGAACAGCGAGAAGCCAGCGAAAAAGATTAAAACATGGAAAAGTTGTTGTCAAGCATTCGTGCCACAAGGTGTTGAAGAGCCTATGAGGCCAGGCTGGCCGCGTAACGAGTACACCGGCAGCAATCTATGTAAGCTCATAAGCAGGCCATCAAGTTTTCAACGCTGACAGACAACAACACCAAGTATGTATGTATGGTATGTATAATTTAAATAAGTTCAAAGTTTATGTGATTTCTTTTTCCCCACTCGCGCTAAAAGTGGAAGGATTATGGCAAAGTTACTATGTGTTGGGGGCGAGCAGAAAGCTTATAATGTCAGGTTAGGTCAAGGAAGTATAGCTGATAAAGAAAAATAAATAAAAGAAAAGTAGCTTTTGAAGCGACAACAACTTAATAAAAGTCATGCCGCTTGAATTTAAATATTATATGGGCATAAACTTGTGCAAATATTTGTATATTATATGAAGTGAGGAGCGCCTGCTGCTCTTGCCATGCCTCAGCGCCGAGCGTAGGCTGCATTAATAACCCACCAACAAATTAACACTTTATAATAACGCCATAAGAATCAGTAGCAGCGGCAGACAGAGAGTAAAAAAATCAACAAGGCAAGCAGCGAAGGACGGGAGAATGGCATAACTAGCAAAAAAAAAAAAAAAATACATCGCATATAAAAATCGATATGAGAGCAAGGCTTTAAGAAAGTGTAGAATGAAGCAGTAAAGCACAGCAACTAAATGCTTTAAAAAAACATCTACAGCACTTGTAGTGGGTGTGGGAAAAGACGGTTTTTATAAAATTCTTTCAATTTTAATTACTTTCCCGCATTACTTCTAATTGACTGACTTCAAGGGGAGGTCATATATTCAGGTTTCAAATGCCATATATTCCATACTTACAGCTTTAAGGGTACTGCCGACATATAGAGAGTCCTCTTATAATAAACAATAAATAAGTTAATGCCCGATAAACTTCGGATACTTCGTTTGAAAAGACGTGCCGCTGTACTTTCACTCAAAGTATAATGCCGTGAATTGAGTATGTTAGGATCCAGGTCTAGGGTCTAGATGCCGATATTTAACATTTTCGAAAAATAACTTCTAGGCACTTCTGCTCGATTGGGAAACTCTTACAAAATTCCAGAGGTGTACGAAAACCAAGAATGAACTTCGCCTGAAGTATATTAATATAGTTAAGTTTAATGAAAAGAAGCTCAAATAATATTTCCTGAACTTAATTAACTTCATCAGTAACAGCGCTCGGAATGTTATTCAATGCAGACTGCTGACAGTTCCACTCAAACCGAAGAATATTCCTGCTTCTAAGGTGCATTATGGATCTATGAAGATTGTTTTCATTTATTTTTAAGTCTGTAACACCAACCGGAGGTCAAATCTTCTATCCGGTTAAGTAACCGAATTATCTCCAATCATATACTTCCAAATTTAAGAGAGTAGCAGAAAATACACCGTTACTGCTGCAATAAATTCTAAATTCATCTTTTCAAAATAATTTCGCTTATGAGGGGGCACTCAGTTATATTTTTCTGTCTAAAAAGGTTTTGCCGTGCAATCATATTACATGAAAGTAGCATATGCTGCCCGATAAGGTGCCACAAATTGAGGGTTGAGATTACTCGATAAGAAAATACAAGCGAGATAATAAAAAAACATAAAAAAAAAAAAAATTTTAAATAAAAAAATAAACTAAAACGCCAGTCAGTCAAGAGAGGCGAGTGGGCAATGCAAAAAATGTAATAAATGAAAGAGCAACTAATGTATGGGTCCCCCACAGGGTGCAGTTGGAGGAGAGTACTGCTTTGACCCCAGTGATTGTAGGTTGAAATTTAAGAAATTTCAAGTTTTTTCACTACAAAAATCACACACACATACACACACACACACACGCACGCAGGCGCAAGGGAAGGCGCACGCAGGATATTCAACACGTAAGGATATGCAAGCGAATAACGGCAATGCCGGGCATAAAATTTTATGTACATTGCTTTAATTATAACCTTTCAATGTCTTGGGAAAAACAGAGAGAGCAGAGCGCAGTAAATAGCATTAAAAGTGTTAGTGTTTGTGTGTGTGTGTGTGTGTGTTTGCAAAAAGGTGGCAACCACTCACATTTGCGCCGGCAAAAATCCTGTTCCACACACACACACACACACAGATGCGTTTTGTGCTGCCGTTGCACGAATCATATGTTGCCGACAGACGGCAACAGCAGCAACGCTCACATCAGTGCAAAACTTTCAGCGCTGGCAGCCAAGAATCCTGTCTAAAGTTAAGTAAAGAGCGAGCAACAAGCGGACCGACAGACTAACGCCAGTGCAAACTGTAGAGCCTATTGGATTTCGAGGCTTCTTAAGACTCATGCGTGTGTGTCCGGATTACATATACACACATATACACACGCAGACGCTTGTGTGGCGGGAAGTAAGTGGGTAGAGCACGTGGAGTTGTTGGAATCAGGTTAATGCAGCAATAGAGGAGCAATAGGCGCATACAAATACACACACAAATACACATGCGCACATTTTCAAGCATTTGTATTTGAAATGAATTTTATTAAAGGAGCTAGAGCTTACTTAAGTAAATTAAAAGCAAGAAAAATATGCAAGCGTGAGCGGTGCAGGAGCGGCGGCGAATGAGCGGAGTTGAAAGGCGTACACTCAGAAATGTAGTGTGGGTTTTGACAAGGAAACCCTCCCTTTGGAAAGGGAGGTACCACTGAGTATCTGTTATGAGAATATATAAGTGACATGATGAAGATCAAAAGGGAAGCCAGATCAGATCGGAATTTCAGCTGCGTAAGATTACTCTTTTAAGAAACTTTTCCATCAAAGGAATATTGTTATAAGATAGCACATATATATAGTGGGCAACTTCTTAATAAATAGGAAAGATTAGCTTCAGTAAAGAAAAAATTTTGTTGATCTTGTTATCTGAAAGATCAGCAAGATCAGTTAAATTCCTCTGTGCAATAGAATTTCTCGCGCTAGCTAATTGGTATTTAGAGAGAAAGAAAGAGAGAGAGAGATCTTCAAAGCCTACATAGACAACTTAAATGGAGATAACCTGGGCAACATTCCAAAGTACCATACGCTTTAAGGTCGGCTTATCAAGTGTAGTTAAATAATCAGTCGAGATGCTTAGGAACCTGAGCTTAGAAAGCGTTAAAAGCCTTTCACTGATTCTTAAAAGAATATGTGCTAAGACATTAAAAATTTTTAATTTCTATACCACTTAGAAGATATCCTTACAAAGCTCAGATTTTCTAAGAACAAAGCGGTGAAAAAAATATATTTTAGTACAGTCAAATAGTTAAAGGAGAAGTTCTTAGTAAATCTGATTTTATAGAATAATTCCAATGACGAATCTATTGCCCAATTTCCTCAGTGCATGAATTCCTGTAAGGCACTAAACAATATCAAACTGTTATCCTGTCTTGAAACTCTTAGCAGACGAATAGCCTCTTTTTATTCCCTAAACCCGACATGTCAGCCATTCTTACTGTCATGCTGGTCCGCCTGCCACATTTTTAAGGATTCTTCAATCCTGACAGACAAACGCAATGGCAGTAAGCAGTGTGAGTGAGTGAGTGAGAGTGCAGCAAGCAGGCGAGAAAAAATGAGAAAATAAAAAAAGAATTTTTTACTAATGAAAAAAAGCTATGAACAAGCGTAAAATGAAATGCTGAAGCAAAAAAGGTTTGCTGATAAAATGAAAACTAGTCAGCCCTGAATTTTAGAGGCATTCACTTTAAACTGATGTATATATTTTTTTTTTCTATATAATAATACGCCTATGATATACGCCTATAAATACGCCTCATATCCGAACGTGCGTATGTAACATATAAATTTCTCTTATAGACTGGAAGAAAATGAGCAAAAAATATTCTGAAAAAAAAACAACGAAATCAAAAACGAGCGAGGACCGAGAACTGACCGGCATAACAGGATTACAACTATGTGTTTAACTCGGTGATTGGCAAGCCGAACGCGCTGGCTGCGAAAAAGCAACGACGCGACAGCTGAGACCACGAAGCCGAACGCCGAATGTTTGGCAAAACTAAGCGGCTATGCCGAGAGAAAAAGCAGCAAAGGAGAAGTGGCGGTGGAGTGGCTGAAAGATTATCGATCGCCCTTCAATTGAATTGTCTTCAATCTTATTTCTACGACGCGCGGCGTTTTTTGCAATTCCTACAAACACAAACACACGCACGCACACACACACACATAATGAAATTCCTGCAAATGTGGCTTAGCGCAAATAACAAGGCATTTGCCGTTGTTGTCTTTTTGGCCAGCCAGGCTGCCTGCTTGCCTATTAGTTGTGCATGTGTATGTGTTTGTACAGTAGTATTGGTGATTAAAGGTTACTTGCTTTAGACATTGATGACGGTGGCCGTGGCAGCGCAGCAGAAGCAACAGAGCGCAGTTAGTTAGTAAATGGCTTGTGAAGCAATCAGCCAAACAAACACACACGTAGACAAACATAATCACATTTATGTGATTGTATTTGCGATTTTTTCTACAAGATCCGAGCGCCAAGAGAAATGTCTCGTCCATCTGGCAACTACTTGCACACACGGTCGCAGATGAAATGTTTCACTAAGCGCTAGTTTGTTCACTATTTTACTTTTGGTTGTTGTTTTTGTTTTAGCATTACTCTCAGTGCGTTTGTGTGTCACGTGATATGATGTGGGTATCTCACGAATGTGTTAATGAAAATGTAATAAATGTTGAGAAACACTTTTTTTTACTATTTTGTGTCATTTTATTTAAAAAAAAAAAAATATTTTTAAGCGGAATAATTATGAAAAACTAAACTATGATAATAAGTGCCTCCGAATATCCCATTCGTTAAACAAATGGTCAAAGCAAACAATATTTTATTTTCGAAAAGCTTTTTTCCAAGTTAGCTTCAGAAAATGATGATCTCTTGTTCGTCTTAATATACTAATATAAAAAAGTTTGCCTACTTTTCGGCTGAATACTAAACTTGAAATTAGCGAAGACGCGCACCAGCCAGTTATGAGCTGCATAGTCTCATAACATATACTATATGTCTATATTAGAAAGTTTTCATTTTAGATACTGTGAAGACAGTCAACAATTCACCAGATTTTACTATTTCGACCAAATGGAATTCGAGGAAACTGAAACTACCTTTTTGATTTTTGACAAACGGTGAAGTTGTGTGAAAAATATAGAAAAGAGATAGCTTAGATTTTGCATTATTTTTACACAGAGAATTCTCTATAAGCTTTATAATAACTTAGGGATTTCACCAGCTGAAAGGAGTAAGTGAGCAAGCTGAATCTCCATTTTTTTGAATAAATGCAGAAAAAGGTCTAGAGGAAGCTTATCTATAATAAAATAAATTTTATAGTGAAATTCGATTTCAAACATTCAACCTTTTAACAGAGTTTTAGAGAAAAAATAGCTGGTTAACCACAAAAACGCAACTGGGAGTTAAACCACGTGGATCTTTATACGCAAACTTGCGAACCCTGTGGCCAAAAAAATAAACGACCCCATTAAAAACAAAAATGGTTGTTGTTTCTGATTTTTTGGCCATGGCTGTAAATACCAAAAATGACTGTAAAAGTTCATTTTCCTAGTGATTTTATTGCTAAAAATTTCGACTTTAAGAAAATTTTTTAATTAAAAGTTTTAGTATTTGTTTTATCAAATAGTTAAATATTTAGTAAAAATAATATAAACGACAACAAGATTTCAATATTCAAGTGTTTTATATCTTACAGTTGCGTAACTAACTGCACACATACATTCATAGCACAAACATATAATAAATATAATAAAAATAAATAAATAAATAAATAAATAATATACAACTGCAATGCAAAGGAAAAATGTTTGAAAAATTTTGAACTAGTTAACCGCATGTAAATAGAAAAGAGAAATGCAGACACCTTGTGAAGTGCAAATCAATAAAAGCGCTTGTACTTCACTAAAAGTGAAAAGCTTCTCAAGGCTTGTGTACTTCTACAAATGTAAACAATGCTGCACACACACACACACACACAAACAAACGGAAATGTTTGGTAACTTTCAGTATCACTTGTGTGCATTTATGCAAAATGAGGCACACACACACTCACACACACATAGATATATCAGTTTGTTTATTGTTGTTGGTGCGTTGACGCACGAATTCGTAATTTCCAGTAATTTTTGCTGTCTGCCTGTGTGTCTGTCTGTCTGTGTTGCACACGTATACGCGCCCTCTCCCCGCCAACAGGCACAGACACTCAGCACCTGCCCGTCCGCTTAGACTTTGTTTGTGCAACAATTGAAGCCGCGTATTTTGTCGGATGTTCTGTTGCGTAGCCGTTGTCTTTTGTGCTAAATACTCACTCGATTGTTGTTGTTGTTATTGCATAAGTGTATATGCATGCTCTTGTGTTTATATATTGCTTGTTTGCGTTATTAAATTTAGCACACATTTTCTTGCCACACGCTCACAATCCGGCACATTTAGACTTAAACTAGCAACATACGTATGTATGTATGTGTCTACGCGCATGCAATATATAACAAAAAGCAGAAAAGCACAACTACAATTATATTAAAATAAGTTGAAACCGGAAATCAGTAGGCAATATGCCAACAACAAAGTACAAAGCTGCTACAAGCTGGTTGCAAGAGTGACGTTGAAGGCATTAGCGACAAGTGGGTAGCCCATGCACATACCTTCATATGTTGCAACATATAAATTTCTATTTTCGAATACACACACATACGCACCCATTTGCAACACATATACAATGAGAACTTTACTTATTATTTGCACTCTTGGCCGTTTTCTCTCATTTTATAGTCGTAGAATGATTATATGTCTCGATCTAGTTGATGCTATGGATGGTCAGGCCCTACCATACAGTTGTCGTCTCAATTGGCTTAAAATTTGCGTTCCCAAATATGTCTCTTTGAAGAAGACAGTACCTAGCGAACTATTGTCCTCGATAAAACCCTTTTCCGGAAAAAATATACACCGGAGAGCTCAATTTACTTAAATACCACTAATATACCACGACTTTGCACGACCTCGTCTTTCAAACTTGCGAGAATTCTTTGAAAGAGAGTTAAGTTGTAAGCAGTGATCCAACAGATCATATTGCACTTTGGGTTCGGAAACCCAATCCGAATATATAGAGAGCCCAAGTCATAGTCAGTCGCTCCCCTCTCTCGCTAACTAGATTCTTCAAACTTATATTTGAAATATCATAAATTAAGGCGGGGGATTTCAAAACAAATTTTGGGTTTTCCCCTTTCCTTTCTTCGAAGAGTTGTCTATATTGGTTCCGTAAGGTCTTCTTTTTATTTCTCATGATTCGCTGTTCCCACAAAATCTAACTGAAGCAGATAGGTCTCAAAAATAACTATTGTATACACATATCTGAAATGAGCTGGGAACTTTCTTGGACAAATTTCTTCGAAAATTGCTTGCTCTTGCCAGTTTCATTTGATGAGAGCATAACCAATGATTTTTATCAAGAATTTAAGCTCTGCAATTGTGAGTTCTATGGTAAAAACTAACCATCGACACCAGTCGTGTTTCTTCCAAAAAATAATTTCATTTATTTTAGACATAAGCTTAAAACAGCCCACTGTGCCATTGTGCGCTGTGAAGACGGCTTAAGCCAATGAGCGTAAATGCAGCGCCGCCAGGGTTAACGGCAGCGACAACTTCCATCGGAAGAGTATTAGCCGTAAAAGTAAATCGAAGAAAGCCTACAGAAAGCTCTATAAGACTTCGAACAAGAAGATATAGTAGAAATGGGAAGAGAAAAAGAAAAGGAGGAATTCGCAAGGCAAAAGCAACGACACCGACTGTGACGCAGGCAAAACTTTTTTAATTTGCAGCCTGTCTGTCCGCTCCGGCTCAACGCAGCCCAACACGTAGCTCAAGTTGATGTCAAGCAACATTGCAGATACGGTGAGGTTTATTTGCCGAGGATTTGCCTTTCAACTTTCCAACATATAAGCACAAAATGCAGGTTGCAGACATGAGGATGAGGAGACTTATAAACACGCACTTGCTGTTGTTGCATGTGTGGCAAACTACTGTATATGGGCGATGAGTCAGTGTAGCTGTCATTGCCACAGCGGTGCGTTCAAAGTTCAACCTCGAGCCAAGGTGGAGTTGCAACCAAAAAAAAAAAAAATGAAAACCAAATATCGAAAGAAAATGCTTGCCACTTCAGCACCAAATATCTGTATGTATGTATGTATGTATCTATGTTGGTGTTTGGTGCGCAACTTACACAAGTTGTTGTCGTAGCAACATGGAGTATTGTTAGCCTACCAGCTTATGTAACTGCTGAGAGGAAGTTAATTCACAGCGACCACTTGATTGTGGCAACAGCAACCACCTCGAGTGTATACCTCTAATAAAATTACACAATCCAAGCAAAACCGTCGCCGCACCATTGCAATGTCATAGCTAAATGCTACAATTGCTCACCGCTTGCAACGAAAGAGCACAAACATTTGTCGGTTAACGGAGTTATTTTGTGGAAACGTACTTTAAAATTGGTCCTCATATGACACTCTTTATTTACAAATACTTCTCATACGTTTTTTGTTACTTAATCGGTGCTTGTTTGCACTTTTAGATTAGATAAGATGAATTGCATGAAAGAGCAGTCTAATATTCCAAATCTCAAGTCCCTGTTTTCTTTTCTTTACATAAATACAAACTCTAGAAATTTAGAACAATAAATTGAGAAAAAAATTGTTGAGAGCACAGATACTTTGGAGCTCCTCTGACAGTTGTTTTCTTCAGATGAGAGAGGAGCCTTAAAACAGCAAAAAAAAATTTTTAAAATACCTGTGATGTTCTAAGATCTCTTGTCAGATCTTGTAATTCTCTTCTCTTCTTCTCTTCTTAATCTTGATCTTGTACAATCAGCTCCTGTCGGACTATCCATTCTTCGCGAGCCTAAAGTTGAGCTCAACATTATTAATCATGATAAAATATTACAGAAGTAGTTGAGCGATCATCTTAACCCGACCTACCCTAACTTAGCTGTTGCCTTTATTTGGCTCAGACATAAAGATAAATATCGTATTTGACAAGATCTAATGTTCCTATGAGTTCCTTAACTAGATATGAAGTGGAGATCGTTCACAGGAACGATATACTAGAAAACTGTTCTATTAGTTTGGTTTCTACAGCACTCTTGAGACCCATCTTGGGTCAATAAATCCAGCATGGGTCATACTTCGTTCGTATTCCGCTTCATGACTGCTGCTCTTCGGAGTTTGATAGGAGAATAGTAATTCAAGAATCGCTCAATGAAGCTCAAGAATGGCCCTATATTGCAGTCAATCTAAATCTAAACTGGAGCTACTAGACTGGCTACTGAAAAAGGTGCGATTATGTGGACTATATAAGTAAATATACAATGTATAATATTTTATTTGTTGAGGGTATGTAATCTTCACTCGAGTCTATGAACTTAGCATTATGTCATCTTTCGAACAATCTTCTGCAGAGTAGAATAATCGAAGCAGCAATCTATTGCTTGATAACCTACCTCGACACATAGATTCCACAAACGACGGGTACTCACACAAATCCAGTGGCATAGTTGAAACGGAAAGTGGCGACATGTCAAGCTGAGATAGTGTCTTGGCACCAACTATCTTACAATAACACCGACAACAACAAAATAAGTGAGCTATATTTTCTTTGAAGCAAACTTCGCTGGTATTTCAGGCGGTGTTGCAACGGTTGCTGTTGCTACTAACTTTATATACAACCACTTGCTACCTCAGCCAACCATTATCTACTACCGATTACACACCATATCTGTCACAGTGGCATATTGTGGTCCCTTCGTCTGCTGCACTTAACCTCAAGCACACTACGAAGCAACTACGAAGTCGCTCGGTAGCGGCCAAAGCAGCAGCCTTCACAAATTCTCCACATTGCTACTTCTTGTATGCTGCTGTTGTCCAATTGCTGTCTAAATGCAGCGTACCTCGCGCCTCTCTAGTTACCGCTCTCTTGACTTGCCATTGTTGTTGTAATTGTAATTAAATATGTAACTAGTGCGCTTTGTGCGACGGCTTCTAACTTGCAATGTGCGGCAGCGGTGGTGTGATGGCATTTTACTACTGCGATTCACCCGTATTTGTTTTCTTTTATTTGATATTCTTCGTTTCGTACTATGCTCCCTTTGTTCTACTCCAGTTTTTTTCCGTTTACTTTTTTGTGTGTGATTCTTTTGTTTAAACAATTGCGCCACTTTAATTGTTTTCAGATACGCATCTTTGCCTTACTGTCTCGTTGTGCAGACACACACGTTGACACACGTTGGCATGCACAGACACATGCATGCATGTGTGTGTGTGTGCACATATGTATCAGCTTCCATAAATTCATACCTTTTATGTTTTTCACATACATACAAACATGCTATGGGGTTCATGTTTCATTCCATGTCATAGCGTATAACATTATCTGTATATATATGTACATATGTATATACTGTCAGCTTGTAAATAGCTTAGCGTATGTATGCAACTGTGCAGTAATGCACTAACTTTTGTTCGTAACTATGGTTGAGTGCATTTTAATTGTGTTGTTGCGACAATTTTCAATTTCATTTCTTTATTTTTTCGTGTTGTTGTTATGAGTTGTTGCTGTTTTTGGTGTGTGTTTTTTTGAAAAGCGTTTCATGGTGCTATTGTTTGCTGCTTGCTTAACGAAATTCTTGTGGACAAATGAGTTTTTGTTTGTAGTGCAAAGTGATGAGAACTATTACTTAAACAACTTAATTAAAGGAAGAAAAAATCCTACTGAAAAAGAGAATTGTATAATATCAAAGGGCAATTTAAGAAAGACGAACACTATGAACATGTCTCTTAAATAGTTAAAAAAGTAGATAAGCTAATTTCAAAATAATTTAGACAATTTAGAAAGCGTTGCCTACATTTAGGTGCAATACCTGAAGTACATAGCATACATTTCAGCGTTTAGCTGATTTAAATAATTTGATTCTGAATGTTTTTAAAAGCAATTGCTCTCAGTTTAGCCTTGTTCCATATTTAAATTCTGTTTAAAACTAGAAGAAGCCTTTATTTGTCTGCTAACATCGCAAGTATATAAAAAAAATGTTTAGTAGAACTCTCAGTATAAAATTTTTACAACATAAAGTCAAAGAAAAATATAATTCCAGAGTATTCGATGAATAGTGCCCGAATTAAAGCTGTAATATAGTCATGAAGAAATACAACAAACTGCTTGACAATTACAAATAAATATGGATGTCGGTTGTAGAATACCCTACTAATATTTTTAGGCTCCAGTGATGCCTCTGACGTAGCACCATAATGGCTTTAGCTAGGTTTGGAAGTTCATATTCCGCTAAAAGAGGATGAACTAACCACTTTCGGCAGATATTTATGAGAGACAATGCCAGATAGAACATATACACTTTATATAGTCATCTATTTGAACTGAGAAAGGCAAGCGTCTAGACATTGTAGACAAGGCTAGACACCAAAATATTTTCTATCTTGGGAAGTATCTGACAAGCATACGCTTGAAAATAAAATATAATTGATTTTGGTAAGTGTAAAGCTAATCCTTTAGCCGCCTAAGGGTATGTTAGAGTATGCAAAATATAGATGAATGAAGTTTTTGGGCGAAAAAAGTCTTGCTTTTCGTTTAAAACGGCATTGAAATGCAACTTTCATTGGTACTGATTTCATATTTTCGAAATCATAAACCCACTTAACATTTCCTTTAATATAAGACTATCTGTGTTCAAATCGAATATCTACTAAAATTCACATTTCCTTGTTAAAGCCGGCAATTACAAGACAAAAAAATCTTTATGTATATGTGAGCATATTTAATATGATGTACATATGTATGCACGCGAATGCAAAATATCCACTGTGTGTCATTATGTCCACAAGAGCAATTAATAAATTGCTTGGCCTGCTACACAGAAACTTACCAACTGCATACGTACACATACATACATACATACGTGTCGTGTATGCCAGAAAATTTACAATCATTCACTCTTATTTACTTTAGTTGCTCGACTCGCCTATTGTGTGATTTTATATTGTCCATTGTTGCTATTGTGCTTACATTTGTAGATAGGTTAATATATACAGACACACACATGCCCATATGAAGGTACGCAAGTGTGTGCACATTTGCTCCTGTTGTGGCAGTTCTAGTGTGCCCACCAATCGCCACAATGTGGTCGAAAAACTCACCCTATTGAACTCTCAACAAATGCAGTAGTACATACAACTACAACAATTGCGACAACAAACACCATAACAATAACTAAAACAATCTATTCGTGCATTCATATGTCATTCAAACGAATGAAAATATATACAGACATTTAAGCTTACATACACACAGACAAACGCATACATGCAAACAACTCTTCCTTTATTTTTTTGCTATACATTTCACATTACCAAAACCAAAAAGCAAAGCCAAAATTAAGCAGCGCGTGTGGCAGCGATTGAAGCAATTTATGAGCAAGGGTCTGGAGGAAATAATGGCCGGAGCGTTTTTATACTGGGCGGTTGTTGTAGTGGTTTCTTTTCAATACATAGCTATAAAAGATAGTTTTTAAATTAATGGCTTAAGTTATGGACCGTAAAATGTGGGTGCTTCTACATAGTCTCGAACTAAAATTTTGAGATATTAAGAGCTGAACAATAAGAGACCTATTTTTGCAGAAACTTTTTGAACTAGAAAAAATTGTTATATAATTTTATGGAAAAGTATGTAAAAAACGCATTATAAGTCTTACTTACTTGCTCTCCGCTCTCACTATTATTGCGCTCCAAAGAAATTTGTACAGAAACCACTTTTGGAAAAAAGGAAAAATTGTATCACTTCGTTTCATAAAGCCTATAAAAGCTTACGTTGCCAAAAACTGCCAGTAGAAACTTTTCAAAAGCTGAACTTTCTAGAAGCGAACCGTGAGTAGTATTTGCGAATCTTCACGAACTCATGACAAAGCGTTTGCAACAGTTTCAGTGGATGCGTATCCAGAAAGCTAATACCTTCATCATATCTTAACGAAGATGTATGAAGAACGATTTCTAAACTTGCTCTCTCTCTCTCTATGTATATATATCAAGATAAAAACGAGCCATTAACCGCTCGAATTGATTCCGAATAGGACACATAATGAAGATGTGGACCAACTAGCATGAGAGAAAAGTGAAGATTTTGTGTGGTTTTTTCCAGCATCTCTCATGGGACCAAAAATTAAAGATCATTGGTCTCGATCCATTTCGAATGCGGCATCTCTATGTTAGCATATCTCAAGAATGAACATTGATATTTTGAGACTTTTCGAAAAAATATTCAAAATTTATTCCAAACTCAAGCAATAATTTTCCTGCTTGTCAACGACAAAGTGCAAGAATTGTTGGCAATAAACATAAGTAGGTTCGCTTATGCACTCATTTGCGCGATTGCCATTGACTTGCAACACTAAACGCGTGTGCAACATTACCGTTGTACTTCTGTGGCGGGTAGGTTTTCAAATGCACTATTCACTTTCAATTCAATTGTGGCAAGTTTTTGTTGTTTGTTCTTTGCTTTTCTGCTTTTCAAGGCACAGCAGTACAAGTTGCGGTTTGCGTTATAAAATACACACTTAGTACATATATATGTATGTATGTGTATATATATGTAAGTATATGTTTACGTATATATAAAAGTGCATATAATTTTTCGATATAAGTTAGAGTATATACATGTACTTACATGTGTTGTGCAACAACTTGCAATTAGTGGCATACCGGCTTGCAACATTTGCCACTTTTAAGTGCCACCACTGTCCGCATGCAATTTTAGAGCCCGCAGAAAAGAATGTTGTAAGATATAAAGCGTGTCTTTGGACGAGGGACGAGGGGTGTGGATGCGCCATTACTTATTTATTGTGGTTGTGTTACCTGTAAGCCTTAATTACATACAATACGTTGTTATTATACTTCCTACCCAAAAGCAATTGTGCATATACCCGATTTCCCTTTTCATACAAAATTATATAACAGTTGATTGGAAAATCGAGTTTTGCTCGCTGTTTATATATGAATCCAGAAGCTCGCTTAAATTTCTACTTTTCCAATTGAGGTTACTACGTCTCGCTGCTTCTTCTTCTTCCACAAAACATGTCTGTGCATATGTGTGCAGACTCCTACACCACAAAACATCTTCGACATGTGCATTTTTAATTAAATTGAGTGCGGAGTGTGAGCACCAGGCCTCTCCGCCTGGAAGACTGCACGAGTAAGTGCCTCAAACATCAAATGCCAAGTTTTGTTGTGTATGTGTGTATGTGTGCATGTCTTCTTCGCTTCTGCTCGTCTTTTAAAACACAAAAATAAATGCACACACACACATACACATGCATGCAAGTGCAACAGAGCATACATTTGGCAAACGACCCTGCGGCTTTATTACGAGTACTTGCATACATACTTATCGACGCTTAAGTCTGCTTACATTTCTAACTGTTAACTGTCTTAAGTGGATTTGCAATTTGGGCATTTGGGTCAGACATACACAATGCGAAATCCAAGGTGCACATAACACACACACAAACACACACAGACACACACTCAGGTATATTACATAACACTCAAGACGCCGCGCAGCAGCTGTAGTTTTAATCGTTTGAATTGCAGGAAAGTTCTACGGGCGCTCAGCTCAACTCGGCTCTGCTTGATTGCCGCGCCACACTTTACTTGCCGCAACTTGTGGCAGTAGCAAATGCGAATGTGAGTTTCGACTTAGGCGATTGCATGGTAAATTTAATGCGCTTACTTGCAGCAAGACGTGGAAGTGGCTTTTCTTAACCCATTAAATAGGTGCACAATACCCTCTAAGCCTTTCACTGAGCTATGATTATGAGCAGGAGAAAAGGCGCAGTGAATGATTTAAGTAAACAGAGCTAATTTTATGAACACTTATAACCAAAAATGTAGCAAGTGGCAGCATTAAAAGTTCAACCATGAAACGGTTAAAAAGCTTCAGCATTTCTAAAACAAGTTCCTTCGTTGTTATCGATATTTATCATCTTTTCTCTAATACAACCCTGTGAATCTCAACATTTACTTAAATATCGTGCTTCTAATCCTGTCAGAAGGTTCCACTTGATACTTGACCCTTGAGAATCATTGTCACCAAATTGTATGGCTGCGCCAGTATATGATCTATAAGTTCGAGCATCAGATTTGACAGCACTTATGTCTAGCCAATGACAGAAAATACCGCAAAAGGTGCGCAGATTCCACCATAGTGAAGCTCGGTGTGCTGGATAACCGGAAGCTGCCAACTTTATATGAACTGTGCAATAATTTTTGGTCAACGCTTTGATTTGTTTCTTTATAGTGTTGTGAACTTTCTCATGAACTTAACTAAAAAGTGGGGTTCTGGCTAAAAATATAGTGTTCTTGTTTATCTCCCCATAGTAGAATTTGAGACCATGTGCTTACATTTGTTTTCTACCAAAGCAAAAGTATATTTCATTGCTTTATGAAAAGGGAATCGAGCTATACAGCTCCGTTCTATGTCTTTTCTCACTGAGGTTCCCACTGTCTTCTATCTAAATATCCCTAATATTGAGTAATCACTGACAGCCAGTGTGAAGTTCCTATCAAAAAATGGACTTTAGAGTGCCTAGCTTCAAGTTGCCTTGAAACATAACTAGATTGAGCTACTAATCAGACCAAGAGAGTCATATCTTCCGCTCACTAAGAAGTGTATGTGCTTCTGCCTATCTACCTTCGAGAAGCAGTGGGTTTGTCAATTTGTTTTTACTGAAACACAACTTATTGGTAGTGTTTTTTTATTGAGAGGCAACTAGTTGTAAATTTTTTTTTTCCACAAACAAAGTCCTGTAATTGATTAGTTAAAAGTCAAAAGCAAGCAAAACACCATCTACTCACCAAATCAAAGCATATTTGCTCCTAATCCAACACAAAGAGCGTCAACACCAGCAATCCTCAAAAACCAAACAAAATTTATAACAGAAATTACAACAAAAACTGTGCCGAATATTTTCAAGGCAGCGAAAGTTTAAAATTCTTCTGTTGCCGAACAAATTAAATTAAATCTCAAACAAAATTATGAGAGAACTTTTTGAGCTACGCAAAAATTTAAGACACAACATAAAGCAAAAAAATCAATGGCATAAAACAAAAGTAGACGGAAAGCCAAAAACAAAAAAGATAACCAGTAACAAATTAAACAAAAAGTCTAACTAAATTGTACTGCTGAACTCTAAAGAGACGAAACTTTGGCAAATGTTTATTTTGGCGGTAAATTATGAAAAAATTTTGCAACACAAAAGACTGGGGAGAGAGTGGTGCGGCAAGGTGAAAGTAAAAAGGGCGCACGAGAAGGCAGTTGTGCTGCAAGGTGCAGAGATAAAATATATGGAAATTGTTTGTATATATACCGTTTATATACTTAGCTAGTACATAAGCGCAAGCATGTACATATGTAAATAAATGAGTACCCTACGGCGGAATTGGGTCTTTAGGTTCATAAAGAATTTCGCAACTTTTCCAGCATTTTGCTGACGGCGCATAAATAAATAAATACATAACTACATGCTTATTTATATACTCCTACACAGATATATATACTTGCCGCAGAGGCATGTGCTGATTTCTTTTATTTAATATTTTATACTTTTATTATTATTATTGTGTGCTTGTGTGTGTGTGTATGTGTGTGTGTGTGTGTGTGTGTGTGGCAGGAAGGAAGGCTGTGCGGCACGGAAGGAAGAACTTTTGCAGCTTTTCGTCACGTTTTCCACATTGCCGAAAGCAGTCAACGAGAGATCGGCGACGACAACCTACACGAATTTGTCAAATAAATAACAGAAATATGGGCGATAAAAGCAAAAGAGGAAAACTGCGCACAGTGCGAATAGGAAGTACCAAATGAAAAGTGAGAAAAACAGTAAAAGAACTAAATCTATATGAAAGCAGCATGGCCAACAAATCAGGCGGGTGAAGTATGCAAAACTGCGTGTGTATTCATGCATACATATAGAGACGGAGCGTGCAGAAGAAGCTTGTCAAAATCGAAAGGCATGAAAAGAAGAAGTGGAGAATTTAGTAATAGGCCGAAAAGAATAAAACGGAACAATCGTAAGTAGTAGCGGCAATCACGAGTGCGCGAGCTTTGCATTGCGAGTCTTTGATATAAATAGTTGAAGATTGGGCAGAGCTACCCTGCGCGGGTCACTAAACAAGTGGGTGCGCTGAAGTGTCTGACTTTGACAGCACACATACCATATATATAAGTATATGTAGATGTACATATGTAAATGAATGTGTATGCAATACACTGCAGGACATCAGGCAATTCAATGTGTAGCCAAACGCTGCTAAACGCTCAACGAAGCCGCCTCGTTTACTTTCATTTACTTAGTTATGATTTAAATGGATTTTCTATTGCCAATAAGTCAAGCTTAGATTATTGTGTGAAAAATTTAAATTCAGTATTACATATGTTCAAGCAGCAAATTTTAGTGATGCATTGAAATAAAATTTCAGCGTTTCATATTTGAGTGATTTGATTTCTGTTTCTTTGTCGCCATTTTTGTCATATTATTGAAGTAAAAAAAAAAGTGAATAAGATAAATAGAATAAAAATATAAACAGGAAATTAAAAGTATCGAAAACCCGATATCCCGAAAATGAATCCCGAAAAATGAATCCCGAAATTTCGGGATTACGATCGAACTCAACCATTCAATACATTACAAACCAAATGACCTGCATCAACTTGCTTGCCTGCATTTGTCGTACACAATCCACACCACTCGTCTCCCCATTCCACATACAACCGAAACGCTAAAGAATCTGCTTGTAAGTTGTTCCACTCCATTTTATATGGATACTAGCAATTATTGGTGGCACGCTTTGTGTGACAATTTATTGAATATGAACACCATTTCAGCGCGCTGCACCCAATAAATCAGTAAGTACGAATGTCCTAAGAACTAAGAACGCGCGAAGACAGCTAAAATTGAAATGGAACTAGACTGAGACGCTAAGAAGTAGTGAAGCGCTGAAGAAATGACTATTTGTAGCAGTAATTTTTTTATTTATGGCAAATATGCATATAAGAAACTGCAGTAAAAGCACGCTCAACGGTATTTTATGAGGGCGACAGCTCGAAAAATATTACAGAAGTAGCTATATAAACTTGACTATATACACTTGCACATTATATAGTTAACGCTTATATATTTTTACATATGTATCTCTCTAGGTTATGCGATGGCACCCGGCGTGAGCACATACTTCTATATATATAAGGATTCCACAGCTGTGCCACCAGGAGCATATAATTTTTGTGTGTCAAAATATACCAAACTACCTGTACACACATACATAAAGATTTGTGTGTCATGTGTGCACAGCACACAGGTACCGTTGGAAATTTTTTTCAATTATAGAATTGCATACTGATAATATTTGAGGTCGTAAATTATGTGGGCTTTTCGCCGGCTTTGTTGCCGCCTTTGAAGTTTCGGGGCCGATTACCGCGTCGAGTAGGCGCTCGAATTACTAAACATTTTGTCCGGAACACCTACTTCGCTATTACACACATACATGTGCATATGTAAGTACACACAGTAGCAGGCACATCATTATCTTTTACACTCGTGCGCAATTATTTACACGAAGCTCAAGTAAATCTCGACGATTGTTTATGTTAATCGGCAATCAAAGATTTAGAAGCTCATTCGTAAAAGTAACTTTGCATGCCAAAAGTACTTCGTGTTGTACATTGTGTGTGTATGTGTGTGTGTGTGTGTATGTGTGTGCGTTTATTAAGCATTAATGCTGAAGTAATTGTATATAAATTGTGTTATACAAATGAAGTTCCCGGAAAAGAATAAAAGACTCTAAATGTTGTATGAATGACTTGCGTTGGTTCATTGAAATAACAAATGCTTTTGTAATAATTCACCGAAAGCTAGATTTAGATGAAAAAAAAATTTATACGATTTCTTGTTACTGTTAAAAAGATATGACTGAATGGATGCGTTTATAGTTGAAGTTATTGAAGAAAACTCACAAGTTTCGCAAAGACTTTTCTTGAGATGAAATAAAACGAGCCGAAAGGGATAATTTAGACAATTCAATTATGCTAAGCTAACCTAAATAATTTATCTTGTAATTCTCAACCAGTCTATTTAAAAAATATGCACTTAACTAACTGTAATTTATCCCTAAATTGACAAAAATGCTTACATTTAGCTTTACAAGCCTTTGAAGACTGCTCGATGAGGCGGAAAAACAGACTACTATGCCTAATTTATCTAAAATCTGTGCTAACTGAGAAAATCTAGATGAAAAGACTTCGCCGCCAGCTACTCAATACAAGTTATGCTGACAAATTATGCTGACTAAATGCATTCTGTATGAGCACCGAACTGGCTAAGTCAATGTCAGTTTATGACTTAATTATGGCAACTAATTGACCAACTTAAAAAAAATGTGGGAGTTATATGTATTATCAGATGCGTTAATAATTATTACTATGCATACGACATTCATTATAACCTTACTAAGCATTAGTTTTATCTAACTTTACTTTGGTGGAGATATTAAGTAAATTAGGTCAGGAAAATTGATACCTACACGGTGGGAAATTATGCAGTGTTCTCATAATAGCTGTTCGAAGGTGCCTCAAGCCTTGTAGGGCCTTTCTATTTATGGAAAACATTTCGTCCTCATATATATATTCAGAAGCAGAAGTTTTTCTACGTCGATAGGACAACAAATGCGATGTTCAAGGTCAGAAAGAGAAAGGCTGCGCGTCATTTTTTGTATTCTAGGCATTAATTAATACCATTGCAATCAAATTTGAATAGTTCTAAATTATTATTTTGTTATTTTTAGTTATTTGGTTACTGTAGTAGACTTAAACTAACTTTCTGAGTATTACACGAAGCTTCTGTATGTTGTCCAAGCTTATTATTATTTAATTAATGGGTATTAAATTAAAAAAAAAAGTTATTAAATTAATTATTTAAATATAATTTTCATTCATTTATTTTTTTGCCCCATTTAGAATAAATGCTTGAAGCAAAATCTCAACTAAATCAAGTACATTAAATTATAACACATCCGACAGCACCAACTGTCGCTTAACTAAACGAGCAATTCACTCAAAAGCCAAGCTCGACATCAATCAAATCCTCTGCTGTAGCTACCGACCATGCCGTGTGAGATACTTGTGTATGTGTGTGTGAGCTTTATTAATACGTAGTTCCCCAGCGCTTCTTTTTGTTACGGTTGTTAAGGTATCTAGAGCTAAAACTATATGCATGCAATCAAAAAAAAATAAAAAAATATGTTCGCTTTTATATAAATTAATAAAGATCAGTCATGTAGTCGCACAGGCGCACGGGATGGCGCGCGGTTATGGGGAAAGTGATATTCCAATGTTATATACATATGTATATGCATATATATATGCACTTTTATTATATATATATATATGTGTGTTTATGCCTGAATTTTTGGTAAAAGTGAAGTTGGAAAATATGAATAATTGCCCAAAAAAATTGCCGCGATTTTTGGGAAGTAGTTACCAATTTATTATACCTACTCACAATCAGAGTGCGTCCACACCCTCTGCAAATGCATGCACTACAATCCACCAATTTAATTGAATCCAATTCAACCTATGCCAACAGGCAATCAATGTGAATATCCAGCCAGTATACACCCAACCGCCCACAAAAGAAGTCGGTGTCGGGACTTGAACCCCGCTGCCTTACACCTACATACAATCGAATATTCAGCTATGGCAGCGCGAGAGAGAAGCACCAACTGCCGCTAAAATGAAAAATAATAAACGAAAAAAAACCAAAAAACAGAAATCATTTCATTCAGGCGGTGAAGGTGATTCACGGCATCAATTTCAACGGCGGCGGCGCAGCTATTATAATTCTTTCGGCTTTGCGTGGTATGTACATACAATAAATAATATCATACTACAAACTGCATTGCAACAATTCAGTTAAGCTGCCAAATGAACAGGCAGTCAGGCAGTCAGGCAGTCAAGTGCTCAAAAAGCTTACACACACACACACACATACACACATATATATACAAATAGTCGTGCAGTTAGATAGATGACAGACAGATAGCAGCGGATGGATGAAGAGATAGTCGGGTCAAGAGAAACAGAGAGACCGCCTGCCGCTGCTGAAATCTATGGGCGACGACGGCATTTCTTTTGCGATACATATTGCTATATTTGTTGTATTTGTTGTAATTGTTGTAGTGTTGTGTATGTGTGTGTGTATTTGTATGCAGATTCGTTTTTTGTGTACGTTTGCATGTATGTATAGACGTATGTGAGAGTAAAGTCATGCTGTTTGCCTCACATTTAATGTGTGCTTGTTTGCCTGTACATATGTATGTGTGTGTGTGTGTGTGTGTATGCGCACATTTGTCTGCTTTTGCAATGATTTATCATGTTTTGCTGTGCGCTAGTGTTGCTCTTGTTGTTGCAGCTACTTTTTTTTGGCGCTCAAATAATATCTCTTTTCATTTTCACATTTTAGTTTGCATTTTTTATTTATTTATATATATGTATATATGTGTGAATTTCGTTGATGCTTCTGACAGCACAGGAAGAATGAATGGGCGAGTGAATGAATGAGTGAACGTCGTCGACATTTCCTCCGACAAAAACAATGCGCTGCTACAAATGTAATGTAGTGTGTGTGTGTGAAGAAAAAAAGCGAATTGTGTCCGCGCATGAATTTAAAATTTTATAATGCAATAATAAATAACAATAACAATGAAATTTACTCGCTGGCAGTGCCAATCAGGTCGACACTTGGATGCTTTGTTGCCCATACGAAGAAAAAACAATCATAGTTCTGGTTCCGCATAAAAAAAAAAATTATTTCATATGTAAATTACAAATGAATATTTACGCCAGTGATTTGACATATAATTTGAGTTGTTGTTGCCGCTTTTTTATGACTGTAAGGAAGGGAAGAAAATCTGATAAAATTCAAGGAAAAAAGTTAAAAAATATATGTACATCTAATGGACGAATTTGACTAAAAATGTATTATACTAAACATTTTCTCAAAATTTGTCATAAAATTAGCAACAGCAATGAAAATTTAAAATTTTCATTCAATCGACGAATTTTTCTTTGTTGAATCCGAGCTTATATAAACCTATATTACTGACAAATAAATTCGAGAAAAATACGAAATTTCAGCGCATTGAATAAATGCGTTTAATCATTACTACCTTCTTTTCGGCTAATCGATGAATTTCACTTTGAACAATGAATAAAATTTAGCATTCTCTGCGTCTGCAAAAAGTATAGTAAAAAAATATAAAACGTCTTCGAAGAACCATGAATTACGTGCGGAAAACTTCGTCAAATCTTTTTCTAACATCTGCCAATAAGTCTGCATAAAGTTTAAAATTGGTAGAAAATGCCTGTATTATACGGTGAACTGCGCACAGCACATATCTTATCTATTCTATGTACTATATTTCCATAAATAACTCTACACAAATGTCAAGACTGCTGAAGAATGAAATTCTAGATTTACATATGTAAATATGTGCGAATATCGATGCGATGAATTTTATGTAGACGCAGAACTAGTGAATTTGAGTAATTTTATATATTGGTGTTGAATAACGGGCTTAACATTAAGATTTCATCTATTGGATGAACTTAATATTAACGTTTCATCTAATGGATGAACTTAATATTTCAGCTAATATTCACTGTTTGTGAACTTCTGAATGTGAATTCAAACTTTTGTTTTAATATTTCGAGGATTGTGAAAATTTACATAATATTTGGCTAAATTTTTATTAAAACTTGGTTAGCTCAAACGGCCCCACCGAATGTTATGTTGAAATGAAGTGAAGAACAACCTAATTCCTCTGCATATAGTTAATTGTGAATAAAAAACAGTTATTTTGAATTTTTTTAAATTGTTTTTTTTTAAAACAAAAATATATATATATTCACGAAATGTTGTTGTTTCTTCTTCATTTGCATTTTTATTACATTTTTATTGGTTTTGTTTTTATAATTTATCATAAACGTCATACCTACGCATATATATCAGTTTTGCCTTCAGCGCTTAATTAATTATCGCATACTTATAATTTACAAAATAAAAAATAAATAACAGTTTTGGATTTTTCTGCTGCACATTATACGTACAATCTCTCATTACATGCTTATACATATGTTGTATGTATTGTATTTAATTAGTATATATATATATATATATATATATGTATTATATCTATAATATACATAAATGCTATACTAGTACATGTAAAATTATGTTTTTTATTATTTATAATTTATCAGTGTGAATTTTTATTTTGCATTGTTTTATATTTTCCCTTCTGTCATATTCCATTTAATTACAGCTAATATACATGTATATATATATTTTTTTGTAGATTAGTTATTTGCCTATTTAAGAGAAGTATTGAAATGAATAAATAATTCTAGTGGCATATCAGTTTTGTTTTTGTTGGTTCTTTTTTTTTGCTTTAAATGCATAAACACATACATTTAATCGCGTTTTGTATGTATGTGTGTGTGTATATAGTATGTGCGTTATTTACAAAAGGTTTGCAAATCTGTTTGTGTTTCTAGCATGCTAGTTTCACACACGAGTTCCATTTCAACTTTTTATTGTTATCTATAAAAATAAAATCCGTTTTTTTTTTTGCATTTTGCATTTTGCTTTAAACATGCCAATTAATTAAATGGAGACGGAATATGCTGCGGATACGTTAAATCAATTTGTATATATGTATGTGTGTTTGAGCGCTATAAAATATAATTTTTGCTTTTAACAGTTGATTTGGTATGTTTAGTCATTTTACTAACTAATAGAGTGAGGGGTATTAATTAAAGTTGTTTGAAAAAAAAAAATAATAATAATTTACCTAACTTTAAATAGGAATGGACACAATAAAAAAAAAATAAAAATTCGACAAAAAAAGTAAACAACCACCCTTAAATTTTCTTTTATAACATGTCTTCTAAATATTGTATAGACAATTTAATATTATGAGTCTTTTGTCTATATGTTCCAAGCTCTTCTAAAATATAGACTTTATCCTCAGTTTAGATTTCAACGTCAGAGTAATCGTCTTATAAAAACTTTTCTACATTCAGTAATGCTCTCCCAAATTTAAAGTAATAAATTATTATAATAAGTTAAAGGCAGTAATGTTGATCTCTTGAAGCTTTTCATAGCGAATACACTTTTACAAGCACACTTTTCCAAAGACAATTAGAACAACCGATTTTATTAATTTTATTACAGGCTTCAACTAACAGGCCGAGAGGAGAGAGAGAAATAGAGTCGACGAGAAATTTCAGAGAGTAAACTAAGGTCTGTTTATTATTAAGACCGATCATTTAATTTCTTCGTTGAAGCATTTTGTAGAATAGAGAATTGAAGGGTTCGACTAAAAAGATCGTAAGAATAACTCAGTGAAATATAGTCTCTTTTCTAAAATGGTCTCAGTATTACTTTACTGCATGAATTTAAGTCTAGACAAAAATGGTCGATATTGCCTTGCCTTACTCTCTTTCAAGGACTTTGAACGTCTTTTTGAATGCGCATATTTTGAGTTCGGTAAAAGTTGAACACTAGCGCTCTTTAAAATCAACTATCGTAGTAGCCGAAATGAACCAAATAATGTAGAAAAGGAGTTGAAAAAAGATATCCACTAGCTTACTTAGCACAAGTGATGGAAAACTGTTAGTACCTGCGTTAAAGGGTAGAATGATACGACTTATATGCATGTTTTCGTTTTTATTGGATAATATGGGGCTGTAATAGACGGAATCATTATGAAAACAGCAACTTTTTCAGCTCGAAAACACGGAAATTTCAACAGAATTTCAACGGAATTTTTTTATCTAAGGATTTGGCTTACTACTGGAAATGACTGTTGAAACACGTTCTCGCCTTCTCTACCAATTTCCCACAACAGTATTTTCATAGCAATGTTATAATGACATATAGCACGAGTACTAAATGTAGCTCTTCAGTTTACGAACTCTTCACGAACCAAACCGATTCGCGAGAACTATTTTTGACAGAATTAAGATAGGCAAATTTACATAAGGACTTACAATGGGTTTGGAAGTAATAATATCGAAATTATTTCTAATAAAAAATTTCCATAAATTTTGAAAACGAGAATATTAAAAGCTAATTTTTATAATTTGACCCTCTAATTTTACGCCCTTAGAATAAAAATCTTGAATTTTAGCGCATTAAGTCAGTAAAACAGTTTTAAAATTTTCAGTATCTACTTAACGAATTTTTTTAACAAGCCTTGAAACCAAAACAGATTTTATTTGGGGAAAAAGTTTAGTTGATTTACACATTTTAATATAACTTTTGTCTGAGGCAGTTCGTATTAAATAAGTTTTGCTAACTATATAGTGTATGTATGTATAGAAATATATACGATTCTTGTACATATATAGTTATTTATATGTAAGTGGTAATATATGTAGTTGTAATTTATGACAGTTGTTGTTGTTGTAGTATACTGATGTATGTTTGTATGTATGTATGTATGTATGTATGGCATTGTATTTAATAATGTCTGAGTACTTGTACGGGTATGATACGCCTACTGTTGGGAGTATTGAATAAATTATACACAATCACACAAAGCATTTATTATTTATGCATTTTAATAGCGAACAAACAGCGCAGCATAAATATTTAGAAAGAAATTGGCATTTAATCGGCTGGTTTGCAGTAAAGCAATTTTTTTTTTTAATAATTACGATTTTTAATGCATGTTTATACAATACGTTTATATGTGTGGATGTGTACGTTTCTGATTATTAAGCGTTAGGCATGATTTAATGGATTATATATTATGTTTTTTGCACGTTTTTTAAGAATTAAATACACATTTTTGGTGTTTTATATGCCCTATGCGTGTCGTTACATAAATACAAATATGAGTATGTAGGTGAGTGAGCATGAGCGGATCATATGTATAAATAACTATGCACATCAATATATGTTTGTATGTAAGCAATTCATATTAATTTATATGTTTGTATGTATATATTTTTTTTTTGATTTTTAATTTTTTTCATTTACTTGTATTTGTAAGAATGACGAATGATTGTATTAATGATTAATATGAGATATTTATATGTATGAGAGTATGTATGTATGCATGTAGGTATGTATGTATGTATGTAATACATAAATATGACACATAGGTTAAGTGGTAAAGTAAACTATCGGTTTGATGCGTTCAAAAAATGTGTGTACATATTTTATGAGTATGTATGTATGTATTTGGGTATGCATGTATATGTTCTATCTCTAAGGTAAGTATGTGTGAGTGCTGGCAGTTGTGGCTTATTTTTACGCAGTGTATGCCCGTTAGGCTGTCGTCCTTGTGTGGTTGTGCATGAATTATGAATACTAAATAACTGTGCATGTAGTTGAGTGTGTACGTGTGCGTGTGTATGTTGCTGTTCAATTTGTAATTTGTAATTTTTTAAATAATTTTTACTCGCACTCATCTTGTGCAACGCGAATTTTCATTTCTATTATATGCAGTTGCATTCGTGTGCGTGTATGTGTGTGTGCAGTAGCGGGCTTTCTTTGTTGATCATGTTAAGCAATTAATTTTTAATTAATTGTGTTGTGCTTTCACGCACTTGTACATGCAACATACATAAGTTTGTGGCTTTTTTCGTAAGCATTTGATGAGTTTTGCACAAATATGACATATTACAAATTTATAAGCGGTGTTTGAAGGGTTAGCAGCTCTTAGAAAAAACTTATTTATTCATTGTAATTGAATTTCAAAAAATAGAAAACTTTATTTATGGAAAAACAATTTAAAATTTTGAAAAAATAGTGAAAACAATTTATTTTTTTTTAAATAGTAGAAACAAATTTTATTATATTCCATTGCTGCAAATTACTTATGTTTATTTATTTCTTTTTTTTTCTTGCAATTTTTAATATTGCAACTGTTCGAATAAATTGCGTCTATTAAATTATTGCAGCTTATGGCCAGACTATCAGAAAAATTCCATAAAAACGGAGGAAGTTGTAGAACTTTTTAACTTAAAATGCCTTTCCAGATATGAAAATACGTAATATTACTTTCGATTTCACTAAAAATTCCAAAAATTGCGATTTTAAATATTTTCAATCAAATATGCAGAAATATTTTAAAGTAGCTTATATTGACTTGGGTGAAAGTTAAACAGCAAATTTCAAGGTTATGACAAAAGACAGTGGTGGTCAGAAAAAAAGTCCACATTGGATATCCACATATATATAACCTAAATGAAAAGAATTCTAAAATCGAGTTATGTATTTTCAAAATCTGCATTTGATTTTAATACAAAGCTTTATTATTTTTTATATTTTTACCTTTTTTTATTTTTATTATTTTAACTATTTTATTACTATTATTTGAATATTTAAAAAAAATTTTAAAGTTTTAGAATTTCACATCAATAATCAAAAATTCAAACAATGCCTTCTGTTGTTTTATTTTTTTAAATTGCGATTCAAAAACACATTTTTAATTTTGAACTGTGTTCAGTTAGGTTTTCGTTCATCTCTGGCAAATATCTCTAATATTTATAACTTCTAAATATTTTTTACTTTTTAAAGCCATTAAATTAAATAAAGCAAATACATAAATAAAGCAAAAATTATTAATGAAATTGTAAAACAGCATTAACTTGATATTAAACTTATTTTGTAAAAAATAATTTCTTTTTCGAATTTGTAAGAAATATTCAGAGACGAATTCTTAAAAATTTAAGCAAAGATTTAATTTTTTCTTCTTTTTAATATTTTTAACCGTCATTTGATTTTTCTAAGTGTTTACTTTTGTTTCGATTTAAATATTTGTTGGTTCTCTTCGTATTTGAAAACTCAGAGAAGGTTCTAACCGGTTCTAGAACGTTTAATCCCTCAATTTTAGCAGTGAAACTATGGTTTAAAGGTAATTTGTCTATTCGAGATGTTTTCAAATATAGCTTTTCGAACTCGGTAATTTCGCAGCAAAAGAAAAAAAATCGAAAAATTGTGTTTAATCTCACGCACTTTTAAGCATTTACTAGTACTAACAAACAATCTGAGTATGTAATTGATTACTTTAAAAAAATATCTTAATTCCCAATTTTTTTTTTATTTAAGAAATATAAGCAAAATATGTATTTGTTGACCTAGGGTACTTTTAAAACAGTGGAGAAAATATTTCAAGTGGCGAAAAGTAGTTTTTAGAAAATACTGTTTAAAAACTAAAGATACTTAATAACTAAAATATTTTTTTCCCTTTGTTTAGAAAAGCAACAACTTTTTTTTTAAGTGCATATCTTTTATCTTTTGAGTGAACTAATAATTTTTTAGAAAAGAAATTTTGCGCTGCATTCTTCAAAATCCCCAAAATTTTTGGTCAAACTATTTTCAGCACTTTATGTTAGTTTCTTTCACAACACCTGGAGGTTAGATTACACTTACTGTGTTCATTCCAATGTTGAAAAAACAAAAATCAACAAAAATTTCAATTTGTTTCAATAATGAATATTTATTTTTCACTTTTTCACAATTTCAAATTGCTGCTTACAGTCTAATATAATAAATAACCGCTTTTTCGAAAGTGGAAGTGGTAGGTAGTAAGAAAAAAAAACTTAAGCTACTAAACACATTCCGCTTCACTTTTTCTTTCCTTTTTTTCAGCCATAATTTCCACAACAAACACGCAATATGTATATGTATGTATGTATATGTGTGTGTGGATACAAGTGCTTACTTGCACCAATTAATATAGAGTAGGAAAATGTATTAGCTTAACAAATATCAGGCAGTTCGTCCTTGTCAACAATAATAAATGTCCTAAATGTTTCGCGTCATTAGTGCGTTGCAACCGTAATTGTAACTGTACAACAATGTTACTTTAATTATACGAGTATAACGTTTGGCAGTTTCGCTTGTTGTGTTTGCAGTAAATGCATTTGTATCTGTGTGTGTAGGTGTATGTGTGTGTGTGTGTTGGTCTGCATTGTAATAGTTTGTTTATTTTATATTAATTAAATTAAATATTTACATGCGTTTGGGCACTGCAGCGGCCGTTGCTTAATGGCAAACAGTTGTGCTGCGAGGAGGTGAGGGGCGCGTATGCTTTTTGCGCGCTCGCCTTTGTGTACATAAGTAATTAAACAAAATTTGCATTACAAAGTGCAAGTACATGCGCTATGTAGGCATTAATGCTGTAATGCTTGCGCTCCCACACTTTTCCTCTCTCTCTCTCTCTGCATAACCCATCACACTGCTTGCGGCAACGCACCGCCCTCCAACGCGCGTTATTTTCACGCGTTTAGTCTAACTAAATATAGCCATGTAGGTACACGGATTTCATATACATTATATACTTAGGCGTAGTCTTACACATACATATGCAACTAGTTTAGCTATTTACACTTATGAGAAATTCTATGTATATGTATATATATATATATATATTTATATGAGGAAAATCGTGTTCACATACATAACTACATATTACATACGCTTATCATCATCGTCAATAACGGCGTTTGCATCAATATAATCACTTTGTTCATTAATTTTAATTTGTTTGTTTTTTTTTTTTTTTAATTTTTGTTCACTGGGTTATCAACTGGGTAGGTTGTCTCCGTTGGTTTAGGTATTTCTCGAATTTTACATGCTTTCGATACAATTTAATTAATTTCTTTATTTAATTTTTAAATTAAATATTTTTTATTTATTTTATTTTATTACATTTTTGAACTGCTGTTCAGCTTAGGCAACTGAGCAACTTTCTGTAAGTTTTTTTTTTATTTTTTTATTTTTGTTTTTAATTTACGCGTTCTATAAAGAAATTTACAATTCAGTAACTACTACGCAGCAAATATCGAAACTTTGGCTGGCGCTTTTAGAAATAAAAAAAAAAATTAGAATTAAATTTCTGCTTTTAGTACAAATATTTTTTGCGTTTAAAAAAATTTAGGATTTTTAGTTGTAAAAAATTTTGACTTTTTAAACTTGCATTTAAATACATCAGCTTTCAAGGTAGGTATGTACGATGAAATTCATTTACACTTGTGTTGTGTTAGTTTCAGTGCCAGGAACCAGTCCCAAATTCGTCACTACGCTCCTACTTAATAAATAAATCAGTTGAATTACTATTACTTCATTCATTAAATGTGTTCAAGTGTTCGTCGTATTTATATTTTGCCCATATCGCAGCTCTACAACTATATCTACACTAAATACGCCTGCACATGCGGTCCCTGCTGTTGGCCACTCGGCGCTGTCACCGACGTCACGCCGCTCGCTGTTTCACCCTCCCCACGACGTAGCTGTTGCTTTTGATTTTGCTGTTGCTGCTGTTGCTGCTGTTGGTGTTGTTGTTGCTGCGGTCGCCACGTTTGTGACATCAGCTGTTGCTGGTGTTGATGAAAGCGCTGTAAGCTCTGCACCGCCGCGCCGCCATTTGGTGTGGGCGAAGGCGGTGGCATCATCAGCATGTTTTCATTGTCCAGCGTCGAGTAGTCGGAGTCTATGCTGGAATATATATGCTCTGAGGGTGGGCGCATTGTGTACGTTTGACTGGGCGCTGTGGCATGATGATAATACTGGCCGCTATTGCCCGCGCCAGTCGCATTGCCACTCAGTTCAGCGCCGCGCTGAGCCGCTGCTGCCGCCAGTGTTGCTTGCTGCGCTGCGCAAGGATGTAGATGTGTGCCCACTATGGGATGGTGTAGCGTGCCTGCAGCAGTGCTGGCGCCAGCGCTCTGTTCGCGACGCTGCGGACGCGGGCTGGGCGTCGCCGTGGTGGCGGAGGAGTAATTCGTGGGCTCTGCGCCAATAAGCTCACCGGCGACGCCTTCGGTGCAGTAGGCGGGTGGTGGCGCTTGGCGGTAGAGTATGCCAGGACTAGAGGGTTGTTTGATGCGCTCGTGATTGTGGTCCAGCGTGTAATTGTTGCCGGGCACACCGGCAACGCCACCACGATAGGTGGGATAGTCGGCGGGCAGCGCATAGCGTAGCTTCTCCCAGAAGTGGCGATCGGCGCGACGTATACGATGCACTGCGGATGTCTTTAAGTAGGGTAGCAGTTCGATGTCGCTCTCTGCTTCGAATAGCACTTCGGGTTCCTCGATGACGACCAGCTTTTGTGGACGGTTACGCAGCGCATCATGCACGGCGCGTCGCAGTTCGCAGCGTGACCACTCAGTCTGTAGAAAGTTGCGTGACAGCAAGATGACCACGCGCCGTGAAACGCGTGAGGCCTCCAGTAGCTGATAGTGTGTGGCATCATGCGCGAGATCGCGATGTTGCAGGCAGATACGTAGGGGAGGACGGCCAGTCTCCAGCTCCGCCACCAAATGTTGTGCTACAAACTCCGAGTCTTTGGCGGAGTGCAGTAGCACAGCATCGTATAACTTCTCCGTTTCCTCGCAGCGCGGACCAAACACACGCACACCATAGTGCGCAAATAACCAAATACGTAGCGATTCACGAAAGACAAATATTATAATGACCACCACAAGCAGAAAGATGAGCGCCAGTGCTGCAGCTAGTAAAGGTATGTAAGTCTTTGGGATGCCATGTTGCAGCATTGAACCGCCAGCGTAGTAATCAGTGCAGGCCGCAGTGGCATTAAAGTCCAGTTCACGCTTTTGCACTACGCTCGTGCCGCTTAAACCGCCATCCACGCAGTAGATGTCTTGCAGGTCTTGCACAATCTGCGCATTGTCGGCTACGTAGGCGGTCAGCTCTTGCAGGAACTTGCAGCGACAACTCCACTGATTTCGACCTAACGCCAGCGCACGCATTTGCTTGAACTGTGGTGTTTGTAGCTGCCACATGGTGAGCGTCAGCAGGCGATTACCGTCTATGCGCAGTACTTCAAGCGAGACCAACGGCGCCAGCGTGATGTTGTCCAGTGTAGTCAGCTGATTGTTCTGTAGGTAGAGCTCACGTAATGCCACGAGGAACTCGAATTCGTTGCCGTGCAACGTGCGTAAGAGATTGTCCTCCAAGTGCAGAACTTGCAGGGAGATGAGACCAGCGAAGGTGCGATTTTGTATGCGTGCCACCTGACTACCGTTCACGTATAGCGAACGAAGATTTTTGCGACCTATGAAGGCGTGATCTCGCAGCACGGGGAAGTTGTTGCCATCCAAATACACAACACTCGAGTCCATGGGCACACGACGTGGCAATTCTGTAGTCTGTTGGCCACCACAATCGACGACATTCGTCGACCAAATCTGGTCGTGGTAGCAAGTGCAATTGTTGGGGCATGTCATCTCACAATCACAGGCATCAAAGTCACAGCAATGGCACAGCGCGAAACAGTGTGACTCATAGCGACAAAGGAAATCTTGTGGTTTGAGTGAGGTAAGTGGGCGCACAGGTGCACCGCGTGCATGTGGCATGACACATTCAATGTTTGTGAGATCCATGACGCGCGGATGCTGGCGTGTGGTGAGATTGTTGATGCGCTGCAGCCAGTCCATGGTGCAGTCGCACTCGAACGGATTGCCGCCAAGGTAGAATTCCGGCAGCGGTTTGTCCGGTTGAACGGGTGCGACACGCAATTGCTGCAATTGCAACTTAGACAGTGCGTTGGCGTACAGATCAACACGCGCCAAATTCACTTTATCCACAAACGCGTTCGCGTGCACAGTACTGATGAGGTTGTTGTTGATGAACAGCAATTCGATGGTATTCGGTATAGACATAGCGCCTATTTCAGTGATACGATTGTGGCTGGCATCCAGTGTCTTGACACGTATCTCCTCCTGCAGCTTATAGTAGTTACCCAAGGCCTCAATGTAGTTGCCATGTATGTCCAACCATTTAAGATTGCTCGGTATAAAAGCATAGTCGAACCAAACCAAATGATTTTCGGAGAGATTGAGCCACAGCAGCGAAACCAGCGTGGCGAAGACGCCGTTAATATCAGACAGGAAGTTGCGGTCCAAGCGTATGGCCTCCAGCTCGAAATTCTTATCGAAAGCACCGCGCTCAATGGACTGTATGCGATTCTTGGCGAGGTTGAGTACGCTGAGGCGTGGCAAGTCGGCGAACATGCCCACACTGATATTACCAATTTGGTTGTCTATTAGACGTAGACCTGTCAACTGATGCAGGTTCATAAAACTCTGATTATCGAAAGTGCGTATCTGATTCTCACCCAAGTCTAGTGTACGTAACATGGCGAGATCTTGTAAAGCACGCGGCACTTCATTCAGCTGATTCGAGCTGAGATCGAGTTCCTTGAGGTCCGAGCAGTTTTTGAAGATGTTTGGCTCAATCACGCTAATTAAATTGTTGTTGAGTGTCAACTTCGACAGCACATACAGGCCATTAAAAAGCTTATCATCCAAGGTATGCAGACGATTCTCAGCCAGATTCAAGGTGTGCAAGTTGTAGAGTGGCAAGAAAGCATTGTCCTCAATATGTCCAATAGAGTTGTTGCGCAAGTTCAAAATCTGCAGGAAATACAACTCCTTGAAGGTGCGGTAGTCGATCCGTGTTAACGCATTATGCGCCAGATTCAGCACTATTAAACGTATGAGGCCAGCGAACGTAGTATTATCTATATGATTCGAGGTCAACTGATTGCCGGACAAATCCACCACCAACAGCTGCTCGAGGCGATGGAAGAGACCCTTGGGCAGTTCGTAAAGTTCATTGTTCTGCAAATGTATCTCGCGCAGCTCCTTCGAACCGGCAAAAAGGCCCTCTGGCAGCGTTTCCAAATGATTGTTACTCAAATTGACAATACGCAGCGAACTCAAACCGGCCAAAGCCTCACCGGACAACTCCGATATATTATTATGCTGTAAATTTAATTGTTGCAAACGCCGCAGTCGCGATATGCCCCAACTCTCCGTCACCGAGCGCAGCTCATTGTAACTCGCGTCCAACACTTGCAATTCACTACCACCATTACAAGTCATATCGGCAAAGCCCAGATTCTCCGCCGACCGTATACGATTATGCGTCAAATTTAACACTTGCAGATTCCCCACCGGACAGAGGAAGCCAGTTGGCAGTGCACGTAAATTATTATGGCCCAACTGCAATTCGGTCAACTGCTTCAGGCTATTCAACGAGTCCGGATAGAGCTCCAAAGTTTTGCCTGGTCCCCAATCGGGATTACGCGTATTCACCGCCAATGTGCGCAACACATTCAGACCCTCGAAAGCATTATTTGGCAATTGCAGTAATTTGCAACCATCAATACGTAGCACGTCGAGCGTTTGCAGGCGCGCGAATGCCGCCTGTGGCAATTGCGATTCGAAGAGGTAGAGTTCACTGCATTTGATCTCCAGCTGGCTGGTGCCATCAGCGCCCTGCAAATCGAGCGCGATATGCCGTTCAATGGTGCGTACATTGCAGCGTACCGATGTGGTGCCATTGTACTGCCAGGAACATTGATTGGTCGGCACTGGCTGTGCCACACCAGCTGTGGCGCTTGCCGCGTCCCTATTGTTCGTAGTGGTTGTAATGCCAGCGCCTGCAGTGGCAGCCGCGCCCGCTATTGAGGTGGCCATCATGCTGGCGGCACTCGCTGAAGCAGAGTCCGAGGAGAGCGCATAGTTGGACTCCGGTCGAACGGCGCCTTTACTGTGCAGCGCTGTGGCGACACATATGCAACCGCTGCTAATGATGCAGGCGGCTAATAGCAGCAGCATGCACGCGCTGTAGTTAGCGTGGTGATGCATTGCCAGTCTGCTTAGTTTGCACATTTTTATTTTATTGTTTACACTTTTTTTATTATTTCTGTTTACTTCTTTGTTAGTGTATTGAACAGCTGAGCGCTTGCATACATACGCGTTTCAGGCGCGCTGCGGTCAAGTAAACCCCACACTTCAAATGCATCTAGCTATTTCATTGCGGCAAATGCTAACTGTGCACATTCGAACTCTGTTTCTCTTGACTTTAGTAGTTACTTTTTCAAATTTTTTTGTTTTGAAAAACAATTGTGTATGCAAATCGATTTCACTGTTGCTTTAATTCAATTTTCAATTTATTCGATTCGATTTATTCTCCCAAAACACATAACACTTTATCCACCAACTGAATTTTCGAATATTTCTTCATGAATTTTCCATTAGCTAAAATTTTCACCTAACAATTTTCACGCTTAGCACGCACAGCAAATCACTTGTCAACGCAATCGTCGTCGTGGTCGTCGTTGAACTTTTTCACTATACCAGTTTTTTTTTTTTTTTGCCTTTCTTCCTTCGTAAACTGCACGAAATTATTCTCTTTTTTTATTCAGTGAAACGCCTTTCATTTGTTGGGCGGTGTAAAGCAAGCACTTTTGTACGACTTTTGTTTTCGGTCATTATTGACTTTTTCATATGTACTCTACTGTCGCTTCGATTTTCTGCGCTTCAACAACTAAAGCGTTTGTTTGTTTGGTGGTTGTGTGTATGGAAAAAAGAAAAACTGAAAAACCCGTTTTTCGCGTAAAATCGTGCACAGCCTATGCGTCCACTTTCGACGACGCGAGAACTCGAACTGATTGCACAGCGCTGGCGAGCTCAACATTTTTACTCGTCGTACAAAGCGGTCGCTGTCGTATTAGCAATTCGACTTGCTTTCGAGTCGGTTGTTTGTGGACACGGCGAAGCTGTTGTCGGCGTAGCAGCAGGAAAAGCAGAAGCGACGGCAAAGACGATGTTGGAATAACCAGCAATTGTAGTAGCGGCGACAGTCAATAGTTTTACGATGTTTCAATGTAATGAGAAAAGTGTGTGGTTGAACGAGCTGGCAAGCACGATACTTCCCACAAGCAGGCGTACCAACGTGCAACCACCCCAAAAATGCGAGTAACAGCGGTTTGTAGAGTTTCGCTCTCATTACGAGTAGAGTAAGCCAATTGGATTGCACTCACTAATAGCCAGAGAGAGATGAGGAGAAGAGAGAGGGAAGAAGACCATCTCAAATACCAATTTATAAATTAAATACTCAGCACTCTAACGCATGAGAAAGTCTAACACACAGCCTGCTAACTGAGCGCTTATTGCCAACTGAGCTCTACTCAAATTCTACTCATCACTAAAGCATGGAAAACGCGCAAATTACATGTTCTAGCATTAAACATAAACACGAAATGAGTACCCGACTCAAATAATAGGCAAATATTTCAGCGCTCTCTAACTGTGAGTACACTGTCATGCTCTCAAATGTTCTACACTACAAACCGCTCATAACTGGGTTGACTCCCCTATATTCTTCTCAAATGTTTGAGCGTTTTCTTCGTCAAACACAGTTTTGTTTGTAATTCTCTCCCACTTTATGTCGAACGTGCGCTGTTGTTTTATTCCTTTTGCCAAATTTCTTTACATATGAAAGAGGTTTCCTCTTATGTTTCTTTTTGCACTTCGCTTTTATGCTAAAGATTATGCCAAATAGGTTTTTCATTGTTGCCATTCCTTTGGTAAGGCCTATGTTTTTTTGTACGTAGATACATACAGCAGAAATAGCAAATTAAAAAGGATATTCATATTTGCTCGCTATTTGAGATATGATTATGTTGTTAGTGTTGTTGCTGTTATTGTTGCTGTCGCTTAAGGAAACGAGAATGTTGCATTTCCTAACATTTCACTACTTATTTCCGCTTCCGTTTGACGAAAATTTGCATTTTGCCTAATAGGAATGTGGGTTTTAAGGCTTAATAAAGGAAAATATGTCAATAATTGTGTGCGTGTATGTATTCAGACAGTGGTATAATCTATAATTTTACTTGTAGTAAATATTTCGGGATGAACTGCCAGGGGATTCATACAAGTATTTAAGTTGGCGAAATAATTATGTTAGGATAGGAAGCATTGAAGTTTCTCTGCAGTACTAGGAGCTGTGAAATATCTTTTGACTTCTTAACAGCTGCTAGATTTACTACTAGTTAGAGCTTAAAATATAGGGTTTCTAATTCACGCACTATTTGCACTCTACTGCCGACTTTCTTCTCAGCCATCTGCGAAACAAAATTAAATAGTCAAATTTTCCCTCGGGTAGACTGAAATCACATTTCAAAGTTCGTGCACCACTTGCGTTTCTTCTTTGATGCCTAGCACCCTAATTGTGCTAATTCTTTTGTAAATGCAAATATCCTTTGCATTTCAAGTTGTATGTAAATATATACGAATACAGGAGCATGTGTACATACATATAGACAAGTTGTCTTCCGAGTTGTAGGTCGCGCCTGCATGCTCCCCACTTGCCACTAGAGCCATACAGTTTATTCAACTCGCTGTAATCAAATTCGCTTTTCCAGCGCACAAAAAAATTCTCTTCTAGCTACGTAAACTTGGCATTTGGACAAGTGTTTGCATTTGCTTTTGTTACACATCCATTTCGCCTATTTTCCTGTGTTTTTCCCCTGCTTCTTAGGCATTGACACGCAGCCAAAGCAGCGGCAAAGAGCATGAAAAATTAACAAAAGAAACAGCAGGTGATGAAGGCGTAACGAAATGGAGCAAACAAAATTTGCCGAAAATCAGCCGTTTATGCACGAGCAGAAGTCTACACGCGCACGAAGTAACTGCATTTTGTCCTTTCGCTCGCAAACCATAAACAGTCGCAGCGCCGAGCACATTTCGCATTTACATTTAGAGGCGAAATTTTCCGATTTTTCACCGCTTTGGTCGCCAGTGGCGCTGCTTGTGGGGAGCATTTGAGAGTGTGAGTAATTTGAACTTGAAGAGAATAACGCGCTGAGTCGCAGTAAGGATGAAAGGACATGTGAGGACAATGCGAGTGATTTCTCAGCGGAGACATATTTTGTGTGCTCGTAATGTATTATATGTTGATGTTAGTTCAATGAAATTAAATATTAACTGCTGCTGGCAAATTTTCCGTCAGGAAAAGCCCATTTATGGGAATCTTTTATGAGTAATTTCAGCTGAAATATGCATTTTGATTACTTCATTGTAAAATATTACTTGGAATTCAATGAGGTAACGAAATTCATTGAAATATACAAAATGTATGTATGTATTTAATTGAACAACATTTGATTATTATCACGTTTGAAACGTTTTAATTGATTTAACTATTGTGAAGCTCAAACGAGGCTCAAAATAATATCAAAAATTCCAAAATGCTAGTAAAGCAGGTGTTTGAAAATGTTATTCTTTGACTATAAACTCTGCGGTATATTTTTTAATATTAGCGAATTCTTGAATATTTGTTTTATTTCTATTTTATTTTTATAATTTAATTAATAATTAAACTATTTTATTAATTTTTTTTAATTTTAAAATACAAAAAAATAATTCTATTTTATTCATTAAACTTTATTTTTAAATTTTATTACTATAATTTTTTTTTTTTTAAACAGAAAAAAATAATTAAATTTTATTCATTAAAATCTATTGTTAAATTTTTATTAAAAATTTTATTGTTAAATTTTTTATTCAAAAATTTAGTATTGCGCTTTTAATTTTAAAATAAGCAAAACTTATGATTTTTTTATTTTACTTTACTCTATTTATTTATGTTTTAGAAATGCACAAAACCATATTTATTGGAGCTTTTGCCTACTTTTTTTTAATTTTTAGTTTTTGACTTGAATTTTCATATTTATCCATAATATATATTTCTCATAAATTTTCATTATATTAATTTATAAAAAAAATATATTTCTATTTCTTATTACAATTTTTTTTTTTTGGATTTAAAAATTATAATTTATATGTAAGCTAGCGTTCGTATTTCCAATAACTCCATATTAATAAAGGACTCGATGCCCAATTTAATTTACTAATTGTAACGGAAATTTTGCTTATTCAGTTCAATGGTTTTCCCTGAGTGCAACCTCTGCCTTTGTTTACAACTGAGAAAGGCATAGTGACAGACTGAGTCGCTTAATTTTCATGCTTAAAAATGAAACTCAACTCCCAAGTCGAATTGTTTGTAGAAATTCACTCAAATCTCTTTGTAGACTTTTCGAAATTATTATTTCAAAAATTAGTTATGCGCTCGCAATTATTTCTGTAGAATATCTCTTATGCTCTTTTACACCCCGCATTTCTCATGAGAGCATATCGCTCAAATTGAACATTCTCAGCACTCACTTCTGAACCGCTCAATTATTCAAACAATTCACTCAACATTAAGAATATCAAGCAAAGCAATTAAATAGCTCGAGATTTATCGCATGTTACCACTACATAAATAATACGGCGGCTATGCTGCGTCAACAGGGATTGCTCCAAGTGCAACGCTAAGTGCACAAACGCCCGACAAACTCAAGCAAACATATGTGAGTGCGCACCAAGTTGCAAGCAGCTTAGTTTCAGGTGTGCTAGGCGCTATACAGCATCCAAATGCTTACATATTTACATGGTATATATGTTTGTATACATATATACAAACGCGCATTTATTTCGCTTTCAACGCACAGCGAATGCATGCTCTTCAACCTTTCGATTTTCATGCATTCATTCATTCATTCATTTGTCCATTCATGCAAGCATACAATTCGCAGTTTTGCCAATGTACTATTAACGGTACGTGCATGATATGTACAACAACAATAACAATATACAATGAGCTGCTGCCAGAACCGCAGTATTCGCCTTAGCTCCAACGTCTTGACAGCAGCAACAACAACAAAAGGAAACACAGCAGAGTTTGTCAACGCTGATGGACATTTTACAGATTGCTTGCATTGCAACTCATCTACATATGTACATATGTATATATGTACGCTTGCATCTATGTGCGTGTGTGTTGCTTTTATATGGCGTTGGCAAATGGTGACGGTATAGTGCCGCTACTCGCGTGAGCAGCGCGAAAGCACACCTTGGATCGAGTATGCCAGTCGCTTGCCACTCCGCTAGCGCCCTGAAAAAATATGCCACAGAAGTGTGTGTGAGTGTTTGTGTATGTATTAAATGCGCATGTATTAAATCCTGCTGCTTTTCACATGTCAATGTCGCTTTTTGTTTACTATTGTTGTTGTTTTTGGCAACCGCAAACATACTTTATATACATTCATATATACACAGTATCCTTTTATCGATGTGTGCGTGTGTGTGCCTGTGGCAGCGCTAAATTTGATGCATTTGTTGAACTCTCGCATTGAACTTGCTGCTTAAAATTGTTTTTAATTTTTATTTTATTTTTTTTGGCTTCACTTTTTGGACGCGTGTGTTTATATTATCTTTGTGGGGCGTGTGTGTGCTTAATTCACCTTTTTTAGTCAGCTATACCTGTTACATATATTACCGTAGGCTACTTATTTATAGCGCTCTTTAATGATGTCTTGATTGATTTTGTATAGAATGATTTATTTCATTTTCCTGGCTAGCAATTTAGTGCTTTGATTAGTGTTCTGAGTGGCAAGCTTTGATGAACAAGGTTATAAATATGCCCTTGTATGTGTAAACCATATGCCCACGACACTATTAGATATATATTTTTGGGTGCTATTATTTTTATGTACACAAGTACATGAAATCTGAAAGTATTTTCAGCAGTTTTTTGTTATTTAACGCTGTCTTAATAGAAGACCCACTCGAACTCATGGGCCAACTAAGCCACAAAATCTTTCAGGCAGCCTTTCAGGAGACCTTCTCTTAGCTTAACATAACAGTAGCAAGAATTACAATATAACCCGCGTAAATTTGATATTCAATGTCCTTGTGGAACACGAAGAAAGTGAGAGCCATTTTCTATATATTGGAAATTGTAGAGCTTGAGATATTTTCGGTTGATTTCTTTCTTCGTAGAAGTGATAAAAATTCTAAAAGTCTAAAATCAGAAACAATTGTTTCCAAAGACATATGGAATATGAGCGATGGTTTTCTATAGCAGAAAGATCAAGGAAGGCACGACATTACTGTTTAGCGCTATTCGAAAATGTATTATACTGAAGAAATTAAGATTTTATAGACTTTATAAAAATGTAGCTATATTGTCGAAAATGAACAAATTTTACAATGACAAGGCCTTTCAAAAGATTTTCAGTCAGAACTTTATTCAGCTACCATTCTCTTAAGCTGAATAAGTGCCAAAAGGTTTGTAAGCATGGTATGAAGTTCTACCTTCAGCCCTTTTCAAAAGCAAGAAATTAAAATTAAGAAAAGATCATACGGAACTCTCGGACTACTCAGTGCCAAATAATACTTAATTTAACGCTGAACTCGCTCAAATAGCCAATATAATCACCTAGCCCAGATAACATTCATGCCGGTCTTGAAAAGAGAACTAAGAAAAAATTTCATGCTTCGAAAAACTTTTTGAGGTTATGCCAATTATTCATGATGCTCATAAAATGCATACGAAACTATTGCTATAGATCTTACAATGTCGCTACAGTTCTTGCAACTTCCCTCCAGACCGCGATGTAAGGTCCGTGACCTAAATGGAAATTGTTTTGGCAATGTACACATTTTATACCATTTAAATAGACATAGGTATATGTATCGGCTTATTTGCTTTGACAGCTGTAGTGCGTTCAAAGATTGTTGCACAGCAACATCTGACATTTTAATATTGAAAACTTAATATCGATTAGCGGCGACACGCGTCCACACATGTCTATCACAGAGCGATGAGTTCATGCAACCAAGCCGATTTGATATACTACATACATACATACATATATACATACATAAATATGTACATATGTACATATAAGGCAACACACAGCCAACAGCTCGTCGATCTGCTTTCTGCAGGGCATCTTGTCTTATGACTGTTATGAGTACAATGACTTGATTGCAGCTTCAGCGCCAGCTGCTGTCGCGATGTCACCGTGAATTGCTTGTAGACACAACACATTCACTTATACAAACATACACATACTACACATATATGTATGTAAAGTCATAAAAGCCTACTTGAAGCAAATCAATATACAATTGCCTAGACGGCATACATATGTTTATATGTTTATCTGTATATATGCGTATGTGTGTGTGTTCATGCTGGAAAATCGATTTGATTTTTCTGTGTCTTGCAGCCTCAACACTTAAAGTAGCATGTTATTGTTATGTATTTATTTTTGTATGCATGTTACAAGTAGCATATGTATGTGAGTGTTTGTGTGTGTGTGTGTGTGTCTGTGTGTGCTTGGCAGTGCAGCGTAAGGCTGTGGTTTGGTTTATCTACTGAAACCGCCCGCCGGTGTCAAGAGTTCACTGCGATGTCGGCAGCAGCGAGTTTGTCTAACTATCGTTGGCACTTGTGCGTACAAAACACACGCATGGCTTACTTGCCACCTAGTTACATTTAAGTTGCTTTTTCAATACACATTTATGTATGTAAGTTTGTTGGTATGTGTATTTGTATTTGTTGTAATTTTGGATTTTGCTTTTAATTTTTATATATTTGTATGCTGTGAATATAAATGTGGGCATTCATTGTTAGAAATCACAACAACATATACATATTTTATACAAAATGTCTTTTTTGTCTACTGCGCAAGTTTGTTGTTGTAAACCAAATTTACTTTCATTTCTCTTGCTCTGCTCTTTCAATCGTTCTAATTTTGTGAACTATTTCGAATACTAAGCACATATTGATGTATATGGGAGATTTCAAAATTTATTGCCTAAATCTATACTAGGGTTATTCTTAATATAACTCCGATTACAAATGCATTTTTTCATGAAACATTGAATTTTTTCATTAAACAAACTCAAGATATTTAAAAGAAAATAAAAAGTGATTTTTCAAACTTTTGTCGATAGCGAACAGTTGGTTATCGCTAACCATGTTTCTTAAAATGTTACATAATCATAAAGAAATTAAGGAAAGTTAACATTTTTAACTTATTTTCAGCCTAAATTCACTCACATCTTACTTTCACTCAGAAAATGATTTTCCACTCAAAACCTAAATTAACTCGAATTTAAATACCACTCGAATCATAAGTAAACTAATCTCGGCAAATCTATTACAATTTTGCAACAGAAGAGCGGCGAGCACCTACAACCGGTGCAGCGCTCTTGCTGTGTGTGAGAGGAGAGTTCCAGCAACGTCGCTTCATTGTTTTGATTTCGTACGAAATTATCAACAACAGCTGCTGCTTACTGCTGCTGTTGCCACAGCAAGGCTCAAAATATTAATTCAACCGGAGTAAAAAGCAGAAAAAAGACGAAGAAATTGAGTTTGTTTTGATGTGGGCCAAACAAGTCTAACTTGTTTTGCTTCAATAGTTAAGTTGATATGTCTTAGCCAAAGTGCCCCTTGTGGGCACACAATGAAAAACAAGTACAACAAAAACAGCCAAGCTGTTTAAGTGCCAATTCGTTTGCTTGTTTGGCTTTGGCAATGAAATCACAAACAACAACAATTCATATTGATGTATTTGTTGTTGCTGTTCGAATTTTATAGCTGTTGCCGCTAATTTTTTGCACTTTTATTACCACCACCGATGGAGGATGAGCAACAGCACAGCAGCTAACTGGCAATTGCTGTCGCGATGTTGTTGCCGCAATGCTGTTCGTAAGCATGTATGTATGTATGTACGTACGTATGTGGGTACTTATGCTGTGATTGCGTTGCCACTGGCAAGGCGTAGGCTTTGCTGAGTTGCAACTTCTTTTCTATTTTTACTCACTAACCGCGCTTAGTTGCTTTTATGTGCGTATGTATGTGCTTGCATAATCGTACATGTCGCTTGCATGTAAGCACTCCTTGTTGATGCAACTTAGTTGCTGCGCTTAATTTGCCACTGTTTATACGTGGAATTTATGTTCGATAATTTTATCGTCAATTCGCACAGTTTTTGCACGGCTCGTTGTCTCTCTGCGGCACAAAGAAGCTGCTACTGATTACAGGTAGCAGCAATTAAACCGCCACATGACAATTGAAATTTTTACAACCAATTGAACGCTAAGAAATTTCAATTATAAATGCTAACAAACAATTAAAGAGAGAGAGTAATGGAAAGGAAAGCGATTTTTTCTTTGATTTTTCCGGAAAAAAATGTTCGAAAGTGGGACTTAAATATATTTTGTGAATATAATTTAAAAATGCAACATGCTTTGTTTTTATTATAAATCAAAAACCACTTACTATTTTGATACTTACTTCTAGCGGTTCGTTGAATCCAGACAATTAAGCAGTCAATCTAAAAGAAAAAATAATAATTTTAGTAAATAATAACATCAATAAAAAATATAAATATAGTCTTTTGGGCGAAAAAATTTCGGGTTCCCGATATTTCGGGACTGATATTTTTGAATTAATTAATTTTAGTAAAGTCTGAAAGGAATTAAAAGTATGATATTTTTTCTAAATAATTTTGTAGACCCCGAATTTTCGGGACCAACATGTCTTAAAATTTATTATTTTTAGTACGTAATAAAAAAAAACAATTTCGCCTTTACCGAGAACATTTCTTCGGGATCTGATCATTTCGGGACTGAGCTTTTGATTATGTTGCTTTTATTATATAACAAAAATATTTAAAAATAGCATATTTTGAGTGGAAAAATTTTTCGGAATACTGTTAACAACAGAATCAGAAATGAGAAGAACGTTTTTGCAGTTTTATTAAATGCCTACAGTTATATATTGTATTAGCGTATGATATACAAATTTTCCAGGACTAAATTATCCTTTTTTTATGTTATAGCATAATTTTAGTTTAACCAAAAACAGTAAATAATTTTACTTTTTGGTTGTAACCTAAAAGTTCTTATGATATATGCATTGAGAAATTTCAATTTCTTGGGAGTCTGTATTATAAAAAATTTAAACTGGGCCGTATAAGACCGAAACTGAGCGATGCTATTTTTGAGTCTAAATTCATGTGCAAATTATTCATAAAGATTCAAAATTCAAAACTTGTTAGTTCTAATGCGAAAAATGCCGATTCTCTGTATATACATTTACATTTCCTTGAAGGATTTACACTAATATCTTGTTATATGTACATATAATTCACATATATCTATATACAATAAAAAAAAATATTCCGTTGGTATTTCTAGCTGCTACAGTTCGTTAAAATAAGCATAGCTCCTCGCCAATGCGTATAAAATTAACCGCATTAGCCATAAAATATTTCACTGAAATTTTTAGACACCCTCCAAGTATATGTATTTACTATGACAGTATTTCGAATTTTTACTTGAAATTTATATACATATTTTTATTTATCGCAAAATATCATCAGCTCAGCAGTTGATAGGTTTTATGACCTAAAAATTTTTATAGGTCTGTAGGCATGTAACAATTTTTACTTTCATTCATTCATCATTACTGACATTACACTAATTTTAAGCGCTTTTTATAGCAAAAAAATATACACATAATAATAAAAAAATTTGGAGATAAAATATTCTAGCGGCACCAGCCGAGCGCTATGTTGCTGAACGGGTCATAAAAACTTACGTCTAAAAAATATTATTACTTATCAAAACCCACAAAAATGTCGTAAAATTTTAATTTTATTACCTCGATTTTCGCTTGGATGTGTATGTTTATGTATTAGACGCTTAGGAATAATCTGAAATACATACAAAAGCTAGTAATCTGTAGGTCAACTTAGAACAAAGTAAGGTTATAGGCTTAAATTATATACGAACAACTGCATGTATATAAGCAGATATATATAGTCTGAGTATATACATCAATAGTAAAAATTTCTCAGCAACAAAAAGCTGAATCGAAAAATCCACCATTTATGAATTTTTTTATTTAGTGCCATATTTTTACGACATTTTTATATTTCTAATTCATGCTATTACACTTTCCTCTTACTGTTTTATAGCTATTTTAGTTTTATTTCACTTTTCTTATTAGTTCTTTTCATTGTAATCTTATGGCCTTCTAATTTCCATGCATTGTGTGGCCCAACGAGCTTTTTCCGCTCTTTTTCTGATACTCTTTACATTCGTATTTTATTTCTTTTTTATAACTTTTCAATAACTAATAAATACTAATAATTACATGTTCTCTACTTGAAGCTCGTAAACATAAGAAAGTTTTAAATTAACGCTTTCGGAAATTCCAAATTCTTTTACGGTGTCGTATTAAAAAAGCATTTAAAGTTCGTGTCAATTTATTGTCATTCAAAACACATAAAAGCTTGTAGTGATAACGCTTTCGCTGACTAATCAGCTTGTTAATTCAGAAGATTTTTTATTTGAGCATATTTTTACGGCTTCTAAGGGTGGTCAGAAATTGCAGTTATGTACTCTATAAGACTATTGTCCAAGCTATTGGAAGTAAGATAGAAAATCGAAAGCTCATACCCAGCTTTTGAAGGCCGCCTGAAACAATGGAAGTTAACGGTTTCCCAGCTTAGAGAGCCCAAGTTGATATTTAACAGAAAATTCGAAAACTAGAAAGATTGGAAGGTTTTAGATATGTGTGTGAAAAAGTGACCAGTGATGATATTACTTGTGAAGTGAAGAGGGAAAAGAGAAAGGAGAAAAGAGAGAGGTATATGCCATTGCTCTCCGTTAATATAAATATTTTGGATCGTAAAATATGTAGCTAGCAAAAGAGCTGATTTTCAGAAAAATTTGAAAAATATATTAAAGAAAAATGGTATAGGTCAAAGCTTTCATATAACTTGAAGCACACTAAAGCTGCTGAAAGTGATTTTTAGGGAAGAAATTCAAAGGAAATAGTGATTGAACTTTAGAACCTTTTGAACAAGTAGAGATATGAAGACATTCACAAAATACTGTTCGACAAACTGATACTGCAGCATATCCACAAATCCACAGCACTTAAAGTATTTGTCACCGATAGCTTTGCGAAGGCCGCTCAGCGTTTGTGCAGCTAAGCGTAGTCCAGTCAGCCAATAACCGAGAGCTAACTAACGCGACGATTGACATGTTGCGGACGAAATTTGTGTAAATTTTTTGCGCTGCTTTGTTTTGCCTGCACAATGCATTTTTTTGCAGCATTTGGCCCGCATTTGCGGATTCATTGTCTGGCAGACTGCGCACTGCTTCGACCACAATTTTTTTTCCATATTTCTTTCTTCTTCTTCGTCACAGCATTGATTCGCCGCGTTCGATGCGCGTATGTGTCCTGCTGACGAATTGATACCGCTGCGTATTGACGCTGTCGTTGCTGACTCCTGTATGCGCTATGCGGATTTGTTGTTCGGTGTTGTCTCAAGCACTTGGCTCAGTTTATCCTTTTATCCGTTCTTTTTTTTCTTTTTTTCGGAGACAATCTCCAGTTTCCAGCGTTCGGATTATGGCTCGATATGTGGGTCTTACGCAGTACACATGCGAAAATACAAACAACCCGCATTGTTAAGCTTTACAATATATGCCAGTGAAGTTAGCGGGATTTTGGAAGAGAGAAACCAAGCAAAGTTCTAGAAAAACTTTGAAAAATTTTCTGAAAATCTATGAATAATTTTGTTACAACATTTACCTCTCACTCTCTCTCTCTTCTCTCCATTCTATAAGCCAACTTTTCAAGAATATTATCCTGATGAACTGCTTCGAATGCTCTTGGTGGCAGACAACCATAGAGCTTTCCTTGCCTTGATAAGTCTATATATTTTGAACACATGCCTATTACCACCAGGCAGTAAAGCCGAACTTAAAATAGAATTTCTAAGCTCAAAAGTTTTTCGGTCTTTCAAGAACCGAGTTCCATTAGTTGGATATGACCTAAGTTTAACCTTCTCCAGAAATCGGCTATTATAGAGGATATCTATTGGACAGAGTTACTTTTCTCATGAATCTTCTTGTAGTGCGGTGGCAACCACCATAGCCAAGGGGGTTTCTAAGCGAGGATCTGGATTATTTGCGCCTAATAGCCCTATCTGAGAAAAGAAGTTCTGGACTACACTTTAAAAGAGCATACCATGTGCACTTCGGTTGAAAATCTGCCTTTCCAGCTATTTTCCACAACTGAGATCATATTTTCTCTTATCTTTGAACTATTTTCAATCTCCACCAATTCCATTTCCACCATTTGCTGTATACAATTCGTCAGGCAAAAGAGAAAATAACGGTAATGCCTCGCAAGTCAATAACAATTAAAAACTTGATTGCAACTAGTTAAATGCAATATCTTCCACTGCAACAACAACAAATAGGTAAGGCAACCTATTACATTGTAATGCCAAAATAGTACAAGTACACCTTGCGGAGAGCAAATTTTGCACATAGATTTTACATAGTGACACATTCTAAAAATGTGGCATGATAGTGAGAGATACTCATATCAACGACAACAAGAAAAAAAACCATTATTTGCAAAAGCAACTAACAACAACTGAGGCATGCGAGTGCCACATATTGCAGATGTCAACAATGACAGCAATGCAACAACAACAAAGGCATAAAACGAAAATGAATCAAATAACTGTGACTCTCTGCAGGCAAGGAGGCACGATGGAGGAAGCGGAGACAAAATGAGGTTAGCACTAAAGCGAAGCGAAGGTAAGAATTGCAGGAAAAACATTAAAAGCCGAAAGTCAATTACACGACGAACAATTGAAATGGGCAACTAACAAGACAGCCAGTTGGGGTAACATATTCCCGGCTGGGCGCAGCCCGTGTCGGGGCGGGAGAGTTGGTTGACGTCTGCAACGGCTGGGACGAATATGACAGTATATGCCGGCACATATGCGCATATGTGTGGTGCAACAACAAATGCAAGTGCACTGCGTGTTAGTGGGAGTGATTTCGCAGTCATGGCTGTCTGCGGAATAACAATTTCAACTTGTTGCAGGCAACAATGTAAGCAATTAAAAGCGAAGAGTTGACGAAATGGAGGAAATTAAGAAATTGAAAACTAAAAGGAGCCGAGCACAGAATGTTGCAACATCAATGCAATTTTCTCTAGGATCAACTGTAAAATGACAATTACAAAGCAATGTTGCAAGTTCATTTGCGCTTACTCAATTTTAGGTAGTTGTTACGTAAACTTACGCAGAATAATTAAATTTGGCACGTATTGATTCAAATTTAAATAAAAGAAAAGTTTTATCCCAGAGCCCTCTCATTAGAAGTTATACCAGTTTACTCTACTGCGTTATATATTAGGGGTATATAGCATATAACAGAGATATCGAGCTGAAAACGGCAAGAAATCATGAATTGAAGTTTGATCCATTGAAATGGTAAAGGTTCGGGCTTAAATTGAGTACAGTACGTCTTTTTAGGACTTAGCACACTAGAAGAGATATGGTTTGCAGGGAAGGTTCGGGACTTCGTTGACCACTTCTTTACATACTTTTAAAGTGGTGGTAGTTTGTGAGTTAGGCGTTCGCTGGGATAGTGCGCTGCAGTTCGAAATATTCTGCCTGAATCAAAGTTGAAAGCCCGAGCTCATTTGCTTCTAAACCGAACCGTACCCCAAACTGCAACTATACGGAGCAAGATGACACTTCTTATCTCATTCTCACCACTTCTTAACTAATTTCACATATTTTAATTCACATTGATAGACTCCTTCAAGTTTCCGCACAACAAATATCGAGTCGTCCCGTTAACTAAATGAAGAACTTTTTATAAGCTTCCGGCGCTTTAAATCAACCGTTTCAATGGTTACTCCTTCTTGAACCATTCAATTTTAATTTTAGTCACTCTGGCGAAAGCATTCCTTAGTTAATATATAACAACAACATTAGCAACATTTTCCAACACTAGTCCAATACTAGATGCTTCTCGCATTCTTCCACCACTACTGCACACTCCGTCGATTTCTTCGTCATCAGCACAGTCGTACTTTATATACTGCAATTCCATTTCAATTTCCTTTGCTGGCTGCATGTTGTTTCAGCGACGATTATTGTTGCTATCATTGTTTCACAGCTTGTTGCATGTACGCTTGCTGTTTTTCGGTGTTTTTTTTTCTGTTTGCAAGCTACCTTTGTGCCCGTTGTTTGCTGCTGATTGTGTTAAGCGTAATTGCATAAGATTATGGTGCTTGTTCAGGTGTACCATTTGCCATCAGGAGCAACAAATGCAGGGTTTCCATGCAGCAAAAGCACAGCTTTTGTAGCTGCAACATGAGCATTCTCAGCGACTATACAGCACGCAGAGCAGTTCAAGAGTTCCAGAAAAAGGAAAAGAAAAACTGAAAATGTTGTTAAAGCAAAAAGTGTAACAGAAATGTTTAATAAATGCAAATATCAATTGGTCACAGAAATCATAGGTAGTAACCCGCTAGGGAATATTAGAGTTGACTTGAAACTGGTTGGAAGCTGGGGAAAACGCGTGGAAATTTTTAGTATTTTATTGCGTAGGGCGTAAGCATACAAAGAGAAGATTCTGAGGACATGCGAAATGAAATGAAGTTCGGACGGACGAGGTATTATGAGCGAAGGAGAGTGCGGCATGCAGTATATGACTAGAATTTGCAACAAATGGCGGCTCGCTGTCATAAATCTGAACAAAAACTTGAGATCTAAGATATGAATAAGACTTTCTACTAATTTGCTATATAGCATTTAGTATTTATTTAAGGCTCAGAAGAAATTTTAATTAATTTCATTTCATAACAGAAATCAAGCTGAGGTCCAAAATGATCAACCAACATTTTCAATGCATAGCATATTGCTGCAAATTCCTACTGGCCTCACTGCCTCACATGACTCCCAACACATGTGTGTAAGTATGTAATTGTAACGGAACGAATGCTTCTCTCTCCCTTTGCCACTGTTAACAACATGTTGTTGCCGCTCGCACATAGTCACACACACCTAAGCGAATGCAATGCAGTAGATGGTAGCTGGCCTTTCAGCAATTGCTCATGCAGCAACATTTCAGCTGTTGGAAATGTAATCAATTATTGCTTCTTAATTTGCTGCCTCACTTTGCTGTTGTGTTGCAAGCAATTGTCTAATCGAGAGTGTTGTTATCTTTCGCTGTTGTTGTTTCTATTGCTTCACTGTTACATTTTGCATACTTTTTGCTTTGCCCCGCTGGCCACTCTACTAATTTTGCAATTGTCCAAATGCTAAATCAGTGTTTGCTGGAGCGGATTTGCGATTTTATAATTTAACAATTTCCTGTTATTAGTGGCAATTAACCCAATTTAAGTTGGCATTTAGTGAGCGAATGAGTTAACTTATGTAGTGTATGCATTTATGTAACTGTGTAAAAATAATTGGTGAGAAAACTAGATGAGTGGCCACATGCCGATGCAGGAGGGGGTAAGGCAAATGCAGGTATGCTTTGCAAATAGTTGATTTCCTGATAAATATTCATATTTAATTTGGAGTAAACTTTTCGGAGAACATTTTTTGCAATGTGCAAAGAGAAAGAGAGGGATTACTATTTATATATTTTCTATACCAAGGTTTAGATAGTCACCTAAACACCTAAGTCTTTATTTCATTAAAGACCACTGATAAAAATCTCTATGCAGGATTCTAAGGTATTCTTAACTATTTTCGGGTAGTAACACGAAAATTACTGTTATTTTCTTGCTTTCAGTTGGTCTAAACTCGAATGTAGGTTATTGATCCATTAAGATATGCCATTTTTGCTTAAAAATCCGAAAGCCCAAACTGTGCAAAGTAATTGCATACAAATACAGATTTTACTTTTAGGTTAGAGTTTAGAACTACTTCTCAAATTATACAAAATACACTTAATACTCATTCAATATTTAATATGCTATCCCTCACACAAATTTAAAAGAAATCATTTAAAGCTCGATAGCAATAATGCATAATAAAGAGAGAATTATATACCATATATATACTTAATTATATACCAATAAAAACACTTCGAAATCGCACGTTTTATGAGCTATAACATATTCTTTTATTTTTTATACTAGTTTTTCGATAACCTTCTTCTCCAAATGCGCTAACCCAACAGTCAATATGCCACTCCATTCAAAAGCATAAAACAGTGGTACTTACTCATTTATACAACAACAATACACTAAGCCCAATAATTATTGAAAATTTTATGAGAAATAGGGGAAAATATGTAAAAGTTATACTTTGAGGGGAGAGGAGAGGAAGCATTAAAAAAATTGATGCACAAAAAAGGTATAAATGGCCCATTAAACTAGCTACGGCTATTGTCACCAGAGCAGGCCCTGTCACCAAGCGAAAAAAAACCTAAAGTGATTATATATATATATATGTTTGTAAGCATGTAAGTATGTACGTATGTAGTTACGTGCTGCTCTACCCTGCAGCAATTGCGTTTATTTATACTGGTAGGCGCTCTGAAAAAATAGGCAAGTAGTTGCGACAAGCTGCATGTTCGCCTATGTGCTTTTAATATGGGTCCGTGCGCTGTTTGGCTGGGAAATTGTAGTCTCGGGTGCGAGCGTACACGCAAAAGGCAATTATCGCGTACGTTTTTCGTATATAATATAATATAAAATATGAAATAAATAGGTGTGCTTTTTGTTGTTTCTTGTTTTTTATCACACATGGAGTTTGCAATTAAAAGCACTTAGAAAAATTATTGTAAATATCGTAATAAAAAATAAATGCTTTTTAATTAGTAATTTTATAATTATTCATACTGTAACTCTCTAGACTACTCTATATAGCCTAGAAGCTATGACAAAAATAGCCGATACTGAGGGGATTTCGGGTTTATATTAACAGAACACAAGTTTAGAAATTAGAGGTGTGGTCCTCAGTAATACGTCACCTTATTGATTTAAGATTATTTATAAAAATACGAAATCCTTGAAGAAACCCATCATCTGGACGACACAGATCCAGTTTTGAACCAAGATTATAAGGAGTACCCGATTTTTTCTTGTGAAATATGATACCTGGTATAAATTTGAGATTAATTTAAAGAGGATTTGATGCGAGATTTCAACGAGATTTCAAGCGAGTTTATTCAACCCTTGTGTATGCTCGTATGTTAAGGAAAGAGACGTTACAGCTTGTTAAGGTTGTTAAGCAAGGAAAGTGCTGTCCATCATCTGAGAATATTAGCTGGATAGCACAGATAAAATACGTGAGAGGTCAACATTTGATTGATCAGTTCGTAAGCGAAGTATTACTGAAACTTTTTTAAGTGTAACGAAACTAAATTAGTTGGAAGCATTATGGATTAAAAAGCTAAAAAAATTTCTAAGTGCTGCATACTTCACAGGAAAAGAGTGGAAAATACCTGTAATACTTTGATAATTTTTTGTAAGTTTTAATTACATTATATAAATATTACAAATAAATAAGTTTGATACATATAAATATGTACTTTAAATATATAAGCATGTAAGCCTAGCTTAAAAACATGACGATATCTGCATGCGTTGCGCGTATCGCGGAGTTACACGTGTGTACTCGTTCATATTGAACCGAAGTGTGAATTGTAGAAGCAACAAAAAAGGCAGTTTTTAAAAAAAAATTTATATATAGTTAGGCTTGTATGTGCATATTTGTAAGAGTTGGTTGATTTTCACGACACTTCTCCGTAGCATAATTATAAGCGTCTGACAAAGGGTCATATACACAGGCGCACTGACAGCAAGCAGACTATTCCCTTTGTTGTTTGCTGTTTTTTCGACCAATTTCATTATTTTTTACCCACTTGCCATTCCTGGCTGCTTATCAGCGCTTCTATCTGGGCGTGTTTGCCCGTAATGATGGCAATGAGCTGTCCAAAGGGACTCAGCGCACTCAGCGCTCAGTCGCTCAGTCTCTGAGTCGCTCAGGCTGAGTGTTCATACCTACATCGCTTATGTGTTAGCTGTTCATTAAATGTATTTAGTTTCTCATACTTTTTTATTGCGTTTCACTTTTAATTTTTACTTTTATCTGTCATATTCCACGCTCCACATGTCAGTCCACTTAGGCTGCTAACTAACGCACGCTCCTCATGGTGGCAGAAACAATGCTTGCGTGAAGGTCGACTGTCCCATACACATACTCTGACGTTGTACGTACATTTGTAGCAAATGAAAAAACAATAAAACAACAAAATATGAATTAACACATGCAAATACGATGAACGAAGCGCACGCAAACTGATAAAAGCTGCGCGCTGTGCAGTCGTCTGTGACTCGAGTGTGGGTTTTTGAGCTTATGTCAAATATATCATACAGTTTTTGCTAGTTTTATTACTTTTCCCGGGAAATACTAGTTAAATTACTTTTGTTACATATTTTAGTATGCGCTTTTTATCCATATACTAGTTGAGGATTTTATTTAATAGATATATAAATTTTGGTCATTTTTTTATTTTCTTTTTAAGAATTGAACGCTTACTGTTTTAACTATATGCATTTCTGAATCCCGAAATTTCGGGACTGAAAAATTGCAAATCTCGGGATACCGAAAATTTTTGGAACTTAACAGCATGTTTTGAAACCTTAAAAATAACAAAAATTTTAAATTCAGTCCCGATTGAGACCCGTTGTTTCGGGTCAGATTTGGGCGTATATTTCTGAGTCCCGAAATTTCAGTACTAAAAAGTTTATATGTCGGTACAGAAAACAGTAGAACATAAAAACATTCCAACGAAATATTTCTATCATCAGTCCCGAAAACAGAGGATCCAATATAGCTTCCTGCATAATTTGAATTAAGAATGATCTGACTTTTATCGTAGACTCTAATACAAGTACTTCGGATAAGAATTAACTTATTGATTTTATGCCTCAACAAAAAGCGAGAATAACAATTTTTAGCTCGCTGAAGTTTGATTTTAATATATTTGCGTTCACATTTTTCAAGCGTCGGCTGGTTTTTAGTCAACAAAAGGTTTTGCTCCTTTTTTACAACGAAAAATTTTACCACTCATTTTCTGCGAAATTCTTGTTGAAGCATATTTCAAAATTATTTACCCCAACCCACAAAGTAGCTGGAAAAAAGAAACGAATTTGATAAACTTCAATTTATTTACTTTCATCAAGTTGAAGTGAGTTCGAGAATTTCCAATAATTATGCGCAGATTTGCCAGAACTTCAGAAATTCAAAAGGAGCAAATTGCCAACAAAAGCTGCACGTTGCCATAGTAAGGTAGGAAGTTGGCGAGGTAGGTGGTTGGTGTGCCCCCTCCATAGTGAAAGCTGGTGAATTGTGCTGAGAGGAATAACTAGAAGATGCGATAAGTAGCTGCTTGAGCGCCTGAAAATTGGCTAAAAAGTTTGGTGAGCAAGCCGCACGAGCAGCACAAGCAGCAATAAATAGACAAGCGCAGACACAGACAAATCTGCCAAAGAAAAGGGGGGATTCACAGGCGAAGCAGAGCAAATAATAAGCAGGAGCAGCAGCTGCGGATGAAGGGAAAAAGGCGTAGGCGGCAGTGGCAGGGGAATGTGGCAGAATTGCTGAGGCAGCAAATATACTTTTTCGGCAGGCGCTGCCATGCTGTGGCGCAGTTGCAACTACTCGCTTCACAACTACTACACAGTGGCAGGTTCACTGCAGCGCAGCTGAAGTTTGTGGTTGTGTGCCAGCAGTGAGCGATAAGCGCTTGCAGCGGAAGCAGCATTGTGCAGCAACGACAGCTATCAAAGCTCTAGCAGGCAACCGCATTGCAATCTCGCTGCTTTTCGGAACCGAGCAGACGCCATTCATTCATTCATTCAAGCAGCCAGCCAGCCAGCCATCCATCCATCTATGCAACCGATTGCTGCAGCGTAGGGAAATCAATTTTGAAATTCACACAAACACACTCACACTTATATGCATATATTGTACATACGCACAAAATAGTTGCGGAAATTCTGCTGCTACAGCGGCAGCAAAAAAGCTCAAGAAGTAGCTGAGAATGCAAAATTCCATTGCTCGATTGCATTTTTTGTATATTGCTTTTGTGGTTGTTGTAAGTTTATGCATTTGTTAGCGGTAGTTTGTTGTGTGCTGGTGTGCGTGTTGGCTTTTGACTTTGACTGCTGCCAGTGCTGCAGTAGTTGGGCACTCGCAATCCTTACAAATTTACACAAAAACGGCACAAACATAGGAAATAGTACAAGGATTCGCACATGCATACACACACACATATGTTCGGTGTAGTGGAACCCTATGCACTGGTATGCGTGTGCTACTGCTTGCCACATATGCTACATTGCAACCGCATCATTTTGTTCGGGTTTGCGGTTTTGTTGCACGAGATCTTCGAGTTTTTAGCTTCATTTTCTATATTACTATAGTTTGTATAGAGAGCTTCGAACTCAAACGTACCAGAAACTATTGATGGTTATCAATCAATTTGGAGCAGATATTTCCACTTTTATTCATTGTCTGCGCAATAAATTAGTGTGATTGTATTTATTGTAATGTCAAGTGGATATTATATGCCATCATTTCATCTAGGATAGCTATGGTTGATCGGATTGAATGCCGAGATGGTTGGTAGATTAAAAATCCTGGTGAAGCAGAACTTTTTTTGAACAGTTTTCAATCATTCGAAATCATAGTTTCAGATCATCTTAGCGCAAATATAAAATGATCAAAAAAATGCATGCCATAGCACTCGGAAAATTTACGCTTTACCTAGTTTTATGCTGATTATCGGGAATTTAACATTGTAATATGTTAAATAGGCTCGTAACTGTATGCTACACCCTGTAATATCTGGAAAGAAGTTCTTTTACTAGGCTTTACAAAATTCATACTGAATACGACAAACTAGAGAACAAAGCATGCACATCAAGCATAAATGTATGCAGCTGTCTCTTTTTCGCTTTCTCTCTATCCATTTGGCTCTCTCTCTCTCTCTTCTTCTCTTCTCTTTCAAAGAAGTCAGCGTAAGAAGAGCAGAAGGTGTATCTCAATTAAAAATCGCCCTTTTTGATGATGATGATCGGATCGGATCGGATCGGATGATGTGTGACCGGAAACAAGAAAATTTCACCGGAAAACTAACTGGAAAATTAACGGGAAGAAATATCGAATTAGAGAGGATTTCTGATATACTTATATATAGCATATAAGTAAGACTCTGGATAAAGCACGTTCAGTACATATGATGGTTAGAAGAGAATTTTTCAACTGTACGTAGGTGATGAAGGAACTGGATGGCTCTCACTGGATGATAGATTTGTTATCTCCCTAAGGCGCTATTAGAGAATTTAAGTGACAATATTTTTATGGCAATATTTTACATTTGTAAGTATTTCTATGATAAAAGGTTTCTTCTACAGCAACCATGGTTTACACATATAAGACATGAGAATTGTTCTCATGTTAGTAATATACCGTAACTAGGCCTTTCAGAACAGCTGTTACAGAAATTCCTTGAATACTCGTTATGCCAAAAATTTATTTAATTTAATGGGACAGTAGTCAAATGTTGGTGGTATATAAGTTGAAAAGGTAAGTGGTGAAAAATATTGATAAGATGAAATATACAAATTAGTACGAGTACAAATGAGATCCTGGAAGGGCACGCAACAACAAACAGCAATGCGTCGTCCTTCCACAATTAAATTTTTTATTTCGTTTTTTCTTCCAAACCGCTAATAAAGGGTTACAACGATCGACAGCTGTGAATGAAAAATGTTCCAAAGCCAATTAGCCCATAAATATCATGCGAAGAAAGGTAATTGAAATGAAAAACTCCATAAGTATGTAAATTGACATTTTCAGTGGTAAAAAGCGAATACAAATGGGGCAAAAGCGACTTGTCAAATACTGCCAATACTTCACTAAATGAAACTAAATGAACGAGGGGGCAGCGAAAAATACAAAACGAAATGGAAAATGTGAATGAAAATTGAAATCGAAATGGAGTTGGCGATGGCGATGGCGATGGAGAGTGAAAGAGAGAACAAAAATGTCTGCTCGCTTATGCGATATAGATCGGCATTTTTTTAAATGCACCGAGATGCCGCATCAAGACAGCTGTCAAAAACAAAAGCGCACACACACACATGACAAAATACACATACGTGCTGGTAAGTGTGTAGGTGAAGAGATACGCGAAATGCCAGCTTGCTGGCGGCGCATAAAAATTCGCAACTAACAGTTAATTTTGCTTTTATTTGAAGAAAAAAAAAGGCGCATTAAAATCATAAAAGATCGATTTTTGCACCCGACAGTAGGTCAAAATGCATAGCGAATTTTTAGTTAGCGCTGATACACACACACACACACACATTGATATTTTTACTCACACATAAGTGCCTAAGCTGTTGTGCGTTTGCATGTATGTAATAATTTTTCCTTTTTCCTTTTATCCTGCGCTGTGAAAATGCATTTTCATGCATGATTTAATTCAATTGCAGGCGGCCAACAACACTACTTGTATACTATATATAGAAAAAAAAGTTTTTTGTAGGTTCTCGCTTATGTCACTGTCACTGTCTGGCAATTTGTTATGTTGACCGGAAGTGACAAAGTTGCCACATGTAAAAATGGTAAGCTTGTTTCAAACGCGTAATACTACTAAAAGTGTAGTATAAATGCGTATGTGTTGCTAAAGAACTGGTGGATTATGAAAATTTTAATTTCATGAACATATCAAAGCGTCTGAATTGGAAAAAACATGCAAAAAATAGTTGTGTGACGAGTAGGCCACAATTGAGTAGACTAAACATATGGTTGCATGAACTACAAATACTATAACTTTTGCGTATGTAACATCATACAAGTGGTTTTAAAGGTATAAACTATTTAGGAAAAGACAGTTGTGGGAAATATAACTGATTTTAGTAGAGGGAAGTGAAATTGGAACAAGAATACTCAATAAAAAAAAATTTACCTAATATGGATATATATATATATATAGGTCTAGGTTATATATAAAATACACCTAACAAAATCTCTTTCTCAATCAGAGTTAAGCATAAATGTACATGCAGCAATAGTTTTTGAGCGAAGTTGTGTTGTCTGCCGAACCCTGGTTGACTAAAGAGTATCTAGTGTATGTAATAATGGAGCCTCTATTTGGCTAAAATTCGTTGAAAATCAAATTTCTCATATATGTTCTATATGTTCTCAGGGTTTACTATATTTTTCAGCGAGTGCGTATTGGTATTCGTGAATAATTGGCTTGACATATCTCATATTTAACTTTATACTCTGAATCTCTCCGCTCCTGTTCATTACAGTCCTTAGCCGGTATAATTTCATAAAATAATTTTTGGCTCTAGACCTACATTTACATACTCACTTAGTGCGTTTATTTACTTATTATTTCACTAAAAGGTCTTTAAACACACCAATTCTTATCGAGTTTATCGATTTGAAGCCATGAAGGGCGTATCTCCTTCATTAGGGGAACACATCAAAATTTTTGCAAGCTTTATTGTAAATATTTTTCAGGAAGCATGCTTTCACTTTCAAATTAGAGCATAATACTTATATACATTTTGAATAGTTTTTGGTTTTAGGCAACGCAGAATTATATTTAGATTTCATTATCAATACCATTCCGTTGTTTACTCGAATTTATTGCGTAATTTTGTTGCAATCAAATAAGTACAACTCATTCGTACTCTATTTCAATTGAGTACACTTAAGCTATACTTATTTCTTAAACATCCTGCCACCGTCGCCACTTTCTCGCACCAGTGATCCTTTTTGCAACAGCGAAACTGCAAAACGAGAAAAATGCAGAAGAAAAATGCAAAGAAGCCAAGACAAGAAAAGCAAGCTTCGTACCTTTCAATTTGCGTGATTTTTATCTCGACAACTACTGCTTCCACATACCACTTGCTTGTTGCAAAAAATGCACATAATACCTCCACACATGCGTACATGCAACGTCACATACACTTGTTGTTGTAGTTGTACTTGTTGTAGTTGTTGTAGTTGTTGTAGTTTTGCTTGGCTGCCGCATTCGTGCGTAGACTCATCGATACTGACGTTGATTTCAGCTAATGATGGCACGTTTTAACAAATGTGCGCAGCCAAATGTACAAATACAAGTAAAAGGTTCTACATATATAAATATATACATATATTTATAGACATTATCATGCACCTGCAACCTATACAACGCATAAAAATAAGTGAGGAGATTCTGTGAAAAAACGTTATGAGCGATCTGTTTTGCGGAAGGTAGATAAATGTCTAAAGAGTGCATGTAATACACACACACAAACACACATACATACACACATACATATACGTGTATGTAGGTGAGTTGTGCGTCATACCAGGTCACAGAAGAGTTTCCATTGCACTGCGCTCGTGACTGGTACTCTTAAGTATATGATAATGTAATTACCGCGTACGAACTCACAAATGTGCTCAGCGGGTACATGCGCGGATTTTGCGCTGATAAACGTACACTGTATGTATAAAATATGTGCTTTGTATGCAAATTATTTAAATAAAATTCAGTTTAAAGCGTAAAAATATATGCGAAGTGGCTAGCTCGAGTATTTAAGCATTTTAACAATATTAAAATCGAAAATCTACCGAAGTAAATCGAAGACTAACTGAGCAGCCCTCCCTTCACGGACCTAATACCGTCGTAGCATACGGGTCATAGCATAAAAAAGGTGTTTGTCAAATTCTCTTCCTCCACAGTAGAGAGCACAATTATGGCACAAAACAGAAAGAAAATATCATTGAGCTATCGGCTGCTATAATATATATAATTTGCAGCAAATTTTATGCTCTTTATAGTCTTCAGTTCCTTTTGACCTTTGAAATACCAAGGAAAGAAGTGAGAGTGGGTTGGTTTTCTTAATTCTTTCTTAAGATAGAAAAAAAATTTATTCGAAGAAGACAACTCTATTCTTTTTATTTATTAAAGGAGAAAGAATTTCTGTCCAAAATTTCAAAAATCATGTGGAGGAATTAACCTACAAGGGTTCTTCATTTAACATCTTTCTTTGTTTCAGTAAAGGTCAGAAAGAAAATTGTACATAACCTAATTTTTCCTTAAATTGGAAGTTTTTCGGTACTGGTGGGGTTATGCACCAGAGACGGTAACTGCCTTACTTTGAATTACCAAAATATGCTTAATGCCAATAGAGATACTTCGACTGGTTACACGTAGCTTTTAGAATGATAACACTGTATTTAGAGGCACTCGAGTATGACACTTGAACTTATTTTCAGCATTACACTTGCAACAACACAGCGACAACTTGCTGAGCAAAAATGTTTATGGTGTAGACTTTCATAAGGAGTCTAGTAATTTTCATTCCAAACTTATATCAGACCTTTTGTAATTTGCGATTTGTTGTATAATGAACGAAAAGGTAGCCAATCGGGAATACCGGATTACCAGTAAGTCGCCTGAATGTATGCTTCTTTCAAAAATTATAAGTACCTAGCTTTTGAATTCCTGTTTTTTATCGCTTTAAACAACTGCAAGTATATGAAGTGTGTACTTTCTTTTTCCGCACACTGTAACTTACTTTTTAAGTAATTTATTATTATTATTCATTTCGGGCTGATCAAGACGCAACTTAAGATGCACTGCTCATCATATTAAGTAGATATCATTCTTCAACACAACTCATGCACCAACTAGTTACGCACGTATCCTCTTGCAAGGACCATGACACCATGACAGGATAGGAGTAAAAGTAAGCGGCTGATTTTGCTTTGCAACTCGCTTATTTATTTTTCTTTTTCTTATCTTAGAATTCGACTTATTTCTATGCTAAAAATATTTATTTTCATTTTTTTTCAACGATATCACACACACACGCACACACACACACACACTGGCGAAAAGTGAAAAATTACAGCGCATTTTTTTATATGGGGAAAACAAGAACAGAAATCGCTAGTTGCAACATGTACGCGTTTCAAAGCAAGTAGTCATGCAAAATACTGCCATTGAAGCGAGCACGAATAAATATACCGTTACAATCGCACATATATAGAAATTTGCTGCACAACCAACAACTATTTGTATGTATTAGTTGGCGAAATTCTCTAGTTGCAAGCATGTGTGCTCGTGCCTAGTTTGCAGCAAACGATATGTCAGACAACAGGAAAATAGTGAACAACAAAAACAACAATACAGCGCTGTGATATGCCAAAAAGACGTGTTGTGATTGGCAATTTTTTGCGTTTTGTTGAAGCTTGACAACAACATATCTCAGTGCACAACAGCGATGCCCAAGCATGATTTTATATTTGCACACAAACACACAAACACACACAAACACACACACACATCAAAGTGTCATATGTGTATATGTGTGTGTGCGTATGTTTGTATTTGTTGTAGCGCTTCCACATACACTCACGCAATGCCCTTTCTTATCGGTTGCACAATCAAATGACAGCGTTGCAGTTGCAGTGCAACACAAATATTTACAAAAACAACAACATATTTAGCAAAAATTGTTCGCTCTCAATGGCATAGAGGGAATTCATTTAAAAGGATCATTTTAACGAAGGCTCCGTTTTTTCAGTTTTCGGCAATACAAATTTCAGCATGAATATTTAGTTGTTGTAATGTATATGCATGTATGTGCATCGGTTCGACATTGATTGACATTTTTTGACATGCCAAAGTGTAGGTAAAAAATTTCTATTTAAAAAATTTTAGAATAAATTTTTGTAGAGCAGCAATAATGAATTATTGATGTCCTTCTATATATATTTTTGTTGTCTTTTTTTTTTTTGTTATTTTCTCATGCAACAACACAAATATTCGAAAAAAAATATGCGTAAACGCAGCATTTCCTTATTGCAATCAACCGACAGCATTGCTAACACGACCACACACACACACACACACACACGCACACAGGCTCAGTTATGTATATTAATTTCTGCTGCAGCTCCTTCTCTCTCCAGCAGCTGCGCTCTGCCCGCAGCATCTCTCCTGGCCGTCGGCATCAGAAGTCGGCCACCGGGTGCCTTAGTTATCCTCCTCAATTGGCTCATTCGTCGCGCTGGCTCGTGTGCCTGCAAAGATGCGTTGCAAATTGTTTTTTGTTGCTTTCAATAGAATTTCGTCTCTGCGTGCCTCATGGACTTATTCATATATTTTTCCCAACAAAATTATTAGCTATTTTCGCCTAGCAGCTGTACCAGCGCATCCCTCATTCGACCCCCTATTCGCGCCTCTATAATTGTACATGTGTGTGTAAGCGATTCTAGATCTGAGGCATTTATCAGCCCTGTGTTGTGTGAATTCACTTTATGGCGCTTGCAGCAGACGCTCAAGTAGAGAGTGTCATAGGCGTGCTTTGCTTATCGGAACAGTTCGATCTGTTAGTCTTCTTCCTTACAGCCTGCGCGTTAGATGCATGTGTTAGTTCATCAGTCATGCCCTTCTCTTTATCTGAATATTTTAATCATCATGTGTATGAAATATTTTTCAGTCACACATATTTACGTGATTCATGCAGCTAGGAAACCTCTGAGCACAATTTTCTTGAACATTCTTTTCATGCGAAACGAGCGCATTGGGCGAAAAGTCTATATGGACACCCTTTCTGGGAACTAGCCTCGTATAACTAGGCCCCTATATTTAAAATTTAAACCTTTTCTTTGCTCAAATAGTCTATCAGTAGATAGATTCATTTTGAAATTGACTCGCCGTTGTGCTGACGTCACAATAGCACTTTATAATCTAGTTAGTCACTTTATAAGTTAATCTAGGCAAGCATGAAAAAACATGAACAACACTACTCTAGTCTAATGCAATTTATTGATTACACTTGAATTTGATTAGATTTGAATCGAAATTGATGAGTATCTAGATCGATACCGCAACTCAGCCCCGAGACTCTGTTTCTAGTATGTGTAAGCCATTCTAGTATGCGTAAACGAATCCAGCAGCTAGATTGATGAAGTTAAAGGGTTAGGTGACTGAAATTTTGCAAAAAATTAGGAGCCTTGAGGAAAAGTTAGATCAAAATCAATTTCGTAAAGCAATTGCTTGCCTGACATTCTCTCACGCTTGCCGTTAATGAAATATTATTCCGTAGTGTTCTCGGAAAATCTCACCCCAGACGCTTTCGAGAGTCATCCGCATAGAGTTGAAGGTAGCGGTACTGTTATCACAATGGAAAGTTATATCCACCACGTTCGTGCATAATCTTGAACGGCAGCCGCTTATTTAATTAGAACACCAATCAGTACGTCAAGTGATCAATGACGCAGCAGAATTCACAAATATGGGCTAGCACACACACACACACACGCAAACAACAGCAACGTCTTAGAAACATAGGCCGGGCAACACAAAATTAGCCAGCCATTTCGCTGAAATATAGCCAACACCACAGACGTCCCTTAGTCGCCAAACACTTAGCCTCCACCTCCACCTCCAACTCAACCTCAACCTCAACCTCAATCACAAGCTCAAACGGAACGGATGCTGACATGAAAGCCGCTTAGGGCCGCTTACGACTGATGACTTACGCTTAACTTGCTCATGCACCGTGCACCGTTTATGCCAATAACAGCGATTGGTCGCCAACAATTTGGCTCAGCACTACCACCGCTACCAACACAAGAGCCATTAATGGGGGCCCATACTGCAAGCCAAATGTGTGGATGGGGAGCGCACCTTTCAATTGAAATCTAATTCATGCATGTGTATAGCATATCCAGCCCGCACACAATTCAATCAGTCATCCTTGCTTGGCAGCTGAGCGCACAAGACCACACACACACAACACATGAGGGCAGTCGTGTTTAGTGCCTAAGTGAGCCGGCTATTCACCTTTGGTCATGTTAATTAATTATGGTGTGCTTGTGGTGGCTTGCTTGTTTGCTTGAAATATTTTCCAAGAAAATATATAAGGGTCTAATTTCATTGATGGTGTAATGGTTCTATAAATCCTTGCTGTTGAAGATTTCAAGCGAATTATTGTGATATATAAGTAAGCAAATAAGTGTACTTCAATTTCTTCAAGTAGCTATATTCTCTACGTGGTTGTTATTGCTGTAGCATTGAAAAATGTTCTCTTTGTAATTCTGAAGAATTCGGCCGAGTTGATAGTCTCTGGCCGGATAAAAATCCGGGTACATTCCAGTTGCGTAGAACCGACTGCCGTGAGTACGGCTCGCTAGGCGAACTGTAATACCGGCGAAGTATTATTTTGCATTCTCGCTATTCTTAAACAAAAGCAATTTTAGGTATTTGGAAAGATTTGAGAACAATTTTAATGCCGGACCCTTTCTCACACTTCCGAAACTTTTTTCAAAATATTTGTTAAAACTACATAAAAACTGTTTACAAATGAAATGCTGTATATATATTGGATTAGTTCATTGAAAAGGTATGAAAGCCGCTAAAATTTCCTCGAAGAACTCAAAGAATTAACCCAGCCATATTTTTGATGTTTACGAAAGCTCCATAAAACTATGGAACATAATCGTGGCACTGTGTTCAGTGCAGAATTCACAGACTGCAGTCAGTTTCAGTTTACCTACAGAGAATGTATGAAAAGAGCACGATATCCTAGATCGTAGAGCCTATAAAAGTAAGTAAAGACCTACAAAAGAGTTCAAGTGGTTCTCGTCATATCAAAAAATTCAGGTTACCAGTTTGGGAATTGTAGTTGTAAATTTCTAAACGAATGAAATAGCGAGTACACCTTAAAGTAGTCTAAAAATATACAATGAATAATTACTTGATTTCGTAATGAAAGGGGTCTCCTAGTAGAACCTACATAGGTTGCGGCATTATATAAGCTCATCAATTTCGGTTTTTACCCTAGTTCATTAAGACTGATTTCCCGATACCAACTTTGCTTAAATGTGGGTTTGAAGGATTTTGTATTTTGTTTCCGATTTTTTCTTAGGGGATCTTTTAGAAAACTAGAGCTATTTGTGGCTCGTCGATCGATCTTTAAAAGGTTTGGACAAGTAGAATAAGGACTTTTTTCGGAGAAATTCAATGTTTGCGCAAAAAAAAGTCACCACACAAAAAACACCGAGACTTCACTTCGAAGGATGATACCCATGCGGAGCTGCTCTTTAAAAATACAATGAAGCATATCAGATCTTCAAATCTTCGTTGGAACTGTGTTGCTGTGTGTGTGTTGAAACATTGAGTCCACTATAGATGCTTGCTGAATGGTTTCTCATTCATCGTGTGTCATAAAAAGCGCATTCAATACCATTTCCAATACATTTTTTGCCGAGAAAATGTTCACACAGCAAAGCAGTAGAGAACTCTAAGAACTGAAAACTAAGAAATATATGGCAAACAAAAGGCAAATAGCATTCGCAACACGGAAAACACAAAGCAAATGAAAATGACAGGCAGAGAGACCGAATACTGAGCACACAAAGCTGAAGCACCACTTACATAACGGTCACAGGCCACTAAGTATGTGGGGCAGTGAGTGCGAGTGGGCAATAGGCAGCTAAACGATGAGTAAGGATCAACCGCAAAGGAACAGCAAGCATGCTGCACACTACTAACCGATTATAGGAATTCGCATTGTGCTATAAATAAGGTAGGTATGTTTGCGTATGTGTGCGAGTGGCTGTGCAAATGTTTTTACAGCTATTTGTTACGCTTGCAGTTGTCCGCTTGCCATTTGCATTATTGTGTCATTTGAGCGTTTACGGTGTCTGTCATTAGCACAAAGACGAAGGCGCATGAAAAGGCAAAGAACTGTGTGGACAATGTGAGCTGAACGGCCAAACCTTCTTGCAATCTTCTTACAAATTGTTTACTTTTTATTTAAGAAAAATAACAGCACTACCACATAGCAAGCGACAGGCTAGTATAGTTGACTATTGTCTTGTATTAAATGTGCTTGCAGCGCTATGTCTCGCCAGGACGCGCATAAAAATTGAGAGTGCCGTTGAATGTGAAATGAGGAAGCTGACAGCCAGGTGTGCGGAGTGGCAGCCATTTATGTAGGTTAACCTGTTGTCCCCCGCAGCAACAACAACAGCAGCAGCAGCTAATGAATTGCTCCATGAAGTATAAGGAATAATGAGGCAAGCGTTGTGCTCCTGCTGCTGAGCGTGCGCTGGCGATGACTGTTATGACGAAGGCTCCTTGTTGTCGTCGCTCAGTGAATCGCTCGTCCATGAAATATGGCCAGTGGGTAATACCACTCTCCACAATATCTATATGTACACAGGTATGTATATACTGGCGGCATGTAATTCATTGTCAGTTGCATTCATTGTTTTGACCTGATTTGCATGTCTATGAATGTGCCACTCATTTATTTTGCCGACCGAGCGTCTCAAGCGTCCCACGACCGTTGGGGGTCATAGCAATTATTTTGCCTTGTAAGCAAAAGTTCATTGTTAATTGACAGCCGACGAAGGGGCAATGAAAAGCACAGTCGGTGCGCGCTTTAAACAAGCCTACTTACATAAACAACAAGGCAAATAACAACAACAACAACAACAACTTGCACGAGAAATTTGTTTACACAATAGGAGGCAAGTAGGGGTAAGTATAGACGAAGACAAAAGGCCAACACTAATGAGACGTTGTGGCGCTGCGTGGAAAGCGTGAGCGCCAGCAACAGCCAAGTGCCCCAGCAGCAGCAAGTTGTTGTTTCTGGCAAAAGTGTGTCATAACATTTTGTGACGTAAGTTCAATGGTGGGTGGTTAGGCGACTGGCTGGCGGGCTTTGGACGAGGGTTCAGCGCCAAGTGGAAGGTTTTTGAAATAATTTGCAACTACACCTACCCTTAATGTATATATATATATATACATATGTATAGATATAGATTAATATAAACCCGTTGTTCTCTCTTCAACTGCTTAATTTACATTTATATAGCCGCCATTTTCTTTCAATTATTTATATAAATTATTGTCTCTAATTAGTTGCACAGCTCATTAACAGCTGTTGACTTTGCCAGTTTGGCAGTTCATGATTTGTTTGTCTTCTTCTTTTGTCAAATAAATGAATTGCAATCAGTTGCATATTGATACAAAAGGTGGTGATGGGTGGAGGGAACTTTGAATATCTAAATCTTATATTCTATGCCAAACCATGTAGAATGGCGAATCGAACAAAAAACTGGTTTAAGCCAAATATACAAATGAAAAGCAAAAAGGAAAAGGCATAGCAAGCGATTTTATCACTCTGTCAACGAAAAGAGTCAACGAAAATTTACTCGCAATCATATTTACATATGTAGCTAACTACCATTCCTGAAGGCCGTAGGTTCAACTACCGCCCCAGATAAAAATTAAATTTGAAGAAATATTATTTTATCTGCGTTCCAGACTTAACTGTCTAACCCCAACTTAAGTTTTGTTGTAACAGATACTAAAATATGCACCAGCCTATCGGAGACGCCTTGAGTACGGTCTAAATACTTGCTTTGTTAGAGAAAGCCTCCCATTCATCTGTGTAGGTATTAAGCCCAAATTATGTATATTTTCAGCGTTTTAAACACTTCGAAAGTTCTTTTTTTTCATTTATTCATGCTTTTTTTACTTCCTGTGATTATCACTTTCACTTCACTGAAAACTGCAAACTCGCCAATCACTTCCTCTGCCACAGCTGTTGGTGTAAAGCAATTAATAGTTTTAAAATTATATGCCGTTCGCATGTGTGCGCACCCGCAGAGATCAGTCGCCCCCTCTGCTGCGCTGCTGCCAAATTTGCTGACGCCCATATTTTCAATATAAAATTCATTTACGAAAATATCGAAATATTTTGCCTGCTTTCCAGTTTTCGAATGCGGTTCCAGTGTTGCATTGGCGTTGCGGGAAAACTCCCCTTCTCGCACTCGCCGTGCAAACCACAAAATTGCGGCTGTTGCATTTGGTGTTGCCAACCGCGGCCATCACATGATCATGCATTGGTGTGAACTCCAGCTGTGCCTTTGAGCCAAAAATCACAGTCAAAAGGCAGCCGGAGCACCACAGGTAGGCGTCACAACACACAAAAATGCCAAGCAATGCAACGCGACGCACACACACGCACGCAGCCAGGCATTCCACAACACAAGAGCGGCGGTTGTGCAGCATTTGCGCCAGCTGAGTGTGCGCCCACATCCTTTAAAATAAATTTTACTTTTCCCTTTTCACTTAATATGATTTTCCATTTGTGCCAACTATACATTTTGTTTTTTTTTTGTTTTTTTTTCTCCATTACCTTTGCACTACATACACGAAGAGTTTATGCTCGCTCCCTCACTGACCTTTGACAATTAAAATGGACGTGTGCCTTTGTCGCATTGTGGTTTGAAGCGAGTTTTTTACATTCCCACCTTTTCAAACAACCAGACTAAGGAAAATTTTGTGACAACAACAACAGTGCACAACAACAACATTGTTGGTTTCATTGTTTATTGGTCATTTATGGAGAAATTACAAATATATTTCGTACTGAGTTGGTTGTTAGTTTTAAAATATTTGAAATATTCCACTTTTTTGTTGTTTTAGTTGCTCACATTTCAATAGAGGATTCCATTTGAAATCGGTTTGTTGTCAAAATAAACAAAGGAATGACCATACAAATTGCAATTCAAATTGCTTCAGCATATTGTCGGTGCACATGAGCGATGGCCGGAGAGTGAGTAGGCAAGAAATGGGAATTCGAACAAAAACCATAGAACAAATGGTAAATTTTAAAACGATTATCGGTTTAAATGTGACTATTTTTGTTTAGAATTCAGTTGTGACGGATTTTGACATTGTTTTCGAAATATATTTATAAAAACATTTCGCTTTTATTAACTTTAAATTGCGCTAACTGAGCCACGAAACAATAATTAGATTTAAAACGAACGTTGCTAGTATCCGCTCCATAAGTTTGAAATGAACGTCCCAACAGAAACCAGACAGTATAATCGTCCTGTATAAACTTGTGTACGAGAAATTCGATTATCAGTTAATATGTACTCTAGAGTCTTGATTGAAGACTTTGGGCTAGAGAGATCCCAGCATAGCTCCCACCAAAGCTACAGACGCCTCAAAGTGTGACTCGTGCGCTTTAGATTAGGTTAGGTCCTGAGGTCAACCTCCGGTGCTGTGATCGCACTTCAAAGACTGAAGGCAGATCCGTCGTAAGGTCGAAAGAACACTTGCATGGACATATAAATACCCATGCAGCGCCAAAGCGCCTTGAACCGACTGAAGATCTGGTTGACAAAGGTTGAAGGTCTCAGAAAAGTTGAAGAGTCGAATAGAAGAAAGCTTTGGAATGATTCCACTTCGCATTTTTCGGTAAGTTTCTTCGCCTCAACGCGTGGACACCAATAGAGCAATGCCCGATTAGAATCCCTACAAATATTTAAGCCCATTGACGCCATCAAAGCAAACAAAGCAGTTTTGCGTCGCACTTTCTGAACGCGATATTATTTGTTCTGTTGTCTCACTCATCCTCTACATTTCTATGGAAACGCAGGCATTATTTGCCATCACTTAAATGATGAGCACCAAATCGGAGAAAAAACCGAGCACTTCTAATTTGGCATAATTGACTTGTTGCCAAAATTAGGTACGCCAAACTTAATGAAATTACAAAATTACTCGAATAATTACGAAATTTTGTATAAAATGCCTCACAGCGCCACAATTCGTAGAGTTTGTTTTCAATTTCAATTGAATTCAGTCAGAACATGAAGGTAGTTTTACTTTGTTTTGTATCCGCGCTTTTGGTGGCCGCACAGGTAAATAAATACTCTATGATATCGCTATCGAACTTTCATCCTTATAAAATATTTGATTAAAAATATTTAACTTTATCTTTATTAGGCGGAGGTGCCCTTAAAGGAACTCATTGAAACGTGCAGCAAGGAGACTGGCGTCCCCAGTGAGGAGCTACAGCAATTCCTTGACAGCGAAATGGATCCTGCTGAGGCTACCAATGGCATTAAGTGTCACATGAAGTGTGTTTTGGAAAAAATTGGTTTATATAAGAACAATATGCTCGACGAAGCGTTGACCATTAAATTCTTCAAGGATAATAATAAGGACCAGCCAGTGGACGTGGAAGCTCTAAAACAGAGCGTACAAAATTGCAATCAAAAGAAAGGTGTCGATCCTTGCGATACTGCCTTTCAGATTGCGAAATGTTTTATGTCACAGCACCCAATCTTTAATTAAAAGCTGTTTAAGATTGAAATAAATGATATATGCAAGCATGAAATGTGTTGTTGTAGATTATTGTTGTATATTAATGCGTTTATAATAAACTGAGTAAGGGCAAGAGCAGAAACCCTTCGACTTTTCACAAATTTGCCATAAGTATCAATAATTGAAAGTGTATCAATTAAACCAGAAGGATATCTAGAACGTTGGATGCTTCCCCATAGAAAAGACTGTGTATTAATGTAGACAGCTGTCAATGTAAACATATGGTTTTGATATTTATATTCAGTACTTCTCAAGTTACTTTTCAAGCACCTGGCACATACTAGCCACTAGGGGCACATATCTCTCGTATTTGGATTGCGAGTCCAAAATATACTCCCAGATTCTCTTGTATTCAGAAAAAGTTAGTGCCTGATACTGTTTGTGTGCCGGATATGCCGGATCGCTTTATATATAAACATATATATATATATTTTTTTTCAAATTGCAGCTATATAGACATATAATTCGCAATTTTTTGGTTCACCACAGTGAACATCACAGATAGTGCAACAATCCGTACAAGGCGTAAAATCAGCAATTTATACCACTAATTTTGTGAAGATACATCAAGGTAATGGTCTATGCCGATTACCAATTACCAGTTTCAAACCAACATTCAGCTCAATAAGGTCGGCAAAATGGTCTTCATAAGAAGCAGTTTCGGTCCACGAAAATCGGTTCCAGCACTTCATGTAATGACCGATCGTTGCTACTACATTAGCAAATTCAGAGAGGTCCTCCTTTCTCTTACATGGGGCAGATGTCGCAACTGATTTAGGTAGTCATATATGTATGTAGGTGAAATATTGAATCATGATCATTAGACCTGGCTAAAATGTTTCAAAATATACTTCAAACCAATGAAGGATAAACCATTTTCAACTTTATGTAATTATTATGGAGGAGACATGGAAAGGCAATACTTTTTGAATTAAAAATTCGCCAAAGAAATTTCGTAAAATACTATAAGTATATTAAAATGTTTTTAGAAATAGTAAGTTTATCCTAGTTAGCCAGGAAATATAAATAGTAAATAATTTTTGAGGACAAAAGAGCCATAGAGTTTTTGGTGTATGGGGGCTGGTGCTACGAGATCTTCAGCCACAAGACCGCTCATTAGAATCAATTTAGTGTAAATCTATGTAGATAATCAATCGGTATTCATCACATTACTTTTGATCCACTTTCTTTATTTTTGTCAAAAGTATTAATAATTAGCATCTATAATATGACATCTCAAATGTAATTGAATAATTTTCAATAAGAAATATGTTATAAATAAAATTAGTAAACAATAATGAACAAATTTGATCACATTTTAGTTAATAGATAGACAAAAACTAGCGTAATAGCAAATTACGCCGCAATCACCTTGGCAAATTTCGGCTAAATTGGAAATTGCATCAAACAAAAAACAAAAAATTTGATAATAACAAAATGGAAACATAATTATTATAAAAAGTGGCAGTAATGAGACGAGAAAGCGCACTAGTCAGACCGTGAAATTCCGATAAAAATATAAGTAAAATAAAAGTTCAATTATTTGATTATAAATGAGTTGACTCTCTTCGCTCAGTTCAGTAGCATTTTAATTTTTACTTCGAGAACAACTCGACTAGAGAACACTGCGCTGTAATAATGAGAGCTCTGCTCATTCTAGTTATACTGGCTGCCTTAGATAGCAATGCTGTGGTAAGACTTTTGGAATATTTTTTTATATTTCTGGTGCAGTTAACAAATTCTTAAATACAATTTATGCCAATTTATGACAGTGTGGGGCAGAAGAAGCACCAGACAAGGTGATGTTGTCCTGTATGCTAAAGTCGAATGTGACCGAATCGGAGTACAAAAAATTCCTTACAAATGGCCTAAAGGCTAATGAAGCCAATACGAATATGAAGTGCATGATGAAATGTATGATGGAGGAGCAAGGTGTCTTAAAGAACGGTGTTTTTGATGCTGAGCGGGCAATTAAGGAAATTATAAAAAATCCCGAAGTTAGGGGGCACGAAGTAGAACTCATAGAATCAGTTAATGGTTGCAAAGCGGAGAAAGGTGCCACTGATTGTGATACCGCTTTCAAGATTATAATGTGCATGGAAGAATTTAAATCGCGTAGTCAGTAATTTTAAATGAAACATTTTAATTGCAAACTAATAAATTGTGGGCACATAGTTTTATGTGCTGTGGGTGATAATTGTAAAAATTAAAATGTTAATTAGGTAGTCCATTTATTGTGAGATTTTATATAAGTTTAAAGAAATGGATGTTGTGGAGGCTTGCCGGATAGAAAGCGAAAAAAATATGCTCATTAATGCCACTAAGCTTCAAAATTAGGGTTTAGATCCACGTTGATCCTTAAACACACCATGAATCACAGCTATAACCAGAGACAAGGAGTTGTCGAACAACGACCTTCAATGGTAGACAGTGCCTGTTGTATATAAATGCATGCTTCATGTCCTTAAACTAAAATATAGTTCATGTTTTTCGACTTTAGATAATCCAGCCTAATTCGCACATGCAACAATTAAGAAAAAATAAATAAATAAAATTGAGAACACTTGTGTTTAATTGAGCAGCATCTAAAAATCAACTATAGAATACTAAGGCTAGAAGGCCATAAGACTTTCATTTCAACTTTCATAGGAAGTGCACAAGCCGGGAAATAATTTCATCAGCAAACAAAGCTCTTCCATGAATTCTAAGTGAACTGAAAGCAACAATGAACTTCACCAACTCACGCTTTAGAACTTATAAATTGTTGACATGCTGTTCTCATGTTGCCACTAATTAAAACCAACTTTTCAGGCATGAAATACATAACACCGAGAACAAAAAAGAAGCAACAAAAAAAATGAATAGTTAAATAAAGTAAATATGCCTAGTGACTGTAAGTGGACACTATGGTAATCATTTGTCAAATTTAGTGATAGTGATTTTGTGTAAAATGAAAGACAGAAGAGGCTTGTGAAAACATGAAGAAGCAAGAACTAAGTATCAAGATAATTGTAAAAAATCCGCCGTCACTTAGAAAGGTCAATGCGGTCTGCCTGTTGCTTGCCGAGGAGCTGCACTCGTTGTACTGGGGAGCACATGTGAATGCGCCAAGGAAAGACAATCCTTTTCACCAGTTCCAAAGAAAATGACAAGCGATCTAAAGAACTTTTACTAATAAATCAAAATTGTTTAGTCGTCGACACAGCGACGCACAAGTGGAACTGTCACAACTTACATAAGACATAAATATATATATGAGTGGCAGGGATAGTCGATAAGCAAAACATGCTTTGACTGCACTTCTACAACCGTACATAGCGGGTTGAGCATTTAGAAGTGCGCGCATAAAGAAGGGCTATTGTTTTCTTAGAGCAACAAAGTGTTCACCAGCGTTGCAGGAGATGCGCCACATAAATCACACCCAAAAGAGTAGGTATACGCTTGTATGTAAATATGTTTGTATGATAGTTAGAAGGCAACAAACGAGTAGGGCGCGTAGCATGCAACATGACACAAGTGAGTGCAGCAGAGGCACGCAAGCAAGTGCAAGAGTTCAATGAACGCGCAACGTCATCACCATCATCAGGTTGACAAAATCACAGGAAGACGCCAGGGATGGGCTAGCAAATAAAAAATTACAGACGGTAGTTTTGGTATGTTGAAGTTACGGAGAAATTCAAATTTTCAACTTTGCACGCGCTTATGCTGCTGGCGGGCACATTTCAACGCTGCCACAAATGACAGCTTTTATGAATTTCGGCGTACTCAAGTAGCTGGTAGCCGGTAGCCCTTCCAAAGCGAATGCCATAAGTGCACTAACGGAAGAATCTGCAACAAATAGTAAGAGAGCGCAACACGAAGGGGTGGGCCAGTAGGTAGGGCCGCTCAAGCCAGGTTACAAGCAAGCAGCAGCGCTGGTAGTTTCAGTGGCAACTGTCAATTTGCATAAAAAGTACGCTTACGTCTGGAGCTGCGCTCACCAAATACTCAATATGCGCGTCGACTCATCATCAGCCAACATGTGAACCTTGTTGCTATGCAAAGAAAGGAACGAAAAGCTAAAGATAAAAACTGAACATTTCTTTATTTTTCTTTCAAAAGTAGCGTTGGTTTTGAATGCGAAATGGAGTATAAAAGAAGTTGCAAGCTTGTGGGGGATGCAAATTTTGAAAACAAAAAAAGAAAAATAGTCTGATTTTTTTCCAGCTTGAAACCGATGCGCTGCGCAGGAGATAGCACCGATAGCCACTGACGCGCCATAAGATGCAGATGCAGATACAGATGGTGATGACGAGCTGACGACAACGGCGGCGATGGCGTTGAACTTGAAAGTTGAAAATGGAAATGTGCCGGGCAAAGCCAAATGACAGACCAAGTGCACTTGATCCCTATATCATAGACGCTTGTATGACAGGCTGACTGACTGCCAGCGCGGTTTGGTGAAGCGAAAGATGGTTCTGGAGGCTGTGTGTTTGGCTGAGCCTGAACTGATGCCTGAGCAAAGGGTGGTTGTTTACTCGCTGGTCGAAGCTTGTAGCCTGGCTTGCCGTGCAACCTTTTTTGTCGCTACTTCCATTTGATTCCTCCTTGGTTAACAATATGCTCAAGCCAATTTGAATATTGTCGTCGTTGTTAGTTAGTTAGTTGCAGCATATATACTAGCATACAAATAGTATGAGCTGAGGTATGCGCTTGGTGTAGCCTTCATTGGCATTGCGTTCAGATCTCGTGCGCCACGCGTATTGGCAATGATGAAATGCAGTCAAGCTGAAAAGTGTCACTTGAGTTATGGGTTCATTGTTTTTGCTATTTTTGCTTCTTCACTCACCGCGCCGCTACATCATCACAAACCTTCGTTTATTATGTATTGCTTGGCGCGCTTTGAGTGTTTGCAAAAGCTTCGCAGGCCTACTGTGATGCTTTGGCAGTCGATATTGCTGTGGAATTTTTCTTCTGCTGCCGACTTTTTCTATGTTATTTCACTTTGTTTTTATTTTCCAAGCTCTTCAAAGGCTTGGTTCTCTTATTTATTAATATGCACTTGCCTATCGGTTGAACTTTTCAAATCAAGTCGTTTCGATTGACAGCCGCCACAAAAAAGCCACTCAAAGCGAATTCGTTTGAAACCAGGAAGTTGCAGAAAATATAAGTAATGAGCAAGTTTGTTGCCTCGCCAAAACTTAGCTCGATGATACTTCAAATTTCATGTACTTCAGAAACTACTTTATCCAACCAAAAAAAAGAAAAGGAAAATTCTGAGAAAAATTTTTAAGACTATTTAAATTTGATCAGAGTATTTTTATTGCCAAAAGTAATCCCAATATTGGATTAAAAGATTTAGCATCTATAATTCTCAATAGCCTCATAAGTTAGTATCAATAACACTAGCATGATTAGAAAGAGATAGCGTCTATGAAAAGAAGAGAAAGTGACTAATGGAGAGATTGGAAGTAAACGACAGACAGATAATGCATGTGAAATTTAGTGATGAAAGACTGGAGGTGAGTGAGTGGAGTAGAGAGAGATAAAATTTGCGTGGAAGAGAGCTGAGCCAAATGGTGTTCAATCTCAGGGCCTAAATTTCGAGTAAATCAGTGACGAAAAGAACTCGCAAAAACATTATTAACCCAATCATGCACCACAGAATAGTTTCGGTGAAAGTTATGCCTCCCTAGCGAAGACACTAGCGGCCTTCTATTAAAGTACCCCAATCTCTTGAAACCTTATGCTAAAAAACCTTCGGTGTCTATCCAACTTACTTGCTACAAATTCCTTCTATTTTGGAACAATTATATAAATCTGTTCTAAACTTGTCCAACTTATACATATATACACTCTTTGAGTTTCCAGGTATGTATTGTATAAAAGCATCAGAGCGGTGATGACTTCTCTCAAACAAGAACGGCTATGCAATATCAGCGCTAAGTGGTAAAACATCAAACTCTCATATGCCACACTTTCAAGGGGTCAAAGTGGTACATTATAGGTCGGTATGTACAAACGCAGCAACTACACAAGAGTTTATATGTTTTGAAACAATATGAGCAACTCAATTGATGCATGAAAAACACGCGCAACGAAATTACTAAATGATGAGTTTGCATTCTTCAATTTCATACATACTTAACTGCCACATATATACCCACATACCTCTCCTTGGTAGAAATTGTATCTCCTTGGTAATGTGAAAATAACAATACTGCGTGTCTGGTATATCCCCCTTTTAACACATATGAGTGCATAAGTAACATTTCTTTGTTAAATAACCGACAAATTCTGTGGCAATCAACTGCGAGGCGGTAATGATGTTGCCCGCCACACACTCACACAAACACAAGGCGCAAGCAAGTATCTATACATTTGAGTATGTGTATAAATATTTCATTTCGAAAACTAATTTATTTTAGCTTTGAAATAGCTTGAAATGCTGCCACACACATATACACAGCTACAGAGTCAACACTAGTTCACAACTGACATTTCTACACACAATACAATACAATAAGACAATATGTATTCAATTTGTGGCAAATGCGTTTATAATGCAACACAGAGCTATCTAGTTGGCCATTTAAGATAAATGGACGCGTTTTTAATAACACCACAACATGTGCATAACAATTGTATGTACGAGTTTGTAGTGTTGCCACAGACCGCTGCAGGCAATTTGCAGCGTCAGCGCTGTATTTGGTATTAAAAACTTATTGGATTTCGTTGAAATGTGTTAAGAAAATTGTGTTTGTGAAATGGAATGATATAATTATTACTGGACTGGGTTAATGATCGCAAATGATTATATGGCCAGGAAAAAGCGTGAAATCTTTGATCAACTTTGCTATGAAATTGCTGGTAACTGTTTATTTCACATTTATTCCACTATTGTCATGTGTTTAATAAATTTTATTTAAAACATTTTGAAATGACTACAAATAATTGCTATTACTGGACCTTACTCACTTATCACTTGTCATGTGTCACTTGTCAGTTGTCATCGGTCAGTCGACAGCAACTAATTCTTATTCGAATTTGTACTTCAAGCATGAATATACATTAGCTTTAGAATTATCACGCTCTTCTCGAATTTGGAAATGCTCTGCAAAGGTGAGTTCAATCGATTTAGAATAAAAAAAACAGTGTTATAAAATATTCGTTTAATTCCAGTTCCTCTTCTTATTCGTATTAAAGAAATGTGAACTCGAACCTTTTGTTTAATTTTCCAATAGCGTAAATATTATATTTAAATTTGGTTCAAACAAGCACTATATGTACATAAAAATCCTAAGCCAAAAAAATATTTAAATATTTCAATCTAAAATAAAGAAAGCTAGTTTTTTTTGGGAGACAGCTTTTCATATATATAACATGAAATAATTTAAACATAATCAATCATAATATTTTTTGTGTTGAAAATTCAAATCAACCAAGCAAGTTGAGTTCGGTACATACAAACACATATAGGCATATATAATATAAGTAGGTATTTAATGAAATCGCTTAAATGCATAAGTTTAATGACAAATAAATGGTTGTGAAAGTACTCGTATGATTACACATAATATTCATATGTGCAGTTATATCTATAAATGCCACACGGCAATTATTACAATTTTTATTTATTTTTTTTTTCATTTAACGGCTCTTGTGTTCACTTATAATATAAATATGCATTTATGTATGTATGTATGTGTGTCCATAGGCAATTGAATATTTTAAGTATCGCTTGCATTCACTTGCATTTTCATATCATTTATCTTCATATTGTTGATGATTTTCTAGCTCGAGAGACATAGTTGGACAATTAAGTAGTCATATATAAAAAGAGTCGGTAGGAAAAGTTTGACAATTTGATAAACTGCTATCGAAATAAAAATATTTGAATACCGCCGATACATTAATATGAGCTGCATTACCAAAAGGTGCGCTTTTCACCAGCCACTATCGGAGATTTTTCTTTCTTAGAGCGGTTTGCTTACAAAAGTCACTCAATCTAGACAACGATTTTGGGGTTCAGCGTTCGTTCGTTCGTCAGATCGCGATCGTGCCAACTTCGCGGTCTCGTCATCTGATATCTATGTGAGTAAATCAGCTTCTATTTTAAGTCGCGGTAAGATGAAATATGCACTGCTTTGGCTAACTACCCTGCATCACATATTTGCACTCAAAACATTTGACTTGTATTAAATTAACTTTAATTTATTGCCAAATCTACACAGAATTGTTCAATGGTTAAGAAGAATGAGAAAAATGCTTCAAAACTTTTAAACGAAAATATTTAGCGAAGTGTAATAAATTCACTAAAGCACATAAGTACCTATGCAAATGTGTCTTTGACTCAAGTGCGATTAAATGTGCAACATTTGCATGCTACTCGCCGCAATTATCTCCACACATACGCTCAGACATATTACAATATTTAATGACCAGGCGAAATTTACAAGTTATACACAGCCAAAAGTTGATCTGAAGTGCCTATGCGACGGCGCTGAAGTGCACACGTGTGCAGAGGTGCAAGCGCAGGCTGTGTTGCATGTGTCTCATGTACTCGTATGTACATGATGTAGGCTGTGATAATCAGGAGTTTCGCCTTGCATTCACTATATACCTCACTGACGGTCCGACGATTAACTACCAGAGCTCGCTTTAATGCATGTTGTTCTTGTTGTTGGTATTTTTAGTTTAGTTGGGTTTTCAGTTTGACTGGTTTGATATGTGATAATAAATAATGTGGCACATTCAACGGTGTGGACAATTGCAATTGCTTGAGCAATAATTTGAAAATTAATTACTGTAATTTGCACATTGCATTCATTAATTTCGGAGTGTAAGCGAGCATGCACAAGCACACATACACACACACACACATACACACACTTGCTTTGTGTATTGTAAAGCACAGTTGTGCTGGGGCCTGTGGATAAGCGTGTGAGCGATTTGCCCGCTTTTATGCTTGTGCACACATTTATAATTCAGTCACTTGCACATTTGCACAATTGTGCATTCATTCACTCATTTCATCATGCAAGCACACACCCATTCACTCATCCGCTCACTCACTCACTCACGTACATAGTTATTGTCCACACTTTGTACTTATTATGAAACATTTGCTCACTTATTTTATATTGCTTATATATCTATGTGTGTGTGTGTGTGTGTAGTTTAAGTTGCCTAACTACTTCCCCTTCCGCTTCTTCGGTGGTATGAACGCATTCGTGCGTGAGTAGTAGAGGCGGAGCTTTGTTTCTTGAATTACATAGGCGTCACTGCACTTGAAAACACCTGTCTACAAGTTTTGAACTGAGTTAAGGAGGAAGGCAAGCGTGTGGAGGTAAGACAAATTGTTTTGGACAAGGTCAGTTCTCTTTCTAACTTGAGTAGAAGCTTTTGAATAGTGTAGAAGTTACTTAAGGTACGATAATTATAATATATTGGCAGACAAATTCATAGTTAGTTACAAAGCACCCTTAAACAAAGCATAGATTTCTTTTTAGAACACTATTCCAATCATAGTATTTCATTAGTTTTCTAAAACAAGCGCCTGATTGAATAGCATTAGTTCCTTTTCGGGCTTTCGTCGACATTAAGTTTCAGAGCTCGGACAATACTTGAATCAAGAACCAGAGATCATATGAATTTTAGAATGGATCAGCGCTATCGTTGCAACCACACTTGAGTCATAGAGGCTGATCAATAATCTTAAAGATATAATTCGACCATTCCACCTTCGAAACCTTATCAAAAGCCTTCGTTTCTTAATCGTTCGATGGATTCTTATACCATAATTTCTTCATGTAAGAAATGACCAATTCCGTCTTAACCAGATATTTTTCGGAACTTCTGTTTTACTAATATCTACTAAATATTAATATCGTTTGTTGCTATGAATATAATTTATTACGGTTGCAAACAAATCTAGCCCCATTCTTCGCTCCCTAGCGCCTGGCGAAGCCCTAGAGCCTAAGCATCTGAACAATATTATGGTCTTCAAATAATCAAGTGCTTCCAGTCTAGACTACTTCTCAGAAGAGTGATATAAATAGACCAACCTTGCTATATTGAGCTCTCGTAGAGCTAAGAAAATGAAGTGGTATTCCTAAAGAGCGAAAATTTTCTTTGCCGATTGGTACAATTCATGCTCATTTCAAAAGAGGCCTTAGCCTAAGCTAAGTTGTGTGCACCCAGCACAGTCTTGTCTACAAAACTCTGGCGAGCCTGAATTTTTATCCGGCCAGGGACAGTCAACTCGACAGCAGTCCTCCAAAGAGCACTATTTTCTGAATCTACAAAAGCAACAACCCCTTCTAAGATCTCTAATTGACGGGATGTAACTGAGGGCTAACGCTGGTCGACCACCCCCACCAAGAACAAAATTTCTGAACAGTTGTCAGTTGACACTAACCAAAACACTTCCGTTCATCGTTTACTGTCAGTGATTTTCCTGTTTGTCCAGGTCCATAAATGTTCGAATTGTTATTGACGCTGATACTAGAATTTGAAACTCCACCCATTTCCTTTGATTGCCACAACGAGTCCGCGTATTAGAGTAGATAACAATTAGAAATGCACTTTGACTGCACTTTCAATGGCAGCGACGACTGAACGAGAGCGCAGCTGATTAAAGGTGGGTCGGTGCGGCGCTGAAGTAGGGAGTAGGGTTGGAAAATCGTTGTTGCTCTGACTAATTTCGGCAACCAAACATTAGCAGCAATAACAATAAAAGTACACAACGGATAACGGAAGTGGCGGTAATGCGCATTGTGCGCTTCAACTCATACAAATGTGCAAATATGTGCACGGGTGCGTGTGTGTGTTGACACTAATGCATGTTGCACTATGCGCTGCTAAAATAAATGCACGTACGTGCAACAGCGAAGCGCCGCATGCCCAGCCGCCTTGCTAACCGAAACGTGCGCATGCATTTTGACGCGGACATTTGGTATTTTATCGACACCGCCGCTGCCTGCCTGTAGCATATGTTGCAAGTGTAAGCTTCGCCGCGCAACTGTGTTGCACTAACAGTTGACGCTGTGCAATCAAAAAAAAAAAAAACACAAATACTGAAAACAAAAAAGTGAAAATGAAAGACGCAGCGTGTGGCATTTTCCCAATGACGTCGGCGCTGACGCTGACGCTGACGCTGACGCCGGCCAATTGTGTCAAAAGCTGTAGCGCATTATAAGCGCCGGAAAAGGGAAAACGTGAAAATCAGGCGTCAATGGGATTTAAATGGAGTCGAGGGTCAGGGGCGCACCAAACTGCTGGTGTGAATAGCGATGTTGGTCATTCCCATCATTAGGCATGTTTTGTATGTAGCATATATTTTTATGCATGTATGTGTGCTAAATTGATTTCGATTTTATGACGTCGCAATTTGACATATAACGCCTGTAAGTATGCTTGTGCCTGCGCTTAATATTCGCAACTCGACACAGCGCGTCCACCGGTCGGGCAGTCCGTTATACAGTCAGACCGCGGGTGACAAATTTAATGACCCCGCTGAGTTGACAACTGCAGTCATTTCCTTTTGGTTACATTTTGTCCAATTTACCGTACGATCGCTGCGTTTATATCGCTTTTGTATTGTATATATGTGTGTGCGTGTGTGCGTGTGTGTGTGTGTATTGTGCGTCGTGTACGTGTGAAAATCCCTAGCTCATTTGTTGCCATATCCGCTCCGTTTGGGACGTGTGTCCGCTCTCATGTGGCGTTGTTCTTCACTCCAACTTGAGAAATTACACAAATACAAATGTTTATCGAGATTAATTGTGAAAAATTAAAAAGTTATTGTCAGCAATCGATTGTGTGCATCTTTCAATCGGTTTAGTGTAAGGTCTGTGGTGATTGCAATGTTTTGATTAAACATTTCAACAATTTTGATAACCATTTTCATGATTAACAATGAATTGATATGAATAAATATAAAGTTGAAAAAAATAGTAAAAATTAATTGAATATTAGTGATCACTTTAGCGAGGTTGTGGTTGACATACCACAAACACATTTATTAAAACGATAAAGAGAGAGGCAGAGAATGAGCTAGATAAGCTAAAAGCACAGAAAACTATAAGAGCTCAAGTCTCCTCAGTTTATCTAGAACTAGATATTCAAGGTTGTAAGTTGCTTCCGTTGAAGATATTTATTCCGAAGCCCTTAAAGTTATAACTCTAACTCAAACATTTGATTTCCAAAGCACTCCTCCACACTATATAATGAGATGTTAGTTGGCGAAGGTTCACAATGAGCTTTAATTATTTTTATCAAAGAGAAATCTATTACTAGCTTATTGGATAAAATCTGGCTCTCTTCATATACAGATATAAACTAGACATACTTTCTTTTTACCTCGACTGCCATTTGAAGCTTCCACATCAGTTTTCTGAAAGTAAGAATATTTCAAAGCCTTTCATTGCGAGTTCCTTTCCTCCTAATGTAATCGGAACTGTGAACCAAAAACTAAGAGAGTCTTTAAAAAATGTGAGCGGGACAAAATATAATGAAATAAAGAGAGTAACTGTAAAGAGTCCACTTTATCAGCGAAGAGAAAGAACCGATTTTCCCGTATCCGGCGTAGCAAGTCCGCTAAAAACATTGACAAGATCTCCAGTCCGGATGAAAATTCTAAAAATTCGTGCAGAAGCGAAAAAGATGACAAAAATTGTTAAGTTTTTGACTGAACAAAGAAACATTTCCTGAGTGTAGGGATATAATTCCAGGTATGGTATCATAAATCCCCTAAACCAAGTAATGAAAGGTAATACATAAAGAATTATGCGAGTCAGAAAATTGTAAAAAAAAGTAAATTTTTAGATATAATTTTCGAAAGTTTCGAAATTTTCGAAATCGATTTCGTTGAATTTCGAAACAACATAACGGGATGTCAAAGGTTATTTTGACATAAAAATGTACTCACGTTGAACTTCAAAAATCTATTAAACAAGATTGTAATGGTTTATTACATTCAGCTTCTAAACTTTCTTCAACTACGCGAACAAGGTAATCCCATAAAAATGGCTCAAGCATGGTTGCCATAGAAATTGCATAGTTTTTTTCCGCACAAAAAAAATAGGTTAAAATAAATAAAAAAAACGAGAGAAAATGGGAATAAACGCAAACGAATTGCACTAATCTTGACATGTGAATGGCAACAACTGTCACGGGTCTACAGAAGAACCGAAGCAAATTAAATAGACGAAAATTCAAAGCCAATCGATGACACTGGAGCGGGTTACCGTGCCTTTAGACACTCGTGTGCCACGACTCTTCCGACAAAATCACGAAACAAAACGAAAAGCGAAATGCGTGAATCAAAAATGCAGGCGAAATGGTAGACCAATAAGCAGTTGAAGGCAAATTTCGATATCGATTTAATAAATCAAAAACTTATTTATTGGCAATACTGTGTAACGGCGAGACAATACCATACAACAACTATAAAAGCAATGAGCGTGTATATTCAAATTGAAGTATGAGGACGGCGACAAAATTGACAAGCGCTATGACGAACCCCACGAATCGATGAAGCGCGCAGCCGAGCAGGCTGAAAGGAAGGAAATAGCAAAGCAAAAAGGATGGTTGAGTGGATAGCATTTGAGGAAGCGCCGAGGCAAATAAGTCAGCGCATATTGACTGACTTATTGAGGGAATCGTCTGTCACCGCCCGCTGTTTGCTGACTCTTCAACTGCGTGATTGTCCGAGCGCAAGCAGAGTGTTAGGTGAGTTGAGTATGAGGACGCAGGCCTTGCATAAGTCACCCCATAGAGCACAAGGGCAGCCCTGAAAGAAGACAAACGTTATAGGAAAAAAACTAACTGTCATTTGCAGGAGATCGGCGCGTTGACAAAACTTAGCCCACTCTCAGATATATGTACATATATATGTATGTAATAGCATAGCATAGCATGTAATACTCAGTTATATATGTGTGTGACGTACATAAACACAAATTTTTTTGTGCCGCAATATGTAATCGTTTTTTTTTGTTTTTCAACTTTTGTTGAAAGTGATGCACGTGTGGCACACACAAACCCAAATGCACTCATAGACACGCATTATTTGTCCCTATGTATTAGCTGGCTAACACAACAAAAAAGTCATGAAATTGATTTAATGCTCGACGCGTTAACGAGAAACGTGCATTTTCGACCGCAAAACAGCCTATCCAGCTCGGCTCAGACTGCCTGCAGCACATATACATACCGGTGAGGCAGGGGTGCAAATGCAATCTGTGTGTGTGTATGGGAGTAGGTAAAAACATTTCATGTAAATGCCAACTGATACAAAGCTGCTCAGAAATGCATGTGTTTTCATATAAATTTATTGCCCTGATCAATTCGACAATACGGAATTAATGTGATGAAAAATTATTTGACTGCTAAATGCCATCGTGGGCCATGGTCAAACGAGGTATGAGAGGAGGTCAACCATACTTTCAGGGTGGAAAACAAAAAAAAAAAAATTGCAGGAAGTAATTGTTTACTTGCGTGTACTTAGATAAATGAATGCAAATATGTCTTAAAATTGTACGGACTCTCCTAAAATTTTCGACGGCGGCTAATGAAATATTTTACAAGCTAGACTCTGTAATAAATATTTAGTTACACCATTGATTGTAAAACTTAGGTAGTAAATCTCTGGAAGATCCGAAAAAGCTTGAGAGTTCGAAACCTTAAGAACACTAGATTCGGGAAATCCAGTTTCTTGGAAACCCCTAATCGGTTATTGAAATATGGGCTCTTTAGACGATATTCTATATATAATACTACCAGGTCCTTCATTTTTTTTAAGATTAAGATAGAATGAGTCATACCGAGCCAAAGCTGCACTCGTCGAACTGGAACCGTACCACAAAATATTATAAGTTAGAGAAATCGGGAGGTTTGCGATATTAGATGAGAAATTATCTCTTCGAGCACATGTATGTACATCTCATGTATAATAGGGCTTAAGATTCATTGCACGATAACGTTTGAAGAAAACAGAATCAACCAAGGATTACGACGACATCGGCATGAATACCTTGGTAAGCAATTCAAATGCGTACCTAAGGACCGCAATATCTCTTTCTCTTTTTCAATGTGTAGTTCATGTGTGGAACTACTCGGCGTTCTGCCAGGCGAATTGGCACGAAACCAAAAAATATTCGAAGTCCTTCGTAAGCTCCATAAATGTGGTAATTCATTATAACCTCAAATAAGCAGAACGAATAAGTGCAAAGTTATTTAGAAAGCTTATTTTAAGACTTCTACAGTAATCTGAATAGTTTCACAGGGAGTCTAGTATTTCTTGACCTGAGCTGCTGCAACAATTAGTAAATTTCTCCGAGAAAGACTGCTCTGAGAGAAAGGAGTGTGATCGGACAAGTATTCGGCTTAGTTTCTATGATTGTGATAGCTGAAGATGATTTGCGCTCTAAACCAAATGATCTTAGAAGTGTGCGAAACTGAGGAAAGCTTATAAAAATACTTTGACGTAAGAAGTAACGTACGATTTAGTCTTAACCTATTATTAGTCAGCTGTAGCTTTACGATATACTTTTATAGTACGCTTAAATTAATATTTGAAATATTTTATATTTGAATATTGCACAAAAATTGTAGAAGTTTCTCCTGATCCTCCTCCTTTCTCCTGATTAACATAAATCTCCGCCCTCACCTGACAACCAACTATGTTTTCCCATAGTTGAAATTCACTAAACGGACCGCCTACCAAACAATTGAAATAACAAAACTTTCTCACAAAACTCTCAACTCAAGTCGAGAAGGGGAAAACATAGAAAATTTCTCCCACTTCCTCTAATATCCGGACAATTTGAATTTGGAATATTTTGAATTTGAATTCTAAACATTTAACAACGAGTCCAATCAATAATTAAAAACATACAGGAATCTATAAGTGTACATAAATTGCAGCTGAGGCACAGCACACAGCTGCCGCTTTGCCACTTGGCCACTTGGGTAGTCGTCGGCATCGAGTAACTAAACTGAACAACTGCCAATTATCTAGGAGGCAGAGGCAACAGCAACAACAACAGCAGCGCTAGGCAAGTATGCAAGTTAGAAATATTGTGCTCAATTCTGCTACCAAATTATTATTTATGAACGTTAATTATTGTGTAGTGTTCGCGCGGCAAACGCTCACACACACACACACACACACACACGCAAGCAATGTGTTTGTTGTAAGCAAACCGATAATTAAATTTCAACTCAAGCGGCATGGCAAAGATAGCGAAATGTGTACACAATGCATGTATCTGTGTGTGTGTGTGTGTGTGTGTATGTGTTGAGAAATTTTACATAGCAAAATTTATGGCATTCTTGTAATGTGCGGGTAATGCGTTTGTAATCATAGAAGTAGAAAGAAGGCAATCTTCTTTCGAGAACCAAAAATTTGAAAGCCAAAAGTCGAATAATTTTTCTAATTTAATATTTAAATATTTTCGGACAACAACAACGTCTTGAACAACTACTTGCAACTGCAATAGGTTGCAATTTGAGTGCGCAACTCTTCAAATATAGTGCCCCAGAGTTGAGAGAGAGCTTAGCAGCTTCAAGTAAACGTCACAACGTGCGTGCATACGCACCAAATACCGTTATTTACGCTTAAGAGTCGCTCTAACCCCCACATGAAACTCAGACGCCACCAAATGACCGTTTGCCACAAAGCGTTCTCATTCACTGCACACGCTTTTCATACATTTTCCACTTCGCCTTTTAACTAATAATAAAACAATAAAGTTCCATCCGAAAACACTAGCCAACTTCCGGGCGTACGCTGATTTCTATCCGCACTAATTTTCACTGCGCTCTGCAAATCCTATGTTTTGAAAGTAATTTCTCAAAATTTTGTCATCAAAATGTGCGTAGCGCAAAGATTGTTCACATGTGATAAAGTCAATCACAGGGGATAGGAAATTGCTTGGTGACAGCTAAAATATACAACGCAAGCACTTATTGCCCGTGAGAGAAAGAGAGAGAGCGCGAGAGGGTAATGTGGTTGTTGATAATGTGTGTGACAACTTTTATGACAGGAAAGTGTGCACGAAGCGGGGGACTTCCGAAAGTAAGACTTGAGTGATTTGAATTGAGATTAGTGCAGGCGTTTTAGTGTGGATTAACAGTAATTGCAGCAGAGTGGTGCTTTCCGTAATGGTAAAACAATGGCAAAGGTAGAGAAATCTTCAAATAGTGGTTGCAATATGCAGTTGACCATGAAACAACTGTTATCAGAGAGGAAATCGCCCGGTGTATACTTTTTTCCAAGAATTTTTGAAACTTGGTAACCCTTAACGACGGTAACAATAACTGAATATCTTTTAGCTGAAGACCTCTTATATGGGTCATTCGACATGCGACTGTCTAACTCTCTTCGCTTTTCTGCTTTGTGTTTTTTCTTTTTTGATAATAATTCATTGATGATTCATTATAGTATTTTATGTAACGTAAACCAATTTTTCACAAAATATTTTTAGATAGTTATAGTACAGTTCCTTAATTTTATAGGAGGCTTCAGGTCTCAGGAAGGGAAGCACAGTTCTAATAAACTTTTCGGGAACTCAGATTCGAGGCTTATCATTTTCAATAAAACCATTGTCAAACATTACAAACACTTTAGTATACTACCGCGATTCTTCATGGAAATATTATTTCTTGGGAAGTAAACTTCGGTACCCCTTGCTATTTGAACCAATCTATGCACGGGTTTCAACAATGTGATTCCAAACAGAAGGAAAGGCAGTCGGGAAGTATTATGAACGTAAACTATTAACTTAAGCTGTCAACTACACCTTTTTTATCAATGGAAGATTCCTAGGAGGCTCTCATTTACCAATAACCAGTGAAAAATAACTGTAGAAGAGATTTTAAAGAAAAAGGTTAAGGAGAAGGCTACTTAGAGGTAGTTATTTTAAATTTCCAGAGCGTGGTGCTTGATTCAAGGAAGACAAGAGAAGCGACTTCTCGGTCTCGAAGTGCGGTCGTTAAGCTCTGCTTGCTTTGGTTTTCAAAAATATAAAGTTTTCTTTATTACATCTTGGTCAGTAACCCCAATCGATCGCCAAGTTCTCAATACTTTTAACAAAGCACACACAAATAATACATTACACTATGTGAGAAGGTATTTGTTTCATCTACACCCAGTTACCAATAGTTGAGTCACCAATGAGGCTTTTATTCCACACGCCAAGTGCCACTTTACACTTCGTCGCGGAATTTCGTAAGCCAAAATTTATAACGCATTTTCCTTTCCAGCTTTTATTATGAATAATTCTTTTCAATTCGGAATTAAGTACATGCTCAACGCCTTATACTCAACATTTGTTGATGAATTCGAAACCATATACAACTCTTGATGGATGAACGTCAAGCTGAACAAAATGCTTAACGCGCACAGACAATGGGTTAAGGAAGAATGCAGCGAGAAGAAACAAAAGCCGATAGGTGCATGACATGGCATGACACATTTTATGCGCTTCAAACATATATACAGGCATATATATATGTGTATGTGTGTGTTTAAGAAAGGGTGCTCCAAGTTAGGTCTTCACACATTACTCATATGAGTATAGGTGAGCATCTCTGTCGATGGGGTCGGCGAAGTGTCAAACGCAATGCACTAAACGCTTCACAAAGTTGCCATTGTGTTGCATGCAACACTGGCAAACAATCAGTTTCAAGCGTGCGTTTTATTTTAGAGCTCTTCTTATTTTTAAACTGACTTCCTTTCAGCGCTAAATGGGCCTTACGAGTCTTTTGCTCGCATATAATAGTAAGTGTAAACATTCCCTGCTGGAAATATATATTTTAGATGATATTATTTATTACAAATTATTCATCGGATATTTTTTCCTTTAAATCTGCTCGAAGAAAATTGAAATTACCGATATCATCCCTGTAAAGGTATATTTAAAAACGACGAGAAAGTATGTAGGTCATATATACTTTCTTAAAAAAAAAAAATTCATTTAAAAAAAAAAATGTTGAGTATCGTAACGGGAATATTAAAAATATGTTTATGGAAAACATCGGTGATATACATAGCAGATAGTCATCCTATATCGCATAACATTTAAAGCCAACTGAATTTTTCGTGCTCTTTTTCCTACTGGGTGGCTTTCTCCCTAACGCCTATTAACAAAAGCGCTGCTCATATTATATGAAAGCGCAACATTGTCATTTTCATTATGCGGCGGCTCATTTCAACAATTTTACTGTCATTATTTGTAAGCTCAAACGTTGAAAAGACAACCGCAGCATGCAGCAAACAATGAAAAACATATAGCAACTAAATATTTAAGCAGATAAATGTGCAGCGTTTATTCTACTTCTTCACTCTTTCATATTGTCACTATGCTTATTTTTCAAGCCACTGCTTGCGCTGTCGCAACCATCAGCGCTTTTACTCTTGCGGCTCACCTTTCAATCTACCGCCACAATTGTCCGCTGAGCGCTGCTTCCCGCTGCGTTAGTTGTCAGTCGGTCTCCATTTGCTTGCCGCGAAGCTTTTGTTTCACATGAGTACACTTACTTTTTATTGTTCTGCCACATTTCACACACCACCAACGCGTGTGTGCAACATTTTCATTTAACAAAAAATTGTGTTGCTCACTTAATGCGAGTTGCCACCTTGTTGCCATTACATATTATTTCCAACAAAATTGTAACATCACTTCGAGCCGGCCGCAAAGGCGAAATTATCAGCTTTCCGTGCCGCTTGCATCGCCACGTACGCATTTGGTCGAGTGCAACACGCCAAACCTACCGTTGACCGCTTGGGTCACACAGTGCAACGCTTCGGCAATGGGACAAGCAGCACAACCATTACACATGGATTAGCAGGAACTGCAAAGCGTTGTCGGGAAGCCTGCTTGGACTTGTCGGTGTTAACTCACACGCGCAGACCGCCAAACCCACCCACGGCCCGCACTGCTCCTCAGCGATGCTCGATGCATTGCCACTCCGCTGGCTTTATTGCTGCTAGTACCAGACAACTGGACGCCGTTGCAGACTACTTGCAACTCTACCGGCGGGACTACATGTTGATGGCAGAGTCGCGATATGGCACAGGTTCACTTTATTTATGAGTGCAGCGAAATTTCGCTATCAGTCCAGGTGCATCAGTAGCAGTCGCTGGTATGTCGACAATGGTTTCCTACGACCGGCAGTCGGGCATATGAGTACCATGTATTACTCGCGTTATTATTATGTTGTTGAAAATATTATTAGGCGATTGTTAAGCTCGTCTTAGCAGTCGTTGCACGTGTGTGGAGCAAGTACAATCATGCCAACATAACTATCGAACTTAAATGGCAACATGTAAAGCGCACCGAGGTCGCCGCGTGCGATCTTACGGCGTTCTAGTGCCGCGGAAATTTTTTGTGGGAAAATTAATATGGAAATAGAATGGTAATTTCGATGTAATTTATTTTTAACAGTTGGGAAAATGTTACCAAAATTTTGGCTGATTTTTTCAAATCACTTTGCGCGGAATCAACACATTCGGGTTCAAGTGGAAAGTTGAAATTTTCAAAGTAAAAGCAGCTCTTCGCCATTTGAACTTAAATTTTATAAAACGTTTGCCCAACATCTACTACTTTGCTGTTTGGTGAGTGCACTTCAGCTGAAACTACCGTTACTTTACTTCTAATTCCCATACACTACAATAAAAGAAAGTGAATGGCTCATAGAAAGAGCAATAACAGCGCCACCTGCTGTGACAGTTAATTGTTGGTGCTACATATTAGTCACTACTGACAGCCACTGTAATAAATGTTGAATTAATATTCTGACTTTATTGTGCCAGAAATTGAGGCAGTGATCACCTGCTGAGTGGAGTAATTAAATTTTTAATGTTTCTATTCGAATAAGAGCAGCGAGATTAATCAATTGAACGCAGAAGTTGTGGATGAATTAGAAAGACCGACTGGAAACTTATAGCAGAATTTTTAAAGTAACAAAAAAACTTGCGCAAATTTATAAAGCGCTGGAAAAACCAATTTTATAATCTGAATTTCAAATTTTCAATACAAATACCATTCGGGATCAGTTGTGTTAAATATTTATCTTTAAGAGTATCGTTGATTTATCTGTGATTAATCTTTAAGATTAATCTTTGACACATCTGATCCCGAATGGTATTTATCTACCATAATATGATCTACTGCTAACCAGCTTTACTATGTAGAATTTAAAGTATTTTGCTTAAAATTTTGAAGATTTCTTTGATTTACGATCTATTGAGTTGAATTTAAAAACGCCTACATCACTTTTATATATTCGTTATTTAAAATTCGAAGTCATCAAGACATGAAACAACTGCAAAGAAAATTTTGAAACCACATAGTATTATTGCTTAATTAAATTGGCATCAATAAATAAATTTACAATTACAAATAAATGTTATAATGGTATATAAGTTGAGTATTAACTCATACTCTTAGGTAGCGGCACATAAGTGAGTGTTTCATACATTTACGAGTAATTCCCACATTTGAATATAAAAATAGTTAAATAAATTGAACAACATTTTTTTATAGACTTAATTGTTTTACCTTCTCGCATTCGCTTCATTTCAACCACTCTAACCCATATCGAATTTGAAATTCCGCAAGCGTAGCGAAAAGTGTTCCACAAGTCCATCATTTGCGCTCATCGGTACAACGCTCCACATTAATTGCCTTAAATTGCGCACGCTAAATTTGGCCACACCAACAGCGCAGCATTTGGCAAAATCATTATGCTTAATTACCGCTAGTTCCGAATGCGTGTAAGTAATGCCGAATTGTCGAAGATTGTGGGAACGTGCAGAAAGTGAAAAAATAACAATACACGAATGCTTCCAATAATGTGTATTAAATGCTTGTGATGAAATCTTGGTTTCTTAAAAGAACTGGGTTAGGTTGAACAGAAATCCAAGAAGCGCAGGTCAAACAGGGCCTCAGGGTAGGTATGTGGAGATGTAGTCAAAGTCTTTTCGGTTCTACTGTTAGGGTTTAACTGAACTTTAGTGACCATACTACTGCTGCAAAGCATATACTGGCTTGTAGCCCATAATCATTATGAGTTGTGTATCTTTCTCAGCTTGTTTAACACTCTGTTCAACTATTCTAGAATATTGCACAATCGTCATTCCCACCATTCCAGTGGCCGTTATGTTATCGATTACATGTGTACCGGCATCTAGAAACAGTTGTATATCAAATACGCGACTTGCGTATCAAAGAGCTTGCCTGCAGATAGCAAACATAAGCGAGTACAACCAAAAGCGCTGGTAAGCGATTTCATCGCAGCAGATTGTGAGTATCATTTCACTGAGGAACCGTGAACTTAAAAATTCAACCAGCGTTTTAGTATGCCGGGCACATTTAGATTTTTCAACCGAAATAAATTGAATTCCCAAAGTGATGAACTTGTTTTCACAAACCTTCTAGGAAAGCATGCAGAGAAGGACAGGCAAAAGTAGCGCACGTTTCGTACAAGTAGCTGCATGTATGTCTATATATTTCGAGCAATATAGTTTATATGACATTTGGAAGTTCTCACAAACATCAAAGTTGCATAAATCACTCAAAAATAACCTCAAAATAAAAAACCAATGTCACCAAAATCTTTATTATAGTTCATATTGAGTTATCAAATGCATATATGTTTGAATTATTCACAGAAATACCCGAAGACAAAAACGTGCTTCGAACACAAATCATCGCTTTCTAGTAATTCATTGGGTTATATGGGCATATAAGAATAATTTTTCATGTGGAACATGTGGCCGGTATATGAATACGTGATCGTCTTTCGATCGTTATTTGGTGCTTCGTTATGTATTTTTATTATTTGAAGTTCAAAACTGTTAAAAATGTATTAATAATAAAATCATCTTCATATCAAAGTTAGGAAGCTTTTAACAGATCGATCTTGACGATATCGTGGGAAAGTACACACAACAGTATTGAAGAATGCTGACTAGGTACTGGACTATCCTTCCATTTTTCAATCTAACCGAAACCGATCCATCCTGTGAGCAAACCTATTGTGTCCCTATTCTGTAGCCAAATTTGTAAAGTAACAAACCAAGTGTTCGGCAAGACACGATGTGGTTGGCTTGTGGATAGTTCGTTGTGGTATGGAATAAAGAGACCTAAGGTTAGGATGGTTCTTGTTTGAATGCAAGATAGACTAATAGCGGTCCATCTCATTCGCATAAGGCGTCCGTAATCGTTTAACTGCGCCTAGACGACTCAACCACTTAGCCGATCCTCAACTGATCTCAGCCGCACAAAACACCTTTAACCGGCAGTAATTGCAAATATCCGCCATAATAGCTGCTTCTGATTCCGTCGCATACCTGCTATTCCCACCAATTAAGTAATGAACTGCCATTACAGCAACTTAAGCGTGTCTTAAGCATAAAAGCTTTGTTTGGTAGCAACTCATTTAGTAGTGCGCTGAAATGCTTAACTAGTTAATCGCACTACTTTGTTGCAAACATTTTACTAAATGTGCACTTGCTCCACAATTCGTGCATTTTATAATCCATAATTATAGAGAAGACGCTATGGAGGAATTAAAGCATGTAATCGCCTGTGCTTAGGTGCGAAATATGGCATAAAAAATGGCGGTTCAACTTGCAATGCTCGGTTTTTGCGAATTTAAACTTTATTACCAACAGTACGACTTGCTCGCCTTAATGCGCTTTCCGACATTAAAAGTGAAATGCGAAAAGGGAAATACGCTTGCCACACATACAGACATTCAGCGTCAGTCAGGAAGCATTTCAACGACCGGCAACAGACAGCGGCACTCAAGTAAGTAATTTACAAGCGTTCAGAGAGGCAACGTTGGATTTAGAGAGTTTGTCAGTGTGTGTCAAGCAGCGGCAGTGCTTAAATGGCAAGGGCGCATAATCAGCCCGGTTATGCGCATGCGCAACCGTGCACATTCGCACACACATTTATTAGCGCTCATTATCTTGTTAAAACTTGCCGTTGTGTTGTATTAGCCACCGCCAGTGGTGGTCGCGGCGCGTTGATGCCATCATCTTTCGATAAAGACATGCACAAGTATTCACACACGCGCGCACAGGAACTGCTTGGCAGTAAACTTGAGTGCACATTTCGTGAAATTATTTATTAGGTGGCCCAGCAACATCTGCAAAGTCACTTCAGAAAACCACAACAACAACAACAACAACCAGTGAATTCAACGACTTACTTGACGGCTGAAGTGAATGAGCGTGGCATTTAAGCTGTGTTGGCCGACCTATGGTTGGCTTTAACGTGGCAAATTACCGGTGAGTAGGTGTTGTCATTAAATGCAATTTCGCAGCAACACAATCGCCAACACTCGTATATTAATCTAAATGCACTGTAAGAATAAAATGTTAAGACAAATGATTTCCACAGTTAATGATGGGTTCGACTAAAGCGCTTGCGCGCCGCTGTCCCAATTGACTGCACTACCATTTTCGTCGACCAAATGAGTGAATGACTGCCTAACAGGCTGCATGTCAGTTGCTGGTTGAATTACTCGTATGAATGTCGACTTTAATTGCGGGTTTTTGGCACGTCCATACGAAATTGGCGTAGAGTGTCGTTAACAAATTGGAGTTGGAATGAAACCCTCGGCTTAGCATTCTATTTCATCTCTGATTGTTGTCTTCTTGCTTACCGGGCAGAAAATGGCGGTGAGTTGATGGACTGCATAATGCATTCTCGGAATGGGACAAACATGTTGGCTGGCCTAAGTGTTGGAAATACATATTTAAGACGTCTACGTTGGACCGAAGGAACAGACGATGTTTTTAGTCCGCATTTGACTTAATTCAATAAATAACAACATTAATAAAAGCGATTACCCCCTCGAACTTATTGCGAATCACAAGAACTCTTCATAGATCCTCCATTAGGCTTCGGAGCACAGAAAACAATATATTTTCTTCACTCGACTACCTACTGCCATTGTTGCTTACCATATCGTCCACTATGTACCTAGCCCAAGCAGGTGGGCCTTAATTCAGTGGATACAACATTGAGAATTGTCCAAATCTTCCCGTAAGTTATATGAATAACCGGGAGTGCTGTATTTCGGAGATAGCAGGGTTTACTGTTCATTTTTGAACTTGGTCTCCAAAAGGATTTGTCATTAAAAATGTCGTCCTATTCTTCTAGAAAGAAGTCAACGTTCTCAATATATAATTTTCGAGCAGTCAGCACACGGTTTTCAACTTAAATAACTGGATCTTTCACCGGAACAATATTTAATCACTGGATTATGTATTAACGTGTATCCATCTCTCACGCCTGCAAACTTTAACAACCACAAATAGCTTCGAATTGTACGTAACAAATGTTGCGGTTAACGGTATTGCGTAAAGTTTACTTGCAACAATGTTGCTAATGCTGAAGACCGCTACGCCGTCGCTTAGTCTGTCGACCCAGGTAATGGTATTAGCGCACGCTTAGCGTAGGCACACAACAGTGTGGACTGTATAACGTGGGGTCAATATGCTTAGTGAGAAAAAAAGTCAACGAATTGTATAAATTGCACATATGATCTTAAACAGTAGACTACTAAGGTGTTGAGAGCTTTCTTAAAATTAAAATAACACCCAATTGCTAAAGAGAAACTATAGCTTTAGGTATGCGCTTATCGTATAGTTCCATAAGAAGTGGAAATAAATAAGTCCTAGGTTAGTTATATTCCACAAAATTTATTTCAGCAGCATCTTAAGCCAGATCGCTGCTGCTAGTATCTCTGTTACGAGATCAAGATTCAGTAATGATCTTATTATTGAAGCTTATCAATAACCTTAGTTTATGCTGCGCTTTCCATTACAAAACTCCAGTTAGATGCCTCCACTCTACAAACACATATATTATCATAACCTGAACTCCATTACCTTGCCAATTGGCGATCTTATTACAAAATTATAGACACACCATCGCCATAACTTACACGTACCCAATGTACGCTAGTCTCCGAAAGAGCGTCTTGCAGTTGCAACGCACAGCACTTATTGCTCTAGCAATAATAAGCCTATTTAACCATTTTATCTACGATGAAGATCAGATGGCGGGCATGAAAAACAATAACACACTGGGTAACACACTGAAATTCTCGTGAACCGAAGCTATTTGTACATACACACATGTATACATGCATGAGAAGGCACACTATTGAAACCGCTTAGATCGTATGTGACTTGAATGTGGATCCCATCGGAATTTACACGTGCGATCAGTGTGCGATCATAACACCAATTTAAAGTGCCTCAAAGTGGCTATCCAATGCGCTGCATCTACACGCCACAGCATGCAGTGTGTCGCTGTGTTTGTGTCAGTCAGCCAGTAAGTGTAATGCAAGATCACGTGTTGTTATACACGATCAGTCTCGGCATAAAGCAGTAGAAAAGGGTGTTGTTTACTCGTGAGGTAACTTTGGAGCATTGTGCTCGGTCACATGCAGCGCTGATAGCGTTTTTATATGCCTCCAGTTATGTGGGTATACATGTGATCGCACAAATGATCGTGTATAGCGGTTAGATTTTGACCCAATAGGAAATTTTAAAAAGTTTATACACTTAATTTTACCAGAGAATAGAATTTGACTATATACCTGATTGTTCGGCAATGTTTGACCGCAATCATAACTATTTTAAGTAAGTAAAACAACTATGAAATTATAAGCGATATTGAAATGAAGAGAAATATGTATTTAAGCGACACTTTGCCCAACATGGCAAGGTTCTCTACCGCACTGAAATATCGCACAGTAATTGCCTTGCCTTTTAGCTTCTTGATGCCTTCGGCACATTAAAAAAACAGACAATATAAATAACCAAGAATCAGCGTCAAAAAACGCGCCTGCCAATTTTGGAACGCCGCAACAGACTCGTGCAACACACAAATGAACACATAAAGTACCCAAATACATGCAGAGTTGCATATATTTGTTAGTGTTCGAACAGCGCTGTTGTGTGGTCAATAATGCGAAGATAATGATGCACTGATGCACTGATGATCAACATGATAACAACACGTCGGACCTTCGTTCTTTCTCGTTATTGTTGTTATTGTTGTTATCATCCATTGTTGCTCGTATTTTTTGCTCTTGCTAAGAGTGTATATGCTCTGGTCAACTGCGTCATCACTTTTTGTTGCAATGTCGTTGTGGCAGCAACAAGTTGACCACTTTACATCGATCCTTTTTTGTAGAATTGGTGCTTTGTGCATGTGTATTTGTGTTCTGCAGCATATAGCTTAAGTATTTTAGTCTCTTGACGTTATTTTTCTTTATTCGGTTACGCTAATTTTTGCCACTGCACATTTTTTATGATTCAATTATAAATCTTGAGTTCATATACTGAAAGTCTTTTCCGAAAATGGATTTTAAACACCCGTTCCACTTCAGGAACACTCTTTTCCATGGATTAGTTATAGAATATATGTAGAAAGTGGGGAGGTAGTATAGAGATGTTAAGCCCTCAATTCTCCCAAAATCACTGAAATAGAAAGTGCTATTAATGAGGTCTATAGGTTATATAAGTAATTTTGATGCCGACATAAAGATATTCGAAATAAGCCGACATAAAATAAAGCAGCTACAGACCCCTTCCTTGGATAGTTGGTATATTACGAGTGTTGTGAATGCATGTGAAAATCAGTCTATATGAACGGATTCCAAAGAACCATAGAACCAACATCCAATCTGAGAGATCAGAGCCCTTTTGTCCACCAAGATATATAGTATATATCTATAATTCCAATATAATAGAAAAGAATTCCAATATAATAGCCAATATATGTTCTCTGGTTATTCATTATTAGAAAAGTTATTCATAATTCCAAGATGAAAAAATGGTGTAAAGTCTTATACATTTAGACCTGGTCTGCCTACTGGCATGGAATCTCTACTTTTTCTCGAGTATGATAAGAATTCAAAGCAAGTAAACTGTAATTTTAAAAGCTAGAAAAAGGCTTGAGGTTTCTCTTTATTTGCATTTCCTGACAGCACCTAAGAGGATACCTCTAGTTTTCTCTAGAGAAGCGGACAATATTTAGATAATTTTATGATATAGTATACAGGTAAAAAGAAAATCCTTCAACATCCATATTCTCTGGAGGCAGGTGCTTTATTTTGTAGACCTTTTTATTCAAATTTTAGATTTAATAGACTAAAGGTCGGTTGAGGTCTAAATATACCATCGTTCGATCGTCATCGCTCAGATAAGTTTCTGACCACAGTAATTCGAATTGCTCGAAGTTGAGTGGCTATATACTATTCGGAATATGAAACCTGTTAACCGAACTTGTAGTCAGTATTTATCTCAGATTCCTCTTCTTCTCTCGCCACTTCTTCACTTTATATCGATATATTTGTGTGTGTGTGTGTATTTTAGCTTTCTGTGCAATTAGCTGTGTGGTATGCAACAAAAATGCTGCTGATTTAATTATACATTAGTGTGATGCAACGCATAATGAGAAATTCCAATGTCCGAGAGTCATTAATCAAATCTGTGTCAATCAATTGCAGTCAAAGACACTTCCGAAGAGAGACCAAAACGGCATAAAAGGTATTGTGCGAACATTGACAGCAGCAAATGGAATAAAAGCGAATGAAACAGCAGCAGTACAGTTGCAGTGTAGTGCTAAAAAACATGTAGCAGCAACAATAACAATAACAACAACAACAACAACAACAACGAAATTTAATTGCTCCACCAGCTGGAAGCGTAAATAAACGGGCAACCAAAATTGGTTAATAATATGACAGCAATATGGAGTATATATGACTGCATATGTGTGATTTCTGTGTGTGTGTGTGTGTGTGTAGCAACAAAAACACACTGCATTGAAGATTGCGAGCAAAAGGTGAAACAATTTGAAAAAAGTGAAAAGGCGCAAAAGAGTGAAACAACACCATAAATGGCTAAGCGTTGCAGCGAAGCAATCACAAATGAGTTTTGCGCTTTTTTGTTGCACATTTTTTTCACCGCTTTGTGACCACAACAATGTACGAGTGTGCGGTAACAGTGTTGCAGTCCATGGCGGCAAGTCAATGGCCTATCTACATGAGGACACACACAGCAGAGAAAATGCTCTGGAACACGACGCAAACAAGCTGCAACAACTTTTCAAGCAACAAACAATGCAGCAGGCGATGCTGCCACACAGCAACACATACATATACCTGTGTATTGCTGCACAACAATGTGTCAAGCGCAAAGTATGTATTTAAACAGCAGCTAATTTGCTATATTTTTACGAGTTGTAAGTTCTTTTTAAAATAAATGAGTTTTGTTGCAAGCTATAAAACGGTTAAATACTACATGCAGCCAGTGGTTGTTGCTGTGTGGCGCAAGTTCACCAACAAGGTGGGATGCTGCGCAGTTTAAACGACTAATTAGTCGGAAAATCAGTAGGACGGTCGCTGCAATCGACCACAACTGTCTGCAGTTCTTAAAGACCTCACAGCAAAATGCTTGTCCTTTAAAATGCAAATTAATGAAGAAAACTCTTGCGAGTGTGATGGGTATTCTTAACTGGTATTAAGCGGCCTTTGCGACGAGCGAGCGAGAATTCGACATCGAAAAACTGTCATCTGATGTGATTTCAACTAGCCTATGATTCATACTTTTTGCCACTTGTGACTCCAACTTAAGTACCGATTCAAGATCGCATATTTTTACCGAAATTTGCCGAGCTTTTTATCCGAAGAAGCAAGCGCTGTAGAGTGCGCAGCGTTCCTCAAGTTTATTTGGGAAGCATTATCAACCGATACAACAAAAACGAATGTATACTGTATAAAATCGACCGGAAGATTCGAGTACCACATATTCGGTATATGAGGTTTGGTGGCAGGTGTGCGCCGATTTCGACGATTTAAGGATTATTGAAACGAACTTCAGTTATAAAATGATATATCCATTCGATATAGACTCCTGCCACTTCATCTCCAATATTTTGTGCATATAATACTTCAGATTTAGTCTTTTGAAGATGGCTATTCGATTTAGTTTTCTCTTTTACCTCTGACTCACCAACTCAACTCCTTTACTGCTTGTTCTTCCTTATTTTTTGAGTTATCATTTTCTGTTTTTCCAACATTAATATCATTAACTTCTAATTTTTTTTGCTTTCCACCTCATTCGCTCTGGTTTGTTATTTGCAAAAATCACACAGAAATCAAGGTGAACGAAAATGATTCTCACGTCCGAGCACGTGACGTTGATTTGATTGAACGCTAATTACTATTACTTCTTTGTTATACTCAACCTATACCTTTCTCATACACAAACATATATCTCTCAAAGGACATATATACGAATGATTGGTTCACACTTTTGCCTCACATCGTGCTCAATATTTTGGTGTAGGGAAACGTGATTGATATGGAGTTGTTTAATGTCTACAGGTAATGTTGCAGAATTTTATTACTTGCGAATTTATTGAAAACTGAACCAGCCGAGATTCAGCGTGGGAAATAATCAAAACTTTTATGCGATTCTGAAACCAAACTAAACTAAAATCGGAAAGCTGTAAGCAGAAAGACTGCTCGATTTATACCTGAAAGTAGACTATAGGACTATCATTCCAGTCTATTCGTCGCTTTCAGGTTAAGTACACACGACCGAGCATGAGCTCAATAGTTCTTCATATTCTTAAACACCAATTTAATTTTTTCTGTTATTAGAAATGACCCTCAACTAGAGTGATGGTCACCTATGCCCAATGAAGAAACATTAGCGGCGGAGTAAGTGCTTTGTAACGAAAGTTTTTATTAACTCGTACAACAACACATAGTATCCATACTAACAATAAGTCCATCTGCAAACCTTTATAGCACCTTGCCTTCTTCCTTCCGGAGGCTTCTTTTGCCCGCTCTACTGTCTTCGTGAGCCAACCAGTGCACTTTAGCTAATAATATTATAGTCTACTCATATATAACTTTCCCCTTACTGCTACATCTACGTATTTATAATATCAACATATATATATTTATAATATCAATGTAGACTCGCACACACTGTGCTTTTATTTATTTCAGTGCCGTAGTACGTTTGGCGCTCTGGATAATGTCCGACGGTGTAGACACGCAATCAGAATCATCGAAATATAATGTTTAATAATAAATGGAACAAATACGCTCAAGCATTGACTTACTCACTTACTGAAAATGGCACCGGAGCAACAAATCACTCGCTGTAAAAGTACAAGCCAACCATCCCAAGACCTTTTCGTTCACTTCGGGATTGGGTGGTTGACCAATTGAATAAGTTGACACTGTGGGAAATTAGTTCGCGGAATTTTATTCGAGCGATTTTGAAATAAATTAAACAAATTTATATATATTAAGAGTTTTCAAACTAGATCCCTTACGCGCCTAGGTTGGACGCTATGGTAAAGCTGAAAGTCCATTAAGAGGTTCTGGTGTAGTCTATTAGTCAGACCGGGGAAGAGAAATGTGAAGAGCTCTCCTATCCAAGTTCAGTGTAAGCACTTTACAAAAATTCTGATCGCTCTTAAGTCTCTCTCTCGAAACAACGGTATCGGAAGTGATGAAGATCTATTTTGAAATCCAGAGAAGGAATACTTGGCAGTTCAGTTTTTGATTCGAAAGGTACAGAGAGATGATCGTTCCTGTAACATACATTGAAATTAACAGGTAACGTCTTGAAATGAGCTCTAATGATAATTCGTGGTAGCCATTCCGAGTGAACAAATCCGTTAATTGAGTGGACACTCACTGAAAGGTCTCGCATTATTATCGTTAGCTAACGGAGTTTTCAAAGCGCAATATGTCAGTAAGCGGCTATGGGGCAATGCAAAGCCAGCTCCATATCGTAATACAACTCCACGGGAATAATAAACTTAAGGGGTTCAGGTTATTGCAAAACTATTTTCAAAATTACGATATGCTTCTACATTATGATCTTAGAAAGGAAATTTTATTTTTGAACTCACAAATTGAAGTAAAATATTTCTCTCCATGCAATCACCGCAATAAAAGCTCGCCACAAAATATGAATTCCCCACATACTCTGCTCTACTCTGCTCTGCTCAATATTCACGATATTCAGGTGTTTTTATTGCGTGGTCTAAGTGGATAGGTGCTGTGGCCGTTGCAGTTATTGCTATTATTGGATTTTTGCCCATTGCCCTTCATTGAGGGCAACGCTGGTGACACACACAAGCATTTCGGTGTATATATATATTTACAGATGTATGCTGTTGTTGGTGCTACACACCGAAATTGAGCGCCATCGCGTCCCTTTTGATTATCATGATTATTACGTAGCATCGGACTGCAATGACTATACGAAGCTACGTCAGGCAGCCAGCAGTGGGCAAGCCAACAAAAGTGGTATACGAAGCTAAAACCAGCTGGTTGACTTCCAGGCTGCTCTTTGTTGTACTGTGGTGGCGCTGTTGCTGAGGGAATGCTGACCCTGCCGGCGCGGCGGCACAGTGGCTCATTGAGTGCCGAGTGCTAACCGACTATTTTCTGCGACTGTTGAGCCTGTGGACACCTGTGAGTATATTATTATTACACTTTAGTTATGTATATTGCCATCACTGCCGCGCCTGCTGCTGCTGTTGTTGTTGCAGCTGCTGCCAACGTTTTCATGCATTCCATGCGGCAATTTTCTCCAAGGGTAAGCCCCCAAACGAGATTGTAGTGGGAAAGAAGAGAAAAAGAAAATAAATATTCTACTTATTGGTTGGGTATGTGCCTGCGACACCTCGACTTGGTCGACGATTACTATCGGACAGCGCCAAGGAGCGCTGTGTCCAGCAATTACGAATTTTGTATTCGATTTTTCTGCTATTATTATTCTATTATACGTTTCTGCATTTTGTTATTATTATTCTGATTTAGTTGGGAAGAAAAGGTTGGAATTGCGTTGGAATAAATATGTAGAGGCAAAGACGTAGAATTTCTATATGCGCGGTCTTATACAATGATATACATATACGTACGTAAGAAATTCTAACTGGAATAAGTAGATCAAGTGCGTGTAGTGTTGCCAACTAGATTTAGGTTTCTCACTATACTCGTTATTTAAGGGTTTTGGAAATCAAAAAATAAATTAAATAATTAAATGTAAAGTTCCGACAGCAATTGCAAGTTTGTAACCTCTATGCACCTACTTATCATAAAATATCATAAAAGATCGCCATTCAAGCAGTTCCCTTGGGGCTTTCATACAAATTACACTCATTTTATTACCGTTCCACAAGTTCACGAAACATCGCATGTTCTACAATTAGCGCCGAGTTCTATCTCTTCTCTTCAAGTGGCCAATAAATCAACCTATTGAAAGCTGATTCATCCGACAGCATTGAAAAATAATGCTCTCCAAGTGCCGGCTTGTAGATTCATTATTTTCTAAATAGTTTTCACCATACATTATCGAATTCCTTATATTTAACGAAGCCCATTTTTCTCTCTACTTCCCTCTTCATCTCTCTCCTTCGCCAACGTGCTCAGAATATTTCTCATTTTTAGAAAAGCTGAGCTCTGTTAATTTTTTTGGTTACTTATGATACATGGGTGCTTGGTCTCAAGTAAACTAGTTTAAGCATGGATGAAGTTGTTACCTCTAAAATGAAGAACCCTCGATATTACTTAATTTTTTCACCTAAATTCCATTTATTTCGAAAAAAAATCTTATGTTTTATAGTCTCTCCAGGTAAATTTTTTGGAAACACTCTGGGCCTTGTCAAAAATAATAAGTGAAATATTACAGTAGTGAGCTAGTATTAAGCAGTATTACGCATAGTGGCTTACCGCAAACGAATTTTTTTTTTATACTAAGAAAATGTTCGGATTATTTCAAACTTGCAACACGCTTCCGGTAAAAAACATATCCAATTTTATGCATATTTTCCAATCAATATCTCAACGAACATGGAAAAGCAAATTTTGTTGCACAAACATAAATGCCCGCAAACATATTGTAATCAAGTAATTATGCCTTGCAATATCGAAAACTACATACATACATATGTTAAGAGGTAAATACAATGAATTTTTGCAAAAAAAAAGCAAACATTTATTTCAAAATTTCGCCACTTTATGCTCGAGGCAAACAAATTTTGTGAAACCCAAAAACTTTGCCGACCACAATGTAACATATGCCATAAATGTGGGCGGGGGTGCTGGCGACAACGGCACATGAAAGCAACACACATACACAGATGTTCAAAGCGAGCGTGAGTATGTTAGTGTGGGTGAGTGCGTGCTCGTGGCAGCTCGCGGCGCCGCAAACAAAGGCATTTTAATGCATTTTCACAACAAAATTTTCGCAGCAACCCAACATTTGTTGGCTGAAAAAGCTAAAAGCTCCGCGGGGCATCATCAAACGTGGCTGAGCGGTTGTGTGGCGATCGCGGCGCCGGATATGTGCACAACTTAAAATATAATATGATATTAGTTCGTGGGCATGTGTGCATGTTTGTATGGCATATATGGTTTTGCATAGCGCAGCGTTGCTTTTCTGTGGCATGTTCATGCTTTTTATTTTTGTCAATTTGCCGCACATGAAAACCCATCAAATGTCATTAATTCGGTTGCCGGCTGGTGGGCTGGTGGGCTGGTGGACTGGTGGGCTGGTTGACTGCCTGCGACTGAAGGCCAGCGCATTTGTTATTATTGTTAGTGCTTACAAATTCCTAAAAGCTGCATTTCACAATTTCATTTCACTTTTTACATGCACGCACACACACACACACACACACACACATTGTGCAACTTGAGGTTAACATGACACACACACATACACATATACGCTTATATGTTGCATTATTCAACGCGCCGCCGTTTGCAAGTGCAAAATCATGCAGCGCCAATAAATAGGCTGCGGGCGCTGTTTGAGGCTTTGCTCTGGCTCTAATGGTGGATTGTTGCATTTGCCATTGTGTTTTGTTGTTTGCCATTGCCATTGCCACATACAACATATGTAATTATTTTCACAATCACAATTTCGCACTAAGTGCGTGTAATTACAACATGTCAGCTCTATTTTCGGCCATGGTGGTGCTTTTAATCGCTCAACAAATGCACTCAAAGCGCGGAAAATTCATTTGCGCGAGGAGGGTGGCGAGTGACTGGTAGTGGCGCTCCCATGGTGGCCATCAGTGTTGGCGTCTAAACAATTTGCTCACAGTGCTGAAGGGCTGTCACATCAAAGTGTCGCTCGAATGCAACTCGGCGAGGTTTGGTGGGAGAGTAGATGATGTCGAAAATGTCCTTGGGGCAGAACAATTAATGCGTTTAAGTCATGCTGCTAGCATAATGCATTGCACACAACTTGTTAAATTTGCCATTTTAATAATTATGTTTAGTCAAAAAAGCGTATTAATAATTTAATTCGTATCATTTGTTACAAATTTAGACTTTTTTGAAAATTTTGCAAACGTGCTAAAATAAATCGAAATATTGTTCGAAATATCGAAAAATGCGCCTAATTTGATGCTAAAATTTCGTCATTTATTGCATTTTTACATATCGAATTCTATATTTCGTCTTATTTAGCGTGCCAGTTGAGTTGAATTGCCGGTTGAGTTGAGTTGCCAGTTGAGTTGAATCCCTCAAAGTTGGTTGAAAAATTTTGGCTTTTCTGCGTGAACTTCATCGTTGTTAGATGGCGATCCACATGCCCTTAATACACTCGAAAGTACCAACTTTTCGTTCTTCTGGCGTGTTCACCTCGTACTTCTCAACCGGTTTATGAAAAAAATTAATAAATTAATATTAATAAATATTCTGAAAATTAACGATTTATTTTAATTTTAAGGATTGTGGCAAGATTTCTCATACTACCCAACATAATAGTGTTTATTATAGCTGTCATTTTCTATAAGCAGCCACTACTAGCACTAGCACAAGTTAGCTTTAGTATAACTATATCTCTGCCTCCCTCACATGTCTGGTTGCGCTCATGAATTTGGTCATTTTAGTATTGGCAGCTAGCAAGCATCACATCAATGCATAGCCATGTCAACAGCAACCGCACACAGCCGACAGCAAGGCCATCGTAGCTTCATGCGCTTTATGTGCAACGCTCGGCCGCAGTACATCCCATTTTGTATTGTATTTGGTTAACTAATTTATTACGTTTTAATTGAAAATGAAATGAGCAGACAGCCGCTGCCAACAGCACAGCGCCATGCCTCGCCGACAATTGCTGCAATCCAGCAGCGTTGAATTTTCTGCTTTTTGGTTTCACTTGTTTTTTTATTCTTCAGTGTTGTTGTTGCTGCTATGGTTAGCCAATTTGAAACGGTTGAAACGATTTACATGTATTTTGACCAAAAATGGTTTTTCAACATTTGCGACACAAATTCACATTGTTTTATTGTACATGGTTGCTGTTGTTGTTACAGTTAAGCAAATTATACAAAAAGTAATGGTATAAAGTTGCTTATTGACTGCTGGGATTCGGGCTTGCGGGCGGCTTCAAACCGTACCCTGTATTTGTTGTTGGCATTTACTAATCGTATGTAATTACAATTAATGTTAATTATTGACTTTGTAATTGCGCGCAAAATTAAAATTCCGCTAGACACTTATGGTCGCTAAGTACTCGATTTCAATTTGTTTCAATTCAAGTTTGTTGATTATAAACAAAATTCAATTGTAATAATATCATTGAGTTTCTTTTAAGGGCATAATTTGATTTTTAAACCAATGAAGCTTCAGTCAAAGCAAATATATATTTGAAAATGTAATAATTCAAATGAAATTCAAATATTATGTTTACAACAAATTGAAATTTGAAATTGAAATAGATATAGATATAGAAATGGAGAGGTAGAACCAACTGAGTAGAAAAAAGGAAGTATCAAAAGCAGAAAACCATGCCGAATATGCTCACCATTGCGCTACAATAAGTGAGCTGCTTTTGGAATAGAGAAAAAACTTCATGAGGCTTCAATTTGTCCCCACGAGTGCTCATTTTGAATCCACAACTATAGTTGTTGAACACTCAAATAACAGACAAATTCGAAAAAATTTCAGAAATTTATAACTATAAGAAAAATGTAACCCTATCAGAGTGAGTATACCCTCACGACCCGTTCCCTTGTCGTTCGAGACTATGCGAAGAAGCATAGCCTGTGAGTTTCACTTTGAGCATCCCCAGTTTGAACACAACTGCTTTTCGACGGCGAATCAGAATTTCTTTTGGGCTGTGTTTCTTTGTAAGCGACAAACCTTGGTTGATGATAAGACAAAACTCTAACTCTCGAACTGTACTATAGACCACCTCACCATTTCTGCTAATATTTTAAACGCATTAAAATACTAACAATCGGTCCAGGTACTGAAAAATCCAAACAGATGAACTGATATACTTCAATACTTTACAGGCACTTCTTCAGACCTTTAGGACCGCATAAAGGGCCTATTGAGGGTTGTGTGAATAGTATGAGTTTGTACCGTTTATCGCTTTTTTGACCAGTGTACGTAGATTAAAGCTATATACTACCTGAAAGATATTCAACAAGCTAACTGAAACTCTCTAGCTCACACTACTCCACACTACTAGTCAATTAATCAAAAATATTTTGAAATCAATTAGTGTGCGATTTTTACCGACTGCTCGTCTGCTTGTCTGCTCGTCCGCTTATTGCAACGAAATCCACTTCGCCAACAACCACCGAAGCAATTCAATGCAATTTGCAACAACATCAACTAACTGCTTTGCAAGTTAACTGAGAAATTTGTTGGTGCAACAAATTGCCAACAGCACGACTGACACATCCTAATGACATTTGCAATTAGTGTTGGGCGAACTTTCGACACGTTCGCTTGGTGAAAATTTGCAACAAAACAGCGATAAATATTTTAATAAAGTTTGTTCGTTTTTTTTTTTTTTTTCTTTTCTTTCGCTCACTACTTCTTCATCTTATTGGATTGCAATAAACTAGTAACTAGTAGCTAGCAACTTGCAAACTCCCTAAAGCATGTTGCAACGACAATAGTACGTGCATGTTTGTATGTGGCAAGCACTCGCCAAGAATATCGCCAGCTGACAACACAGTAATTGACTGTCATCATTAATATGAGATGTTGTCAGCGAGTTGTGGAACAAGGAGCAGAAGCAACAACAGATATAGCAACAGCAGGCACTGAAGCGGAAGCAACAGTGGCAAGACTCGGTTTGGTGGTGGTGCCTACTCTACGAAGATGGGTAGTTGGCAGACGGTCGCAATTGTTCTGCTTGCAACCATATTTGTTGTTGTTGTTATTTTGTTGCTATTATTACTTGGTTTTTGTTGTTGTCATTGCTCTTGGTGACGAAGTAGCTGACAATTCACGGTTGTGCGCAAATTGAATGTTGCACCATCACCATCAACAATACCTGTGGCAACAACAACAACAACAACAACAGGAGCATGCAAAAAGGCATGTGAACATGTTGTTGGCCATGTTACAGAGCTGCTCACAGCATAGTTGTTGGAAAAATAAGAATAAACGAAAAGCAATTGTTGCAACACAATTCGCGCTGTATGTATGTATGTGCAACATAACTATGGGTATTTCAGAGTTAATGCACAATGTGATGCCTGGAGGTGAACTTGTATGTAGTATGTAGCATGTGGCAACATATAAGTTTAGACGAGTTTGAGAAAGTGCGCACACGTCTGCCACAACTACGAGGAATTGTAGCGCAAAAACAAATTAATAAATAAAAGCAGTTGGTTAAAAGAATGTGGCAACAATCTTATATATTATATAAGATCTATAAACGTTTTCCAAAATCATTTTAATACAAATTTGAAAAAAATTTCTAAATTCTTGCTGTGTTGCAAGCAACTTCATATGCCGGTTTTTCTTTAATCAGTGGTCATAAACCGTACTTTAATTGTTTTATAAGGCACACAGCAGCTAGTATCGCTGCAATTTCTAATTTGCTTTGCAAACTTGCAACATTCATTCAATTTTTTAGCAGGGCACTTTAGCAGCAAACCGTTGCAAGTTGTTGCGCGCTTATGACCGTGGGCAAATGTGGCACTTCCTGTAGTAGACGTGCAACTGCTGAGGTGGCAGTAATGCGCCTATATGTTGTTGTTATTTTGACAGACTCACGGTTGTCGCTAGTTGCCACCAACGCCCACCTGCTGCCGTCTGCCTGCCACATATGTATTTTGTTTCACTTCGGCCACGCATTTTCTAGTTACGTTACTTTTGTTGTTGTTGGGCGGCTTCTCAGCAGTCAACAAGCGTGCTGGCTAACAGACGAGTGCTTGCAACAAATATGCTACCACTAATCATCAGCGAAATACACCGAGTATGCTGCAACTCTGAGACGTCGCTACGCGTTCGCAACATGTAAATTTGTTATTGTTTTTGTTTTCCTTATGCCTGCCTACATGCGGGTAAAGTTGGCAGCAACGCCGCCAATATTGGCAACAACAGCTGCATGCCGCATATCCTTGTCTCATTTGCAACAGCTTCCAATAGCTTCCACCAGTTTTTCGCCACCGCCCGCTCACCACTTTCGCCTTGTTGCTGGCAATTATAAACTTCATTTCATTGCGCTTCGCTCCTGTTGCAACTTCTGCTGCTACTTTACGGCTGCTCTCCTTGCTCGCATTTTACTATTTACTACTCATGCTGCCAATTCACTTTTCGCATTTTTGTTTTTGTTTTTGTTTTTTTTTTTCATGCTCGTTGCAACATGCATCGCCACTTGCAGCATATGCAAAAAATTGCTGTTGCCCGACGGCCTTTTGAATTAAACTTGGCGCTGACAACGGCGAAGCCTCACAACACTCTTCACAGACATTCGCAGGCCATTGCAATCGCGCGCTCATTCTGTGAATCTCTGGTCATCTGGCATCTTTCCTACTCCGTTGCTCCTGCCTAGCCTCAGTGATTGCTTTATTTATTGTCAATGTTAATAGCTTTTGGCGAGCAAAATGTATGATGTGCGCATAGTGTCGACTGTTGTTGTTGTTGTTTCTTTCGTTTTTGCAATTTTAATTCCGTTGATGCAAGTATTTGCTAGCTATGCTCCGGCGTCTGATGTTGTTGTTATTGTTGCTGCTGCTGTTGGGTGTTAAGTGGCATACACCATGTGTGAATTATATTGATGGCATCGAATGTTGCAGCAGGAAAATTATAGCGTAATATATGTGTATGTGATGACGGAAGTATTTACTGGCAGCAGTTGCCACCAGTTGACAATAATTGCATACAACGCTCATTTAAGTGGCAAGCAAAAGAGTTACACAGTACAAATGGAGTCCAGTATGGGCGATAGGCACGTAGCTGTAATCCACAAAGCAGCTAAGAGTGGGTTTTCGAAATCGAAAAATATTATTCAAATACAATTTTACTCCAATGGACCCAAAGTTGCTCCACCATTTCAACTTTTAAACCAAAAAGTTACTGTTATCTGTCCAACATGAAAGAAACTGCCAAATCAACGGTGAATTTCCGAAGACTACTGATCAAAGTGTCCGTTAGTACATGTTTCGTTTCCAATATATCCATGCTTATCCTCGCACTTAACCTTACCGGATAAATTTTTAAACTACTTCTTAATGTCTTTTCTCAACAAGGATACTTCCAAGCCAATATTCTCGGGGGGAAAAGTTTGCAAGAATCGTGCCAGGCAGCCAACCAAAAACTAATAAATTAGAAGTTCTGGTTTCTAGATTGCCGAGTTAGAATATTTCTTCAAGGTTAACTGATCTTCGTGGAGAACCGCCGCCTTCCACTACATAAATGTCATGTTCCTTTGCCGCTTCCATAATCATATATGGTAGATGTATTTCAGAAAACCGTAGGTTGCTTGATAGTTTCACTTAAGAGGCTAGAAGCCACATAGATGTTAGTTAAGAACTGTTATCCAAGAATTTCCAAAGACACTAAGTTTAGAGAGTCCGAAAAGTTGCAAGATCTTGCATGCATTTGCCGGATTATATATATGAAGAACGCTTTGTAATACTTCACGATCTAAGAAATTATACAAGACCCTTAGTGATCATTCTTAATCCGATATATTTTCAGTGAAGGGTGCCATCTCGTAAGTTGAAGGCGCGGGGGAAAGATCTACTACGCTCCATTATCATAGGTGCTGCATGTTATATAATATAACAGATCGCCCAACTCACCAGCTTTTATCAGGAACGGAGTAAGATTTTCACTCAAAAACTTAAGTAAATTGCGACTGCTTCGATACAAGCTCCAAGTGAAAGCATATGTTGTGGCAAGTGTGAAGAGCCTGCTAACCTCAAAGCGAAATATTCCGAAAACAGTCCACTTTCAAAACATTTTAATACTTTAAATATTGTCAATATTAGTAAATATTAACGCAATAAAAAGTGCGAGGGTTGCATGTTCCGTGGCAAAGCGGCACATACAATAAATATTGAGGTAACACGAAACCCAAATGAGAAGCAAATCATCAACCACTGCAGCATATAACCATAAATATCAAGGGTATCCCTGGAGTATAAAGGGGAACGCACAGCGCTTAACAAATGAGTGTACACATATCACCGCGTCAATGCGCATCTTTATAAATACATATGTGTGTGTGCATGCGTTGTTGCACGTGTGTAATGAAATGCAAAATTCTACCAAACCTCATACCCACAACACTTAGCGCTAGCGCTTTGTGCCGCTCCGTTGCCGGCATACTTTTGGTAACCGAAAACGCTGCCGAAAAGCAGTTCGTATGCAACGAGCGGCAAGCGGCTATGTGAGCACCAGCGCGCCGACGAATCAACCCCATATCCTTGCTGGTCTTTGGTCTTGGTTTTTTTAGCGCTACACATTTTTATGATTGCTTGCCGACCAAACATGCGTCCCATGTGCCATTTATTATAACGCCTGCCTGCAACAGTCGCAACAACAACACACAGCGCGCAATTTTTTATGCAATACATTAGTTAAAATATTATGGTATATTTGTGATTGCCTTTAGCATTATTAAAAAGTGGAATGAAATAACAGACGCAAATGTCATACAATGCCGCCACCCCTTGGGTACGCGCTCCGAGTTACCCTTGCCAGCCCGCCACAGCGCTCGCGATCCTGCCGGCCTATTAGTTTCACTTGCCACATGGTATGTTGGATGGCATTGTATCGCTTAAACGGATTTGGTTACCCTGGACGCCTCGGGCAAATTAAACGAAAATTGACAAGAACAAAAAAAGGAACGGTATATGCTTTTGTTTGGCATAGTTAAGTCGGAAACGAAAAGCCAATGTAAATATGAGTGCAACAACAGGCGCAGTGACAATAAAATGCGCAACAACAACTACTACAAAGTGTACAAATAGCAAATTGTAAATGAACTCATGCACACCCCTTTAGGGCAACAGTTGCCTCGGCTTGTATTGTAGCACTCAACCCCCAGTTGTGGTCCACGAGTTTGCTGTAAGGTCGTAGTTACACCGCTGTTGCACCGCTTCGTTTAAAATTTCGTTTCGATTGGATTTCCATGTACCAATTTTTAATTTCAGTGATAGCAAATCAGCATAACGTGTACCCGCTAGGAAAAATATCCCATATGAGTATGCCATGTAGTAAATATTTTACGCCGAAGCCCATACGGGGTAAAGAAAAAGGTAGGCAGAGTGGCAGATTAAGCGCCACTCAATTTTAGCGTTAGATAGACGCAACTGAAACCTCGGAGAGCCACACGAACTGTTTCGGAATTTCTTTCGCAGAGCTGGTTGTAGCATCTCTAATTTTTTCTGCAAGATGTAGAACATCGAAACATCAGACGGATCATTTTAGAACGTACAAAATCAAAATACAAAAGCTCAGAGGGCTCTATATACCGGCTTCATTAATATTTACACATATATCACATACACCCTCTAGTTTAAAATCGTTTTTTTTGTTTTTCTACCTGTTAAAGGGATCTCGGTGTTAACGAAAGTGACCAAGTTAGCAAAAAAGTTAAAGTGTTCGCTATGAAAATTCTCCAAAATAATCGAAAGGTTGAAAAGGGTGGGAGAGCGCTTTGAATTCGGTAGTGGTTTCGTATCGTAAGAGCCTAGAAAAAACTGGAGGAAATCTAGGTGAAAACAACCCTAGTTGGAGCGATTGGTTATTTTCGATACATAAATTAAACACACTAAAAAGAAAGATGTGGCCTAACCAAGAGCTAATTTCTACCACTATTGAAATCGATCGCACGACTGTCGGGTCTACCTAACCTGAACGAACCCAAATTTAAATCCGGTCATAGGCTGTCGGCTCGGCTGGATTTCTCAAACTTATGAGAGAAATCTCTTCTGGCCGTATGACAACAATCTTATAGGAGGGCTCGATCTGTATAAAAAAATGCAATTTTTAAAGAACTCCCATAGCTATCGAGGGCTTCAATATAACTCAACATACTCTTTAGAGTATCTGATTTTAAAATTCCAATCAGTCTAATAGTAAAGTCATGTTGCATATTCGCCTTTATAAGCCGATTAGTTATGACTCGCACTCTTAAAACTATTGCACAAAACACTCCGGCAGTCTGTCATAACCCCTATTCCCGCAGAGCACGTACAATTGCAATTCTTTTTATTCCAAATATATACATATGTTTGCAACATGTGTATTTTTTATGACATTTTATTGTTGCGGTACGCACTATTATTGCCACAAATTTAATACCATTGACATTCCTTTCACATAATAATAAATACTTACATGTATTTTCCATTTCATAACTAGCACGAATGTTGCAAATATTCTTTTGTGGCAACTACAATACATTACTACCCCTCAAAATTTCGGCGTTCACTTCATTATTCGCGGGTTGCACTTCATAATTTTGCACACTTGTCGCATTTTTTCGCATTTTGATTTATGTTGCAATAATGCACAGCAATATTTTTTCAGATTTTCTAATTTGCAAAGTCCTTATGCAGTTAAAGTAATTTGCAATTTTTATAAGAATTGAAAATTTATTACTTTTATTGGTGGGTGTAAGAGTTGGTAATCGAATTTGCACTAATGTTTGCTCATTACTGAATTGAAATAGTTCTCATGTCCGGAATGATGCTGGATGCTTTGAGAATATAATTTGGAAAAATCTCCAGTCAAGTTCGAATTCCTTCGAAGACGGTTGCCTTATTATTGAGTTCTTGAAATCAGAAGATAGAAATGAAACGGGAATGAAAATCTCCCGAAACAATTTTGTGCTCATCATTTTCAGATATATGAATAGAAATGGACTCAATAAAGCTAATTTCCTCTCTTGACTCATACCTTGTTTCTTGCTATTATATCATTTCATGGATCCTTAAGTTCTTACATTTCCGTTTTTACTTATAAATACCTCAAAAGAGCTTTTTTTTCGTATTACTGAAAGGGATTTCGGAGCTCTCTCCATATATACTTGTTTGGTGCATACTTCATAAATAAAAGAACGAAAGATATAACGTCGATAGATTGATCAAGCAAACTATTACTTAGCTTTGTAACGTTGAGCTATTATGTACGACCACTGAACAAGTGGAGCACTCGAAAATTTTCGGAATTAGCTAATGCTTTTGGTACAGTTTTCGAAAATTCGAAGAGAAAACAAATAATCTTGCATAAGCGAATAGTTTAAACACCGAAAATGTAACTTCTTCAATATATAATTGACTAAGAGTAGAACAAGAGAAAATTACCGGAAAATTCTGATTGATGTTAATAGCATGAATCGGGGAGTAACTGTGAAGATTAAAACTACCAACGGATCCATTTTTATAGATTCGCTGAAGAGATGAGAGACTCAGATACTCCAGCATACTTTTTATGGAGACATACCTTGGAATAAACGCCAAAATTAAGTATAAAATAAGAAGAAAACTATAAAACAATAGCATTAAAATAAATAAGCGAGAAAGTCGACAGCAACAGCTGCTAAGCCAATAACCGACTTACCCCTTTCTCAACCGGAAAAATCTAAACTGCACACAAGTCGCACAAAACGAAGCAAAACACCTGATTTGCATCGCAAAGTATACGAACAAATCTATAAGGGAAGGAGAAACGTAGCACACAGCATACGACGGTGGTGAAAATGTAGCAATAACGCATTGCAACGTGCCACATGCAACATGCAGAAAGGAGATCGGTCAGTATCAGCAACCCTTTCTACCCAGTATATATATATACAGTGCTCGCAGCAAGCGGCTATCTGACATTAATGCTGACTTTTATTGAGGATCAGACCGGATTTCAGGAACACACAGCCAGAAAAGTAAATAAAAAGTATGTAAATAACAGAAAGAAAGTAATAATGTGCGCATTGTGCATTTATTAAGAGACAAAACTAAAAATCGACAATAAAAGTGAGAAATATTAGAATATCGAAAGTGGTTTCGAGGCAGCAGAAATTTGAAAAGTATTAAATTACATTTGGCACGCGGACAAATAAAGCCCATCCAACTACAACACACACAAGCACAAGTAAATGCGAATGTTGCAGATGTGGCGGGAATGTGTGGAGCATATGTTGCACCCTGCATACAGTATGCAATGAAAGTTGTAAATATTTTTCTACGGTCTTTGTACATTTCAGATATTCGAGCACTTCTTTGTAATTTCCACATTTTCCTTCCCCCACTTGACATGTATGCAGGTCCCTTGCGTCCCGCTGCTTGCTTTATACTTGCCGCCGCGAATGCCTATATGGCGCTACTAAGCCGTCGTGCACAGGAAGTGCCGCAAGCCACAGCTCCGGAATGCGCCGCGTTGCTGCAGGCTGTCACAACAGCGCGTTAATTAAGTACACTTTTTTTGGTTTGTGGATTAATATGGCAGCCACTTATCGTTTTCTGGTAGGCAATGAAGATGATGAGCTGCTCTGGCGTATTTTTTATGAATTGAAAGTAGGAAAATCGGAGCGTATGAATTTTAAGAGAATTTTGTTACTTTTTTTTTGTTACTGGTGCGCATCACAATATGCTTGTGGAAACCTCATTTTCAAATCTCAAATCACCACCTCTGATCTTAAAATTCACAAAATAAATGCAGAGCGTAGCCTCTATATGTAAATTTTTGTCATGTTGCAACATACAGAGTGCAAATAGCTGCACGGCATGCATTTATCAATTTCATTATTTACATAGCCACACTTGATTCCAAATCATTTACCCTGCAACATGACAATAAAAGCGGCAACCCCTAAGAAAATGAATTGAAGCAAAACGTGCCAAGTTCGAGCTCTTGTACCCTACCTTTGCTCGCTCATTACAACTCGTTTCCGCGCTTCCCTCAAATCACATATACAAAGAGGAAACCGCCTAAATGCGCCGAACTTACATCAGTTCACTCCACCTCGGCCAACAATAGCTTGCCACAGTTTTGTTCATTCATTTATCTGCTGCTGCGCATCGAAAATCCTTCCACTCCATATCATACCTTTGTGGTTACCTCACTTATACATATTGTTATTGTGATCATCATTGTTTTCGCCGTATTGCATATACATTTCCATCCTTAAGTAATTTAATATTTTCGTGCGCGTGTCTATTTGTTTCAGATTTGCCGAGGCGGATTCCACAAGCGACCTGCGCTAATCATGCGTTGCAAGCGTGCCACTGCATGCCGCTTGCGGTTTTTACCAGGACTCACATGCAGTCTTACACGAGTCCATGCCTAGCTGCTTGTTTTGTATGGAAAACTGCTCCCATTTGAGCTTGTAATCCAAATAAAACCACAACTAAAAGTTAGCTACGGCAATACAATTGACTGCTGGTAATTATGGGATGATTAATTTGAGTGCAATTAAGGTGAAATATGATATTTATTTATCAGGAGGTGATTATGTACGCGGGAAAAGCCAAGCTGACAGGCGGCAGAGGTCAAAGAGTCATTGAGTTTGCAACGAAATCATATACAGCTTGCCTTTTCTATGGTCCGCAAAGGGCTTGAGACACTAAGTCGCTTGTCAATAAGAACAAGAAAGGAGCTTATAACTGCTTGGGAACGACATCAATCCGAATTATATTCAATATGAGAAGCACTTGGGCTTATTTCCAGTGGGATAGTCCGAGAATGCACTTTGACCTCCCTAGATTCGTCTCTTTACTGACAATGATCTCCCAATTCTTCGTAGTCCAGCCATTTTGATCACTGCATGTAATTCTTAAAAGGTTTTTCACTTCTAAAGGGCTTGGTAGCGTTGGTACGCCCTTGCAACCTCCATTTTATCGATTTATCAAGTGGAATAAGAAATAAAAATAGTTTTCATGACTAACAAAGTTGCTAAATTTTATTCATGAAAATATTTTCTTTAAGGGGACCTTTACTAAACACAATTCGAACGCTGATTCTCAACAGTTTGTTCGCTTATAAAATTAACCACTAGTACTCAATCATATGTCCTATAAAAGTATCATTACTAGTCAGTTATTCACAATTAATTTCGTCAGCATAGCGTTAGAATTAAAAGCAAATAGAAATAACAAAACTAATATACTCTGTAGCAACATGTTGCGAGAGTATAAAAAGTATTCTCGCTTGCTTCTTGTTTTATATGTACTCTTCTTTTTTTTATATTCAAAGCCATTACCGTCACCTCCAGTGTAAGTGATACCTAGTGATATCTAACTATGTAGAGTTTACGTTGAAAACTTTCCATCGGAGACAGTCACTGACCAGAGAACAGTTAATTTGCGGTATATATTTTCTAAGCTGCTTAACTTGTTATCTATTTATGCCCATTTGTGGCAATAAGTCCACTTAGTATTGTACATATCAATAACCACGCCACAAAGTTCAATTATACGCAGGAATATATGTCTCCACAATCTACAATTTACATAATTCACGTCCATTCGCGGAGACAGAAGACTATTCGTATATCTAGTTATGGTATACTTTTAGGGTATGTTCCTCATTATGCATATATCATAACCATCAATATCGAAGTTGGATTATTTTAAGTTTCTTCTGCGTTAGTCTTTATATTTTTGGCTTCCGAGGGACTGAGCATTCTTTTCGCTAGTGGTAGAACTTCTTATATGCATATTGTGAAAGATTAAAAGCGCTACCAGACTGATCTAACGCATTAAACCCTACTTAATGGAGGATCTGTCGTAAAAAAATCAACGTCTTTAAAGCGGTAGGCTTAAGGTCTCAACCATTAGACCACTAAGTATGACCTGATTGGTTCTTTTCAGATGTGCGGAATGAGAGCATGTACCAAATTTATATACCCACACTCTTGCCTCATACTCATTACGCTAAACCTGGAGGCCCTTCTAGCTTTTACTATTGTATTATTAAACCTTTATTGCTAATATTACACATGTAATTGGTATGCAAATTAAATTAAGTAAATAAGTATAGAATCGTTGCTTTATATATATATATATAGGTTCATCAAATTAGGAATAAAAATGCAACAACTTTGAAAGGAGCAAGGATTGTGAAGCGCTACACCGGCATTGGAAATATCATCGCACACTTTTCTACTTTATAATTTTTGAAGTGATTAGACAAAAATGCTTTTGATGTTTTTTTACGCTTTGGCAATTTACATTTTATTTCATTAAAATGTTACTTGCCGCCTGCCACAATAAAATGTCAGCCGTACCAGCCCACCGGATCGAAAGAAAGTGGTGTTGGACTCTTCGTTGATTGCTTCTAGCTGCACGAATATACGAGTACTCACTCGCATAGCTGACTGGGTGTCTGTTTACTCACGGGTGTGTGTGTGTGATGAGTATGCCAGGCACTCGCTTTAATGGTGGTGGCGTGTCGTAGTTTGCATTTTTGATTGAAACTTATTGCTGTAAGCCTATTAGCGTTGCCAGAGCGTTCGCCGCTCAAATCCAATCAACTATTTGGTCACATGACAATCACTAAATAATTGAAAGGGAGAAAGCTACTTTTGTATGCAAATTTTTAATGTAATAATAGATGTGCGTAAGGCAAGAGGTATGAAATGCGAACTAAACGAAATTTAGCAGTTATAAGGAATTACCGCAGAGCGTGAGACGACTTACTTTAATATATTAGAGCGAAATTGCGCGATGAGAATTGTAATAAAAAGGTGCAGTGAAGGTACTTAATGTAGTCATGGATTATTATTATTTGTTGTAAAATTTGTATTGCTTGTTTTTGTAGTGTTAGCTCGCTAATACCATTGGAAAAATGTTTAACTCTTTAAAAATTTCTTTTCTTTTTCTTTAAAACGAAAGAGCGAGTCTCATTCTGTGAAACAGAAGAATACGAGGTGTGTTCAAAAAGTAACGGTACTTTTCGCTGCTTCAAAAAAATATGTATTAATTCGTCTACATTAGTGTTGACGTCTTCAAATAGTCTCCATTCGATAATCGATGCACTTATGCTAGCGCTTCTTCCAATCGTCGAAACACTTCTCCAAGTCGAATTTTGGGACAGCCTTTAGCTCTTTCAGCGATGCGCTTTTAATGTCATCTATACTTGTAAAATGAAGACCCCTTAAGGTTCTCTTTATTTTTGGAAATAAGAAAAAGTCATACGGAGTCATGTCTGCAGGCTGAGCCATCGTTACAGTACAGTTTTCAGCCAAGAATTCACGCAGAAGCAACGAAGTTAGAGCAGAATTGGACATAAGTGAGCAAAAGCTATGAATTGTTTTTCCACAAATACGGGCGGTTTTTTCGGACTGCTTCACGCAAACAGCGTTGAACTTCCAGGTAGTACTCCACGTTTACCATTTGACCTTGAGATATGAATTCATGATGTACTATGCCATTAAAGTCGAGTAACACAGTCGAAGAACATCCCCATTCTTTTTCGAACACATCTCGTATATGGATCTTTACATAAAGTAAATATTTTTGGGCTGGATGTAGAGACTATAAATTTTTCTTTAGTGAAAAAATATACTTGATACTGTACTATAACTCGAAAGTATTGATGAATATCTTGGAAGACATTTTTTACTCATGTTTTACAAGTTAGATAAAACATTTCAGTATTTTCAAGGTCATTCTGATCAATTTGAAGAAAAGTGAAAATAGAAACGAATGTACCTTCGTAACATTTTTCATGGTATTTAAACCATTCCACAAACATTTATGTTATATAGCAAACACAAATCAGGTCATTTAACACTGTATTCCCTCACTGGCAGCCATATGGATATACAATTCATATAAATAGGCATAAAATCTCATTAAAAATCCCATTGAATGGAATACTTAGCGAAACGTATCCATTAAGGCGATTCAGCTTATTAATGCCAGAAACCATTTGCCACAAAAGCAATATTAATATTTGATTAGTATGTGTGTGGCCAGCAACGGCGCAAATTGCGAGGGCAACAACAATGATGAAAAAGAGCGCATTAGAGACACTTGAAAACAATTAATTTGTGGCTAAAACCGCATTTAACGCATCTAATCAATTACTAACAATATACAAATGATAATGACTTTTGAATGGTCGGCAAGGCGGCAGAGTAGGAGGAGTAGGTGAGCTATTGATGGGGAAACTAGAAAGTAGGGGAAGGCGCACGGCAAACAGCTGACCACCACAAGCCGTCTGCGGTAACACCTACCACTTACTTATGCCATATATTATACACACACCCACACACATATGTATATGTTTGTGTGAGTGTAAGTACGCAGTCAATACCCCACCAAGTACAGCGACTGCCACACAAGCACTTAGAAAATTGAAAAGCGAGCGTCCAGGTGAAACGATTAACCGCAATGTTGTGCTTATGACCCGACACATGTGTGTGTGTAAATGCAGACATGTGTATGTGTTTGGGCTTTGCTTAATTAATAATGTTTGGCAGCAAAGTATGAGTTGAAATAAAAAGTTAAGGCCATTTGTTGTACTAATTTCTTTTTTTTGTTAGACACTAGCCGCGCGTTCATCGGTCATATTTTCGGGTGCACACACACACACACACACACACATGCACACACGTGGCATTACTGAGTACCACTCTTTAACACAGTTGTAATTTAATTATGCGCCACAATTACAGATTTTCCCTTAATTTCTTCTTCTTTTTTTTTTGATTTTCTTCACTTTTTCTGTTTTGCTCATGTTTTTTAAGTGTTCTGGCTTTACTTACTCTCTTCTCTATATATCTTTCTGTGCGATATTGTTCTCTAATCAAGCGGTTTACCGCAATTATGTAACTCTCAACCTTAGCGGCAAAATTAAAGTGCCGCTTCTGGAAGCTCTTGCGGCTTTTTGAAGTGAATACTTAACATTCATAGAGCAGCTAGTTGCATTTGAACAGCATTTCTCGCTGGCAATTAGGCCGAAAACTTTCTTAATGACCTGAAATATAGCGCGATTGTTTGTTTGCATAGTCGAAGGGAGAATTGGGTCACAGGTGAGTAATTGGTTGAATAAGAAATTTATTTCATTATCATATATAAATTAGCTGTCTTCGTTTCCTCAAACCGTGAAGAGTGATGAATCGAACAAACAACCGGACAAAGAAACTCTCAACATCAAATATAGAAGAGCTGACGTTACGCCACTCAAAGTATGTAACTGCTTACTCTCACAAATTGTTCAAGCAGAGAGCAGAACTCAAACATAGCGAGTAGAGCAGTGGCGAATCGAACGCGTTTATTATTTCAGATTTACATTAAATGAATATTACTCTGTAAACTCTGGAATTTTTTAAATGACAGAGAAGTGTGATCATGTTGGGACAAAAGTGGGCATAATGAAATTTAAGTGAACTCTTCTAAGCGAGATCTGTAGACATACTAACGATGGTAATATGCTTTCACTCGCCAGAAACTTGTAGAACGTATAAAAAGATCGTTCATCATATTTCGAAATATACAAAAATGCACCATACAGCAAGTTCTGCATTTCAGTTATCAAATATATAGTCCAATTTCCGGAATTGTTTCCAAATTTTCTATTAACAGCTTCTACAACTGCACGAGGCACTGAACTCAATAGTTTTACGCTATTTTTTCGAAATGCTTGTCCTCTTTTTGAATAACTTTAAGCGGAAAGATCAATAAATTGTAGTAAAAGGTCTGCGGATCAGATCTACATTCTCTTCTAAAATGGATTTCTATGGAGATTTTTTACTTTTCATCAATTCTGTTCTTGATATGTTGACTCCGGATGATGCCTAAGTGGCTTTTGACTCTATTTTTAGACAGCGGTATCATTTTGCATCGAACAATGAACCAAAAAATAAAATCCAAGTATATGTATACGAAATCAAAGTCTCCTTAGCTACAGAAATACAATATACTATAATATAGTAATAATATGCTATACTATAATATGATATAGTTTAACTAATGCAGATAAAGAAAACAACTGACTTTAGGTACCTTTCAATTCCAAAGTGGCACTTTAGAATACTTCAGAGAATAATATTTTAGCTTTTTTATATTCCACATGAAATCAGGACAAGCCTAGAGTGCGGATATGTCAGCGTAACTTATCGAAGGTGCTACTTATTTAAGTTAATCAGTGTTACTAATTGTACTCCAAGGTTCTCTTCACTTAAGTTCCAGAGCTTTAAGAGTTTTAAGAGCTTACAAAGCAAGAACACTAAAGTGAAAAGAATAATCACCATGCATAAATAAATTTTTAAATATTTACATTAAAAGCGCTTAAAAATTTTCTAATTAACAACGCAATAACATAATATTCAAATTAATATGCTCATGAAGTGTGAAACATAAAATCTGAAATATTTTGCATAAATGTAAACACTCTGCCCAATTTAATAGCTCAATTAAAAACTATATGCTGTAGACTAAAAAAATAACAAATAAATTATTGGCACAAGTTTATTAAAAAGATATCGCTATTTTTTTTATAAAAAATTTTTTAACAAAATTGCTCATATTTTTTCATGCACATATATTTCCAAAGCAAAATAAAAATAAAGACTCAGGCAAAATTTCGGGCAAAAAGCTAAAAAAAAAAACAGAAAAATGGCCGCGCAGCAATTAAAACGAAATGCGCCAGTTGAATGCAACGCTGCAGTTGATTGGCAACTAGCCGACCACAAACGCGTATCTAATGCAATAATATCCGCATGTCACACAAAACCAAGCTATAAATAGCCAAATAGCAAACGACAAACCGACTAACTAACTATGTAACTATATAGATTATAGAGAGAATATTGCATTCAAAAATATAATAATAAAAAAATAACGAAAAATAAAATATGAAACCAGCCAAATGTGCTCGGAAACGTAGGCTTTCGGCTTGGCCGCAGGACATGCAATTTTACGCTGCTATTCATTTGACTGCGAAGCGTTTGCTTTTCAATTTCATGCCCTTGCAATTCGACTATGTGTCTATGTGTGTACCCGCAAAAAAAAATCAAAATACTAGAGATAGCGCGTATTATGGTCATGTGGCAATTTTAACTAGCAAAATATATAAAACTAAATTTTAATGAAAGAGTTTTGGAAAAAATATAGTTGCTGTGACAGCGACTCGTTCGTTAATTGCTTTTCCGCTTGGAAATGCGCAGATATACGCAAAATGTTGCAGGCGTGTTGTTGCTGCTGCATTGCACACCGGCTTAGCGGTTAGGATTAAATGCGAAAAAGTTGTGAATATGCGTTGCACAAAGTGTCAAAGGTGTCTAAACCTAAAAAACACTTCAAAAAGATATGTGCAACACATGTGCGGAGTATCAGCTAAAAATGTTCGAACTAAAGTCATTCAATCAATTTTGTGAATTTCCTCTTTGCAATTTAGAATTTCCTGCCACAAATGCACACATTTCAGTGGGATTTTCAATCACACTTTTGCATATCGAAAATACACGCATTTGTATGTATGTTAGATAACTCTCTCTTTTCCATTTTAATTCAAAATATTTATTTTACTCTTCTTCTCTGCGCTGCTGCCGCCACAAAGTGGGTTGATGTCGAATTTTTGCTGCGAGATTTCCTGTTATTTTCGTGTCCTATAAATCATTTCGTTGTTTCCTTAAGCCATTTTTTCAGCATTGCCTTAAGTTTAATCAAAACGTATGCAGTTTTTCAATAAATTATTATTATATACGCTTGCTTTAAATAAAAATAAGTTTTTCTAAGTTGGCTTAACCTTTTTCTGTGCACTTACTGTGGGCCTTAAGGTTACTAGAAAATACTAAATCAAAATTGACACTTATCACTTTATAGGAAGCGGCAATGTAGTCACGAATTATTATATCACACTTTTGATGGTAAGTCGAAATTGGCGAACAGCTGGTCCTTATACACTGAAAAAAATATTTTCGGAAAATTTCAAAGTTTTTGAAATTTGCAATTGCCAAAATCTAAATATGGATTAATTACAAATAAACAGAGAGTCCGACTCTCAGCGATAGTTAGTAAAAGTCTGTGCGAGATATTGAGAGACCCCAACCTAAACTTGCTTTATTCAAAATGCTATATCGCACGCACCAATTCGTGCCAGACGGCTTTACAATTTGTAGGCATGAATTCGAGATTAGGTCCAACTACAAACTATACGAATTCAATTCTAATGGCACTCTCTCAAAAACAAAAGCAAAAAAAAGGGAAAAATCTTACGAATTTTTGACCTTGTTGGTAAGTCTGTCATCAATCCGGATCTGGTATAATTAGCCCATTGACGCAGCCATAGTAAACTCAATTATTCACTGCTTATTTTTCAAATTCTTCAAACTAAAATACTCACCGTTAGCTAATATAGAAGAGTAGCTGATATCTCAAGAATTAGGTGCGATTAATTTAAATAGATGTTTGGTATTTATTTTACTATCCAAGTCTTTAAAGAGTTTCTCAGGCTTTTTTTAATTCGCTGTTAATTCTTCAAGTGCAAAACTTTTCGAACTATGTTATACTCTTAAGCTTATTCAAGATTAGTTAGGTTAAGTCCATCGTCGAAAGACGCATCACGATCACGAATGATGATATTAAAAAGGAATATACGGTAAGTTAAAATCTTTTTAAACAGCATTAAATGTTTGACTACTTGAATTTAAGTTAAGTCAAATGGATTAACATGAGATCACCATATTGAAAACTTACTCAACTACTTACTATGTTTGAGAAACGCGTTAATTTTGAAAGTTTATTATTATAATTGAAACTTGAAAACATATATGCTCGTAGTACGTAACTTATATATATATATATAACCATGTACTGAAATATTTTTTACAGTGTATTTAAAAAATCTCTGCCGCAGGAAAACATAATTCGCATTAGTAAAGTTGCTACCCGAATGAATGCCCGAAAAAATAATAAAATATAGCAAAAATTTGGAAGCCAGCAGGGACAGGGGAAATTTAATCTTTTAACCCTTTTCGCGTCAAAGTATGCATAGAAAAGATGTTGCTGTAAGAAATTTTGAGTAACGGATTTCTGCGCGTTGAGTATGCGACCAACTCGCACGAATGCTTAGCAACACAACCAATAAAAAACCAAGAGTATTTATGATAGCGCACATAAATAAATATTAGGCGCACTACTCAAAATACCGGAAGGACACTGAGAGGCGCAACAAAGCAACCCCGGTGGCAAATATTCGTTTACTTAAGGCCAACAAACACTTCATAAGACCGTTCAAAAAAAATATGTAAATAAGAAATGGGGTGCTAGAAGAGGGGCGCAACGTTGATGAGAGTTATGTGGAAAAGCGGCAACCAAATGTATATAAATACATTTAAATATATGTGGCATTGTTGTTGTAAGTTATTGCGCCTCCAAATTGATGTGTTATGTAACTGTATATTTACCAGCACGGATGCATGTATGTGTGTATGCAAAAGATTTATTGCCGTCTGATTTATTTATTTTCACAGTGCGGAGAGCTTCCACACACATACGGCACCACAACCACTGTACCGCGGAAAGAAAGGATCAATGAAAATTATAGTTTATTCAACTGTCATCAATAAAAGGTTTGAGCGCGTTGGAATTTGAGGAACGGAAATGAAATGAAATGCTGACATTCAAGTGAATTCTCGACCACACAAAGTTAATCCTCACGCAGCCAACGAGCAAACCAACGCGGCAGCGGAATACAAAACAAAATTCCCATCAATTGTGACAGCGGCAGTGGTCCGTGCGCTCGTCGTGGGCGTGAAAAGTGAAATATTTTTGCAAACGCCTGCACACACACAGAATCAGAAATAGGGAAGGAGAAGCAGCGCAAAGCATAAAAGCGGCTCTGACGTTCTTCAAAAGCATACTTCACGGCGCACGCGTTGGTGTTTTCTTATGCACGCTTTTAAGCGTCATTAAAAGCAGAATATCTTTAAATTCTGCCAGTGCCGTCGCGGTGTGCGCGCCTTACCATGCGCTACAGTCTGTGTTAACAGTATTCTTTTTCGTTTGTTAAACAGTTGTTTGTTGTTGTTTTTTTGTGGCTCACGTGACAGCGCTTGGAAAAATATTTTTATTTCATTTATTTATGAAAGGCAAAGCGTCGCACCGCAACGCGACGTTTGCCGTTTGTAACGCGCACACACACACACACAAAAACCAATCAATAGCTATAAGCCAAAAATATTTATTATCGGCGAGTGAATACGTTTTTCAATGCGACAATGCATTAATGCGCCACCACAATGTAATCAACACGCGCGCATTCGCGTCAAATGAGGCTTGTGAGCGTGCGCGCACACATAGCGCCACATTGATTTATGCATAGCACGCTTATTTACCGATGCGAGCGCAGCATTCACGCATATATGTAAATCATTACGATGAGCAATGGCAACGCCGTCATCTTTGCACAGCTCAGCCACAACAAGGATAACAAAACCGCAACGGCGACTGTGGCATAGGCAGCAGTCAGGCAGCGGATTTAAAAAATTTAAGTAAATGAGTTGAAATTAAAAATATGCTCAAGGGCGGCAAACCTAACGGCATGAGTCCCTTCGCAGGCGTATGTGGGCTAGAGTATGGCTTTATTAAATCTTTGCAATAAATGATGCTTTTTTATTTTTAACAGAGAGCGGAATCAATCAATGAGAAGATATACTTCGAGCGGCTGATTACCGCTCGGTAGATTACGGACGCATATCCTAGTCTCAAGTCAAGTCTCAACAGATGTGTAGGAGAGGTCTAAAGGTTGTAACATCAGTTCATCAAGATAACCCATTTATACAACGAGAGAAGTTGAGGCATAAAAAAGGTGCTGCTTAGACCGCTATACTCCCATCGTGCACAAAATGAGCACTCAGTTACCGTTATGGAGAATTAAAATCGGAAAAGTTGCGAGAACAAGAGAACCTAAGCATAAGTGTGTAGTGAGCGCTTCATAATATTTTCCAAATCAAACTTCCTATATAGAGCGGATACTTCTTAAATCTGCTAAGGGGATATAGCAATGAATATTCCATAACAAATGGGACAAATAGCAGCAATACTTCAGGTCTCGATGGTCTACCAGTGAATAGCTGGGAATGCTCCTACGTCAACTCTGATGGAAAGAAATCTGCCGCTTGCAACTCAAATGTGCTCAGCAAAATTCAACAAAAGTATAATACCAGACTCAGCGCATCTATCGCAGAATCAACCTTCCGGCAGCCGGTAGTAGATATAACCGGTATATATAGCCGGTATAGAAATAAGACTACTCTGAGCGTATTGTATAGTAGATTATAACAAAGGCCTTCGGCATGAATACTCCCAATTGTGGATATCAAAAACATTACTTACAAGAAATGGTGGAGAAATACACAATATCAAGAATGTTTTCAAATTTTCTTAACTAGAAATAAATGTCAGACTTACAACCAGACAATTTACATAACTGTTGCCAGTATAATATTTTAAACTTATAATATACAAGTAACTCCTTTTCTTGCATATGTTTGCCGTTCAACAAAAAGTGAGTACCTATATTTGTTGGTAACTTACTTTTTTTTTGGGGCGGGGGACCTGCCTGCTGGCTTGCCGCGTGCACACGTGACCTGAAGCCGCTGTGGGGATTACAATGCACAGATTTGTTGGCTTAAGGGCAAAATGCAATGCGCCTGTGATAATTATAAAAACAACAACAACGACAATAAGGGCGAAAAACTGAAATGGAAAACAGCAACAATTTATGGGGAAAAAAACCGTGCAAGCGAATGGGTTGCCTGAGCGATTTTAGGACAATCTGGCTGCATTGCACACTGCCGCTATTCGGTGCCAAAATAAATGCATACACACAAGCACAACAACGCAAGAAGGGTATGTGGCACGATAAAGCATTTGCCAGGCCATTCTCTGCTCATTTTCTAGCCATAAACTTTTTTGGGAGTTCCACTTTGGTTCGAGCAAAAAAAAAACTCTTTTTTCACAATACCAAGGTTGTGCATGTAAATTTATATAGGCAAGTTTTTATGGCATACAACAGTCAACCGCCACCCACTGTGCGCTTTTGTGGCCAAAAATAATTTGTACGTAAATTACTTTTTACATTATATGCCGCACACACAAACAACTGTGTACATACAATAAATAAATATAACTTTTAGGATAGGGAAAAAATTACTTTTCAGCGCCGAAAATTAATACGAAATAATGCGCGCGCTCACAGCATATCATGCAGACTTACTCACGCCTGCCATAGCGAAAGCGCTGCGGCCGTGTTGCATACCAGCAGGCGCATTTAACCGGTTTGGCAACTGATTATGGCGGCAGCGCGACGCTGTCACAGCCAATCTACCCATTTCAGGCTTAAAGTACACACGCTGCTTTTGTAATTAATACCCAAAGTTTTATTTATTTCTTTCTTTATTTAATTCTTGGAATATGTTTTTTTTTTTTTTTTAGCGAAAGCTGCAGCGCGGCATTTAAGTTCAATTTTGTAGAATTCACTACGGTGATTTGTTAGGCACTTTTAGATACTGCTAGCACTGATATACCGCTTTAGTGGTATAAACATGTAATTGTGCGCTCCAACGTGCCTCCTACACTGTCACCCTGTATCGCCTTTGGCGTAATGTAATAAAAGGAAAACCGTAACAACAATGAAATTATTATTATCGAACAGAAAACTTTGTTGTTTATTAGTGTTTTAGGCCTTAATTCAGCTGTCGGCGCGGCCGCTGCTTTGCCTAAGTTTGCTTGCCCTCATCCAAGAAGTTATTCAACCCTTTCAAATATTTCGAAAACTTTTGGCGCGCTCTTACTCTCGTAGGTTCGCTTGCCCAACCGTTATGTTTCAACGTATGCCTTAAGTAAATTATGAGTTTTCGCTTGACGTGACGGTGCCTCTAATGGCCTAATGGGTTTCTTTTTTGTTTTGCTGCACCCACTGCTATATTGCTACATTAAGTTTCGTACTGATTTATTTTGTTTCAATTGTCGCAAATGTCTACTGTCTTGTTCTTTTCCTATTTCGAAAAGTTTTAAGGTCTTGCCAACCCTCTATGGATTTGTAAATGTTTATAAACGTGCTGACAGCAATTCGGCCGCAAGACCTCAAGCGGTTTCTTTATGTGCCGCACACACTTTAGTGCTCTTGTAAACTTTTTGGGAAATTTCGAAAAAAAAAACTGCTTGACGGGCAAGAATAAGTTTACTGAAGGGTAGCACGGAAATGGAATATAAATAAAAAATAAACGTATATAAAAACAACGGAGTAAATAATAGTTATTACAATTTTAATTGCTTGTGACTTGCATTGATTAAATTTTCAATATTTAACTCGATTACTTACTCATAAAACATACGCAGGAGAACCAAACTCGAACAGCTCGGAGTTTTAGAAGATTAGCCAAAGGAAGTAATTCATACTAAGTATAACGTTATTCTATATTATATTAAAATTGTGATCTGAATTGGCGAACGCTTTAAAAATTCTAGATTCTGACGTTAAGCGCTCTCTTAAGCATAACAAACAACGCAACCGCACATTCATTCCCATATAGCAGCCCAAACTAGGTAATAATCTCGTAAGTCTGATAATAATCTTGTAATGCTTACATTTACCATAATTCTGAACAGTTGAAAAACCCCACTTCATCAAAGTTTAGGAACTGTGATGTATTATGCCAAAAATTTTATCAATTATGGATGAAATGACGCATGAGATTGAAAGTGTTTGAAAAACAAAATTAGGTTTCTTTGGCTTTTGAAAGAACGTCTGGACTAGCAAATTACCTGCTCTATTTATTACAACACACTTAAAATGTATGCTCACCTTTTAAGAGATATAAAACGAATATTATGTGAAGTACGTGAAAAAACGAATGGCCCTATACCGAATAAGGAAGTGTATTAATCAATAATGGCAAGGGATATTAGTCACTAAATTATATGGAATTTCTTAATACCACCATTCAAAGGGTGTAAGGGGGTGTATTTATGGATCTTGGAAGCCGTTAATCTCTTAATTGGAAGCATTACTAGTCTAAATACACTCTTTCCCTCTCTTTCTCTCTCTCTGCTTCAAAGTACCCTATTTACAGAGATAAAGCATGAATTTATAGCACTACTTCTAATCAAACACAATACGCCGCCACTTTTTTCGAGACGTAAATTACTTTATTTTACAATTTTTCAACATTAACCGCATAATGCCAGGCGCATGTACTTAAATTATGATGACGTGTGTATATCAAATAGAATCACATAAAAAATGGGTATAAACCCATTAATGAACAATCTAAAATCATCCCACCCCAAGTGCATATATAACACGAAAGTAAACTCAAACTCAAGCCCACAGTCATCCACTGCTGTGGTGGAAAAAACGGTATATATGTAAATAAAGAACGACCACATCTTGCAGAACCTTCATGCCACACAATTTCTAATTTAAATTTCATTGCAAATGAAACTATAAATGCTGCACAGCAGCCGCAGCGACATTGATGCAAAGAAAGTGGGAAATTTTGAAAATCGAAAATTGGAAAATGCTTTAATGGGAGGACGAAGCACCCGGAAACGAAGTGCCCACCAATCGACCAACAAAGCCATAAATATCAACAGGATAATATGGCGAAATCACAGACCGGTGGCGGCGATTAGTTCAGGTTCATATTTTCACTATTTGTGGCGAAAGCAATTTCAGCAGACTGTTGCCGCCAACAAAAACAACAATAGCACAACTCTGATAGGCTAAATAAAAGACTTCGAGAACCTTTCACACGCCTCACGCGCACACACAGAAGAAGAAATGGAGGAAGCGAGAGAAATTCCCAGGCCCACATCGAAATTGAGTTACGCCCAAAGCGGCGCTTCGCAGCACAGGCCGTAAGCGTCGGCCGAAAGCAAGCAATATTGTCGCAGTGATATCGTAGCATTTTAATCTAAAATTATAGCAGGGCGGCGGGGGGTGGTGAAAATGAATAGCAAGCCACACACACATAAGCACAAACAAATCACAAGGAAGATGCGGAAAAAATTCAAAATAGAATGTCACTGATACAAGCTGGCAGGCAGCACAACGACTTGAGTAAAAGCGGCAAGAACAGCGGCATACACCCGCAGGCCATCTGATAACAACTGCAAGCCAAGAGAGGCGCGTGCCCACACTGCCACACACTATAGTCGATGTGACAGGATGCAATTGCCCATTAAAAAATGCATAGTGGCATATAGAATGTTGCAACGCAAAGCGAATAATAATAGCAGCATATGACAGGAGGGGCATGGTTAAGGAGCAAAGCGGAAAATCAACTGGAAGCAGACTGAGCGACAAGAGTTCGATTTAGCCTCAGCCTCAGCGTTGTCGAGCCGATCGAATCAAATCTCCGTTAGCGATAAAAGCGGGCTGCGTGCAAATTTTGCATTTCCCCTACACGCAGCGTGTATGACGAACAAGGAAAAATTGGAAAACGAAAAGTTGTTGCAATGTGGTGGCTGTGGGGCAACGTGCGGCAAATAGATGCTATTATAGATTTATGGTGTTGTCATTGCATGCAATAGTTGCATATGATTTTGCGTTTATCCTTGCAGGCGTTCAGATAAATATCGCAATTGTGCGGATATTATGTGGGGGAAGCAGAAGTGGGGTGGTTAAAGAAAGGATCAGTAAGCTAACTGGTGCTTAGGGTGTGTTTAGGTTGCAAGCAAGAAACCTTAAATAATAGCATGTAGTTGCTAACGTTAATAAATACAATTTGCAATAAAAATTTAACAAGCAATACTTTTACTTAATAATTTGTGGCAGTTATTATTCAGAAAAAATTTTAAGAAATTCGTAATATCAAGAGTGTAAGCATCAAAGCAACTCTTAGAGCGCTTCCCTAAAAGTTCCTTTCAATTTAGCAAGGCTATTTTTCTAGCGATCAATAAGCGATGCGTATTAGAAACCATTTTGAGATAAAAACATAAAGAATATTAAGAGAATAAATAATTAAAATAAATAAAAGTATGTACAATAATAAATGAGAAAATCCAAAATATTCTTTATTATGAAAACACTAAAAATTAAATAATAAAATAAAAAAATAATAATAAAAATATAATAATAAAAATAATAATAATAAAAAGTAAATAAATAAAATAAAATAAAAAACCGAACCGAACCGAACCGAAAAACCACATTACGAACAGAGAAATTACAACCGTTCTCCCTCTCTCTGTCTCTCATTTACGTTCTCTGCCATTACTACCTGTTCCTGTCTATGGTAAATGATTTTCCTAAAGAAAAATTCCCCTCAAGTGAAGCTTGTGAAAGTCGAATGTACCAGTTTTTTGCCACTATGGATCAGGGTTCTTATGAGAGTGGCATTATGAAATTGCCTTCAAAATAGCAACAAGTTACGATGTATATTCGACCTAAATCGCATCATTCTAACTATGCTAAATCAAGCCTTGAAATCAAGGAAAAATAGATTTCTTTTTATATAAATGGATAGCTTGAGCAGTGAATAATTTTTTTTCTTCCATATGTAATAAATATTTGTAAATGTGAGAAACTGAAATTACTAATACAATCATAAATTGCTTTCACCTACTTTATTTCCGTACTCATTTATAGTAAGCTGATACTCATTCTCGAAATGAGATTTCCGTCTCAAAACTGTCGTGACTGACATATAAACGCACTTGAAAGACACTTTAGGCTCTTAAGTGTTAGCTGGAGGCACCGAAAACTCCAAGTCATGCGCAAGCAGTATAAGTACCTACATATGCGCATAACCTATAAATAGATCTAAAAACAAAGAAAAATCTAATGCAATTCCCAGCAAAATTTCTTTCACACTGAATATTCTGTCTTTCCCATTTCACTTCTCCTTATGCCATATTGCTTTAGTTTTGGAAAATATTTCAATACTTTCTCTTTCACTTCCATCGTTTATTTATTTATTCTTGTAGTTTTACTTGTACTTAAGTATCCGCTAAGTACTTGAGAAAGACGTCGCAGTTGTGTCTCTAATTGTGCATACTCCTTATAAATTAGGCGTTTAACATGCAACACTGACATGTCCTTTGAACCTTTATACGCTCTTATGCGTTTTTTATAGAACGAAAATCTGTTTTTCTTTCAACCGAAAAATGTTGAATTTTTTTCTCATGGAATCTAATAACGGTGAAAACCATATGTGAAACATTTTCTTGCGTCATTTTCAATGTCAATCTATACCATTGCTGCTTGAGTTCGTATGGGCAGGTACCTGTGTCATGCTCAGGCCTTATTTACGATCTGCTTTCGCTATGGAACCATGCGGATCGTCCACTTTCTCGTATATCTAGAGCAATTAGTTGAAGTATGTTTTTTACATAAATTCTGTTCAACGTATCCGCCTACGGATGGGTTCATTTTATGCATTAATTATAAGGATTTCTTTCTTGTATTAAGGGACGGATATCATATTGTCTGCACATATTTTGAGGTGTGAGTAAGTGAAAAATTGATATTTGATAGAATAAGGTTAAAATTCGTATTAGTTATTGCTGCAGGAATATATGCGTGAGAACTGTTTACTTCTTCTTCTTTTTACTTCTTTAATTCGAAATATCACTTTGAACTTGATTCATACAAATAAGATTTTAATATAATTAAAGTTTCTTTTAATAGTGAAATGTATCCAAATAAGAATACCGAAGTAGAAAAGCTTCTATTTTACAATCAACCTTCATCTTCCACAGATTTCTTCACATACCCCGCTTTTACCACAAAACTCAAAATGAATTAGTTAGGTTAGAATGAACTAAGCCTTATAACAGACAGTTACCATACCATGCCAAGGCAAAAATCAAGTTTATCTATAAACAGTACTGATCTAAACACCGTTATATTTTCTTTTAATGAACTCTTCTTTAAAACCTAATTTCACTTGACTCAACTTACTTTACGATTCTCAACGAGGTTATAATAGTTTTAGAGATACCAAAAGCATAGAAATCTGGACTCTACGACATTGCCAATCTCCCGCTTGTGCTCTGCGAGTAATCAATCAAAAGGTTTCTAAAAATTAAAAAAGATTTAATTGAAAAATATTCCCCACCTATTTCATTAACACTCCCCTTGAAAATATATTACACCACTTGCATTCCTGCAACACCGATTTTGTAAGACATATTCCTGAAAGGGTTGTAAGCGAAAAGCTTAAATGTATTTACTGTCATTCAAGACTCATTAAACAGTCTAAACCCACACAACTGACGACGCATTTATTGTTGCTGGAATAAAATGCAAATAGTAAATAAAGACAAAGTACCGCTCTTTCGTCACATTTGCTCCCCTCGTCGTCAATATTTGCACAAATCAAGTGAGCCTGTTCAAAGGGCATTGCGCCCAAGTAACTGTGCTTGTACGCACACACCAGATCCCAGAGACCGATCGGTTATTCTGCGAAAGTTTCATCATTATGGCGGTAATTTGAGTGACGTGCTTTCGTGCAAACAACAACAATGGCAGCAGACTTAATGAAACTGAAACTGAAAATCGGTATTAATAATCAAAGAATGGCAATGTCATCAACAATGCAACGGTAAGCAGCACAATAACAACAATAAGAAAATCAGCATAGTCATCAGCACGAAATGTCATGCAGTTAGTCAACTGGTATAGAGCAGAAACAACAACAAAAACACAAACAACTAAAACAACTAAAACAACTGTGAAAAGCAAAGCCATGTGCTTGAGTGTTCTTACAAAGAATATACGACATAACGGCACCGGTGCCTGTGTATATGTGTGCCGGTAAGGATTTTCTACTTAAATCATTAATATTTACTTATGATTAAAACGTTCAAAATGCAAGCAATGCATGCTATTCTAAAATAAAAGGGTTGAGCACGAAAGGATGTCTGAGGAGGGAGATTTTAGTTGCGAAGCACAGATTGTGGTTGCTTCACAAGGAAAGGAGCAGTGGTGTCTTTGCCTTTTTAGTTGTTAAAGGGTTGCGCGGGAGGACCATGTTACTGTTGTTCCAAGTTACCCAAGTTCCAAGTTATTTCGAGGAATGCTGATAGATAACAGCCCTTGGCCGGTTTAAAACCCCTTTTCCGTGGCGGTTTTGTAGACAAAACTGTCGTGGAGACGGTGAACCAGTGCACTATCGACTCAATCGCTGTGCTGAAGTCAGTCAAAAAACTTGCAGACGGTTTAAAAGGTGGCTGCTTGAAGTTTAAGCCAACTTTCTTTGCGAGTCCTTGCAAAAGACGAGCGTAGTCTAGTGTTCACAACGTATTTCCTGAAACATATCAGTTACCAGTATCATAACGGAAGTATCTTGTTCTAAACTTACTTAGGTTTTATTAAAAATATTCATAATTCTGAATCATAATCGACCTTGTTCTGACATTATTTATAGCCTAACATTATTTCCTCTCTTCTAAAATAATACCTACGCCTCGGCAGCAGTTGTTTTCTGCTCTCTTTGTTATTTTTATTATTGTTTACCTTTGTAGCGCCCACCCTTAAGCACCGAGCTCCTTTACTTCCTTACTCCTTTCGTTTTTCTCCCCCGCTAGTTTGCCGTCTTTACATTTCATTTTTAATTTTCCGTTCCTTTGCTTCCTTGGGCTCTCCTACCTCTTGGCTTTGACTAGTCAATGCATTTCCTCCCACCGCCTTCCGCAACTTTGCACATCTTTGCTTCGCCTTGCTTTGCCAGCATACCACAGGAACGTGTGTCGTGTGGCATGTGGACTCAATTCATTAAATTGAAATACTTTTCGGATCGATCAAATGCGCGCTGTAGAGGCCAACACACACACACTGAGTTTGAAGCGGCAGCCGAAGGGCAACCCTTTCAGTGTAGTGCACGCTCATACTTAAACAATGACAAACAAATAGCAGCACTCAGTTGCACAACCACATACAAACCCATATGACTTCTCATCAGCCTCATTCCGGCAACCTTTTGCACTTCGTTCTTCAGCCGCTTTCGCTGCAAAATAGAATTGGCATGATGCGTACCCCAAACCCTATAACCCATAGCTATTAGTAAATGGTTGTATTGTGGAAGTCGCGGTTCGACCACCAAACACCGTTTCGTCCATCTGCTTCAATGCCTCAGCCTCATTTGTCGAGCGCATGCTGGCATTATTGGTATGGCCAAAGAAAGGGTTGCTGCGTCCGGCTCCTGCCACAAACCGCCTTCCGCGGCGCGCTCACCCACTTCAGGCTTTGCAACGACTGTGTCGGTAGCATAAATTAACGCACGACCCGCATGCAATTTGAACTCTATTTACAGTTTGCAACGCACTTGTCCAAACATGCGAGTCGCATCACGTTGCACTCCAACATCGACAGCCGCGTGCGCGCTTGGCCAGACAATAGATCATAACGCGCCAACCATGACAGGCCAGACCGACAAAGTCAATGCACACGAAAAAGAGCGCACTGCTGCGGTGCGGGTGTGAGCAGCGGAAGACACAGTTTAGTACGGAGCATTAAATATGCGCGCAAATATGCCGAAAACAAAATCCTCATGCGTGAGCGGCAATTATCCGGCACTCCTGCGGTGCTGACAAATAACAGCTGAGCTGATTACATACTCATGCACATACATGGGTGCTAACTCCTCACTGCAAGTAAAGGAATAATGCGCATGAAGCCACCCACCCACACGCATAAGCTCACCGCTCTCCTTCTTTTCGCTGTTCTTGAACTGCGGGGGGTATTTTTTATTGCTGCATATATAGGCTAGTGGATCTTTTGTGCAGCTTACTAATGCAACATGTGTGCTGCTTGAGTGCAATCAAACGGCTTACCCCAGAAAAAATGCATTTTGTCAAGATTGCATTTCTCAAGAGTTATGCACGCTTTGCTCTATAAGTCCTTTGAAGCGATTTTCATTTTAAATATTCAAATGTTGTTGAAGAAATCTGGAGGGTTGGGGGTGAAATTCCTAACTTAACCACCATTTTCACTGAAACTGAATGCTTTCGGGGAGGATATAAAGTCAATATTTGCCTACAATTAATGAGTAAAATATCAATGTTAACCATTCTTGAAAGGTATAAATCTGTTCCTTTGCTTACCATTATTATAGTTGAAAGTCTATGTGCTCACAAGCTTCTTGTTTAAATATTTGTAGTTTAGGGCATAATACAAGAATAACAACCTTAAAAGACTGTTTGAACAATTATGTCAAGATACTCTCATTGAAAATCAGATTATTTCTAAATTAAATAACACAGTAGTTAAGGCATTCCTTCCGGCCTGAGAACTTAGCAATACCTTGTCTGACCGATGCGTTTACCTTCGATTCCTTATAAAAAATTAGTCTGTCGGAGAGTGCTCGTATCACCAAATTGAATAACCAGTTTGAATTTGTACTCAACCAAATGTAATAAGAAAGGCATTCGGATATGGTCGGTGCCCTTTTCACGATATTCGGTAGTCTGGCGCCACTTCCACTTAACCCCAATTTCTTATAACATCTGCTCTTTTCACTTATAATAACACTAGCCTTAAAACAACTCAATAAAAGTGGTTTAATTGGACTGAACTAACAACATTGTATTAGGAATTTTTACTTCTTCACTTACGTTATTTGCTCAATTTTTACGCACGGAATTTGGGTTTCATTATCAGTATATCGTGGATCCCTTTTCTTTGCCATCAAAGCTCCATATTAAAATACGTCTAAGTTTCGGATCTGAGACATTATTCTGAACTGATTAGAAGATCTGCGTAAAAATGTTTGAACTAACACAAACTATAACAATGTTCAATGTCAATCCCATAACGATCGGATCTGAGTAACCGGAACGAACCCTGACTTATAACCCATCAAGAACTGTCCACAGCAGCAAAACTAAAAGTTTATGACTCTTTTAAAACTAGAAATGCAGAACATTGCTAGGGAGAACAAGAAGCTGGAGCCGGAGCTGGAGCTTTGCAGCAAGCTATCAGCTGTTCGAAGCAGAAGAAACGGATTCAAAGTGCTGGAAAGACCCTAATATTCTCTTAATGCAATTCACTAAAGACCGAATTCGTAAAGACTCCACCGAATTTTAAACCCCTCTTAAGGAGGATGAAATCACATGTGATGCGAGAAATAGATTCAAAATCTTCTGAAAATATCAAAACAGTCGTTAGTTAGGCTCAACCTCCCGACGAAGATACATTATTTTGAATGAGAGCTCTGGGGAATATAATCCCAAACCAAACGCAAAGGGAAACTAAATGTGGCAGAAGGAAGCAGTTTTTGCTGGTTTATTAACCAAAGTATAAAGTATATAACTAAAATCGCTGACCACCAATTAACAATTTATCACCCCTCCCAACAACAATAACATTATCAACTGTGCAATTTATTACCAAATCAATGCTGGACATTTCCATTCCAATTCCCATTTCAATTTCGTTTTTATTGTTATTTGCTGATGAAAGTAATTAAGCATGCCGTATACTTTTATGGGCCGAAAGTTTTTGATAGCTATCAATTTCGTTACAAAATCAGAGTAAACAGACTAATTTAACGAATGAGATAAACTTTGACCAATTTAAACACCCTTTGCAGTGCATCAAATCAGAATATTGCCATAATAAAAGAATGTCTGCTTAATTTCTTAAAAACTTTGCTGCCTTTTATGACAGTTTTTCAACTTGACTAACCAATTTTATTATGAGATTGCAAAATTTTTGTTATTTTTGTTGTTGAAGTTGATCGCGTTCGATTGTCGCTGCTTGAAAATGCAGGATGAATCATTTCATTTATTTGGCTGGTGGACATAATCATGCTTGCTAAATGACCACCTTCAACTGCTGTGGGGTATACTGCCATATGTATGTGTGTATATGTGTGTTGTGGTGTATAAAACATATGTATCATTACGCAGACATCTTGCAAGTTAATGCAATATAAGTAATAGAAAAATTAATAGCCATAAACTGAAAGCGCAGAGCCGCCGAAATCCATTGAACTGCAAAGCGTATTGAATTCAATTCAAAAGCGACCGAGAGCATAAAGACGCAAACATCTTCAAAGCACTTACTTAGCCAATTTATTGAAAAGCAGATATAAATTGGTAATGTCTAAGGCAGCCGGCGTGTTGTGGGGTAGACAGCAAAAATGGCAGGCAATTATTTTGATTAAAAAATTGTACTCATATAAAGAGCGTAGAAATCAATTGCAAACGCCAGGAGGACAGACAAGTAGCGCCGCAAGCAGACAATGAGTAGTGTGAGTGAGACAAGAGTAAGGCACAACGCTGCCCACACGCATGCAATATGCGTGGCAAGTAAATTTACATGCTTTCACCAGACACAGAGAGCAGGAATAACACAGCCGCAGGAGGACTTCAAAGTGCGCAACCACAGCGCTGTCAAGTTGACAGAGCGTAAATAAGGGAATAACTTTGCAGTGTCAGAAAAATATTTAAGCAAATTGGCAATATGAAAAGAGTGCAAAATGTCTGCCATGACAAGAAAATGTAATAGAAAAGTCAGCAATGACAGGCCTACCAAACACGCGTGAAAATGAAAAGTTTAGCGAAAATTTCACTTGATGCATCACTGCCTCCGTGCAACCCTGTCGAAAGTCTGACGATGTGATTGACTAAGCTGGCCAACTGGCAGACTGCTCGCTTGATTGCATTCACTGTCTTTTCGCAGCTTTATTTTATATACCAAACCGTTTGCAATAGGCTTCACAATAAATTGACAGCTAATAAAGTGTGCAACATTGCATTGATGACAGCGCTAGAGCGTTTGGGTGGCAGTTCACTTAGCCTTGATGCGGGCATTGGTGCGGGCTCATACTTTGTGGCCTGTCTCCAACGGTGCGAATGGTACCATGGTTTTGTCGCTGACAGGCCAATGACTGTGTTCCAAGTGAAAATCTAACGCAATCTCGCGTAAATTGTCTACGTCACGACGCGTACTTCCGGTGCAGTTCCGACGCGACACGCGCTGCAAACGGTTACAAGGCGCCGAATAGTGTATTTATCAAAATTTATACACTGCGAGAACGATTGATAGGGGGTGGAAAAACGCCAGAGTCATTGAAGTCAAAATAGTTGAAAACCGCATGAAATGGTTGACGGGCGGCTGAGGGCGACTAACCAAAGCAAAGTACGAGCTTGCTGTAACCAATTCCACAATAACTGGATTTTTTTAAAATGAACAACGACTAGAAAGCCAATGCAGTTATATGCCGTAGATATTCTTCAAGTACTGACCCGATTGACGCATAAATTAAACCCAAATGATTTCTTCAGAACAAATATCTGTAGTTCATTAGCGTAGACCTAGGCGAAATTTTATTAAACGTATGAAATGTTTCTAAAACCAGCATTATGGAGTTCATACTAGTATTACCTCAACACAACAGGTGCTAATATACAACTATATTTGACATGTATGCTGTAAAATGTTAATCGCTTTAAACTAATCTCGATGGATGAGTGAAGATAGTGCTAAAAATTGGTGGCAGCTGACACTAGTTACTAAACAGAATAGTTGTACAAAGAATAAAAACCAACAATTGCAAGAAAACCCCAAAACTTCTTGTAAAATAAAATCCCATGAATCGTTCTTCATCTTTCCTTCTATTCGCTCAATGTGCACTGCAATTCTCAACCATCTTATGGAAAATTCGCAAGCATGATTATCTTCCTTTTTTCCAACATGTATGACTAAATTTTTGCATAAACTCAATCCACAATAAACTAGTAGGCAATTCCGCAAAAATAACTGAACAATTTCAATCGCCCGGCCACCGCTACTGATGGGCCTGTGAAAGTAAAAGCCGCGAAATATTAACGCGAAAGGATGGTACGAGCGGGAAAAAAGTTGCGCGAAGTAGAAAAACTTTTGCACTTACACTTGAGTGCATTTGGCAGCTGTCAATTGTTTCACAGACCAATGGAGAGTAAGTGAGAGTTAGAGAGGTGAAGAGCGTGCAAGAGGCAAAAGAATAGTTGCGGCAATTACAGAGTATGGGCGAAAATGTGTAAGCAAGTGCGAAAATTGCTATTTCACGTCATCGCTATTGTGGCAAATTTAAAAAAAATAGTGCAATATAAAAAAAGGTGGCAAAAAGTGCAGAATTGTGGGCAGCAGAATGCGCTGCGCTAGTATAGAAAAAATCTGAAATATGAATATTTTCCAACACAAAATAAGCATTTATGGCTATTCAAGCGTTAAATCAGTGTTTCAAGCAATCAAGCAAATCGCGCTTGCAAAAAAAAAAGATTAAAATTATTTAAGTGGGAGTAGAGTTGATTTTTTTTTACAAAATAATGTGCCAGCTTCATCCTTTTATTAACTGTACACACATGCTTTCACTTATGAAATATAAACTTGGAATCTTCCGAAATATTAAAGATTTATTGGAACTTGAAAAATGTAAAAGAAGAGATTTGTAAATTGTAAATCTAAATAATAAAAAATCTAAAAGAGATCTGCTTTGAATACATTTACAACCAAGTAGTTGCAGATGAAGCACCTTAAAACTGCCTTCTTTGGTTCTTCGGACATGCCCGTATAAACCAACCAATCTATGGCAGACATTGCTAACAGTTAAATGTCTTGCTTTGGTGGAGTTGAGGTTCTCGGGATTTATATCTTTGGTTCCTCAAGACAGTGCTCACAATTGGTTACATGCAAATCTCGTATATTCTTACGAATGTTTTCGAATTTTTTCGAATTTCTTCCGCTTTCATTATCCGCTAAAATAACTCTCCTTTTGTCGTATTCAAGCTGTTGCTCTCTGCTTCAACTCTCACATTGTCATTTGTTCCGCTAATAGTTATAACTGTGTCCAGCCTTTCATTACTACCACCACTTTGTGGCACGTTTGCATTTGTATTGCAGCCAATTCGCTTTGTGATCTGTCAATGTCAAATGCATGTCAAAATCACAAAAAAACATCCGTTTTTTTTTTCATTCATCGAGTTTTCCAATTTTTTACGCGTACAACACAAATATGCTTTGTTCTGCGTTAGGCGCTTGCATGCCTTTTTTATCAAACGATTTTCTAATAGCAGTTTTTTTTTTTTGCATTTGACAGCCGCCAAATGTCATATCCTGTCGCGCGCTCAGCCAGCCGCTTCACTGCATCCCTGTTGTCGATAGAGTGTCGCATAGACATGAACAATTTTAAAGCGCACACACATACATACAAGCAAAGCGTGTATGCTGGGTATCTCTGTACAGTCCAGCCCACCACTCCCCACAACCTACGAATTGATATCTCTTTGCGCATTTGAGCTGCCCGCAGGCGATTTCTGTTTGCAGTCTTAGCTTAGCCCGTTATTAGTTCTGTGCTGCTGTATTGCTTACATCGATTTTTTGATGTTCGAAAATTACAACAACAAATATTACGTAAAATCTTTGTCATGCTAGAAATCTCTGCGCGCTTGTCAACTCAGCGGGACATCACACGCTTGATTTGCAAATACCTTTTAAATGATTGTAATGCCTTTTGCAAACCCAATTGGATTTGTTGCTTTCCCGCTTCTATTGGACTTTTTATTCAATTTCTTTCCAAACGCGCGCTTTCGGCACTTTCGAACAAAGGCATTATAATGAAATTTTACTATTTCAATTGGAAGTAATTTCACTTAGAGGCAGTGAAAGGAGTTGCTTATTGGTCGTAATGATCGGCTTGCATATATATAATTTTCTTTATTCTTGGGGTTTAAGATTCTTTTGAGTTTGAAAAAATAAAAACTGCTACAAACCTTAATTAATTTGCGGGATTTAACTAACTGCGAAAGGAGAAAGTACGTTCTGTTATCGATTGTCCACCTATAGTCAATACCAAACCCTCGAGTATATTTCCACCATATTTCCGGAAACTTCCTAAATATACATCAGTTGTCGTGGTTAATTTTGAACTTGTATATGCCTCCATTTGTCGGCAAGGTGCCCATAAAACGCTTTCGGGGAAGTTCGGCGTATTTTCTAGAGACACAGAATTTTCTAGACAGATAGTCACCAAGGCAAAACATATGTTAAACATAAATGATCAATGACCTTGACGTGAACTTTTATTGAACATTGACATGACATTCAATATCAATCGTCTAAGTGACAAATGGTCACTTTATTAGGGGGAACTTCCAGTGACCGTATCATATTTAGAATTGGAACTGATAGCCAATTGACCTAGAGGTCATATGATAAGACTGTATTGGACTAGTTTAAACATGTTCTTCTATAGAGTCTGAAGCTTTTGGTAAAATTTAGTAAATTCTGATCTATTTAGGTTTCCAATGGCACATGTCCGGACACTCATAGGTATGCTGTAGTTGAGCTTGAGTCAGCGCTGAATGAAATCAAGTCAGTCAAAAATCCAAAAAAAAAATTCAAAAATCAGGCTTTAAATTTATACAAATTATCGCAAGCTAACATTCCTCGTTGATGAATTTTATTGTGCGAGAGTTTGATAATAAGTATAATCTGTATTTGATCCAGGCAGCACTTTTAGAAAAGACCGTATAGACTTTAGAACTCATATGAAAATATTTAAACGAAAATTCAGTAATTTTCGCTGTTTGGTGCTCTTAACACTTAGGTGAGTTAGGGAGGGATTACAAATATCACCTTTACGACAGCAGCATAATTTTTCTAGTGACTTAGCAAGGTTACACTTAATCTGTATCTGTAATAAGATGCAACAGTTGAAGGAGAGGCAGATTATTTTCCGAATAAAGGTGGGGTTCAGAGTCACTATATGAATTTACAACCTCAGCAGTTGAGGCACTATAAAGCAGCAATTACCGATAATTTAAACTAAATTAAAATACTAGCTGTGGTTGGCTTTGATATAACGCTGTTGCAATCACGAAAATCTACCGCGCGGCAGTAATCGCCTAGTTATATGTAAGGCGCGCTGTAATACTTCCTTCATCGGACCACATTTTCAAATGGTCTTTCAATATATCTAAAGCCACAAAAAATGTGAAAAAAAATGAATATTTAATTTCTTGCTGCAGCAATTACATTTAAAATGCAATAATATCTGCCCCAAAGCGGCAACCACTAAAGCGTAGTGGAGAAATTAATATAATATATTACCAGGAAATTAAGTACTAACCATATCCGCCTCTTTCACACTTGAAATGAAGTAATTTCAAAGTCAAAATGTAATAATAATTTACACACATTACACATACGCCCGCCAGAAGCCGAAGTAGGATGGCCAAAGTCAACTGAATGCACTAACAGACATATCATATACGTAATGTGAATGTGTGAGTACGAAATAAAGTGAGTAAAAAGCAGTGAAATTACACTAAGCGCGCAGCTAATTATATGTGAATATAGGGTGGCGTGAGTGATTGCGGCAGGAAGGAGGAAGGTTGACGCATGTGCATGAACGCAGTCCCCAGGGCTGGCGGAGGGCGGACAGGCAGGCGGACAAGCCGGCAGCCAGGCAGGACATTCAAATGAGAATACGAAATTGACATGCACACCCACTTGCGCCGCACGACCGCACATACACCCACACATGTAGTAATATGTGGCACGGCAGTTAGACAGCACCGTTGAAGAGCGGCAGTAAAGGAAGCGCTGAATTGTAAGGCAAGAAAGGGTTTTCTTGCGACGACTTTTGCAGTCAAGCACAAGCGGGGAAACCAAAGCAACCCCATTTTATTATTTGACTGGCAAAAGTGATTTATAACTACTTGAGGGGGAACTACTTCCGTGTGCGGCACGGAAACCTATATGGATGACGTTCATTTGTGTGTGTGCATTGCAAAAAGTCAAATAAGCACACCGAAATGTTCGGAATAAAGGGTAAATATTGGTGGAAAATGTCTAAATTTGCAGCACATTAATTCGTATTTTTCATTGGCAACCCTTCTGCTGCGAAACAATGAAACTTACAGCTGACAGCCTAAATGTATGCTATGTATTTTTGCATGCTTATTAATATGCGCACATTTGCCAAATCTCAAACGGGCACAATGAACGAAATGCAGCGTATAATTAAATGTGGCATACGAAAAGCATACCAAAGCATACATCGAATTGGGGTTTTGAGTTTTTGCAGGGATATAGGCAAGCGTGTGTGCGGGTGTATGCAGTCTTTATGGATGTAGCATTGCATTTCGTATGCAAACGAGGACAAACAAGAAATGTACACTCAACCCGTAATAAACACATATTAATATTAGATGTTCACATGTTGTTATTGCTGTTGTTCTGTGTGGCATGAAATTTTAAACGCACATGCAAATTTCGACTATAATAAAATGTGGCGCGCAAAAATGTCAGCGCGCGCTGTCGGGTGGTTACGTAACCCTTTTGTGTAGTAAAAAATATATAAACTTTATTTGTGCGCCTTCAAGTGGGCGCTGAGCGCTCGCTAGTGGGATAATGAAACCAGCGCAAGTCAAATAGAAGCGCGCAAAAACAATGCGTTGAGCAATGTGAGTATGCAAAATGATTGTAAAAGTGGAAAACAAATAAGTGACTAAGTGGAAATTGAAGTCGTGCGCTCTGTGTACACATATACAATATATGTGTGTATGTGTGTGTGGAGCTGTCATGTAAGCGGGGCGCTCGCATCACATTTCGCCGCTGATAATATTGCGTATATGTGCAAATTTTCTTCGACATTGATACTCATGCAGCTGATGTTGCATATCCCCACCCACTACACGCCCACAAATTGTGTACTTCTACATACGCACTTATGTCCTTAGTCGCTTGTGCGTGTTGCATCCGCCCAACGGTGTTGTCACAAACCCCTAGCACACATGTGTGCCTGTACATTTGTATATTTCTGTGTTGACTAACCACCTGCCATCTTGGCTGTTCCATTTGCGCTGCTTAATATCATCGGTTATTCCCTTTTTATTCCCTTTTTATTACCTCTTACATTCCACAATTCCGCCTTTTTCACTTCTTTACATTTCATTGCTCGGTCGTTTGCTTGTCTTGTGGCTTTACGCGTGGAAATCCGCGAAATGTATGGCATGGTGAAGCGATATAATGGCACAACAGCTGTTGTCTTGTATCCTTTGACAACGTTAAAATATATCTTCAGTTATTGGAAAAGTAGTATTTGACAAGACGTTACGAATGCGCTGTGGGAATATTATATTAAATGTGGAGCATAAGCATCCTACGGTACACACAAGCGAGATGAGTGTAGTAAGTAGTAGGAAAAGCATATCCTTTAATCGCATCAAATTTAAACAACAAGCGAATTCCATGATATAAATATTTGAGTACCATAGCAGGGCAAATATGAAGGATGAAGTGTATATTAATGTGACGTACACCCCCACATTACACTACAACCTTGAAGTGCGTTTAAAATAAGCCACACAAGCGATCACCGAAGTTAGTATTCTCTACTATCATTCTTGTAACAAACAGCATATAAGATCTCGAAAGAGTAGTGTACCGAGACAAATAGATATAATTATAGAAAGTACGAGTGAGAGAGACAGAAAAAGATAAGGAGAGCAACATAACAGTATATCGAGGTAAATAAAGGAAGAATGATAAGGAGTAACAGAGATCGAGAGAGAGGTAGAGAAAGCGGAGGCAAGAGCGAGAGTGAAACAAAGTATACAGTTCCAATTGAAAAAGAAAATTGTATCTTAATGCTGTTCTAACCAATTCCTTTGATTCTCAGACGAACCTATCAAGATCAAAACAACAATAATCCAACATTTAGTATAACAAAATATATCATGAATATCGTAAAATCTCTGCCGATAAGTTCAAACTTGTCGCCATGCAGCTAAAGATTTCTTCAACTGAAGGAGAACTTTTTTACAATCTACAAACACTGAAATCACATTAGTTCACACTTATTGAGAGATCAGCTTCCTTGAAAAACCAAGTACAGACTTATACCGAAGCCTTACAACTCGCTCTACTCGGAGTAGTTTCTGCTACCAAATTCTAAAATATTTGCTAAGCTTACGGGGCACTTTTACTGCTTCTATTCAAAGATTCGGGTTATAACTGGACCACAACCTGAAAAATTACACGAACTTGCTCTTATGCTACTCAACGTGCCGTAATTAGTTAGCGGGGTTAACTTTGCGTGACACCAGCTCGAATAAGCATCGGAAGATTAACGAAATTTTACCCAATTTGCCGTAACCTCAGAAAAAATAATCCGAACGTGTTTAAGAAGAATATCGGAAGGGGCAAGATTTCGTCACAAACTGAAAACTACTATATTTCTTGAATGGAGTCGCTAACTATTGCACAGCTATTTTACCTTCAGTACCGTCTCTTGGATTTCATTCCGGATTACTTGGATCGTCTTGTTGTCGAGCCCTGCAATGGTGGTTGTATTTTGGTCTGTGCTCATACTTGCGAAAGAGGTATGACTGGTAAGGAGTCAACGGAGGAGAGGCACAGTGATTTAGAGAGCTAATCTTGTTAAGTCGCGTTAACCTCGACAAAGGGTAGTAATACCTTTTCGAGAAGGTTCATTACCCGTACCATTACCTCAGATCAGAGAAAGTGTATTCGAAACGCTGGGCATTTAATCGACACCCTTGTAAGATTTTGTCGAAAAGTGGAAATCTTACTACCAACTGAGTAGAAGATGATTTCTACAAGATCGGTTTGTACCATAGCATGTAAAAGCTTCTCACATATAAAGAATGAAGTCTTCTCATTAAAAGCTCAATTACAAGGCCTGTGGTATCTATTATATTTCCAAAAAAAAATATGAACAGAATTAATACACACATTTATTTATTCATATTAAATTCATACAAATGAACACATAGACATACGATATATAATACCCTCTTGCCGCTTCATCGATACTTTTGCGCTTATGGGTGATTTATTTTTTTCTTTATTTCCAACTCCTTGTTTATTTGTTTAACTGTAACTCGAGGCAGTGAGACTTTGCCAACGTCAAGACGCCAAAAAGGATTGCACTTGTAATTTCCTCAGCTGAAGAGCCACGAAACACAAGAAAGCAAACAAATGAAGGTATGCAAAATAAGTACGAAATGGGAGTGCGAAGTGAAGTAAAACAGAAGAAACTACAACGGAGCAAAAACGAAGAGGCAATGCCTGGCCAAAGTTGACATGCGAAAACGATGGCAGTATGGGTGGCGCTACACAACAATTGGATTTACTTTACACCAAGAAACACGTAAACATATATGAAGCGTTGCACTCAACGGAGGTGCCGCTGATGGCAGACGCAGCGACACGTTTGTGTAGCGCAAAGTCAGCAATGCCACTGTCAATGGTGTTTCACTTCAATTTACTGCCAAGCTGCGCATATACACATACATACATATACATATGCACACACGTGTGCTTATGCGCCTGAAAGTATACTTAACATTTGCTTAACAGTCGCTGCACGCCTTCGCCTCGCTTGTGTATAATACATATTATTTACATATGCATGTGTATGTGCTTGTATACATATTACTATTTTCAAGTGTGTGTGTGTGTGTGTGTGTGTCTTTTTTTTTTGCCCGTGAAGAAGTAAATAGAGGGTGTATCCTCGCAGCAGTGATATTACCAATTGTTCCGTTTGTTGTTGTTATTGCCGTTGTTGTTGTTGTTGTTGTGGCATGTTGTCAATTTGCACGTACGCACACACCGATCTGTTTGCCTTTCATTATTTGCATATTGCTTTCTCTCAATTTTTATACGTTCGCCAACAGCTCTGCGAAGATGCGCGTGCTGGTCCGTTCCTTCAGTGTCTGTCCGCATATTCCTATTGTGTTGTTGTTGTTATGAACCAACGACACTATTTATTTTTCAAACGAACTTCAGACACCATCACTCACACACTAACTTTTCGCGCTGCCATTTTTGTAACTCGCAATCACGGTTTATTATTTCGCATGTATGTATGTGTGTATGTATGTGTATGTGTGTGTATATTCACACCCATTTCCTGTAACCGCTTCAACATTTGATTTCTTCCTTGTGAGCATTTCAAAAAGCGCTTTTTACTTACCACTTGCACACATCTATACATAGATTCCAATCTCTCGTGCTTTTACTTACCCGCCTTTCGGCATCGTCATGCCCACAATGCTGCGTGTCACCACAGTCGCCCGTCACGCGCGCTGCCTGGTTCCACGACATGGACATGGCTTTATTTAGCATTCCGTACGCGCATTCATCAAAGTGTTTTTCGTGGCTCTCTTTTATTTGTCGCTATAATTTTCGCCACTCAAGTGTCTCCAGTCTCCTGCCTCGTGCCTCGTGCCTTCTGCGCTCCTCTTTCGTTGCTTTTTTTCTTTCACGAGCGCCTTTCTTCGCTGTAAATGTGTTAAGAATCTATTTTAAATAAATTTGTTAAATTCGTTTGCCGCAACTTTTATTGCTTTAATTTTAAAAAGTCTCTTTTTTTTCCTTTTTTTCTTTGTTTTTCTCTTTTATAACGCTAATTCGCTATTTTTTAGCATTTCTTTAACGAGCGTATTAAGTATTCCATACGCGTTCTTGCGCGCTCCTTGTATTAGTGGTGGTAATTGCGGCTGCTTTCGGTCACGTTCTGTTGCACTTCTGATGAGTGAGAAGAGGATTTTATTTGGCGCTCTTTTGATTACATGAAATTATAATTTTGTTTGTTATCAAAGGGTTAAGCCAGCGAGTCAAAAAAAGTAAGTGACTAAAAGTTGCACTTTGCAATTGCGCATTTGGTCTCACACAGTCCTCCAATCACAAGATCACAGCAGGGTCCCTAAGCTTTATTGAGCATTGCTTCATGTGAATTTTGACTGAAATAGCTTTATGGACATCTTTATAGAGATCACTTTAGACAAGACGGTGCGGTTACGAAAGTTCCAGAACTTGCTATCGGCTTCGAACATAAACAGAGAAATGAAAATGCGTTCAGGAAATAACTTAACCTGGGCATTTCTTTTTGATTCTATCTCTATTTCACGCAATTCTTGCCCTAGAGAACTCTTTTCGATTTCGAAACTTTTTTTGCTATATGTACACAAATTGAACTGAAAGCGTAAAACTTCCCACGATTGGTTTTGTCTACCCCGTTTCTTCTATAGCCTTGTATATGTTTGGTTTCCTCTCGAATTTTTTATTTTCTAATTCTTTCCATATTTTTTATTTATTAGCTTTCTCTCTCTCTCTGCACCTGTCTTCTTTTTCTCACTATCTATCTCCCTCCCCGCTCTCTATTTCTCTATCCCTTCCTCTCTAACTTCCCGCTCTTCCAAGCTATCTCCCTCCTTTTCTCGTCCTTTTCTACTAAGTATAGGTAACTGTGAATGTAACTGCGTAAATTTTATACGGTACTATACGGTATAAATCCACAGTTATTTATGTACCCAATATGAATATTTTTAATCAATTTCTCGCCATAAAATATTGCTATGTGCTTCATTTTCGTCACGAATACACTTTCTAAAGGGATTTGCCAGCAAAGAATCCTATTTCTTCACTGGTATAGCTTGCTTGAGTCGTAAATTACATGCTTAATTGTGTCATGGGTGCAGACCACACCTGCCAGAGACAACAATAACAATGTGTCAGTAATTGGCAGAGAATTCGCAATTAATAGTCCCGAACAACTCTGCGGTGATCGACACCAACTGTGGCATAATTCACCAGCCAGCCTCTTGTCAATGTAAGAACTTGTAAAATATAAGTCTCCTACAGAAAAGTACGCACTTTTCGCTTACAATGCGCTTTTATAATAAATTTAATATATGTGTATATATATGTATATATATGATGCATGATGTATATAATATCGGGCTTTATTTTGTGCTTCCACGTTGATTCTTCTACAAATTATTTTATTCACCAACAACAAACTGCTGTGCAATATTTTCCTTGACATTTCCACATTCTTTATTTGCTTTACGCACACATGTGCGCTTATTCCATAGGTGAGTGCGTGTGTGTGTGTGTGTGTGTGTGTGAAGGCGACAGCAGCAGCAGCAGCAGCTAAATTAAATTCTTGTGACATAATTTATGAGGCCAAACAGGTGTTTGCTGGGCCCTGCAGGTAAATGCTGCAGAGCTCAAGGCGAATACCGAGCAGAAGCAGAGCGCATAGCGGGCGAAAGCCATAAAATAAGGAGCTGATGGTAGTAAATACAGTTACTTCGCTAATGTCTGCGCGATATGTCACCAAAGTGGCAAGAGCTGTAGCGACAGCAAGAAAAGTATGGGAAGCATGTGAGACAAAAAATAATAATAATGTGAGTTGTGTGGGTGTAGGTGCTGCTGCAGCAATAGCAACTAGGCGAGGAAATGTGAGTGGAGCAACAGCTGTTGCATGAGCTTTGTTTGGCTGCCAGCGGCAAGCGGCAAGCGGCAGCACTAACCAACGATGATAACCTGCAACCTGCGACACGGTAGCTGGAGACGCTTTCAAATCCCACTCAGTACTGTGAGTCAACCAACACAGCTGCAAATACACACACACATACACACAGTTATGTGTATGGCAATGTGGCAAGGTAAAAAGCCAAGTGGCAACACAATATAAGTGACTTAAGCGCATATTTGTGCATGTATTGCTAGTATATCATGCAGCTTTGCCACTTGCAACACATGCCATTGTTCGGCGCCATGCCACAATGTTACAGTTGCCACGGCAATTTTCACGTGATACATTATGTGCTGGAGCTGCTACTGCTGCTGCTTGCCACCGTGGCAGCAACGACAATAAAGTCCCCAAATGCTTGTTGCCCCATAGCTTTTGTTCCACAAAACTGTGTGTGTGTGTGTGTGTGTGTATGTTTGCGAATTTTTGTCACTGCTGGCATTTACAATAGCACGCTCACCGCCGTTATTAGTGCGCTGGTTGCAGTTAGCACAGCGCCAGTTCTGCGGTTTATTTCTGCAGTTGCATAGGTGCACTCACCACTTTGCCACACTGCGGCAGCTATTGAAAGCATTCGACGTGTGCAAAGGAAAAATTAAAATGACATCAGTTTGCCGCATTCGCAATTGTTACTTGCCTTGCCTCAGCGCCATTGCATTTATATAGGTGTGTTTGTGCACTTTAGTGCCTCTGCTGCCATTTTTATTTGTGGCGACAAGCAGCACGCTGCGGTTTTTGCTATTCTCGTTGCTGTTGCACGATCTGCCCGCAGCGGTGTTTCACCTTTTCACGGTCGAAGTGTTGTGAATGCGGGTTTTTGTAACAAAAGTTGAACTCAAATTCTAAATGCAACTAACTAGAACTAAACAGAGGTGTATTTAAGCACTCAGTGCAACAATTTAACTAACGTTTCAATTTTGCTACACTTTTTATGCAAAGTTAGTAGAAGTTGTGATACAACTGAGGCCCTTGTGAGCCTAATATCACTATACACTGAGCTCTTATGGTGAAGTGATTTTATCTTAGGGGAGCCACGATACGGGTATATATATATATATATGTAATCTGTCAAACTCATTGCATCACTTCGAAAAGGTTGATAGTTTGAATTTATTTTTAATAGTATTACTATACAATTATACCGCCACAAAATGTAAAAAAATAGCAATATTTGAGTTAATAATTAATTAATTGTGCTAAATGTCACTTTTTGATAAGTGGCAACCCTTTTTAAATTTCTTCTGAAACTAAATGTGCTTTACCCATTTTTATTTAATCGCAAAAATCCAGCTATTATTGTCGCCTATTATTCTATTAGATAGATTTTAATTTTCAATTTAGTGCCAACTCTGTTCAAAAATCTAATTCAACACCATCTTTCAAATTTTTAGACAATATTTTAACCATTTATACGCGCGTTAGCGACTTTATTGCGCCAATATTAATTCCTTGTCCCTATATACAATAACAAGATACAATATTATCTTATATATAGATATATACAAAAACAAAGTACAACCCTATATACAATGGGCATATCCAGTGTTATTGACTGCTATACAAAATGACATTTGTGAACCAAAAAGCTCCACTTAATGGTGTAGGTATTCATTTAATTAAAGTGGAGCGGAAAATTTACCGAATGGTTGAAATAACGGGAAATAAATATTAGAGATAACTCAACTTATTTATCTCATATGAAATCATATTGAAATCCAACGAAATTGCTTTTGCTGGCAATGCTCAAGGCCCTCCTTCACCTCATTGCTGCAACATTTAAACAATTACTTTCAATTCTTTTGAGTTTACGCCATATTAGTCACAAATTACTTGCCACAGATTTTGTAAATATCTCACACAGTCCACAGCCATTCAAGTGCAAAGCACTTTGACACGTGTGGAAAATAAGTGTCGAATTTAAAAATTCTTAAAAATCGTGTTAGCGACATGCAACTCACCAATGCCCAAAATTGCTATATAAAATAGTTGGTTGCGATATAAATAGTAGTTGTCACACGCCAACACGTGCGCCTGACACATGCAACAAACCACACAGAGTGTCGCATGCAGCGCGACTACAAACTCACCAACTTACCAACTTTTTATTCACATTATTGCACATGTTGCTGCCACAAAGTGTCACCAATTAATATATAATGGTTATGATTGTTAAAAATGAAAATTTTATAAATTTTTTAATTTTTTTTCATATGCGAACTTCTTTTTGTGTTTCGCATTTATTCTAATTTACTTCTGTTTTGAGTGGTATTTTTACTTAATATTTTATTTTACTTGGTAAGCATACATACATACCTGCATGCCTTTGTTATTTTTTCAAAAATGTCCAGCTCGCTTTAAATGACCCCACCACCCGCAACATGCAGCATATCGCCCTCTCCGCTGTGGTATCGCTTACTCAAAAGCAAGAAAAATGGAAAAAAGTCGCACAAAGGCGAAAGATTACACACACATACCTACATAAAATTCATTTTATTGCAGCACCCACATTTGATTTCGCAAGCATTCTGCTCTTCCCTTTCTTTGCGCATTGACCGTCTTCAGTTCAGCGCCAAGCCTTTAAGCGCCTTTTTGTTTCTTCAACCCTACTTCCTATTGACGCACACCCTCTTTCAACCGCACTACTTGTTCTTCTGCCTTGCAAATATTGTTAAGGATTCTGCCGTGCCACACATTTCGCTTTGACATTTTTTTGAACTTCTCCCTTCAGTTCGTTATTTACTTGAATTTGTCTTAAATTTTCCCAGCCAGCAAAGCCAGTGCGCCCTTAGTTGGTTTCGCTCTTTCTTAGCTTCCTCATTTTCATGTCATTACTTTAAAATGTATAAATATGTATTTTAAAAGTAATACGCTAACTTTCGCAGTTTCTTTTTCGAACCGCCTTCACTTGATTTTTTCCTTCCATATCACGAATTAAATGAAGCAAACAATTGTATGTTATTTGAGCTGTTGCCACACTAATCAAAGGCCGGTCTCAATTTCACAGTTGTATATATACGCACATATATTGCCATGGGGGAGTTCAATATGCCACTGCGCCGGCTACCCGCTTTTGCTATATATTTTGCTGCTGTTTCTTGTATTTATATGCTGACCCTCGTTTTTTGCATTTCCCTCGAAGATTGTCACATCAAAGCAATGTTCAATTTAAGAATGTTAAAGCACGCCTCTTAGTATCAAAATTTACTTAAAGCATTATCCCGAAACTTAACTCAATTTAATTTAGAAGTATGTTCTCAGAAGAGAGAGAGGGAGTAGCTTACTAAAACACAGCCTACTTTGAGGCGAATTGAAAGATGAATTCTTATAAGTTATTTAGAAAAATCAATTTAAGCGCATTTAAACCTAAATTATATATGTTTTAATGATCATGTAGTCATCAATAAAAACCCTTAAAAAATATTTTGAAACTTCTCATTGCCAAAAGCTTTGGAGGTCGCTGCGGCAAAATCAAAAAAACTGTATTTCCGAAAAAGTGTGCCCATGTTCATGCAGGCACCAATGCATTGCACTTATGATATTTGTTACTAGCTGGAGTTTTATCTGTTCAAGTTAGTCGAAAAATGAAATCCATGAATTTCCCTAATTTGAAAGTAGCTTAGTATACCATTTCGTTAACCTTCTTCTTATTCCCCGAGCTAAATTTGCCTCCGATTTTGATAGCTCTAAACCAACATTGTTATTATAAAGTCTCTTTAGAATACACCTGATGTGTTTTCGATACACCTTGAATCGTTGGTATACGATCATACAAGTCTCTATATAGATTTGCCGCAAATCATACTGAACGTTCATTTTGGAACTAGGATCCTTATTTAAGCTTAAGACAAACCAAAACCACAATTCGTTTAACAGCTAGTCTGCACAAAAAAGTTTCTTCAAGCAATCTTGAAACTCAGAGTACCTTGTATGCATAATAGTGTGAGCGTAATGGATATCTATAACGCTTGAACGAAAGTTTGAAGGTATTCATGGAAATGCTCGGAGAAAGCTTATGACTTTGTAAATCCTAGGCAATTCTCCTGCAGCTCGATTTCAATTGTATAAAATAAATATTGAATATCAAAACAGTAAGTGGTTACTACCTATAAAATCAAACTAACTGAAAAAATTCACTTATTTTTGCCTCAGAGTCCACAATTGTGTATGGTACTATCGGATGGTGCATCAAGAAGCTATTTTAGTTATCGCCAGACCTTAGCCTATAAGACAGAGTGCCTGTCATGGCTCTACATGATTAGCTGAAGTCGAAAACTCCTTAGCTAAATTGTATTAGTTGTTTCAAGGCAACAACGAGCTGCAGTAACTTAAGGTACTCGCAAGCTAACAATCTATTTCTCTTCTTCTACTCTTGTTCTTCTACTTACAGCCGGTCACCGTGAAATCGGCGTCTACGCAGTAAGATTTAAAATCTAGTCGGGTGGAAATTATTTGGAAGAAGACGACGTAGAATCATCCACACAATTTCTTCTTAACTGAGGGGTATTCGCTAGCCCAAGTTGAGATACTTGATTTAACTCCTGCAGACATCCAGGTGAAGCAGTGGAAATTGAAAAAAAATGTCTAAGCTTATTTGTGATGGAATGAGGCATGAGATCTAATTATAGAAGTTGTATAGCTTCACAAAGGATTTGCTTTTAGTTGTTTAAACATGGTTGAGATGTCTACGATCAGCCATGGAAACTTCCAAACCTAACATCAATTCATATAATTTCGACTTTCCTCAATTTTTATATTTTTTTAACTCATCCTATACAGATATATATTTGAGTGTATTTATGTATAGCTCTGCTATGAAGTGAAATATTACAAATATTAATTAATATTTCCATGTCTTCACATTGAAGTCACACCGTCTGGCATCATTGCCATTATGCGCTTAAAAATAGATTTGCGAATATTTTCATCTAATTAAATGAGCGAATTTTCTGCCACTCAAGCGAGCGTCTGCGTCGCCAGAGTCTGCAAATGCTAAGCCGGTATGCTGTCATATAATATTTACACTTGCGTTTGTGTGTGTATGTGTGTGTGCTCATAATAATGCTGCGTCTGGTGCCGTCGTTGCGTCACAATATTGCCCCATTGCACTGTTGCATGACATTTATGAACTTATGATTTTGTCGTCATAAATCATTTCATTTGTATCGTGCAACAGCCGTTGTTGAAGCATTGAATTAAATTGCAAACACACGCACACGCACACACACACACATACACATCCACATAATGTACATTATGAATACACTCGTGTGCATATAAATAAACGCAACGCTAACTGAAGACGTTCGCAAGTCCTCACACACACACACACACACGCAAACGCACACATACTTGCCGGATTGATGTGAGTGCAGCGTACTGCCAAGTTGGTGCCACCGCCAGCGCATGTGGCAGCCAGTGTGGCTGCGACAGCAGAAAACGTGGCGAATTCCATACAGTCTGCTTCAGCGATATTTGAAAAAAGTGTTTTTTGTTGCTTTTGTTACTTTTTTTGTTGCACACATGTGTACCTCTCTAAGGCACACTTCTGTGTGTGTGTGTGTGTGAGTGGTTGACGCAAATGTGACGGCATTTCAATTCGCTTTGAGCAATTCACTTGCCACAGTCGCGCTCTTTTCGCGTTTTTTTTCTATTTAACGGTACTTTCTTGTGTCGCGCATATTGCAAATTGCTTCGCTTTTATTGTTTGCTGCTGTTATTGCGTGTATTTTGCTGCGCGCAATCAAATCACAACTTCAGCAGCAACACTGAACTTCTTCATGTGTTGTTGCTTTAAGTTCTTGCCACATATGCCACATGTGTCATATATATACATCCATACATTCAGCCACTTCGTTACGCCGCAACTCCTTCTTCTTCCTCTTCCTCCTCCTTCTACTTGCTGCTTGCTGCTTGCTGCCATTTTTGTGCCCATCTATCTACTCTCCCCTTCTCTCTTCTCTCTTCACTCCCTCTCATGTGGCCTCTCTCAGTTCGCATTTGTTATTGTCATTTCGATATGGTTTATTATTTTTTCATTAAATTCTACTCAGCATAATATGTTTGTTTATAACATACTGCGCCGCAGCCTTTTGCTGTCTTTATTGCACGCATTTTTAATATGATTTTACAAGTGTGGAAAATGTCAAAATTTACCGTGATTTATTCGCGCAATTTTGCGCCTTCAATGCGTTTTTAATGCGCTCGCTGCTCCTATCTTCTCATACAAATGACTTCATATATCTTATTTGCTTTTAATTTGCTTAGAAAGTATCTTCCGCATGTGGAGCCCGGCATCATATGCAACGAGTAAGGAAATTTATTCTGAATATGGCCAAAAAAACAAAAAAAAACAAAAAAAAACAAAAAAAAAACGATTATATTTCATATAAATTGGTTTTCGAATAATTTTGTTGTGCAGACGACAACATTACTTTATAATTCTGTATTTTAGTAGTAAGGCACTTAGACCGTTGAAATTTTTATTTCAACTAAATTATTGTTTAGACATACATTTGAACACAGCTGCCATTCTTTTTGAATAAAAAACCCTAGAATAATCACATTTTATAATAAATACGATTAAATAAAAAAACATAAAAAAAAGTTTTAATATTATTTCAAAATTAAATTCCAAAATAAAATTTAAAAAAAAATTTTTTTTAGTTGAATATCAAAAAACATTTTTTTTTAATTTTTATTTTTTTTTTATCGAATTACAAAATTTAGGTTTTAGAATTCTACACAAATGCCTTACTAACATAGAAAAATCTTATATATCAAACTGCATGATATTTTGAAAACATTACTGTAGAGTGTCAAATTCAAAAACAGGTTTGGTTTGCTCCTCTTTCTTCTAGTTATCTGTCCTAACTTGCGATCCCCATAAAATTCACATTATCTTGCCCCTACTAAGGATTGACCACACTCATTTTGATGTAATTTATTTTAACGCTTATGAGTTATTAGTTCATCTGAAAATGGCTCAAATATAAAAATCCCTCAAATCATATTCACTCGAAAGCACACTAGGCAAAGATCAATTCGTTTTTTCAGAAAATAATTGCATGCATATTATATAGAAATTCCCCCACTCTTATGCTTCAATAACTCGACGAGCAACTTTAGGGTTAAAAAGTCTGTGTTAAAAAGTGTGTTTAATCCAAATAAGACGAAGTGGCAAAATATATTCATTGAGAGATCTCAAGGCACCCGATCGCCTACTGACGTTATTGGAAGCTCAATTGTATATCTTAGCCTCGCAATTGATTCTGGAAACTCCAATGCAGAGAAGCACTTTATCTAACTAACTTTGCCGAGTAGGGTTATCTGCAGACCTGCGTTTAAGTCACGCAGAAAAACGAGTTTTTCAGTCAGTTCTTTGAATGTAGTTGTATTGCTATAGATGTCGCTATATGTTTTGAAATGTAAATATATCTCTTTGACTTGATATGCAGTCCTCTTTTGTTCCTCGATTCCCCCCAAAACGGCTTGTCTTCCATTTCATATAACTATTCCGTTAAACAATATTTCGAAAATGAATAATATAGACAACACCCTGACTGTATTGTGTGGAAATTCGCATATCATATATCTATTTAAATCTTCAAAATTTCAATTTAATTTCTGCTAAGATTTTATTATTATGTTTGAGTGGCATATGCGTGATGGCCTGCTAACATTTTCACAACAAAATTCACATATCCAACTCTTTTGGCTACCTACAAGCAGAAGTGTGCTGCAATGCGCCTTAAGCTATGCAAAGAAATTCCAATATCCAGATAGCAAATGTCAAGGAGCACAAATAAATGGTTGTGAAGCTGAAAATGTGGTGTTAGCAAACCAATAACAATTTCCATAAATACCGGCAAAATGGATAAAAACAAATGAAAGCAAGTAATATGCAACAACAAATGAGGAGCGATTTTTTACACAAGTAACGATTTGAAAACACACAAATTTTGGAGGAAAGCCGCACAGTTATGGAACAAGCTACAAGCTACAAGCAAAATAAACATGGGCGAGCAGCATAAAAGTCAAAGCAGCCAGCTTAGGCCTATGCTTATTCCAGGGCTAAGCACACAGCCTAGTTGAGTACAGTTTATGTCTTAATGCAGAGCTGCGTTAAACTTGGACAGCACGAGTGAGCGGTTGGGACAAGACAAATGCAAACGATTGTCACACAATGCTTATATGGGGAGAGCAAGTAATAGTAGCAACGAGGGAGCAGCGAAATTTCGCTTGAAGTGAAAGTTATGACAAGAATTGGCTCTGAGCCAAATAAGAAATGGCCTGAAGCGCAAGGGGGATTGCACGAGTAATACGCAGATATATATATATGTATACCCTACATACACCATATGGGCGGCTATCGGAGGGCGCTTACGCCAATGCAAATATAGTTCTGCGTATGTTTGTACATGTACTTTGTATATGTGTATGTGCGTGTGTGTGCGCTGCGCTGTGACCCGAGGCCAATGCATACACCTACTTTCCCAAGCACAAGCATGATTCCACACACACAGGCGCACATGCATGCCGGATATTTACATTGCATTTCTTATTACTTTCCTAAGGCACTCAAGGGGGATTTTGAAGTCGGCAAGTCACATACCACTCTTGCGACAGTGCGGCAGTATGGCAGTGCGGCAGCGCAATGCGTTTAAGCTTTAAAAAAGTGTGTGTTAACTTTATGTTAAGGATAAATCTAAGCAATAACGAAATGGAACAATGACCCCCGTGAGCGAACGCAAGCAAATGCAGGGAAAAAATGTCCCAGGGCACGACGAAATTGGGGACGCGTGGGCTTTGGGCACAAAAAACAGCAAGTGACGATATTTACTTTGCACAAAAAATGAGTGTATAAACAGAAATCATCCCCAAGCGCGCGCACACAGTTCGTCTTGCCAGGGGTGGGGCCTGGTTTGGCCAGCGCAGTGCAAATGCTTGTTGCCAGCAGCTGAAATGTTACACTGTCAAACTAACAACAAATTTATGTTAAATTTAACGTGCTTCACTGCTTGATGCGTTGCTTTTTCGTTATTTTTTTATTTTTTATTTTCCACTACTTTCCACTTATTATTACTTTTATTGTAGTCTGCTTTTGTTCTTTTGCTTGGCTACATTTCTAGTCAAATACACATATCTGACGTGATGCATATTTTGTAGCATTTCCGGTAGGCCGTAAGCAGAGTTTTGTATGTGCGTGTGCCACCGAGTGAAAGTCCCCATAGAGTTGGATGAGTTTTTACGAGCCGACGGCCTCAAATGGCACACAAAATTGACAATAACTGGCTGATTATATGTGTTTGTTGAAATGGATATTTATGCACATGTCTTTATAGATATGTATTAGTGAGAATTTGTAACTGAATCCCCACCGACCATTAAGTAGACTAGTAGAAAATTTTCTTTAGTTGAATGTTTCACTCACATCGACACTTATTTAAGTTCGCAATTTAAAGCTTGCGTCGTGTTAACATAACCTAAGGAGCCCACAGGCTTCACTGAGCACACCCTGTACCCTTTACTGATGAACTAATAATAACAGCGGTATGGAATTATAAAAGCCAGACTGACAGTCCTCCTAAAAAAACAAAATGTATCCATCGTTTTGCAATATTCGACCTGGTGGCGGCCGTATTAACTACACAAATTGTTATTGTTGTTGTAGTGATAGAAAACAATCCGCAGCTGGACAAAAATCTGAGTCCGTTCCAGTTACGAAAACCCGTCTGCCAATAGAAGAGAGTCACCTATACTCGTCCCATACTGAGAGCCATATGAAATTCTGTCCAATACAAGTGAACTAAAATAAAGAACCATTAAAGATATCGAAATTTCATTAATTTCATTCCTGAAGCACCTGTTTCAAAAAATTCATGCCGTGTTCATGCCGCGTTCATCATCATAAACCTTTTGAAGACTGACTCAAAGTCTGAGAATTAGTTTTAAAACTAATTCTATTTTTAAGACCTCGTAGGACCGATTCCCAAGAGGTTAAACCACTTATGTAACATAATGCAAGTAATGGAGTAAAATAGATTCATAACTACATTCCCGAACCTGCTTGGCTACAAGGAAGTCACTATGCATAGGTGTCGTCTCTTCGAACGAGCAACCAAAAACGGTATGACTCCAGTACACTCCGAATACAGACTTGATATCGGTGAAGGTTTATTTAAGGAATTTAATTTTGAAAAATGCTAATAACCGCTAACCTTAAACAAATAAGAGCCAGGGTTCTTTCCTTGTCATAAATCCGAAATGGGCTGATATTTGCATTTTAAGCTTCTAACCTTAGTAAAGCGCCAAAGTCTGACCCCAACTTTCAACCCACATCGAAACTCTCACTTCAATTAGAGCCTCCCTTCACCTTTTCTGTAAGTCTATTGCGAATAGTTTTTTCCACATTCTAAGACCGCTCCATTAAAAGTGCTTCTCCTCGCCCCAAACTCCACATATTCACACACGAACACCGTCAAACAATACATCTACACTATCACACTAAATATTTTATGGTGTCTTGTCGTTGTTGTTCACCTATTTTATATACATTTATGCATATTTGCGTTTAAGTGGCAAGTAATGTTTTCTTCCCTCTGGGAGGAGCGTAATTTTGTGTTTAGTACACCCCATAAGCCCATATGCCCAAGCAGGCGTATCTCTATTTAAATGTGTGCGTGCTCTGGGATCAGCATATCCTCGAGCATTGGCACACGCACTAAAATTAATGCCGGCCCTTGGGCTGGGAGGGGGCGGCTTGGTCACTTGTTACAACTAAATGTGCGATATTTATATGGGTTCACCTGGGCAACACGCAACGCCAGCTAGCGGAATGTCAAGGTAATGAAAATATTTACCGTTTTTTTTTTTTGGCAGGTCACTACATTCGTTGAAGAGTACGGTTGCTTGCCTCAAGTGCTTTGTTGGGATGCTGTGAGGGTTTTAGAGGATTACACGTGCTTTAAAGAACTATTTTTGAGTACTTATTTCGTTGCGTGTGTCGTAAGCTGCGGAGGCTCGAGTGGTGAATTTGGTATTAAAAAATTTTTCGCACTTAAATTTTTCGGCTTTTTTAAATATTTTAAATTTTAATTTTAATAATTTTCCTGAATTTTTTTTTTGGTTTTTTCCCATCAAATATATGATTTTAGCGAACTCCCATCACACATTGCTACACAACTTTAGCTTAGAATTCTAAATGCATGGTGAAAATATAATAAATTGAAGCTAACACAAATATTCGCATGAACAAAAACCGAAATTGCTCATCCCTCATTTGCCACAAATTATGCCCATTTTCTGCTATAAATTAATACCGTTAATTGACTTGCATAGTTAAGTCCACATTTATTAGGCAAATATATATGATTTTGTGTTCGGCCAGAATTTGTTAATTGGTTTATAGCCATAATTATTGCCAAGCTTTTTAAAATTGAAATTACTAAGTCATTAGAGAAAAGCGCATCAAAAATGTGGCTCAAAAAGCAAAACTTTTTAAGCAAAAACATATGCCATAAATCAGCGCATTTTAATTGCCTATATGCATTGGTAGGAGTCATTAAAAATGAATTTATTCAAGCGTCGATGTAAGCGCATTAGCCGTAATGCAAATGCAGTTACACTGCCGTGCAAAATATGAGCACTACAACTGTTTTCCTGAAATTGTGAAAACCTGGGCACCCACTTCCAAATATAATCAAACTAGAAACGGATCGGAGCTCCGCCTGTACGCCTAGACTTCGCTGGAGACTAAAGTTGAAATATTTTGGATCTCAATCTGAGCTTCAGAATTAGCTGGAAACAACCGATTTGTAATAGGCTCAAAGGTATCAAACCACATAATATAAAAGATCGATCTATAGCTGTGAAAGAGTGCTCTCGAACTCTCCATCGCCTAGTTAAAGAATAAAAGAAGTGAAAAACTCGTAATAAGTACAAACTGGTATACCCAAAAGTATTCAAATAGTTAATAAAGTGTCTTTGGGGTTTCTTCACTTTCGGCAATAATATTTTTCCTGAGTGACAATTGGACAACTAAGCCAGCAAATTGTAGTTTTTAAGTGAAGAAATCATTTCAACCCATTTATGAAAACCTAAAATCTGTGTAAACCAGAATCGAAGAAAACCTCTACAACAAAGTTCATATTTTTTTTACTTATCATTTCGTTTACAGCTAAATGTCAAACAACTTTCATGAAGAAAATTTTCACTTACATTTGAAATCGACATGAAATAAGCGTTTGGCTTGAATTAAAATCATATTACAGTTAGCTTGGGAATAGCAGAACAAATTAACTGTTAATTAACCAAAAAACTCGCTAAAGTAGTCTCGTGCGAAATATAAATAAATAACAATAATTCGAGCTGTCGCAGCAACAATTTCACGCTGCGGAACTAAACAATTTGCGCGTACAGATTGGAATCAGCAAAAAGGCGGCCTTTAATTAGAATTAAGGCGCTCAAAGGGAGACAAAATCAGCAATTACAACAAAAAAGTTACAAAAAAAAAATAAAATTTATATGAAAACCCCCAGCTGTTGAACGCTCAGCGCATGATCAGTGCTCATTTGGGTGCAGATTTTCAGTATAAATTCGAGCAAACTACAGCTGTTGTGCAACTTGTAGTCGAAAGCTTTTCCTGGTAAGAGCTGAAAAATATTGCATTATGAAATCATTCATAAATATTGCACTCTTCGTAGTCTCTTGCACAGTTGTGCTGGTAAGTTCAAAATTTCAAACCGAATGAAAATAGTTTTGCACCCACAATCACCTCCAATTTTTCCAACAGTGCAATGCCAATGATCCGGAAATGCGTAAACAGATTGAGGAGTGTAACAAGGAGCACAATGTAACGCCAAAGGACTATCACGACTTTATGGAGGGTAAATTGACGACCATTCCGGAGAATCTGAAATGCAGCAGCCACTGCGTTATGATGAAGCAAGGTATCATGGATGATTCGGGCAAATTCAAAGCTGAAGTGGCTAAAGCTAAAATGAACGACGATAAGTTCTCTGCTACCGTGGATGAGTGCAAAGATTTGTCTGGTTCGACACCCTGTGATACGGCTATGAAAATCACAGAATGTTTGCTCTCACACAAGTAATTTTTGGTAGCTGGAGCGAAAGCTCAATAATTGTTGAATATTTTTTAAATGAATTTCTTTCGGTGGTGGTTCTTAAATTATTTTTATTAGTATAAAATTATATATATTTCAAATACACTCAAACATTTGAATTGTAATGAACAGGTTAGACAGCTTTTGTGGGAGGTGAGTTTTAAAGGTTTTTATGAAAGCTTTCGAAAATGTTAAACTAAAGGTGAAAGCATTTCATAACACAAATTGGCGGTATTGTATATTTAACTAGCTTCTTCGAAGTGAAAAATTTATATAAAATGTTGCTTGAGCTTTTAGAGCAACATGAAAGCTGTTTTGCTGAAACGAAAATTTTTGCAGTTTCAAGGGTACGGTGAGAGTATGAAAGCTTTTGGGAGCTTGATATGGCACGACATTGCTTTTGATAGAATCTAGAAACTAGTAAGGGTTCACCATCTAAAGTGTCATCATTCAATTTTTGTATGAAAGCTTTTGAATTTAAACTTCTTAAGCGAAACATGGCGTGAAAGCTTTCGATTGGACTAATTTTATTACGTCTTATTTATCTAAGAACTAGAAAGTAGATAGCGGGCTTAAGTGCGGCTTTAGGGCGCAAACATGTTCAGAAAGTTTTCCTCTTTGCAATAATCAAGATATGGCATCCCTAATTTCCCCAACTACATTCGATGCTGCTCAATTTTCCTGCAAATGTCATCATAATATATTCATTATAAATTCCCTCCAGCACTTCCGGGTTATCTTAGCTAAAAATTGTGCTCAAGCATCACCAAGTTCACCTTGTCTGTATAGAAACGCAGTGGCTGCGCTGGTAATCAATGACAGCGCAGACAGCCTAGACGCTTTTTTTGTTGTCTGCCTGCGTAGTTGCAGGTAAGCTTATTGCAATTTTTTATCTCCACTCCTTTTCCGGCCGTCATACGACCTTGCAGCACATTGCTGTTACTGTTGTTGCGCTTCTGCTGAAATGCATACGTATGCACTCACACAAAGCCATTTTTTTTTCAACTTCATTTCGAAGCAGCTAGCGGCTTGTGTGCGGTAAGCTTTGAATATTTAGAAGGCCGTACTTGCTCTTCGGGCATTAGCCACGTAATGCCTACGGATACCTTTGTTCATGCATGTATGTGTGCTGATTTTTTCCAGCGTGTGCCTTTCTCTTTGCCTTGGCTTATTTGAAAAGCTAGCTCCAGCCACCACCTGTAGGCGCCAGCCACCACAGTCATACCAAGCAATTTGCTGCAGCAACACTCGTAACCTTAACTAGCTCGGCATCGGTGAGGTTTTCACAGACCACACAGTGATCTGCTGTGCCTTCGTTACTGTTATCATTATTGTGTTTTCGCCTGCTTTTTCCCATTTTTGGTATCCATTCATCAGCCTTATTTACTTTTTAACGAGTTGATTTCATTCAATTTGTTTGCCTAGGCGGCTGCTTCCTGAAACGGCTGCTGCATTACTCATACGCCGTGTTGCTTCACACCCCTCATTCACCCGCTCACTGTGGTCGGGGTCTTTCCCATTGCCAATCTTATTTTTCGCTGCGCTCAATGTTGATTTCTACTGCAATTCTTTGCTGCTCAGCCGTGCTTTCTTTTGTTGGTGGCTCGCTGTTGCCTTTATTGAAATGCGTGCATTGACTTTATTAGTGTTTTTTGCAAATTTTATTTCCCTTTGCTTTCTTGCCTGGCTTTCTTCTGTTGCTAATGCTGGGTTTGCTTGCCTGTAGACTCTCTTGTTAATTTGCTCGTCCACTTGCGTCGTTTCTTTTGCACTCTTTCGTGCGCAGGCATTTTCTTCAATATTTCATTGCCAGCTTGTTGACTTCGGTTTTTCCCTTATTTGTTTATTCCCTTGTGGATGGCTTTGTGTTGAAAAAATATTTATGCAAACCTTACACAAGTGATGGCAGGTTTTGCTATTGAAGAATTTCGTAAGCCGACGTCTATATTTTATAAAGTCTTTTTCACTCATTTGCCTGCTACTTCTTTGTTATGTTGCTTTGCAGTTTTTATTAAATTTTATTTTACAATTTAATACATATTTAATTCATTAGGATTGCAGTGGTGCAATTGCATAAATTTTTTTAGGGTTTGCTCTCACCTCAATATTCGTAGAAATTAATTAAAATGCAAGGCAAACTTTATCCCATGAGTGAAACATTAAATGGAAATAACGGGGACTCCCTCTAGAGTACAAGTCAGGCTTTAAAGGCAGAACCACTCAGCAGCACATATATTATATTATATATATATGGCATATTTAATTTATCACCATGAAAGTGTTTAGGATATTTAAAAGTGCATACTTTTTAGTATAGGAAATGAAAACTATTTGCATCACTATCATATTTCTCCAAAAAATACACCAAGCTGAATTGTTAAAAATAGCAGAAAATTAATAATACATTCATATTGCTAAAGCTGTAAATACTCCAGCGCACTGATGAGCGTTGCTGAATTAAGCTGATTGCCCAAAATTGCATAAAACTTAGTATTTGTTGTTAGCGTTCCACCAAATGTTGCTAACTAATGCTGACTATGGCGCTGAATATGTCCAATGGTGCAATTACAAGATCACAATTTATTAAAACACTTAGATATACATTGACGCAAGGACAAGGACTGTTAAATTTTATTTGAGTACAATTTAAATTTATAAACCTTCCATTTATTTGCTAATATGCAGCTGAATACACTCAATGTAATACAAATTTCATTTCAGCTCTGTTAAACATGTGCAATTCAGTTTACAAATAACGCTGAATAGAGCTGGCATGCGCTGAATACATCCAGCTGTGTACTATATTCTTAAAACAATTGTTTTTTTTTAGTTTTATTTTACATACAGCTGAATACAAATAATGTAAGCTGAATTACATTCCAGCAATCTTCGACTACTGAGAAGAATGTTTTCACCGCCAAATGTAATTCACTGTTTCCCAACAATTGAAAGCTATAGACTCATAAAAGTATGCGGCACACAGTGCAGCGTCGCTTCACACACCGAACGGTACATGGCATTCAAAAATGCAATCAGTCATAAATCAAGCGTAACGCAGATGCCGCAGCTATGGAGTTTCGCAGTGAACTCGGCACAGTCGCACATGCGAACGATTTGTGTGCATATGTACGTTTGTATGTGTGACAACTGAGTGCCAATAGCTGGCGCTGCCACTAGAGCGCATAATAATCAACTTGCCACAAAAGCCAACACACACTAACATCATTTCCACTTGACAAATATGGCGATCAAGTGCACGTGACGCTGCGCACGTGTTATCGTCACAAGTCGCCTGCCAACCACCCAGTCAGCCAGCGCCAGGTAAACAGATAGACAACGCAGACGGCGACTGTATGCCGCTGTGTATACTCGCGGCGCGTTGCATACTTTCAGACCGCTTAATGTTGGCTTTCGCGTTGCAAGAACCCGGCGCGTTTTAATGGCGTTCGCAACAGCAGAAAGAGGCAGGTGGTACATTGTCGCATTTGTTTATTTTACATTTCAATCTTCGGTTAACTACTTTTTTTGTGCTTTACATACCGCTTTACTGCCCTCTGCGTCGGCATACCGTAGCAAGGCATGCCACTCATTTTCGCTCCTCGGCGACTTTCTGCTCAGCTCATTTTATATTATTTGAAT